>CM059212.1:12599934-13199934 GCA_030347435.1 Clarias fuscus | reverse complement strand
TTAATCCTTCATGAACTTGTTTTCATTATAGGTTATATTTATTTAAATTTGTTAAAAGGTATAGTAAAATACTTCAATTGTCTCTGTACACTTCTAGTCCAGGCCTGATAGCATACAGTCCAGTACATGCGTGCCTCTTTGTCAGGGGTCCATAGCCTCCAAATCCCATTGCCACAGCAGCAGCCATGTCCCACTTCTGACATCCATCCCAGCCGTACACCAGATTTACTCAATCCAACCCATACTCCAGCAGATCCTCCACCATCAAACTCACTTAGATGCAGATGCCTAAAAAGTCTCTTAGAGATCTCATCTGGCATTAATAAAGTGCTCTGAGAAATCCTGAGAAGGACCTTTAACTTTCAACTGCCCAGAAGTACAATCGTGGCCAAAAGTTTTGAGACTAACACAAAGTTTGCTGCTTTGAGATCTTTGTTTCAGTTGTTTCTGTGATGTACTGAAATATAATTACAAGCACTTCTTACGTTTCAAAGGCTTTTATCGACAATTACATGACATTTATGCAAAGAGTCAGTATTTGCAGTGTTGGCCCCTCTTTTTCAGGACCTCTGCAATTCGACTGGGCTGCTCTCAATCAACTTCTGGGCCAAATCCTGACTGATAGCAACCCATTCTTTCATAATCACTTCTTAGAGTTTGTCAGAATTAGTTGGGTTTTTTTTTGTCCACCCGCCTCTTGAGGATTGACCACAAGTTCTCAATGGGATTAAGATCTGGGGAGTTTCCAGGCCATGGACCCAAAATTTAAATGTTTTGGTCCCCGAGCCACTTAGTTATCACTTTTGTCTTATGGCACGGTGCTCCATCGTGCTGGAAAATGCATTGGTCTTCACCAAACTGTTGTTGGATTATTGGAAGAAGTTGCTGTTGGATGGTGCTTTGGTACCATTCTTTATTCATGGCTGTGTTTTTGGGCAAAATTGTGAGTGAGCCCACTCCCTTGGATGAGAAGCAACCCCACACATGAATGGTCTCAGGATGCTTTACTGTTGGCAGGACTGATGGTAGCGCTCACCTTTTCTTCTCCGGACAAGCCTTTTTCCAGATGCCCCAAACAATCGGAAAGAGGCTTCATCCGAGAATATGACTTTGCCCCAGTCCTCAGCAGTCCATTCGCCATACTTTCTGCAGAAGATCAATCTGTCCCTGATGCTTTTTTTGGAGAGAAGTGGCTTCTTTGCTGCCCTTCTTGACACCAGGCCATCTTCCAAAAGTCTTCGCCTCACTGTGTGTACAGATGCGCTCACACCTGCCTGCTGCCATTCCTGAGCAACCTCTGCACTGGTGGCACTCCGATCCCGCAGCTGAATCCTCTTTAGGAGACGATCCTGGCGCTTGCTGGACTTTCTTGGACGCCCTGAAGCCTTCTTAACAAGAATTGAACCTCTTTCCTTGAAGTTCTTGATGATCCTATAAATTGTTGATTTAGGGGCAATCTTAGTAGCCACAATATACTTGCCTGTGAAGCCATTTTTATACAACGCAATGATGGCTGCACGCGTTTCTTTGCAGGTCACCATGGTTAACAATGAAAGAACAATGATTTCAAGCATCACCCTCCTTTTAACATGTCAAGTCTGCCATTCCAACCCAATCAGCCTGACATAATGCTCGTCAACATTCTCACCTGAGTTAATAAGACGATTACTGAAATGATCTCAGCAGGTCCTTTAATGGAAGCAATGAAATGCAGTGGAAAGTTATTTTTCGGGATCAAGTTAATTTTCATGGCCAAAAAGGACTATGCAATTCATCTGATCACTTTTCATAACATTCTGGAGTATATGCAAATTGCTATTATAAAAACTTAAGCAGCAACTTTTCCGATTTTCAATATTTATGTAATTCTCAAAATTTTTGGCCACGACTGTACAATATGCCTGATCTGAATTCTGCGAGAGTATGTGAAATGAATTAGTCTACATGATAATAAACAGCAAGTTAAAATGTAGCCAGCGCCCCCCCCCCCCCACCACCACCTATTGCACGTAGAACATTTGTGATAAATTATTTTCATTATCATATTATGAAATAATATGAAAACCAAAGTATCTTCTAAATTAATAATATTCATTCTAATTCAAGTCTGATTCAAGTTTCCTATTATACTCAAAACTCTAAAGTTATTTGTTTGTCTTGTTTGTAACAATACCAGCCAGGTTCACTTGATAAATGAATGTGTTTTCTGGGTCTGTTTTGATCGGGTATTTTTATTTCATGTCAGTTGATCCACTACACCCCAGCCAGTCGGGGATAAATTACCCTTCTATCCCCATGATGTTCTGAGAGAACTCAGACACCACAATGCTGAAATTCTCTTTTAAATAAAATCACATTGGATCATTTTAGAATAATTTTCTTCTCATTTTCAAATGCGTTTATTTAAAATGTTTCATTATAGTTGTATTTGTTCCTTGTAGCATTTCTCATCCCTCACCAAAAAAAGTCACCACAATATAATGATTTGGAGTGACTCAGTAACAGCACTAACAACTAACAAACATTAGTACAGGTATGGTAAGAATATTTAGACGGAACAAAAATGTCCCTTTCCTGTGGGCTGCAGCCCAATCAGGCATCCGGGAAAACGAGAGAGCGGTCAGCCTGGCAAAAGAAGCAATTACTTTATAAAAGTAAATGTTGAGGTCAATATCAAATTATCAGAGAGGGAAAGGTATAGTGTGGAGAAAGGCAAAACAACTATGGCAACAGAAATGGAATAATGAACTAAAAAAGGATAAAGTAGGTATGACATGAAAGTGAGACTGTATTGCATCTGGTGCAGAAAATATATGCAGGAAAGGCAAGAAGGCAATAGCAGTCTATCCACTCCAGGGTGTATCCTGCCCCCTTGGATGGGCTCCAGACCATACGCAGCCCTGTACAGGATAAGAGCTGTAGAGAATGAGTCACAGAGAGTGCCTTCACAACCCCCCAAACCCCAAAAGTTGAACATTTTTTAATAAAGAAAAAAGATCACTATCATTTTATTATTGCACACTGAATCACTTCTAATGCAGAGGACTATTACTGGTGACTATTATTGATAAAATATATGGGGGGGGGGGGGAATAACTAGGCTGAACCCAATTTCTATACTAATCATGGTGACCAACAAAGAACAAGCTGACTATGAAAGTTGAATATTTATTTAAAAATTATTAAGGCTGACAAAGAACAGATTATAATAATTATCATTAATATTATATCTCTTATATTAAAACACTAATGGCTGCCAAAAAACAGAAAAACACAGTAATGGAAAATTTAACATGTCAATTTAATATAACATGTAATATAACCTATAGTGAAATTGTAATTATTATTGTTTTTAATGAAAAGATCACAATTAATCAGTAAAACATACAATCAGGACATAAAATACTTAAAGCTAGAAAGAAACTCTGATAGCTTTAAGCTTGTGAATGGTAATAGGAATGTAGTATAAATGGTTTATTATTTAATTATAGTGAATCAGATAAATAATTAAAAGCAGAAATTGACCACAATTTCTGAACATTTTGAACAATGAAATGCTTGAACAATAGAGTTGTGGCCTAACTAGCTTAGGCCATTCTAAGCCCTCTTAATGGGATGTCATTAACAAGTGTTGCAAGACTGACTGTTTGTTGAAAGAGCCATTCAACAAAATATTATTAATATTAATATGACAATATTATTTATGTTGTTTGAACACTATTGTTTGCGCATTTCACTGTTCAAAATGTTCAAATATTGAGTGTTAATAATATTGTCTCACATAAATAATATCATATTAATATTAATAATACTGACAGAGATAATACTGCTAGTTATTAGAATTCTAATAATTAGCATTATTATTATTATATCTCTGTCAATATTATAAACAGTTCACAGGCATGTTGAACAATTATTGTTCAATATATTTTACTGTACAAAATGTTAAAATATTGCATGTTAATAATAGTGTCATACATAAATAATATTTTCATAATATTAATAATATTGACAGAGATATAATAATAATGCTAATTATTTATTGTCATACATATTATTGTAAAATAATTTTAATATAATAATGCTAGTTATTAGAATTCTAATAATTAGCATTATTTTTTATATCTCTGTCAATATTATAAACAGTGCACAGGCATGTTGAACGGTTATTGTTCAATATGTTTTACAGTTCAAAATGTTCAAATATTGCACGTTAAGAATAGTGTCATACATAAATAAGTCATATTAATATTAATAATATTGACAGAGCTATAATAATAATAATGCAAATTATTTATTAATTGTTGTACATAATATTGTAAAATAATATTTTTATATAATAATAATGCTAGTTATTAAAATTCTAATAATTTGCATTATTATTATATCTCAGGCATGTTGAATTGTTATTGTTCAAACATTTAATTTCCTTGAATATATTGAATGTTTATAATAGTCATACATAAACAATATTGTCATATAAATAATGTTGACAGATATAATAATAATAATAATAATAATAATAATAATTTGCATTATTATGTGTCAATGCTATTAATATTATTATGACAATATTATTTATGTATGACAATATTATTAACATTCAATATTTGAGCATTTTGAACAATTAAATGTTTGAACAATAAACTTGTGGCCAACTACATCCTCTTCTTTAAGCTAACCCTTTGACTGGTTCATCCTAGCATTGCTGGTAATCAACCACGAGGTCGTTCATTTTACTCACTGCTTCTCTAAACTCCATCTCGTCTAAGCCATGCTCTGTGTACAGATGTAGGTAGGCCCTGCTCCTGAACATGGATGTGAACTGTACAGAGAGCCGTCTGAAGAGCTCCTTGATGGATGTGTGGTTGTAAACGGAGGCAGCAGCCATCTCAATGTTTCTTAATTTGTTGTTGAAAACAAATGTGGAATTAATGTTCGGAAGCCATTCAACAAAATGGCTGCTGTGTGCATTTTTAAAATCATGGATCTGTTTATCTACATCCATTGCACACACCTTTCCCCGGAACACAGCAACCGCATTTAAATATTTGCCATGGCTTGGGTCACACAATACCATTGCATTCTTGCTGTCAAATATTTCAGAGATTAAACCTTGCATGTTGGGTGCATAGTACGGCATGTTCTCTAAGCTGATAAGGGGGGCCAAACCTGAAGTAAAGAAATGCAGACGAGGAAAGGGGACCAAAGTCGTGGTTAGTTTACGTTGGTCAGCGTTAAGCTGCCCAGGAAAGCGAAAAGATGATGTCACACAACTCATGGTGTCAGAGACAACCTTGTTGAGATCACTAAACTCAGGGTTTGCAATATTCAAATTGCAGCAACAGATGTTATAAAGTGCATCATTGTCAAAGCAGTACGTCATATTAGTGTACTCCATTAGTTTGTGTACAGACAGAGTGGCATTATAGGGCATCAGTACAGTGTGCCTGAATTCAGCAGGCATGAGAGTAAACGTGTCAATCATTCGGTCAGGATACTCCTCGCGGAGCCTGCTCAAGAGAAGCGCGCCCGTGCCTGAGCCAGTGCCCCCGCCCAGAGAGTGAGTGAGCTGAAAGCCCTGTAGGTAGTCACAGCGCTCAGCCTCTCTCTGCACAGCCTCCATCGTCGAGTCCATCAGCTCAGCACCTTCAGTGAAATGACCTTTGGCCCAGCTGCCTCCAGTCCCCTGCTGACCTGTAAAAAGAGAGGACAATAAGGCTAAATTATGGTTATAATGTAAATTTAACATGCCATTTTAAACCAAAACTTCTTGGATTATGAACATAATTTGTTCTGGAAGCGGGCTCGTACATCAAAACAATAATAAATAATTAATATAAAATATAAAGTAAAAATAAAACAAATTAACCTGCACTTTACCTTTATAATTAAATTAATAAAAAATAAAATAAATCCCAACAAATAAGCATTTCCGTTGCGTGCAGACGCTGTGTGTATCTGTGTGTGGAATTAGCTCTTCCCCTCTCCTTGTCTTACACAGTAAAATTCCCCCGGCCCCCTTTTTAAGTTTCACAACAAACACATACACACACATAACAAAAACACTATTTTAACGGGAAAAAAAGAAAGCTCTTTACCTTTGACAAGAATCGCAAAGGACCAGTGTTTCTGTGTAGAGCAGAGTGTGTGTGTGCGTGTGTGTGTGCGTGTGTGTGTGTGTTGCGGTGTCAAATGACGCACGCTCACAGAATTCAGGCTGAATCAGAGAGAGAAAATGGATCTTTAACTTCTCTAACAAGACTTTCTTTTGCTTTACACGCGCGCATATATACACACATGGACAAAATTGTTGGTACCCTTCGGTCAATGAAAGAAAAACTCACAATGGTCACAGAAATAACTTTAATCTGACAAAAGTAATAATAAATAAGAATTCTATGAATGTTAACCAATGAAAGTCAGACATTGCTTTTCAACCATGCTTCAACGGAATTATTTTTAAAAAATGAACTCATGGAACAGACCTGGACAAAAATGATGGTACCCCTGACTTAATAGTTTGTTGCACAACCTTTTGAGGCAATCACTGCAATCAAACGATTCCTGTAACTGTCAATGAGACTTCTGCACCTCTCTGCAGGTATTTTGGCCCACTCCTCATGAGCAAGCTGCTCCAGTTGTTTCCGGTTTGAAGGGCGCCTTTTCCAGACAGCATGTTTCAGCTCCTTCCAAAGATGCTCAATAGGATTGAGGTCAGGGCTCATAGAAGGCCACTTTAGAATAGTCCAATGTTTTCCTCTTAGCCATTCCTGGGTGTTTTTAGCTTTTGGGTCATTGTCCTGTTGCAAGACCCATGACCTGCGACTGAGACCCAGCTTTCTGACACTGGCCAGCACATTTCTCTCTAGAATCCCTTGATAGTCTTGTCCCTTTCATTGTACCCTGCACAGATTCAAGACACCCTGTGCCAGATGCAGCAAAGCAGCCCCAGAACATAACAGAGCCTCCTCCATGTTTCACAGTAGGGACAGTGTTCTTTTCTTGATATGCTCCATTTTTCCGTCTGTGAACATAGAGCTGATGTGCCTTGGCAAAAAGCTCCATTTTTGTCTCATCTGTCCATAGGACATTCTCCCAGAAGCTTTGTGGCTTGTCAACATGTAGTTTGGCATATTCCAGTCTGGCTTTTTTATGATTTGTTTTCAACAATGGTGTCCTCCTTGGTCGTCTCCCATGTAGTCCACTTTGGCTCAAACAATGACGGATGGTGCGATCCGACACTGATGTTCCTTGAGCATGAAGTTCACCTTGGATCTCTTTAGAAGTCTTTCTGGGCTCTTTTGTTACCATTCGGATTATCCGTCTCTTTGATTTGTCATCAATTTTCCTCCTGCGGCCACGTCCAGAGAGGTTGGCTACAGTCCCATGGATCTTAAATTTCTGAATAATATGTGCAACTGTAGTCACAGGAACATCTAGCTGCTTGGAGATGGTCTTATAGTCTTTACCTTTAACATGCTTGTCTATAATTTTCTTTCGAATCTCCTGAGACAACTCTTTCCTTCGCTTCCTCTGGTCCATGTTGAGTGTGGTACATACCATGTCACCAAACAACACAGTGACTACCTGGAGCCCTATATATAGGCCAACTGACTGATTACAAGATTGTAGACACCTGTGATGCTAATTAGTGGACACACCTTGAATTAACATGTCCCTTTGGTCACATTATTTTCAGTATTTTCTAGGGGTACCATCATTTTTGTCCAGGCCTGTTCCATGAGTTTATTTTTTTTATAATTTCATTGAAGCATGGTTGAAAAGCAATGTCTGACTTTCATTGGTTAACATTCATAGAATTTTTTTTAAATTATTACTTTTGTCAGATTAAAGTTATTTATGTGACCATTGTGAGTTTTTCTTTCATTGACCAAAGGGTACCAGCAATTTTGTCCACGTGTGTATGTGTGTACACACATACAAACACAACATAAAAGATGTTTTACACGCACACGCGTAGTCACAGTGTTATAGTAATCAGTACACGCGATGTGCACAGATGTTGATTATATCAGTGAGAGACACGCATTAAGGCTGAGCAGAGGAATATATATATATATATATATATATATATATATGAAATATATACACGAATTTAACTGTGCAGTCAAAAATAGTGACACTATGGATGAAAACTACTAAAGAAGGAAAGCAAAAAGATAGTAATAATCATTTATTATCATAATCACAACACTACCGCTACAACTACTGCTAATAATAATAATTTTAGTAGATGGCATTTTAAAAAACAGACATTAAGTGATAAGTACAGATGTATTATGTATTCTGTGTAAATGAACAAAACAAAGATAAGGGTTTGGCTTTGATTCAATTAAAAATAAAATGTTTTTTTTTTTCTTTTCAATTTTACTCACCAAAGAAGAAGTTGTCCGGATTAAAAAGTTGGCCAAGCTGACCAGACCTTACAGAATCCAAGGTCCCTGGATCCGAATCCATGAGCAAAGCCCGAGGAAAGTACTTTCCACCTGAGGCACCAGAGTACACACTTTCACTACACTCATGTACATTTCGAAATTAAACCATAACCTTATTGGAAAACAGGCAGTGCTGGGGGACGTTACTTTTTAAAGTAACTAATTACATTACAAAATTACTGTCTTCAAAATGTAATTGTTACGACCCTTGGCGGTCTAGGGGAATACGGGTCGCACATTTAAATTTGTGAGACAGTGGCAAGTTGAATTCCCAGCACGGGTAGGAACCAAAGTGATGACCAACCAAATATTTTTATAACAAAGGATGTTTATTTACATGAAGAACAAAAGAAGTAGTACCAAGTGAAATGTTTTGAAATTAAAAGAATTGGTACTAATAGAAAGACTGGCAATGGGTACGGCTGAAAATAAACCCAAAACCCAGGCTAACTAAACACTTTTTTTCCGCCCATCTAATCTCCTCTAAAAATAAATAAGATAAACAAAACACCCTAGCTGGCTACACTACCTAACTCAAAAAGGAATACATAGGTTGGCACGCACCCTCTTCCCTAGTGTATCTCTAGACAGTAAGTTACCTAGATGTTGAAATGTATGCCATATGGCTTACTTCCCTGAACCAGTCTCTCAAACAAAGTGTAGCCCAAACAAAGTGAGTCGCAAGACTGCCTCCAAGTCCTAAAACAGTTCCTTAAAAGCCAGCTGGTGGATGAAGATTGGTTGAGGTAATGGGATGTGCAGCAGCCAATCAGAAGAGTGGAATGACGGGGTTGGTTGATGTACTGAAACTTAAGCCAACCAATCAGAAGCAGCAACAATGGATGGAACCACTAAGAACCCTGAAAAAAAGAAAAAGGGCAACAGACAACCAAAACAACCATCCAAATATGTTCTGGAACGTAACACCCCCTCCCTTAAGAACAAACATTTTTAAACATGTTTGTAAAACAAAAGATCAAGATAACAAAACAAACAATAACCCATACAATTGCTTCAAATAGCAGATAAAAGAAACAGACTTACATGTCAGATCGAGACAAAGTGTCAGCTACAATGTTGTCTGTCCCTTTCTTATGTCGAATCTCTAGGTTATAATTTTGTACAATCAGAGACCAGCGCATCAGCCTCTGGTTCTGATTATACATTCTTGATAGGAAAACAAGTGGGTTATGATCAGTATAAACGACAACAGGGAGCGAACTAGAACCCACATACACTTCAAAATTTTGGAGTGCCATAAGTAATGCAAGAGCCTCTTTTTCGATAGTGGAGTAATTAAATTGGTGTTTATCAAATTTTCGGGAATAATAACAAATCGGATGGTCAATTCCATCAGCATCCTCCTGCAATAGGACTGCCCCGGCCCCCACAGAACTAGCATCAACCTCCAACTTAAATGGGAGATCAAAATTTGGGGTTGCGAGTACTGGAGCGCTGCACAGCAGTGCTTTCACACTGTCGAATGCATGTTGGCATTCCAAAGACCACTTAAACTGTTGCAAGGGGCTCAACAAACTTGTAAGAGGACTTACAACACTTGAGAAGTTTCTGCAAAACCCACGATAATATCCGGCCATCCCTAAGAATCGCCTCAATTGACGCCGGGTAGTAGGAACAGGAAAATTTGAAATGGCTGAAACTTTAGCGGCAACTGGACGGACTTGCCCCTGCCCAACCTGTTTTCCAAGATATGTAATGGTTGCCTTAGCAAAATCACATTTTGCCAGGTTCAATGTTAAATTGGCTTTTGACAACCGGTCAAACACAGAATTCAACTGAGACATATGCTCCGGCCAATTAGTTGAATAGATCACCAAGTCGTCCAGATACGCATTACACCCAGGCACACCCGCCAGTACAGTAGCGACCAAACGTTGAAACGTGGCAGGCGCATTGCGGAGCCCAAAAGCCATAACTCGGTACTGCATAAAGTGATCTGGGGTAACGAATGCAGATATGTCAGAGGCACGAGGCGTCAAAGGCACTTGCCAATAACCTTTTAACAAGTCTAATTTAGTTACAAACCGAGCGGCACCTAAATTGTCAATGCAATCTTCCATCCGCGGTAACGGGTAACTATCAGGCACTGTCACAGCATTGACCTTACGGTAATCAGTGCAAAAACGGAAAGAGCCATCAGATTTGGGGACAAGTAAGCAAGGCGAGCTCCATGGGCTGCAGCTTTGTACCGCAAGACCATTTTCACAGAGATAATTCACCTCTTTTCTCATCAGCTCCCTTTTCACAGCATTGGCGCGATAGGGATGCTGTTTAATTGGAGCAGCATTATTGA
Source organism: Clarias fuscus (assembly GCA_030347435.1). Classification (NCBI taxonomy): domain Eukaryota; kingdom Metazoa; phylum Chordata; class Actinopteri; order Siluriformes; family Clariidae; genus Clarias; species Clarias fuscus. Next base: position 13,189,161 of record CM059212.1, on the reverse strand, counting down.
CATCAATATCATGTTGTATTACTGTGGTTTGACTCGGGGTATCACCAAAAAGATTCGGATACATTCTAACCAGTTGTTCAATATCTTCTTTTTGGGTATGAGGCAGATGACTCAATAATGTAGGCAACTCTCGTAATTTCTCTGAATTGGGCAATAAAGCACACTGCTGCGGAGCATTACGCAAAATTAAACCATCCTCGTCAGTCTCCAACTCTCCAGTCACAAATGCAAGCGGAACAACGACAGGTTTCACTGTCGTTTCCTTACGTTCAGGGTGAGACTGGCGTTGGTGGTAGGCTTTTAACATGTTAATATGGCAAATCCTCATTTTTCTACGTCTTTCAGGTGTGCGAATAACATAATCAGTGTCACTCAATTTTTTTTCAATGGTATATGGACCAGCAAATCTCGCAGACAAAGCGGACCCGACGATGGGTAACAAAACTAATACCTGGTCTCCAATTTTAAACTCACGAACTATTGCCTTCTTGTCATATCTTTGTTTCATAGTGTTTTGAACAGAGGTCAACGTTTGACGCGCCATGGAGCAGGCCTTTTGCAACCGCTCCCGAAATCTGCTGACGTACTGCAGCACATTTGTTCTGCTCTCTGACTTCGAAGCTAGAATGTTCTCCTTCAACACTTTTAGCGGGCCACGTACAGTATGTCCAAACACGAGTTCAGCTGGACTGAAGCCAAGGGACTCCTGTACTGCCTCTCGTACAGCAAACAGCACAAGAGGAACCCCTTCATCCCACTCCCTGCCAGTATCTAGGCAATATTTGCGTAACATAGACTTTAACGTCTGGTGGAATCGCTCGAGTGCACCCTGGCTTTCGGGATGGTAGGCGCTAGAAACACTGTGTTGAATTGCAAGAATCTTTAACACCTGATTGAACACCCTCGACATAAAATTCGTCCCCTGATCACTCTGGATCACCTTAGGAAGACCGAACGTTGCAAAATATTTCATAAGGGCTTTAATGATTGTAGATGCAGTTATTTTACGAAGTGGAATAGCTTCAGGAAAACGAGTAGTAGCGCACATGATGGTTAAAAGGAACTGATTACCGGCTTTTGACCTTGGCAATGGGCCAACACAATCAATAAGTACACGTTCAAATGGTTCATGTAAAATAGGTATTGGAGTAAGGGGAGCATTTGGAATTACCTGATTTGGTTTACCAATGCACTGGCACGTCTCACAGGTCCGGCAGTATCTGGCAACATCTCGTTTCAAACCAGGCCAGAAGAAATATCTCAGGATTCTGCGATAAGTCTTGGTAATTCCTAGGTGACCGGACAGTACATGGTCATGCGCAAGAGACAATACATGAGGTCGGTATACAGAAGGAATGACCACCTGGTACACAGTGTTCCAGTCAGCTCCCTGTTCACGTGTAGAACTCCACTTGCGCATCAACAACGAATCCTCAACGAAATAACCCGTGGGTTGCTGTTTCAACTGTTCCTGGGAAAGAACTGAATCAAAACACCGTTTTAACGTGTCATCCTTTTCCTGTGCAACAATTACCTGCTCACGGGTCATGTTTAAATTAAGTTTCTGAAAATTATTTTTATCTGTTTCAAGAACACAAGGTTCTTCCACACTCTTAGTTCTAAGTAGCAAGGGTTCGTCGGTATGCATGAATGTATTCTCAAGAGTAAACTCCTCGTTACCCAGCCGCTTAGCCTGAGAACGTGTTACAACACATGCAGAAAAAGTGTCAGGATAAGTGGTGGACAACTCATCATCTACAGTGGGCACAGGTTTCTTATCAAATACCTCTAATGATGGCATCACTTTACCCCCAGCAATATCATTCCCGAGGATAAGGGACACACCTTTAATTGGCAAGTCTGGAAGTACAGCTACTGACACAACACCATTCACAAGCTCACAGTTTAAGTAGATTTTATGTACAGGAGCTTTAACAATACCCATCTCAATCCCCTGCATAAGAATGCTTGTACTACACGAAGTCTGTTCATTCAAAACAAGCACATCAGCGATCAACACAGAGTGGGCGGCGCCCGTATCACGGAGTATCTGAATTTGGCACTGATCCGCAGGGTTGCCAGTTGTAGAGACTAACCCATTAAAAACGAACGGACGATAACTTGCATCAACTGCCAACTTGTCTGGAAATACTGGTCTGTTTGAGACTGTTGACTGAATAAGACCAACACTTGTGGGTCGGGCATGTTTACTTTTAAGAGCACGACAGTCTGCAATCAAGTGACCAACTTTATGACAATAGTAACATTCTCTCATCTCCTTTCCCTGCTCTGTCTTAGCCAGAGTACGGGGAGGAGAGGGATGAGCAGACGCATTCACAGACACCACTGTTTTGGGACGAGACGCTGAAAATGTTCCAGAGCGACCTAAAGAGAACACAGGTTTATGCGTAAGCATGAACTCATCAGCATGTATCGCAGCTTGGGACACAGAATTTACTTTTTGTTCATTCAGATGTACTACAATACGCTCGGGCAAGCAATTCTTGAATTCCTCCAGTAGAATAAGTTCACGTAACTCACAAAAATCCACTGTCTTAGTGGCAGTACACCATTTATCAAATAACAGGCTCTTCTCTCGAGCAAACTCTACATAAGTCTGTTGCATACCCTTCTTATGGTTCCTAAAACGTTGTCGATATGCTTCTGGCACTAGTTCATAACCCCTTAATATTGCGGACTTCACAGTATCATAATTTAAACTTTCCTCAATTGAAAGTGCGGAACAGATCTCCTGAGCTTTGCCACACAGTTTACACTGCAATAGCAAAGTCCATATTTCGGATGGCCAATTGAGGGTCAACGCAATACGTTCAAATACTTGAAAGTACGAGTCAACTTCATCTTCACGAAAATTTGGAACAAGAGAAATATACTTACTTATGTCAGTATGGTACGACTGGGACGAGGCAGCTGGTGCACTCACTGAAGCAGCTGTGGATGTGCTTGCATCAGGTGCAGGAGAACCCAGGTGTGCGGCTTTAGCAGCCTCTATGTCTAGCTGTCGCAGCTTGACCTGCTTATCAGCCTCCACCTCCAGTTGACGAATTTTGAACCGCAACTCCAACTCAGCTTGGTGGGCACGTGCTTTTTCCTGAGCCTCATACTGTAGTTTGGCTAGACGTAACTTAAGTCTGCCATCTCCCATTGAATTCGTCGAGGCAGGTGATATGGGGTCAAAGGGCGGTAACACAACCTTGGGCTCAACCTCCGTCTCACCCTCAGCTATATCACTGTTCTGCCCTGTCCATTCAGCACCGCACGGCCTTTCAGTCACACCGAGAGGATTCAGTTCTTCTGGAGTTACACCCTCCACAGCAAAAATCCCTAGCTCGACCAGCCGATCATAAATAACTTGCCGGATTTCTCTTTTAAGATTTTGTTTGTTCACTAGAACCTGAAAATGTTCAGCAATTTGAATTAAATCGTCTTTGCGGCATTTATCAAATTCCCCAAGAGTTGGGTTCTGAATAAACGAGTCCAAATTGAATGACGCCATACCTGATTCAAAACCAACATACAGAACTAATTTGCCTTAAGCAATAGTCAACGTTCACTATGAATGAAGTCACTTTGCCAAGTGTGCTGAGTACAACAATACCAATGTCCACAAAAAGAAAACACTGGGACCTTTAAATATCCCGGATGAGCCCCCAAAAATGTTACGACCCTTGGCGGTCTAGGGGAATACGGGTCGCACATTTAAATTTGTGAGACAGTGGCAAGTTGAATTCCCAGCACGGGTAGGAACCAAAGTGATGACCAACCAAATATTTTTATAACAAAGGATGTTTATTTACATGAAGAACAAAAGAAGTAGTACCAAGTGAAATGTTTTGAAATTAAAAGAATTGGTACTAATAGAAAGACTGGCAATGGGTACGGCTGAAAATAAACCCAAAACCCAGGCTAACTAAACACTTTTTTTCCGCCCATCTAATCTCCTCTAAAAATAAATAAGATAAACAAAACACCCTAGCTGGCTACACTACCTAACTCAAAAAGGAATACATAGGTTGGCACGCACCCTCTTCCCTAGTGTATCTCTAGACAGTAAGTTACCTAGATGTTGAAATGTATGCCATATGGCTTACTTCCCTGAACCAGTCTCTCAAACAAAGTGTAGCCCAAACAAAGTGAGTCGCAAGACTGCCTCCAAGTCCTAAAACAGTTCCTTAAAAGCCAGCTGTCACGTTCCGGTGTGTTGTTGTGCGGCATAAACGCAGGGGATCCAGGTTTTAACGGAAAACGATGTTTTATTTAAACAAAAAACAGGCAGGGAAACTCAAACAAAACAAAGATACTTTAAATGAAACGGAAACTAAAACACGTATAGACAAAACAAAAGACACTAGGAAACAGGCATACATGACTAATATAAATGAACAGTTGCAAGACCACGAAAAGGACTAAAAGCACGCTATTTATAAGGAAACTAATAACCAACTCGGTTCAGGTGGGCGCCCGTGTCACCTGACCGAGATTAAACAAAACAAAACACAACATAAAGTCTCTGGGCGCTAGGCGCCCTCTAGGGGTTATCCCTGACATAACCCCCCCTCAAAGGGCGCAACTCCGGGGCGCCCCAGGAGGTCCAGGGCATCCCCCCCAGGGTCCAATGTCCGCCCCTCTCACCCATAGGCTGGCACCTATGTCCTGTGGGCCAGGTGGCTTCATGCCCCCGTTGAAGCAGGGCGGCGGAGACGGAGGAAGCTCGCCGTCCTCTTTGATGCTGGGCGGTGAAGGCAGTGGGTGCTCGCCGTCCTCGGTGACGCAGGGCGGCAGAGGATGAGGAGGCTCGCTGTCCTCGGCGGCGCATGACAGCGGCGGCGGAGAAAGAGGATGGAGCTCGTGCTCCTCGGCGGCGCATGAAGGCGGCGGCGGAGGAAAAGGAAGCTCGCTGTCCTCAACGGCGTACGAAGGTGGCGGCGGAGGAAGAGGATGGAGCTCGTGCTCCTCGGCGCCGCATGACGGCGGCGGCGGAGGAAGAGGATGGAGCTCGTGCTCCTCGGCGGCGCATGAAGGCGGCGGCGGAGGAAAATGAAGCTCGCTGTCCTCAACGGCGTACGAAGGCGGCGGCGGAGGAAGAGGATGGAGCTCGTGCTCCTCGGCGGCGCATGAAGGCGGCGGCGGAGGAAGAGGATGGAGCTCGTGCTCCTCGGCGGCGCATGAAGGCGGCGGCGGAGGAAGAGGAAGCTCGAAGTCCTCAGCGGCGCATGAAGGCGGCGGCGGAGGAAAAGGAAGGAGCTCGTGCTCCTCGGCGGCGCATGAAGGCGGCGGCGGAGGAAGAGGATGGAGCTCGTGCTCCTCGGCGGCGCATGAAGGCGGCGGCGGAGGAAGAGGATGGAGCTCGTGCTCCTCGGCGGCGCATGAAGGCGGCGGCGGAGGAAAAGGAAGCTCGCTGTCCTCAACGGCGTACGAAGGCGGCGGCGGAGGAAGAGGATGGAGCTCGAAGTCCTCAGCGGCGCATGAAGGCGGCGGCGGAGGGAAAGGATGGAGCTCGTGCTCCTCGGCGGCGCATGAAGGCGGCGGCGGAGGAAAAGGAAGCTCGCTGTCCTCAACGGCGTACGAAGGCGGCGGCGGAGGAAGAGGATGGAGCTCGTGCTCCTCGGCGGCGCATGAAGGCGGCGGCGGAGGAAAAGGAAGCTCGCTGTCCTCAACGGCGTACGAAGGCGGCGGCGGAGGAAGAGGATGGAGCTCGTGCTCCTCGGCGGCGCATGAAGGCGGCGGCGGAGGAAAAGGAAGCTCGAAGTCCTCAGCGGCGCATGAAGGCGGCGGCGGAGGAAGAGGAAGGTCGAAGTCCTCAGCGGCGTATGAAGGCGGCGGCGGAGGAAGAGGATGGAGCTCGTGCTCCTCGGCGGCGCATGAAGGCGGCGGCGGAGGAAGAGGAAGCTCGAAGTCCTCAGCGGCGCATGAAGGCGGCGGCGGAGGAAGAGGATGGAGCTCGTGATCCTCAACGGCGCACGAAGGCGGCGGCGGAGGAAGAGGAAGCTCGAAGTCCTCAGCGGCGCATGAAGGCGGCGGCGGAGGAAGAGGATTGAGCTCGAAGTCCTCAGCGGCGCATGAAGGCGGCGGCGGAGGAAGAGGATGGAGCTCGTGCTCCTCGGCGGCGCATGAAGGCGGCGGCGGAGGAAGAGGATGGAGCTCGTGCTCCTCGGCGGCGCATGAAGGCGGCGGCGGAGGAAAAGGAAGCTCGAAGTCCTCAGCGGCGCATGAAGGCGGCGGCGGAGGAAGAGGATAAAGCTCGTGCTCCTCGGCGGCGCATGAAGGCGGCGGCGGAGGAAAAGGATGCTCGAAGTCCTCAGCGGCGCTGTGCAGCGACGGAAGCTCGCCGTCCTCGGCAGCACTGTGCAGCGACGGAAGCTCGCCGTCCTCGAAGGCACTGTGCAGCGACGGAAGCTCGCCGTCCTCGAAGGCACTGTGCAGCGACGGAAGCTCGCCGTCCTCGAAGGCACAGTGCAGCGACGGAAGCTCGCCGTCCTCGAAGGCACAGTGCAGCGACGGTAGCTCGCCGTCCTCGGCTGCCCTGTGCAGCGACGGAAGCTCGCCGTCCTCGGCTGCCCTGTGCAGCGACGGAAGCTCGCCGTCCTCGGCTGCCCTGTGCAGCGACGGAAGCTCGCCGTCCTCGGCTGCCCTGTGCAGCGACGGAAGCTCGCCGTCCTCGGCTGCCCTGTGCAGCGACGGAAGCTCGCCGTCCTCGGCTGCCCTGTGCAGCGACGGAAGCTCGCCGTCCTCGGCTGCCCTGTGCAGCGACGGTCGCTCGCCCTCCTCTTCGCTGCAGTGCAGCGGCGGCAGCTCGCTGTCCTCGGCGGCGCGGTGCAGCAGTGCTACCTGCCCTTGGAGCTTGGCCACCTGCTCCCGCAGGTCACGAATGCGCTCTTCATTTATTTTAGCGCACCGCCGAAAGCTGCTCCAATCAAGCTGGGAGGTTGCTCCCTGCTGCACGTCCCGCTCACACTCCGCTCTATTGCCGCTACGCCGTTTGGTTCTCCGGCTACCTTCCACGCCGGCTCCCCAAACTCCAAACATCGTTGCCCCCCCCAAAAATAATCTCCCCGGGGGCGGGCTCCTCTGCTATGCCTCTTTTTAGGTCTTGCAATCTGTCACGTTCCGGTGTGTTGTTGTGCGGCATAAACGCAGGGGATCCAGGTTTTAACGGAAAACGATGTTTTATTTAAACAAAAAACAGGCAGGGAAACTCAAACAAAACAAAGATACTTTAAATGAAACGGAAACTAAAACACGTATAGACAAAACAAAAGACACTAGGAAACAGGCATACATGACTAATATAAATGAACAGTTGCAAGACCACGAAAAGGACTAAAAGCACGCTATTTATAAGGAAACTAATAACCAACTCGGTTCAGGTGGGCGCCCGTGTCACCTGACCGAGATTAAACAAAACAAAACACAACATAAAGTCTCTGGGCGCTAGGCGCCCTCTAGGGGTTATCCCTGACACCAGCTGGTGGATGAAGATTGGTTGAGGTAATGGGATGTGCAGCAGCCAATCAGAAGAGTGGAATGACGGGGTTGGTTGATGTACTGAAACTTAAGCCAACCAATCAGAAGCAGCAACAATGGATGGAACCACTAAGAACCCTGAAAAAAAGAAAAAGGGCAACAGACAACCAAAACAACCATCCAAATATGTTCTGGAACGTAACAGTAATCAGTTAAAATTACTGATAAAAATAACTAGTTAGAGTACTTTTCCATTGCAGAAAATGAAAACTCCTTTGTGCTTCCTCATGCAGGTTGATTTAGTCAAGACCTTTATAATTATTCTACTATAATTATAATTATCACTCAACCGCTGTGAAATTGGTTTAAAGTTGGATATTCGCGCTCTGGGCTCCAGATTCCGATTTGTGGCGGACAATCTCCAAAAGAGTCCGGAGACAGGACCTCGCTGCCAGTTCAAGTTAGGGACTGTCTGTAAAATACTGCCCAACTGAAATACGGATAATATAAAAATTATAAATAAAAATATTATCACTTTGCATGTTTATTAATAATTAATATGTAATAATTATATATTTTATTTCAATAACTTCCAGGTCATGTGACCTATTGCCTTAAAATCTATTCTAAAATGTGTGGCAACCTGTTCTGCAGAGGGCACAACCTTTTCCACTCAATATTATTACTTTGCATATTTGTTAATAATTAATAACCAATGATTCTATATTTTATTTCAATAACTTTCAGGTCATGTGACCTATTGCCTGAAAAAATATATTCTAAAGGGTGTGGCCACTTTTTCACACTTTACATATTTTTATGTAAATTATTAATAATTTTTATAGAAATTTTATTTATTTTATTTTAAGAATTTTGGAGCACAATATGCTTCCTTCAAGAAGACATCTTTTCCAGGGACACCCATGCATATTTCAGCAAGACAATGCAAAACCACATTCTGCACACATTACAATGTCCTGCCTGCTGAGGAAACAGGTACTTGAGTGGCCTGCCTGCAGCCCCGACCTGTCTCCAATAGAGAATGTGTGGCGCATTTTGAAGCGCAAAATGCGACAATGATACCCCGTACCTGTTGCCCACCTTAAAATTTGTTTGCAGGAAGAATGGGACAAAAGTACATCTGAAACACTATCACTTGGTGTCTTCAGTCCCTAATGTCTTTTAAGTGTTGTGAAAAGGAATGGCAACATTACAGAGTGGTAAATGCTTTACTATTCCAACTTTTTTTTGACATGTGTTCATTCATAAATATGCAAAGTGATCATATTTAATTAAAAAGATATTGTGCCCTCTGCAGAAAACATGGCTACACATTTTAGAATAGGTTTTGAGGCAATAGGTCACATGACCTGGGAGTTATTTAAATAAAATGCAGAATTATTGCATATTAATTATTAATAAATATGTCTATAAAATGTATTAATAAACATGTAAAGAGTGAATATTGAATAAAAAAGGTCGTGCCCTCTGCAGAACTGGTGGCCACACATTGTTAGGTCACATGACCACATGACAAAAGAACAAACGAGTCAGGACTTGGAAGGCTCATTGACGAGTACGGTTCAATTCAGTTTCCTGTGTACTGCACTGCATAGCTGTATGGGAGTCACGTGACAAAAGAGCGAACGACTCGGACCAAAGACTCAAAGGTCTCAAACGGAGGTTTTGCGATGCTTTGCGCGCCCAGCAGAAAATGAACGAATCACTCTCTGAGATTACTCGTTCTTCTGAGTCACATTAAAGATTCGTTCAAAAAGAACAAATCATTCATGAACGACCCATCACTAACACACACACACACACACACTAATGGATTGGGAATGACTGCTGTCTGGCTCACGGATTACATAAATTGTCTGAATAACGAATTACAGTTTTGAAAAAATAACTAAGTAACTGAGCACTTGAATGGCGGACCTAACGCGTTAGATTACTCGTTACATCAAAAAAGTAATCCGAGTACTCTAACGCGTTACACCCAACACTGAAAACAGGTGATGCTATAAAGAGCTGGATTTACCAGCGGCTTCGCTGTAATAAGCATTAATCTTCTCAAGCTGCAGGTCCCGGTCGGGTCGATCCCATGCTCATCCCCGATCACCTTCCAAAACTAAAACAGCATGGAATCCGATCGTTAGCATGGTAGTTTGCAGCTGACCATGTATAATTCAAATCAAATAACCTGTTGAGTCAACATAAATATGAATAAATAAGTAAATAAATGAGAAAAACAGCTTTAAATATTTAAAGCTATTTTTCAAATCCCACTAGCACTCTTATTGGTAAGTAGAACACAGAAATTTCCAAAAACTGACACTTTTTTTTTTTTTTTTATTAAGTGACTAATAACACAAAGGGTCACAATTATGTAATGATAAGGTACTAAACTTACTTGTTCAACGATTGTGTTCCCACACTGACCAACTTGCAAAAAAAAAAAAATTCTCTCATCTTGAAAATAGCAAACAATAGTATGGGAAACAAATGAGCCTCACACCACCCTCGATACCAGCAAAAACTGACCATGGACAACTGCCACGCAAATTTAAATATAAACATGTCATGAGTATAGCTTATGACCCGAGTAAAAGTGGATTTGCTTCACCATTCACTCAAACAGCTCAGATGAAAATACATTTTCACTGAAGCATACAAGCAGTTACATTAAACTGCCTACTTTAAATAAATAAATAAATGAGTGGTGTGTATGTGTGTGTGCGCCTTGCGCACTCAAATAACCTGTGGAGTCGACATAAATATGAATAAATAAGTAAATAAATGAGAAAAACAGTTTTAAAAATATTCAACTCCCGCTAGCACTCTTATTGCTAAGTAGAACCCAGAAAAGTCCAAAGACTGGGACCACGTTTTTGAATTATGTGTCACAATTATGTAATGATCATGTACTCAACTTACTTGTTCGCCGATCGCATTTCCACAATGACCAACCTGCAAAAAAATTATTTCCCTCATCTTGAAAATATCCGACAATTGTAGGGGGAAACAAATGAGCCTATAACCTATAACAACCTCGACACCAGCAAAAACTGACCATCAACAACCGTCACACAAATTTAAATAGAAACACGTCATGAGTATACCTTATGACCTGAGTAAAAGTGAATTTGATTCTATATTCAGTTAAACATGTCAAATGAAAATACATTTCCATTGAGGCATTCAAGCAGTTACATTAAAATGTCTACATAAATAAATAAATAATTTTTTAAAAATGAATGTAGAAATTTTTTAGAAATGAACAAAACAGCGTGTCTGTAGAGTGTGCGTGTGATGGAGAGAGAGAGAGCTCAGGAGAAAAGGGAAAAGAGAGAGAGCTCAGGAGAAAAGGGAAAACTGAGGGAAAACTGAGGGCCCACTGGCCCTCAGTTTTATTTCAGCTGCAGTGTCTGTGTGTGCGGGTTTTTTTTTTGTTGTTGTTGTTTACCAATATTTTCTTTTTTGTCTTCTTTTTTTGAGTCATAGTCAAAATGTATTTCCTTTTGTATTAGTAATTATGGATTTTAGTATATGTAATTGTTCATTTGTGGTTCGGCTGTGCGTGTGGGCGACATTTCTTATTGTACATCATGTGAGAGTGATTAGCATTTTTTTTTCAAGTGTATAATTTGATTTCTGGTTGGTACAGGAGCTGAGTGCCTAAGGTTGAGTGGATTCCTGGACCCATATTCACAAAGCCCCTTAAACATAAAAGTTGCTCTTAGTGACGAAATCCTTAGAGTTTATGAAACTTACTTAGAATTTCCCCTTAAATTTGGGACTAAATCTTAGTAAACATAAAAATGATTCACGAAACATCTTATCCCTAGGGAAAAAATTAAGAGTAGAGAGGAGGACCTTTAAGAGGCTTAAGAGTTTCTATAGCAGAGAACAAAAGAAGAAATATTGTCCAAACACTTGTTCTTGTTCTTTCACGTCCTTCCATCTCTCTTGGACTGTTGGCTACATACCATGCAAAAGTACAACTTTTAATAGGTGTTCTATAAAAGGTGAGCCATTAATCTGAAATGGATTACAAGTAATAAAATCAGTATGGTAAATAAATTTAAGCACTTACATATAGAAACTACTGTGTGAAAATTTGTGGCTTCAAAAGTAGACACATTTTTAACATATGGATGTTTTAATTAACTTTAATATATTTAGACCATAACAGAAATTTTGCATAAAGTAGCCTGCATTCATAATTATATAATAATTATAAAACATAAATTCAAATTTTATTTGTCACATACACAGTCATTCACAGTACGATATGCAGTGAAATGCTTAGGCAACTGCCCTGACCTTAGAACAAGAAAGAAACAAAAAACAAAAAAGTTACTTATCTAAGAAGGAATAAGAAAGAATATCTATATAGGAAATTAATATTAAAACAAAAGTAAATTTGAGAAATATATATATATATATATATATATATAAAGTAAAATTCGACTAAGAAAGAATAAAATATAAAATGTCTGTATGGTACAAATATACACTAAAGGAAGATATAAGGAAATTATAAGAAAATTAGAAAAACCTAACTGTACAAATAGAAAATATAGGAATGGAGTGAACATAAGGAACGGAATGTCCAGGGGTGTGCAAATATTGCAGTAAAGTGACTGCAAAGATGTTAAAGTGGCTTGTATGCATATTTAAAGTGTATTATGTGCATAATTTCCATGAGTGAGCGGGTGTGCAGTGAGGACTAGTGAGCGAATAACCTGAATGTCCAGAGTGAGTGCAGAAGCAGGTGTAGATGTGCAAAATGGATCAGTACTGTGTGGTGCACTGATTAAGAGACCGTATCGCCTGCGGGAAGAAGCTCCTCCTCAGTCTCTCTGTGTTGGCCTTCAGGGAGCGGAATTGCTTTCCTGACCTCAACAGAGAGAACAGTCCATTGCTGGGGTGGCTGAGGTCCTTCATAATCTTCCTGGCCTTGGTCCAACACCGCTTGCTGTAGATCGAGTGCAGGTCAGAGAGCTCGGTGTGGGTGATGCGCTCAGCTGATCGCACCACCCCCTGAAGAGTTCGCCTGTCCTGCATGGTGCTGTTCCCGAACCAGGTCGTTATGTTTCCCATCAGGATGCTCTCTATGGTACAAGAGTAGAAGTTCCTAAGCACCTTGGAGGGCAGTCTAAAGTCTCTCAGGCGTCTGAGGTGGTAGAGACGCTGCCGGGCCTTTTTCACCACAGTGTTGATGTGATAGGACCATGACAGGTCCTGCGTGATGTGTACACCGAGGTAACGGGAGCTGTCCACTCTCTCCACTGGGCTCTTGTTGATGACGGGGGTCTGGTAGTTCCTCTTCTGCTTTGTGCTGAAGTCCACTATCAACTCCTTTGTCTTGCTGACGTTTAGAAGGAGGTTGTTCCTCTGGCACCAGTTTTCCAGATTTCCAATCTCCTTCAGGTCGGCTGTCTCATCGTTGTCAGTGATCAGGCCCACCACGATGGTGTCATCAGCAAACTTGATGATGGTGGTGAAGTTGGTAGAGGCTACGCAGTCGTGTGTGTACAAAGAGTACAGGAGAGGGCTCAGAACACAACCCTGTGGTGCTCCAGTGCTGAGAGTGATGGATGCTGAGACATGTCCGCCCATCCTTACTGCCTGTGGTCTGCCAGTTAGGAAATTGGAGATCCACTGACACAAAGATGAGCTGAGTCCCAGGTGTTCCAGCTTGGTGGTGAGTGTACAGTGTAGAGTGTCTCTGACCAGCCGTTCGAAGCACTTCATCACCACTGATGTGAGGGCTACAGGTCGATAGTCATTGAGGGAAGCAGGATGTGGTTTCTTCGGAACAGGAACAATGATGGACTCTTTGAAGCATGTAGGGATCACCGACTGAGATAAGGAGAGGTTGAATATCTCTGTGAACCCAGGTGCTGGCTGGTCTGCGCAGGCTCTGAGAACTCGACCTGAGATGCCGTCTGGTCCTGCTGCTTTCCTGGTGTTCACTCTCTTGAAGGCTCTCCTCACGTCATGCTCGGAGATGATAAACGTGTTTCCAGTACTGGCAGTGTCTTCCTGTCTGCAGCCGTTAGCACCGCTAGCATTAGCAACACTAGCGTCTTTTTTTTTTTTTTTTGATTTTTCCCCCGATTTTCTCCCTAATTTAGTCGTGTCCAATTCCTCCCCGTCACTAGGGGGCTCCCACATTAAGGCTACTACTACCACTCAGCCGGGAGGGCCGAAGACTATCACGTGTTTCCTCCGAACCACGTGACGCCAGCCGACCGCATCTTTTCGAACTGCTCGCTCGCGCACCGTTGGGGGCGGCGTAACACACTCGGAGGACAGCGCTATCTGCTCCCTCCGTTGTCCTAGAGTCACTCTGTTGGAGTTGTGACTCTAGTTTCCTTCCGTAGCGCTGCTTCGCCTCTTTCACCACCTTCTGGACGTTATATGCCACAGCCTTGTACGGTGAACCCGTACAATGTCCCCCGACGCAAGTCCCGCGTTGTAGGCAGTGGTGCGAGATCTCAGAGCGTCGCGGATGGTTTTATCCACCCACTGATTGGGAAACGTGCCAATGGTTGAACGATTCATGTTAAAAGAACGAGCAATGTCTGCCATCCTTTCACCTTGCTCCACTGTAAGTATGATCACACGACTTGGCTCAAATGCATAAAAAAATAGTATAAAAGCCCAGATTCTCTCACAACACAAATCACATTATAAAGTAAAAAAGAGAGAGAATCACACTATACAAAAACATTAAAAAGCATTTTTGGATAATATCTTCTATTCTTGATATGTGACTTAATGTACTGAGCCTGCAGCCTTATCATATTGTGGATATTGTAATTACACTTTATTGCCCCAAGTATTCACTCGTCTGCCTTCACATGCATATGAATGCAATTCTAAATCCATATTGTGTAATATGATGTTGGCTCACCCTTTGCAGCTATAACAGCTTCAACTCTTCTGGGAAGGCTTTCCACCTGGCTTAGGAGTACGTTTATGGGAATTTTTGACCACTCTTCCAGAAGCGCATTTGTGAGGTCAGACACCGATGTTGGACGAGAAGGCCTGGCTCGCAGTCTCCACTCAAAATTCATCCCAAAGATGTTCTATTTGTGTCAGTGAGCCGGCAGGGGGCGCGATGGATCCACGCGCAGATAGTGAGTGCTTGTGTCTGACTGAGCCGGAAGAGTGGTGACAGTAAAGACAAGACTTGAGTTTAGCTCCGCGCTGCGGTGTGAGCAGGAGAAGTATGGCTGGAATGCGGAAGTGCACAGAGCCGGCGCGAGCGAGGCGCGATCCGATGTATATGCCAGTGTGTGAAACCTGATCCTCGCGGTGAAGCGGGAGCGGGCAGAGCCGACGCGGGAAGAGAGAGCTGCGTGAGCCGGTTGGAGTAGGCAGCGCGAGCTCGGCACGGAGCGAGGATAAATCGTGGTCGTAAACAGGCGAGGGTCGAAGCCGGGGAGGAGAGAGAAAGTCCGTGATCCAAGCTCGTGGTCGATAACAGGTAAATCCAAAAACTAGAATCCAAAGGGCGAGAGACAAAGACGTGGTCGGAGAAACAAAACGAGGTCGATAACTAGGCAGACTATGACGAGAAGAAACGCTGGTATATTGGGCTGGTGAGGCACACAATAAACTGGCGACCTGGTGGTGGCAGAGCGTGGTTTAAATAGGCATGACAGGTGATCACTGATGGCGTACAGGTGTGTGGAGAGCAGAGAGTGAGGCGGTAGGGTGTAAGAAGTGGTTGAGAGTGTGGAATGGGAGTTCTCAGGTGATCATGACGGTGCTGTGGCTTGACGTGTCGTGACAATTTGGTTGAAGTCAGGACTTTGTGCAGGCCAGTCAAGTTCTTTACTCGCTCATCCATGGCTTGTACCTTGATTTGGGCACTGGTGCACAGTCATGTTGGAACAGGAAGGGGGCCATCCCCAAACTGTTCCCACAAAGTTGGGAGCATTATGTCCAAAATATCTTGGTATGCTGAAACATAAAGAATCCTTCCACTCCTTTCACTGGAACAAAAGGACCAAACCCAACTCCTGAGAAACATCTCCACATCATAATCCCTTATCATAGTCAAGACCTTTATAATTATTCTACCATCATCACTCAGCGAAGTTTGGCCCATAATCTGTTAACTACTAATTTCCCCTATTTCACAGTTTCGCGCTGTGGCCGTAAGTGCGGTTCATCATGGAGTTTTGGCGCTGTAATGACGTTTCCATCCTTCCACGCATCAGTCCTCGCATAGTCAAACCTCATAGGTGAGATAGGGGTATAACAGCAGGAATAACAGAGGGGCGGGTTATCGGGGACGGGGCTTGTAGGACGACTTTCACACATACACACTAACGGATTGAGAATGACTGCAGTCTGGCTCACGGATTATATAAATTGTCTGAATAACAGATTACATTTTTGAAAAAATAACAAAATAACTAAGTACTTAAATGGCGGCTCTAACGCGCTAGATTACTTGTTACATCAAAAAAGTAATCCAAGTACTCTATGTTACACCCAACACTGTTCTAGAGTACAGTGGCGGTGTGCTTTACAACACTGCATCCGATGCTTTGAATTGCAATTAGTGATATAAGGCCTGAAAGCAGCTGCTCGGCCACAGAAATCCATTCCACGAAGCTCTCTATGCACTGTTCTTAAAAAATTCACTGAGCTCCTGAGAGCGACCCATTTTTTCCCCAAATGTTTGTAGAAGTTTTCTGCATGACTTGGTACTACCTGAAATCAATAATTTGGACGGGTCAGTGAATACTTTCGGCAATATAGACTATGATAAAAACAGGAGTCTGCAGGAGTCAAAAACAAACAAACTGTCGACTAGGCCAGACCTGGTAAGACAACATTTTTTCTCTAACAACCATTGTTGCATGTCCTATCAGAATGAAGATTAAGGGGGAAATTAATTAAGGATGTAAATAATTTTTAAATGGGATGAGAGGGATGTGAATTTCATATAAAGTGGCCTTTTAAGGTGGACTTTTGGGCCTCCCTGTGTAGATTGAGAAATGTACATTGCTGTGAAAATGTGATTTGCAGAATTTTTTTTTTCCATTTTCTTTTTTTACATATTTGTTACACTTAAATGAGTCGACTTATCAAACAATTTTTATTATATAAAGATAACCCGAGTAAATACAAAATGCACTTTTAAAATAATTATTTAATTTATTAGGGGGGGAAAAATCAATTTCTAAGGCTCATCCCGGGGACGACTCACCAGAAGCTCATAAAAGAACAAAGCGGAATATCTAAGGATCTGCAGGCCTCACTTGCATCAATTAAGGTCAGTGTTCATAATTTAACATTAAGAAAGAGATCGGGCAAAAATGGCATCCATGGGATGTTCCATGGGGAGTTTCATGGTGAAAGACACTGCTGTCCAAAAAGAACACAAAGGTTTGTCTCACATTTGCCAAAAAACATCTAAATTATCCCCAAGAATTTTGGTGAAATATCCTGTATACCCGGTGTAAAACTAACACAGCATTTCATAAAAAGAACATGGTGCAGAGCCCTGCAAAATGATCTCCAGCAGGCCACAAATGTGCATGTGTCTGCTCAAACGGTCAGAAAGAGACTCCATGAGGGCTTGACGTCTACAGGTCGGGGTTGTGCTTACAGCCCAACACCGTGCAGGACGTTTGGCATTTGCCAGAGAACACCAAGATCGGCAAATTCGCCACTGGCG
This sequence comes from Clarias fuscus, assembly GCA_030347435.1. NCBI lineage: Eukaryota > Metazoa > Chordata > Actinopteri > Siluriformes > Clariidae > Clarias > Clarias fuscus. The sequence continues at coordinate 13,171,967 of CM059212.1, read as the reverse complement.
CCCTGTGCTCTTCACAGGTGAAAGCAGGTTCACACTGAGCACATGTGATCGATGTAACAGAGTCTGGAGACACCCTGAAGAATCTTCTGCTGCCTTCAACATCCTCCAGCAAGACCGGTGGCATTTCTTTGGAGGGCCGCACAGCCCTCCATGTCCTTGCCAGAGGTAGCCTGACTGCCATTACGTACTGAGATGAGATCCTCAGACCCCTTGTGACACCATATGTCGGTGCGGTTGGCCTTGGGTTCCTCGTAATGCAAGACAATGCTAGATCTCATGTAACTGGAGTGTGTCAGCAGTTCCTGCAAGACGAAAGCATTGATGCTATGGACTGGCCCGTCCTTTCCACAGACCTGAATCCAATTGAGCAAATCTGGGACATCATGTTTCACTCCATCCACCAATGCCACGTTGCACCACAGACTGTCCAGGAGTTGGCGGATGCTTTAGTCCAGGTATGGGAGGAGATCCCTCAGGAGACCATCCGCCACCTCATCAGGAGCATGCCCTGGCGTTGTAGGGAGGTCATACAGGCACATGGAGGCCACAGATACTACAGAGTACTCTGTTAAGAACTCTTGAGATCATTTTGCAGGGCTCTGCACCATGTTCTTTTTATTCTGACTTGTTTTAAGGACATTACAGTACATCAAAGTTGGATCAGACCGTAATGTGTTTTTCCACTCCACTTTTGAAAGTATTTAATAAGAATATTTCATTAATTTAGATCTAAGATGTGTTATTTCCCTTTATTTTTTGAGCAATGTATTTTACACATGGTAATAAAACATACGCTCACTGGCCACTTCATTAGGTACACCTTTCGACTTTTGGGTTGGACCCCCTTTCAAAACTGTCTTAATTCTTCATGATTCAACAATGTGCTGAAAACATTCCTTATAGATTTCATTATTCCACCATGACATGGCAGCGTTCCTGCAGAACTGTCGGCAGCACATTCAAGTGAATCTCCTGTCCCAAGGTGCTCTATTGGATTGAGATCTGGTGACTGTGGAAGTCATTTGTGCACAGTGACTTATTGTCATGTTCAAGAAACCAATTTGAGATAATTTCAATTTTTGTTGCTTGTTATCCTGCTGGAAGTAGCCATGATATTGAATAAAAAAGATTGTGCGCTGTGCAGAACAGGGGGCCACACATGTAAGAATAGATTTTGAGGAAATAGGTCATATGACCTGAAAGTTATTGAAATAAAATCAACAAAATTTTTATAGAAAATGATTAATAAATAAGCAACAGATAAAATTAAATAAAAAGTGTTGTGCCCTCTGCTGGCCACATATTTTAGTATAGATTTTAAGGCAATAGGTCACATGGCTTCACAGTTATTGAAATTAAATACAGAATTATTGCTTATTAATTATTAGTAAATATGCAAAGTGATAATATTGAATGAAAAATATTGTATCCTCTGCAGGTTATTGAGATAAAATCATTCATATTTTAAATAACATTATTAATAAATATCAAAAGTGATTATATTTAATATAAAAGGCTGTGCCCTTTGCAGGACATTTTGTGAGCCAATAGGTAAAGTTATTGAAATAAAACAATAAATGTTCTATAAAAAATTATTAATAAATATACGAAGTGATAATATTTGATAAAAAAGTTGTGCCCTCTGTATGACATAGCCATACATTTAAGGATAGATTTCGAGCCAATAGGTCACATGACCTGGACATTATTGAAATAAAATAATTTGTATTTTAATTAAAATTATTAATAAATATCCCAAGTGATTATATTTAATGTTATATTAAAGTTTGTGCCCTCTGCAGGACATGTGGTCTCACATTTTAGAATAGATTGTAAGCCAATAGGTCACATGACCTAGAAGTTATTGAAATAAAATCATTAAAATTTCCTATAAAAAAATTATTAATAAATATGCAAAGTGATAATATTTAATAAAAAGATTGTGTCCTCTGCAGGACATGAGGCCACACATGACCTGGGAGTTATTGAAATAAACTCACTCACTCTCACTCATCATCTATACCGCTTTATCCTCTATTCAGAGTCACGGGGGGCCTGGAGCCTATCCCAGGAGACTTAGGCCACAGGGCGGGTTACACTCTAGACAGGGTGCCAATCCATCACAGGGCACACACACACATATACTCACTCACACACTCATTCACACACTACAACCAATATGGGAATGCCAGTTAACCTAACCTACATGTCTTTGGACTGTGGGAGGAAACCGGATTACCCGGAGGAACCCCACCAAGCATGGAGAGAACATGCAAACTCCATGCACACAGAGACGCGAATCGAACCTGGCCAGGAATCGAACCCGGACCCTGGAGGCACTGACCCTGAGGCTGCTGGATCCAGACTCGCTGTCCCTGACCGTAATGTTAGAGCTGTCAGAACCTGCGGAACTGCAAAAGGCATAATCTGCTAATCTGAAGAATTTCACAGCATCTGCTTTTTCTTCTTGTTGCATAAACTTTCAGCTCCACCTTTTCTTTTTTTTTCATTTTCATCCATGGCAATTATTCATTATTTGCTGTATCGAGAAAGGATCCATATATCTCCCTCTGTAAATTAAAAGTTAAAGGGTGCGTGTTTCATAACAGGTAATGGAATAGGATTACAATACATTCACATTCACACAAACTGTGCCGCTTTGCGCTGGATAGCCGGGGAAAAAAGAGCTCAGAGCCAACAATAGCGTTCAGCACAAAACCTTTATCAGCGTCACAAAATTATAATACAAAACACAAAGTAAAATTACAGAGAAGGGTAAAACAATAGAGCGATTCGGGGGGGGAGCAGCACACCTCAGCTCCTACTCCGTTCTCACCTCCTCACGCACACACCTCCTCAGCAACTCTTACAGGGCAACATATTGTACATACATAATACAACATAATAGTGGCCGTTACATTAGCCAGTGGCCCACCAGGAAAACGCCGGGAGGTCTAAATGGCGAGTAGGCCTCTGCGTAGGACATTGTTGCTAGCTGTAGCGGCGGTCGGAGGAGGAGGTATCCAGGGAAACTAATCGATGTTAAAGGATCAGCCAATAGGCGCGCAGGTCCAACCCACTGGCACTGATTGACAGAACGACTTACGTCTGAATAAAGGAGCAACCAATCACACAGCTGGCTCCGCCCTATCGCTCTTGATTGACAGAACAACTCATTCTGCTGCAAAGTCACATTATGAAATAAATAGGCCATCGGGAAAAACGGGATTTTGAAATAAATACTGACTTTGAAAAAATGACATTTTGGAATAAAAACAGCTGGAATTAAATAAAATGCCTCTGCAATAACCTCTGTTATTGTGAAAAATAATGGCCATGAAATATTATTTCATAATAATAAGTAAATTTATATAGCAGAGAGCAATATTTTTCACAATAATAAGCTTTTTTTCAAAATGTGTTCCATTATTTCAAAATATCATTCTCATATTACATATCTGTGTCTTATTTATTCATAGAGTTATTTATTTTATCATGTCCTATTTATTTATTTAATTTTGAACACTTTGGAGTTCCATACTATAAAGGCATACACAAGTGTGTGTATAATAGGGGGCATTGTTAAAAGTGTAAAGTAAAGGCATATACAAGTGTGTGGATAACAGGGACGGAGTTCAAGGCATTCCCTGTTGCGCATTCTGATAAAACAAGTGCAGCATTTTAAAAATATTTTTTATGTATACTGGAATAATTAAATTAAACGGGCTGTAGTGGTTCGACAAGGCGGAGAGAAACACAGAGACCCAGTTTCACTTTTATTTACAGAAGTGCGAACAGCAGCGTCTTCTCAATGTAATGTACAGTGGAGATCAAAATTGGAGAACAACCTACAATTTCCAAAATGTTAAGGTCACTGCTTTGTCTTATTTGAAATTAACTAAAGAGGAGTTTTTATCTTTTACTTTTTACCAGCATGCACAACCGGTTTACACATGGAACATTTGCACACTTGCACTTTTTGCACGCTGTGAAGTTAAACTTCACTACATTCTGGACTGCACTACATCACATTTCCATTACATTTCATTACTGTATATATCCACTATTTTATTAGATATTCTTTAACTTCTTATATTTATCTTATTCAAATACTTTATTTCATTTTATTCTTATTCTGTATATTATGTAAATAAGTGTGTTTTTTTTTTTTTTTAATTGTAGGTCAATAGCAGTCGTATAAGCATTTCACTTCATATCATATTGTGTATGACTGTGTATGTGACGAATAAAATTTGAATTTGAAATAGCAGTTTTTAAAGCCCATTTCATGAGTATAATTTCATGCATATATTTTGAAGTGCAGAATAAAAATCTTCAATGAAATTTGAAAAAGAACACTAATCAAGATACCTCCCCGTTATTGGTGTTAATCTGGCACCTGGTGCTAATTTCTTATCTACAAACCCTATTTAACTGGCAGCCTAACTTTCCTTTTTTTAATGATTTTGCAGGGTGGTGAGCCGTTGTAAAATGACTGAAACTCTCCGGTTTAAGAATAGGTCTTGACTAAAACAACATGCATGAGGAATCACAAAGAAGTTTTCATTTTCTGCAATGGAAACGTACTCTATCTAGTTACTTTTATCAGAAAGTAATGCAGTAATGTATCTGATTACTTTTTGAAGACAGTAATTTTGTAATGTAATTAGTTACTTTAAAAAGTAATGTCCCCCAACACTGCTGTTTGCTGATCATAAACAGAGCTCTTCTGACACATCGCGCGCGCGTGTGTGTGTGTGTGTGTCTATCCCTGGTTCATAGCGGTGGCTGGTAAGTCAATTGAAATGTGGTAGACACATTAAGCAATAATTCTTTTAATCTATATACTGTATATAAAACCAGAATCTTGTGTGTTTGTTTGCCTGTATAGACGGTGGGTGTTATATTGAACAGAATGTTTGTACAAGAAGGCAGTAGGCAGCATCATCATCAACTTTTATGTCGTACTGTAAGTGTGTCACAAGCCTTTTATGTCATACTGTGAGGTAATAATATATCTATATAGGAGGGGCGGTGGATATGACCGACACACTCCATTCAGAGGTAATGGTACAGTAGCACGTGGGCATCAGGATCTCCATAAGGGCCGAGATGTGAGTACCCTCTAGTTCATCTTAAAACTTAAAATGTTTGGCACTTCACTTTACATCTGAATACCACGGGAGAAAGCAAGACTCAGAATTCCTTTTAAAAGCTTAAATATATATTTTTGCATTTGGGTGGATATTACAGTTTTTTCTGATTGCCTAAGAACATTTTTTGTAACTATAGCCTATTTTTGCAAAACTCTACACACAAATGAGAAAAGCTTTCACCCAATTATCAAAACATTGTAGTTCTCTTGCAAAAGTGAACACAGCTAGATTAACTCTTCACACCTTCGTAAAAATGGTGTTTTCGTATCAAACAGTACACACAAGCCATCATCTAAGCACACAATACGCCAACTGCACACTGATGGTATGAATACAAAACACATCTGGCTTTTGCTTTCTCTGTGTACATATGTCATTTTGAGGTCATACTTTTGTCATACTGTCATGTAAACATACAAGGATCCAAAATTCAAGTATTGGTGTTTATTCACACTCATCAAAACCAAGACAAAGTCAGAACACAAAATGGTAATTTCACAAAAAAAAAGACAATCAACCTACATCATGTCGCCTTTCTGGGTCCGGCCACAAAATTGTGTCCACATCGCATGCGATGTCCTCTAGTCCAAGGCACCGGGGAAAATATCTTCTTGAATGCCGTATCCAGGCCTGACATGATGCCTGGTCAATATCTCCACATGCCGCCTCCATTGCCTGTAAAAGGGCTACCTGTTAATGAGGATGACGGTCGTACACTTTCCAGCGCCAGGCAGAGAAGAACTCCTCGATGGGATTTAAGAATGGAGAGTATGGAGGGAGGTTGAGTGCCATGAAGGATGGGTGGTCTGTAAACCAATTGCGGACCAAAGCAGCCCTATGGAAACTAACATTGTCCCATATGATGACATATCGGGTATGCGTTGGTCTCTGAACAGTGAGCATGTCATGTAAGGTGTCCAGGAATGCAATAATGTGTGCAGTGTTGTATGGGCCTATGGTTTCATGATGGTGAACAACACCATTTTGGCTTGTAGCTGTACACATGGTTATGTTACCACCACGTTGTCCTGAGACATTGATGATGGCACGGTGTCCAATAATGTTCTCCTGGTTTTACTGAGGTTAAAACCTGCCTCATCTACAAAAAAGTAGCTCATGTCCCATGGCATCTGCTTCTAGTTCCATCACTCTCTGGACAAGACAAAACAAATGCAACACATCAGGCCCATGCACAGCACTACAGTATGCATTTCCAAATTCAAAACCAATGACACTATAGCTTACCTGCACATAGTCATATCGCAGTTGCTTTACACGTTCTGTCTTTCTATCGAAAGGAACTCTGTAAATTAGCTTCATTCTTATTCTGTGGCGCACAAGTACACGACTTAGTGCAGAAATGCTTGCACTGTGTATATTTTGAAAGATGGTGTCATTATCAATTATGTGCTGCTGTATATCGCGCAGGCGGCACGGTGGTGTAGTGGTTAGCACTGTCGCCTTGCGAGAGTATGGCAGTGCTACAAAGTACTTACCGATTCTCATTTCGAAATGTCCTAATGATGCTTGCCACAATGTAGCGGCTCAAATTACGCTGAACACGTTGGCTAGCTTCCCTCAGGGTCATCCCATGGTTGATGACATGGTCCACTATTGTAGCTTTGATGTCATCAGTTATTCTATTTCTTACCCTTCCTCTTTCCCCTCCTCGTCCTCTTCTTGCTCCTCCTTGTCCTCTTCCTCTAACTTCCTCTAACACTCTCGCTTCTTCAACTCCACGTCCTCTTCCTCCAACTTCTTCACCTCCACGTCCTCTCCCTCGGCCTCCTCTGTCACGAACTAACCGGAGATGAACCAGAAGACTAGCAGTTAGCCCTGTAGCGTGGATGGTAAACCCAAACGCAGAAGTAGCGCGAGCAGGCAGGATAACCACGCTGGTTATTATTAGAACTCTCCCGAAGCGAGAGCAAGAGTTTACACAAATAAACCCGCGTTCTAAATACACACACCCAATCGAAAGCAAAACCCAAGAACGTGAGTACTCATGTTTAGACGAGCGAAGCGTCGGCGATAGCATGGGCAAAACTCAATGACTGAGCAATGTGAGGCGCCATCTTTTTCCTTTTATGCTTCCTGAAACACAACCATATTACTTCCGGGTCCTAGTGCCGGTCGTGTTACAAGTGTGCATGACATCCTCGGCCTCCTCTGATTCTCACTCTTCTCACTCTTACTGCTCCTTCCATTGTACTCCACATAGACAGCTTACCTGTGGCTTATTTATAGTGCTTAGTCTGATTGCAAAGTGAACTAATTATCTAAAACAGTTTTCACATGTGAAAGTGTGCCAGACAGTTGGCAAGATAGTGTTAATGATAGCCATACATGTGTATAATTTTGCTAGGAGTGTGCTGGAAATTTGGTAATTGAGTGTAAGCAGTGAGTTGTGTTTAAAGTTCTGCAGAAAGAGTGTTGTGCAGTGAATTGTGCCTACAGTTTTGCAGTGTGTGTTACAAAATTGCAAACTGAGTGCAAAGCAGTGTTTGTGCTTTTAGTTTTGATAACTCAGTGAGTGGTTTTGCTATAAGTATTAATAGTTTTAGAAATTGTGCTATAAGAATCACAGTTAGGGTTTAAGCCATCAGAAAAAAACTGTAATAAATGGGTTATAAATAAACCGACTAATAAGAAAAGCAATCTGCAATGTTAAAGTCATTAAAAAGTCTGTAGTGTAAACGTCAGTAAGGTATTGAAAAGTATACTTGAAAAGTCTTTCAGACAGCCGACCTTGTGTTTTGTGTCTGGGTTCTGTTTAACATAAACTCCATTTCTTTTGGCTTTTTCATTTGGTGAATGAGTAAAATCAACGCTTAGGACAGAACAATTGTTTAAAGCTGCTGTAACAATTTGTTACACGAACTAACCTGATTTGTAAATGTCACAACATTAAATGCAACATTAGTCTTTTTTTTAAATCATGTTTTCTTAAATGAATTAAAATGTTATAGGGTAAATATTGCAGGCAATCATCAGGGACAGTCCTTTCTTTTTTGTTATCTCCTTGTTGCTGTAGTTGAGGTGGACCGTCAAGTGTAAAGTAACTAAGTTCACTTATCTGCCTTTAACCCGTCGATGAAGCTTCAGTTTAATAGTTCCTCACATTTTGTCATTTTTATTTTTCAAATTACTCATGAACCCTAAAGCTTTACTATTCTTAGTTCAACATTCCTAACCTTTGACCCTGTAAATGACAAGGCAATACACTCCCTCTCCGAATGTAAAACTAGTGACCAGGTAACCACTCACTCACTCATCATCTATACCGCTTAATCCTGTATTCAAGGTCATGGGGGCCTGGAGCCTATCCCAGGAGACTTAGGGCACATGGCAGGGTACACCCTGGACAGGGTGCCAATCCATCGCAGGGCACAGACACACACACATACACTCACTCATTCACACACTACGGACAATTTGGGAACGCCAATTAGCCTGACCTACATGTCTTTGGAATGTGGGAGGAAACCGGAGTACCTGGAGGAAACCCACCAAGCACAGGGAGAACATGCAAACTCCATGCACACAGAGACGGGAATCGAGCCTGGCCGGGGATCGAACCCGGACCCTGGCGGTGCAAGGCAACAGTACTAACGACTACACCACCGTGCCGCCACCAGGAAACCAATCACCATGCATTGAAATGTAAGAATTAAACTGTGTTTGTGGTCATTATTTAACAGAGAAAGGTCAAGAGACTAAAGGAAAGATAGAGATGGACATGGAGGATGAAATGGGACGCAGTTTGGTTCAGGTCATCTGTAGGAAGTACAATCGGGATGACTACCCATACTGCCGTGGGCTTGAAGCTGGTGTGGTGATCCAGACCAGTCCTCAGGGTTTTCCTGTCAAAGGTTAGCTATTTGAAATTATACTTCAAGCTAAATCAGTTACTATCAGTTTATTATAATCTTGTTTTTTATTATTATTTCTGTACGTATTTCTGTAACATTATGCTACTTTATATCAAATCTTATTTGAGCTTATTAAATGAAGTCCTGATGTTTCCGCTGAGGAGTTGAACTATAACACATTGTCTAAAATGTATTAATGTCTACAAATTTATTTTCTGTATATGTATTATGTAGGGATTGAATCCTGATGGTGAATGCACTGTTAAGCACAAAAAAAAGCTGGCAAGGTGGAAATTTTTCCTTCTCAATTGGCCATGAGGGTTTTTTCGCCCATCTCTTATATTATGGAACTTGTATTATACCCATTATATACTCATTTATGATCTTTATATTCATTTTACATATACTCATTTATACTCGTCTTTCTTAGGCTCACTTTGAGCATGATATATTTTTGGATTCACCTTTCAGTATTATCCTCTTTTGTTTCATGTCTACCCTTACGTATGACCCGTGTTGGATGTTAAGTATACTGTAGGTAGGGGGAAATATGTAATAGGTAAGTGGTAGATAAGAGGTCAGAAGCGTGAAGAAAAACAGACAGGCACTATGAGACAGATCATAAAACATAACCAGTAAGGGGAATGGGTAGTGGTACCAGTGTACAGTATGATGCTAAATGTAATATGGTAAGATCGGTATGTACTCAACGTACATGGGAAAAACCCTAGCGTGACACAGTACAATGTTACACAAACTGTACTTATTGTATAGCGAGCTGTTATAATGTACAATCAACAGACAAGGAAAGGCGTCAAGTGCAAGACCCGAACATATATCAGAGACACATGCATACTTGATGAAGATTGAAACATGTATTGTTTACACGTGCTACACGTGCCACAAATACCCATGTAAAGATGGAGACCCGCAGCCTGGATGAGGCCCACAGAGGTCCGGTCAATGGTAGGTTGAGTAGGGTTAAAATCTGTACTGTCCACGTAATAAATAATGCAATAAATCCTGCTTACTTCTTCCAGATCTGCACAGAGTCTTGAGTCATTCTTTGGTTCTTTTAACTAAAGATACAGCTTTTGTTTTATGTAGGGATGCACCGATACCACTTTTGGAAAACGAGTACGAGTACTTGCATTTCAGTACTCGCCGATACCGATACCAAGTACTTAATAAAAACATGATTTTTAACAATTTCGCTGAGCACAATTTGCAGTCCACCTTTGTTTTGTCGTCTTCATTCACTTTGAAATAATTCCACACGGCTGACATGTCTTGTTTCGCCTCGCCTTCTCCCCACTCTGAGCTGCATCCGGGGCCTGGGGACAGGGACTCGGCGCTAGTAGGTAACATTAACAAGAAGAAGAATAAAAATCTCCCACACTGCCATCACATCTTCCAGCTTGCACCTGCCTCCGAGTGAAGGGTCATGTCATCTTGACTGTGCATTTGCATTTCTGTGTTGCGCTCCAGACCTGTAAACAATGGGAAATGAGATATCCTTCAGTAAGAGGAACCAGTTTGTTATTCTAGGGTTAGTGTTTTTAATTCAATTAAATTTTATTTATATAGAGCTTTTAACAATGGTCGACGTTTTAAAGCAGCGTTGCAAAGTGAAAAGAAAATTTATGGTTGTGTTCAAAATATGTTCAGATTGTGAGATTGTCCCTTATGAGCAAGCCGAGGACGTCGATGGCAAGGAAAAAGTCCCTGAATTGGCAATTGGAAGAAACCTTAAGAGGAACCAGACTAAACTGGGAACCCATCCTCATTTGGGCGATAACTACGATAAATTATATAGCATCATATGTTAGGCTGCTGGAAGTTCAGTATAACAAAAGTTGTCCAAGTTATCATGGAGTCCAGTTCAGCGAGAAGTGAGAAGCACTTTACTTTACCTAACTAGTTCCTAATTAGTGAAATTGCAATTTAAGCCTTAATTTGTTACATGTACATTACAGCACAATGAAATTCTTTCGTTGCACATCCCATCGGTCAGAGCACAGGGTCATCCATGATACAGTGCCTGGGGAGCAGACAGGGTTAAGGGCTTGCAGAAGAGCTCACAATGGGGCCTGGTGGAACTGTTGACTTTCTGATCAGCAACCCTTTGTTCCAACCCTTTGTACAGGACTGTGCAAGCCTCCCTTCACTTCTTCATATTTTCCTTTCAAAGGGCCAGAGCTTCTTGCACATTTAATGTAATCTTGAGGAATAGTTCTCCAGGGTTCCTGAAGGATTTTTTTGCTCTCATTTTCAGCCAAGTATGGACAAAGGCATGTTTTTGTGTGTTAAGTCACACAGTGACCTCTGAATCATTTAAGGATAAAAAAGGCACTTAACGTAAGGCAACTATCAGTTGGTGCAGATGATGAGAGATGATCAGGCTGGTGATAAGTACAGTATACTGGAGATGCTGAATGCTGAGTGGTTGGAACATTTGAGAGGGGAAATGAGGTCGCTGCTGAGGTTGTTACATAAACTATTTTTTTTTTATTGTATCTTTGGGGACTTTAGAGCCTGTCACAGTGAACCATTTTTCCCATTTCTTTAATTTAATACAATTAAGTATGTTAATGATACTCCATTATTATTGAAAAGTCTAACAAGTTCTTTGTGCTACTTATGTTACTACAACTAGATGTTATACCATAATGTATACCAGCCCTATTTTCCCACACTTTAGTGACCCTTAAAGACAACCCCAGAGGCAGTAAATATGTAATTCATCCTTTTTTTATTATTATTAGGGAACAACTTAACAGGTACCATACTTTCATAAAACACTAAATCTAATTCCCACACTAAAAAAAATAAATGTTGGGTTTAATTTATTTTTTCTTGTCAACATGTTCCACAGTTAAACTCAACTAACATTTGTAAGGGTCTTTATTCGCAACAAGATTACTGTCACAAGTATTTTAACAACAATTGGCACTGTTTGAAATGCAGCACAGAAATCGAGAAATTGAGAATATTATAGTCCAACAATACAAAAGACATACTTTACACAATGGGCAACATATTCTATTTTTTTCTTTTCTTTTCCAACACTTGTCAACTTTGACACATTTAAAGAGGGAGGAAAATGGTGTTAAACATTATTTAATTTACCAAATTAACAATTTACCCTATTTTTTGCTATCAAATACAAATTGCTGACCTGTGACACGTGGCTAAACCCGTTAGCTGGCTAACTTCAGTCTAAAACACTGGGCCTCTCAAACTACAGAAGCAGGTCAAAGTTAAATAGGGGGGAAAAAAACATCTGAGGAAAAATCTTACCTTTGTCGAGTGTTGACCTACCTCTGTGAAAAACGGACAGAACATAACGCACACAGGCAGAGAGTTCATTAACTTAGCGCAGGTGTACTTTGATTCATCTTGCTCTTCTGTTTCATTAGCGGTTCATGACAGCTGGCGTCTCGCTACTGCCCCCTGCTGTATGTATGAAATGTTGACTTAACATGAATGGTTCATGATTAGACAACGTATTAGGAATGTGTTCGGTCAAGTTGAGACAAAATTACGTTAACCTGAATCGAAAGAAAAAAAAACATTTTAAAGCAAAAAATACGATTATTATGAGTAAACTGAAAGTAATTATATTATTTAAAATGCACAACTTGCCTTGTTCGTTTTTTTTTTTTTTTTTTGAGTGTAGCATTCTGTCTTGTGGGAGGTCAGAGAGATGAGACCTGTGTCCCTTTCACCCTTCTCTTTCACACGAGATTTCAAGATTGTTTCTTGCATTATGCATATTTGCATGAGACTGCTTCTCAAAAACAACAAATCATGTATATTTCTAAATAGATTTTTTTTTTAAACAAACAACTAGTGAGCTACAATATGCATTCCTAAGAAATCAAGCTTTACAGTCCTACACATAATACAGAGCAGTAAAAAAGTATTTCAGGCCCCTTCCTGAATTTTATTTTCTGCATATTTGTCACACTTAAAAGATTGAGATTAAACAAATTTTAATATTACACGATGATAAATACTGAGTAAATACAAAGTGCACTTTTTAAATGATGATTTCATTTATTAAAGAAAAAAAAAAACAACTGTCCAAACCTACCTTGGCCCTATGTGCCCTTTTCCCCAAAACCTACAGTAATAAGTGGTTGTGCTGCCCTTTGCGGCAACAACTGCAATCAAGCATTTGCTATAACTGTGTCTAACTGTATAACCGGTCTTTCACATGGCTGTGGAGAAATTTTGGCCTACTCTTTTTTGCAGGATTGTTTTAATTCAGTCTCAGTGGAGGGTTTTCAAGCATGAACCGCCTGTTTAAGGTCCAGACGTTGACTAGGCCCGTCTAAAATGTCAATTTAGTTTTTCTTCAGGCTTTCAGAAGTGAACTTGCTGATATGTTTAATATCATGTTCCTGCTACATAACTTAAGTGCGCTTGAGCTTGAAGGTCACAAACTGATGGCGGGACATTCTCCTTCAGAATTTTCTGGTAGAGTGCAAAATTCATGGTTCCATCAATCAGTCATTCAGGTCCTAAAGCTGCAAGGCAGCCCCAGACACTACCACCACCATGTTCTTTTTATGAAATGCTGTGTTAGTTTTAGACTAGGTATACAGAATATTTGCTCAAAAGTCTCGGGGATAATTTAGGGTTTTTTTTGGCAAATGTGAGCCAAGCTTTGTGTTCTTTTTGGACAGCAGTGTCTTTCACCATGAAACTCCCCATGGAACATCCTATAGATGCCATTTTTGCCCAGTCTTTTTCTTATTGTTGAATTTTGAATACTGACCTTAATTGAGGCAAGTGAGGCCTGCAGATCTTTAGATGTTGCTCTTTGTTGTTTTATGAGCTTCTGTTGAGTCATCTCCGGGATGAGCCTTAGAAATGGCTTGGTAAATTTTTCCATACCGATACATGTCAACTACTTTTGATGTTTTTACATTTTTTCTTGAATTTCTTTAGATTGTGTTGCAGACTTTAGATTTTTTTAAACTGGCTGATGTTTTGGTCACTTTTGAATGCTGGTGGTGCTTTTACTCTAGTGGTAGCATGACGGAGTCTCCAACCCACAGGTAGCTCAGGTAGTGCAGCTCATCCAGGATGGCACATCAATTGCGGCAAGAAGGTTTGCTGTGTCTGTCAGCGTAGTGCCCATTCCATTCCATTCCATTCCATTCCATTCCCCCCTCTTCTGCATTTTAGTGTGCATCACACTTTCCAATATCCCAACAGACCTCAAGCTAATCTCCCCGCTGTGTTTTATAGCACGGGGAGAAGCCTGGGATCATTAGCGGTGATAGCTCACCAGCCGTGCCTAATTCCACGGCCCCGCTCCTTCGCACACCTGCAGATAGTGGAGGCCGTCTATCTAGTGAACGAGGAGCGTTGGACTCACGCCCATCACAGGTGCACGCTGTGACAATATATAAGAGATATAATATTATTATTATAATATTAATGATTATACTATTATATATTATGATAATAATTATGTTATATAATAGATATAATTAATATATAACATTCACATATCTTAATTTCTGTGTTTCAGTTCTTTGGCAGCCTTAATTGTTTTTTAATAAATATTCAACTTTCGTACTCAGCTTGTTCTTTGTTGGTCACCATGACTAGCTCTTTTTTCCCCCATCTATTTTATTAATAGTCATTGGCGGCCGGTCAATACGGGGTGCAGGGGCGCCGCCCCCTTAAAGTTAGGCAGAGAAGAATGCTACTTTAACATGTAATTATTTAACATAATAATTACTAATTTTAATAATGAAATAAAGTCATTTAGTCACAATATTCCGCTGTATTTCCTAATATAATTTATTTGCAATAAAAAAAATCTAAACTGTATTACGTTCACTTGTGTTCGTGTACGCGGGGCGCCGGACAAACGAGTGTCTATGTAGGCACATAAATCTTTAAAAAGCATGTGACCAGAGGCTGAGCTCTGATTGGATCTTTTAAAATCATCTTTCGGGCGCAGCACTGTGCGCCCTGAACCCTCCCACTTTTGTTCTTAGCGAATCAATATTGTTTTTAAATATTTGGGCTCATGTGATTGGACCATTCTCAACGAGTCTTCCAGCATGGCAAGCGGAGCTGCTGACTGGATGCGATGTGAGTCATGCCTTTATTTTATACTAGTAGTAATGATGCTTAATCACCTGATAAATGCCTATTTACAGGCTAGTATTAAAAGTTAAATTTTGCGCACCATCCCCAACCCCCCCCCCCCCCCCCTAATTTTTTTTGCACCAGCGAAACTGTTAATAATGGTCAACAGTAACAGTCTACTGCATTAGAAGTGAATACTTTTGGGGGGTTGTGAAGGCACTCTCTTTGACTCCACTCTTTGACTCATTCTCTACAGCGCTTATCCTGTACAGGGCTGCGTATGATCTGGAGCCTATCCATGGGGGCAGGATACACCCTGGAGTGGATAGACTGCTATTGCCTTCTTGCCTTTCCTGCATATATTTTCTACACCAGAGCAATACAGTCTCACTTTCATGACAAACCTCACAGTGTCCTGTTGGGTTTTTACCTACTATAAGCATAGTGCTATTAAGGTTACTGTGTCTAATTCTATAATCAATACTATCTTTTTTCATTTCCCCCCCTCCATATCACTTCTACTTTATGCTGTATTACCTTTTCCTCTGACTTTGATAATTTGATCTTGTCCTCAGCATTTATTTTTATAATTGCTTCTTTTTCCAGTCTGATCGCTCTCTCATTTTGCCTGATTGGTCTGCAGCCCACTGGAAAGGGACATTTTTCTCCTGTCTAACTATCCTTGAGTTAGCTAAACAGGGAGAATGTCTCTTTTCTGTGGAAAGGAGACAAAATCCTTGTACTAATGAATACTTGTACAAATTGTTTGTAAGTGCACTTGCTGAGTCACTCCAAATCACTATATTTCTGTGATTTTTATTTATTTATAGGCATTATTGGTAGCAGGGATGAAAAATGTTACAAGCACTGGTGATTTTTACTATGCAATTAGTTCTTAAAGTATTCTAAATAAGTTATCTCCTTGTCATTAAAAAAGGAAGAAGAATTTTTTTCCTACTCTCTCATAAATTAAAGAAGTTTTGTTAATGAGTTCCAGTCCATTTTCATAGAATTCAGATTCTGTAAATGCAACAATCTGAGCGTATTCTGAGGAACTGCAATTGCATTTCTTAAATGTGTCAAGCGAACATCTTAGGTGTAGATGTACATGAGTTTAAGTACCCATATTGTCAAGAGTATTCTCATAATTCAACAATTATTCCCATTACAGTATTAATTCCTTGAGCTTCAGGCAAATACCCAAGGACTGGCAAAGTTTCATTAAATTATGTTTTGCATGATGCTGTGACAAAATCTTGCTGGACATACAGACAGAAAATTTTCTGAGACTGGTTTCGGGTCCTCCATGTCACCTCTGTGCCACCTCTGCCATGGGGAAGAAGATCTGGTTCACTGGATTACTGAGCCGGCTCTTTGTCCCCCCCCCCCCCCCCCCCCCCCCCCCCCCCTAGTGTGTCTACGTGTGTACTTGTTTTTTCTGTTAAACCAAATTAAGTTCACCTGTGTCTTCCCTGTGTGTCTCTATTTATTCCGGTCGAACCCGTCGCGCTTTGTCCCTTCACCGTTGTGCACGTTTTGTTGTGTATCGGTTTGTCCATGAATTACGCATGTGTGTCATCTCTCTCCCAGGACTGAGTGGTCTCTGCGTCGGGTGGCTGATAACGAGGTCAAGGTCAAAGCTGGGGAAGCCTCAGCATTCCTCTGTTCACGACTTGTGTCGGCTTTCTTTTGTTTTTCTTTTCAACCAGCCCACCTGTAAACCCAGCCGGGGGAGTTGTGGTGTTATGCCCTTTTGTTTATTTTTTGGACTCTGTGTAAGAAAAGAATAAAAGTACTCTCAGTTTAGTTAACCCTGCATCTGTGTCCGCCCCAGTTCCTGGCAGTCATGACACTCCAGTGTATGAAATGTAAAGATATCATTGAAAGAGCGAGTTCTTGTGGGATATTCCCAGGCCTTTGTGCTGTGTTTTGGGTCGTTGTCATGCTGGAAGACCCATCCATCTTCAGGAAGTTCTTATTCAAGTTTTTACAATCCCTGTCCGTTGGAACCTCAATGCGGCAAAGTCGGCCTTCACCTTTAGCAGAGAAACGGCCACAAACCATAATGTTTCCACAGTTTCTACAGTGCTTGACTGTAGGGATGGTGTCTTAGGGTCATCCATCCATCTATCCATGCATCCATCTAGGAACCTCTATAGTGCAATCACACACCATGGAGGCCAATGGTGACCATAGTATTTACAATGGAACCTGGGATTGCTTCTTGTTTTGACGCCGAGCGTTATGTGATCACAACTGAGCCAAAGTTTTTTTCTCTCTCTTGCGCTGCGTTATTGTGGGTAATCGTTTCTCCTGCTCTGTCTTAGTACGCGTCTCTCACTGGTCTAATCAACATCCGTGTGTACTGTTTACTATAATACTGTGACCACATGTGTGCGTGTAAAACATCTTTTATTTTCTTTTAAGATCCATTTTCTCCCTCTCTGTATCTGCACTTTGCCATTGATCACTGTGCTTCTTCACACACACACACACACACACACACACACACACACACACACACACACACACACACACACACACACACACACACACACACACACACACCTCCTCTCTCTCTCTCTCTCTCCCTCTCTAATGGAAACACTGCTCTCTTGTGATTCTTTTCAGAGGTAAAGTGCAGGTTAATTTGTTTTATTTAAACTTTACAGCAGTGATTTCGTTAGCTTGTGCTCGCGCGAGTGTCATTAATGATGTTCCTTGTTAATTTTTCCAATAAAACAATCTTTCCGTTAATATATGTGTGTGTGTGTGTGTGAGTGTTTAAAAAAACTCAAATAAGAGAGGAAGAAGGGTTACTGTGTAAGACGAGAAGAGGGAGAGTGGGTCTAATTCCTCCTCCTTTTATTTTAGCTTCACACACACACACAGCGCCTGCACGCATAAACGTAAACACTTATCTGTCGGGATTTATTTTTACTTTTTTTTTTTTCAAGTTAAAGTGCAGGTTAATTTGTTTTATTTTTACTTTATATATTGTATTAATTACTTTTATGTATTTATTTTTTTGGGCTGTGGACTTAATAATTTGAGTCAACATTATTTCTTATGGGAAAATTTGCTTTGGTTTATGAGTGTTTTGAAACACGAGCCTGCTTCCAGAACGAATTATGCTCGTAATTCAAGGTTCCACTGTATTCCCATTTTGTACAATCATGGTAGGACCTCCGATCAACATTCACATACACATTCACACACTACTGGCAATTTGAGAACAACATTTAGTTTAATCTGCATGTTTTGTACTGTGGGAGGAAACCAGAGAACTCGAAGGAAACTCTTAGGGTCACAATCAGCATTTTTCTTCCTCCATAAATCGGTGAGACGAGTTGATGACAAAGAGCTTAATTTTGGTCTCATCTGAACACAGCACTTTCTCTCAATCCTTCACTGTTCATTGGCAAATTTCAGACGGGCCTGTACATGTGCCGTCTTAAGGAAGGGGACCTTGTCGGTGCTAAAGGATATCAATTCATGGTGGCATATTGTGTTACCAATGGTTTGTTTGGTGACTGTGCCCCCAACTTCCTTGAGATCATTCTCAAGCTGATCCCTCACTTTTCCAGCATTGTGTTCAGTCTACAATATTGTCCCCTGCATCTTTGGACAGCTCTTTGGTCTTGACCAAAGATTTAAAGATCTCTTGATGAGATTCGAATAAAATATATATATTCTGTGGCCAGGTGTCTTTCATACACACGAGTTGTTGTTAGGAGCAGCTTCTTAAATTACTCTTCGTACCACATGAGCACATAACCAGTCTGTGGGAGCGGAAATTACTGTTGGTTGGTAGGGGTTCAAATACTTAATTTACTTACTGAAAAGCAACTCAATTTATAACCTTTATATAGTGTGCTTTTTCTGGATTTTTATTTATGTTCTCTCCCTATCCCTTAAAATAAACATTAATTAATTATAGCCCCTTAAGTTTTCTGTAAGTGAGCAAACTTACAAAATGTACAGGGGATCAAATAAATTTTTTTCCCAACTGTAATAAATAGATAGCGCTGTAGACCAGCCCAGGTTAACTAAAATGCATTCTAGGCGCTTAAAACATCTTGCACATAACTTCACTTCTACTCAACATTTTCGTTTCATTTATGGCGCACACTGTAAAAAATCCAATTAGATAATTGTTGAATGAATTAATATTGTATTGTTGGCCCAACTTCTTACAGTGGTATTTGTTGAGACAACATGAATAATGTGTTCTTGAAAACTTTGGGGAGACAGACTGAATAAACTAAAAAAAATCAAGTTGAGCTAACAGTTTACCTTCCCTGAGATGCACTCACATGATTTTATTATAATACATACATACATACATACATACATTACCGTAACATACATACATACATTACCGTAACATATATACACACACATAAATAGGTACATACCTGTACATAGAAACAGACAGAATTTTTTCTAAGAGTGGTTTTATGTCCTCCAATGTATGAAATGTAACATCAAGATATCACTGAAAGAGCGAGTTCTGCCCAATGTATAGACAAAATATTTTCTTTTTATAGATTTATCTCAATACACATTATGTATCATTATTATCATAATTGTCATAATATGTATTATATTATTATACATTATATATTTATTTTACATACATATTTATATATACAGTACACACAATACAAATTGTTATGGACTGTATCTGCTTATATCCTCATTTTCACTTCATAACATTATCTATTCTGTAGATACTACATATAATATAGTATAGTACAAAAACCTAAAACTTATTATTTGCACAATTCCTATATTTGTACCGATTAATATACACGACTATAGATGCTAAACTGCATTTCATTGCTGAGTTCCTGTACTGTGATGGCTGTACCTACTGTACCTACCTATGCAAGAAAGCATGAAAGCAATGAATACTGTGACGAAGATAGGGAAAACCTGCACAAGCATATTAGAATGTACATTATTTTAAAAATCCCTCTCTGTGTAATGTAGCCACGCTCACCTGCATCACTTCCGGTTTGAACCGACCCTCTGATTCGCTACTGTTCTCTGATCAGCAACAAAAACAAGCACGGCGACATGGAGCTCTCGGTGTCGGTAAGAACAATCTTTCTGCCAATATAACGTTTCGTATGCATGTCAGCTCAAGATATCAATTCAGTGTGATTATTTTAACGTGCACAAAAAAAATAGGGTTTGTCAACACATTTAATATGTAAAAAATATAGTCAACATAAAATTATTTGTAAGTAATACGGTAATTATAATTCGTTTTCAAGGCTTAAATATATTTCTTTTTCCCGGTTGGGTGGATATTAAGTGCTTTGTTTGGATTTTGTACAGTGTGTGTGTGTGTATGAAGCTCGCTTCCTGCAAAAGCACAACATAAACAACTGCGCCGGCGCTCATTGGCTCGTTTCACCGTCGCGTGTTATGAATAAGGGTCAATGTTACGGCTTTGTTTTTCATATCTAACATTAAGCATCTTTTCGCCAAAGTGTTTACTTTTCTATTGTATTAACAAAATCCCGTGAGTTGTTTGTCAGTGCATGAACCATTTTGTGGAAAATAAAAAACAACGTCTTTTCTGTCTGGTTCTTCCGGTGATCTAAACCAGAGCACTGTCACATAAAATAGCATCACGCTGTCTTATTTTCTTTCGTTATATATTTAATAGCTATTTATTCTGGCAGAACGCCTGTACAAACAGGTCTAGTCGAATACAAACGTTGTCATGGCACCCACAGTTTTCAACAAACTCGACAACACTTTGAGCTGCATTCCGCAGCTGTTCTGGGTGTGCGCATGCGCAGTCGACACTTCACTGGTTCAGTCTATTTAAAGGGACACAAGAATCCCTTGGGGTCACAGCGTATGTAAAGCTGACTTTGTGATTGCAGAAGCGTTGTGATTGCAAGGCACGACAAAGCTCATCTCAAATAATGAAGTACTGATGGTCTTTGATAGATAGATAGAGTACTTTATTGTTACAGCAGCTAGTTCACATATTATAAGCAACAAGCAAGAATTGCAGTTAGGCAGCATTGTTCTACTGAAATTGCTCTGTTGTTTACCCAGTAGATTTTGTAGGGGATATGAGGTGTTCTTCATGATTACTAACAGTTTTAACAACTTTTTATCCACTACCAACTGCAAACAACCCAGGGGGTGTGGCCTACATGTTGATGGGGGCGTGGCCTAGCTTTTTTCATGAGTTTGTTGAGTTTCTTAGAGTCACTGCTTCTGATGCTGCTGCCCAGACATTATTATTATACATACATTATTAATATTACAGCCGTCCTAGGTTTTGCAGTTTTATATTAACTACTCCCCCCCCCCCCCCCCCCACACACACACACACACGCACACACACAGACTCTTCTCTCACTCTACACTTCTTCATCAGCACCATGCTGAATTTTTCTAAGCAGCCAAGATCCTTTAATGTTCAAGTGACATGATCACTGCGAAGCACCACCAGGCTTCCACTGTTGAGCCCTTGAGCAGGGGTACTGTATCCTGGCTGACCCTGTGCTCTGACCCCAGCTATATATATATATATACAGAGGGTGGTTATTATTAACTTTCTCTAGCAGCAGACAGTAATGCAATCTGAACTCAGACCACAGTGATTTTTCTGTTATTGTTTATATAGTAGTTACTGTCACTTATAACTATACGATCCAGGTAATCTAATAACAATAATAAATGGTTTAATAAATAAACTGACTAATAATAAAAAGAATCTGCAATGTCAGAGTCATTAAAAAGTCTGCAGTGTAAAAGTCAGTAAGGTTTCTACTTTTTTTTTTTTATTATTCACCAGCCCTTGTGTTTTGTGTCTGGGTTCTGTGTAACACGAGAAGCTGCATTTTTTTTTGGCTTATTCATTTGATGAATGAGTAAAAACAAGGCTTAGGACAGAACAATTGTTTAAAGCTGCTGTAACAAGCTATGACAAGAACTAACCTGTTTTGCAAATGTCACACAAAAATAAATGCAACTATAGTCTTAAAAAAATATATTTTTCTTAATTGTGTGTGTGTGTGTGTGTGTGTTTTTTTTTATCAATTAAAATGTTTTGGAGCCATAGGGTAAATATTGCAGGTACTCATCAAGGTCAGTCCTTTCTTTTCTGTTACCTCATTGCTGTTCATGTTAAATTAGGAAAGAAGAATGGCCATTCTGTGACTGGTAAATGTTCCATGTGACCACTTTTCCAACTGGAGGCAGAAATATAACGTTGCAGTTGTGGGGGTGGACAGCACTACAGCCTTCAAGTGTAAAGTAACCAAGTTCACCTATTTGTCTTTAACCTTTTAATGAAGCTTGAGTTTAGTACCTTCTCACATTTCATAATTTTTATTTTTAAATTTGCCCATGAATCCTAAAGCCATTCCTATTTTTCCCTTTGCTTTACTATTTTTGGTTCAACATTCCTGACCTATGACCCTATAAATGACAAGGCCCTAAAAACATTCACTCTGCAAATGTCAAACTAGTCACCAGGAAGCAAACACATTTTTGTGTATTGAAATGCAAGAATTAAACTGTGTTTGTGGTCATTATTTACCAGGCAAAGGTCAAGAGATGGACATGGGGGATAAAATGGGACGCACTCTGGTTCAGGTCATCAGTAAGAAGTACAACCCGGACGACTTCCCATACAGCCGTGGGCCTGGAGCAGGGGTGGTGATCCGCACCAGTCCTCAGAGTTCTCCTGTCAAAGGTTAACTATTTCAAATTCAACTTTGTCGCAAAATCACATTTTTTCTTAATCGTAGAAATAATTTCTGTAAGTATTTCTGTAACATTTTCTTACTTTGTGTCAAAGCTTATTTGAGCTAATTAAATGATGTCCTGATTTTTTTAGTTGAGCTTGTTTAATTGTCCCTGTCAGGTCGTCTTAATCTGCCCAGTGTGCTGGTTCTGGATAGCGCTGGAATAAGTCATGCTGGAGATGAGGAGGAAGTGGCAACTTTTTGCGCTCATGTGGTGGAGCTGGACTTGTCTCACAACCAGTTCAGAGACTGGGGAGAGGTGAGGGTGGTCAGCGTATGTGCTGCTGATGATCACAATGCAGTATACACTTAATATGCTTGTAACTGGTGTCCTGAGTAGTGCTAAGATGAAGTCTAAGGCCACCCATTGGGAAAGCTCAGGTATGGCCACCTCAGTCTGCGGTCTGTTGGTGTTCTAAAATCTGCTTTGTTTACTAAACTTTTTTTCCTTCATAGACAATAAAACTATGGGACATTTTTGTTCGAAAGGAATGTAACCGCTCTGGTTTTCTTAGGTTTGCTTGAACATGGCTTCCTTATCTTACCTGTAACTAATGAAATATTAGTACTTATACTTCACAATCTTTCCATCCACAAATTCAACAAGCTTGATTTGGCAACTTGGCATTCAGTAGCTGTTGACAACAAGCTGGGTTATTCAGACTGGACATTCATAAAGTGATTTAAAAAAAAAAAAAAAAAAAAGCCAAATCTAGAACTGTAAGACTCAATCATAACAATGTTGTTAATAAACTGAACCAAATTTACACCGATTCATGTGATAACTACAACTAGAACTTTGCATTCAACTATATATTGGCAATACAATAGACTTCTATATGCTGGTATCTTTTTTTCAATGCCTGCCAGCTTCTCATTCACATATTTATTTTTTCAAATTTCTTTACTTTTAATGTTACATTGTGTAACATTTGATAACACTACTGAAAACCCTCATGCCAGACACATCAGTTTAAACTTGAAGGTGTAATCTACATGCAGGTAATTTTAATAATCTTTGAATGGGTTGTCATGAAAATTAGTGAAAGCATATGCATTACCTGACTCTGTACATGAAGAACCTGTACATATGGAACCAACCTGGCAACTCACCAAGAACATAGAGCAAATGGTATGAAACACTGACCATATACATGTGAGGTATGAGTAAATACATGTCCAGTGCATCAGGAAATGGATACAATAATTGAAAAGGTTTTTAAGTTTACACATTCTAAATGTGATTTTATTGTTATTGATGTTTTCCTTCATAGATCAGTAAGATTCTATCAAACATCCCTAATTTGGACTTTCTCAATCTGAGCATGAATCCTCTGAAGGGCTCCATCCTGGAGCGTGGCTGTGCTGAAGCCTTCTCAGGCCTCCGCCGCCTCGTCCTTAACAGCACACATGTGTCCTGGGATGTGGTACACACAGTCACGAAAGAAATTCCTGAGTAAGTGTGTGTGTGTATTTTCATTACATTATGTTACTGACTATACCTGTTTGTGTATGTCAAACAGTGTGCGCGAGAGTCGTTTTTTTCTTTTACTGTATCTCAGTTCTAGACTAGTGTACAGAAACATGTACAGAATATAAGAACCCCTACAAGTCTGCGTTTCCTGTTTGCCTCTTAAACACATGTTATCTCTGCCGCAGACTGGAGGAGCTCTTCCTGTGTCTGAATGAGTACGAGTGTGTGAACTTGTCACGTGTACCCTGCCTATCGCTGCGCCTGCTGCACATCACTGATAATCTGCTGCAGGACTGGGGTGAGGTGCGCAAGCTGGGCCTCCTATATCCTCGTTTGACTTCGCTCATCCTCGCTAATAACTCTCTCTCCTCCATCCATGAGCCTGAGGAGTCACTGCAGTACCTATTCCCTAACCTGCACAGTATCAACCTGCACAACTCAGGTTAGTTAAGCAACTTCAGAACAGAGTAATGGATTTAAAATGCTATTCCTTCTATGACAATATGTACAATACTAATATTATATCACATACAATAAAAATATTGCAATGGATCGCAAATCTCACAGTTCAAAAGAGAGCGAAAATATAATTTGTGTGGATGAAAACAACAAAGTTTTTATCTCATAAATCGGCCCAAATGTAACACTATACAGCAGCAGTAAGGTTTTTTTTTACACTATGATGATTCAACTTGCAATTAATTTGTGTTTCATATACATGCTAAACATTGCAGAGCTGTCCACATGGATTACTGATCAACTCTGATCACATGCCAAACATTGCAGAGCTATCCACATGGATTACTGATCAACTTTGAGCCATTGCACCACAAATTATAAGCACACTGTTATAACTGAAATGTTAGTTTTTATTGTCATATGCACAGTAAAGACACATATTCCCGCCCGTACAATGCAATTCTTTATTTGCTGTCCTCAATGAACGCCATGAAAATAAAATATAGTAAATGTAGGTATAAAAAAGAAGAGATAAAAAAGATATATTAAACACAGTTTTAGAAGTAGAATATGAACTATGAACATATATACTGTAAACAGTCCACAGAGTGTGCAAATTTGCAAAGTGTGTGAAAAAGTCTGCAGTGAGTGTGCAAGGCTGCAATGGGTGTGCAAATTATTGTGCAAATTATTGTTCAAATGATTGTTATTGTGCAAATGATTGTGCAAATGATTGTTCTTGTGCAAATGATTGTGCAAATTCTGCAATGAATGTTCAAAGATCAGTTTCAACAGTCAGATATAGATGGTTGACCATAATGGTTCAGAAGTCTGATGGCAGTGAGAAAGAAGGGGTTTTAAATATCAAACCTCTGTACCTCTGGCCTGAGGGAAGTGAGAAAAGTCTGTACTCAGGCTGAATGGGGTCCTTGAGGATGGAGGCAGTTCTCCTGCAGACTCTGCGATAGTATTTGTTCTGCAGGGGTGGCAGCAGATTCCTTGTGATGTTTTCAGCAGTTTTCACTACTCTCTGCAGGAATTTGCAGTCCATAACAGTAGTGCTGCCATACCACATGCTGATGCAGTTGTTCAGGATGCTCTCGATCATGCAGCTGTAGAAGTTGGAGAGGACCTTAGGAGACATACCAATTTTCACAGCCGCTGCTGAGCCCTCTTAACCAGCTTTGTGGTGTTAAGTGTCCAAGTGAGATTGTCACTGAATATATTTATATATATTTCAAGATATATATATATCTTATAATATATTCCTAGATATTTCAAGCTGCTCATCCTCTCCACTTCGAACTCCTGGATGAACAGTGGTTGATGAGGTCCTTCCTCCTTGTGTCCACTATCATCTCCTTAGTCTTGTCCGTGTTGAGGGAGAGGTTGTTATCCTCACACCATGTTACCAGACTGGCCACCTCTGTCCTATAGGCTACTTTGTTTTTTTGTTATGTTGTCCGACACAGTTGTAGGTGAACAGGGTGAAGAGGATAGAGCTGAGGACTGTGGAGTCCTCAGCTCTGGAGCTGTGGAGTGCCTGTGTTTGTGGTGATGCTGGCTAGGTCCTTTTTCCAATTCTGACAGACAGGGACCTGCCAGTGTCGAAAAGCCAGTCACAGAGTGTAGGATGGAGTGATGGAGAGCAGCAGCAATAGCATCTGAGGTCGACTTGTTAGGCCAGTAGGCATATTGCAGAGGGTCCACAGTGTCTGGTATGCTGTTCTTAATGTAAGCCAGCACCACTCTCTCAAAACACTTCATGATGATTGGAGTGAGTGCTACTGGCCTATAGTCATTCAGACAGGTGGGTGGGTTCTTCTTGTGAAGAGGGCCAATGGTTGTGTTCTTGTGCAGATGGGAATGCTGCCCTAAATGGATTGATCTTCCTTAGTGCTTTGCATACCTGGCCTGATGAGACCATTGAGGGAGGGGAGAGGTGTTGGGGGGGGGGGGGGGGGGGGGGGGGGGGTGTGAGCCTCCTCTCTGTGCTGTAGCTGGAGGTCTCAAAGCTGTGTAAAAGATGTTGAGATCATCCAGGAGGCTGTCTATGAAGCTGATGTTGGTGGTGATCCTATAGTCTGTGATGTGCTGCAGGCCTTGCCACGTCTTCCCATAGTCAGCAGTGAAATAGAAGCCTTTCAGCTTCTCTCTGTACTGTCTCTTTGCTGCAGTTATAGTTTCCGTCAGTCTGTACTTTGCAGCTTTGTACTATGTCACGTTGCCCAATTTAAATGCAAGGGAGTGGGCATGAAGCATGTGGTATACCTGACTGTTTATCCAGGGTTGCTGGTTGGGGAACGTCCTGACTTGTATGGTGGGCACGATGTTGTCAACACAGTCACATGCTCAGCATAGTCTTGTATGCTGAAGAGTCCTCCAGAGTGGCTGCAGCTTTAAACACATTCCAGTCTGTTTGAGAAAAACAGTTCTGCAGGGTGCTTTCAGTCTCCAGAGCCCTGAGTTTGGCTTGTTTGGTGACAGGATTTTGTTTGTTTCAGTTTTTACCTGTAGGCTGGATTCAATAACAGAATAATGTGCTCCGAATGTCTGAAATGGGGGCGTGGTGCAGCCCTGCATGCACTGTGTATGTGGCTGTAAATGTGATCTAATCTGTTTTTATCATGGGTGGGATTGTCTACAGTATGTGTTGGAAATATTTAGGAAAGTGAGTCAGTGAGTGGGTGAACTTCAATTGTCAGTAAATAAGTCTTCAATTGTCATAAGTCTTGATGGATACCTTATTTCCATATTTATTGAAGTACATCTGAATAAATTGAAAGATTGGTGTTTGATGTTTTCCCTCCTTGTGTATGTTTCAGGTCTGAATTGCTGGGAAGACATTGAGAAGCTCAATTTCTTCCCAAAGCTTCGGGAGGTTCGTCTCATGGGCATCCCCTTACTGCAGCCTTACACTGACCAGGAGAGACGATACCTTACGATAGCCCAGTGGGTATACACTCTTATATAAATGCACTTTGGTACACTTTGGTACACACTCACATATGATTTTCCCATGTCATGCTTTGATAATGTACTAACACAATATTCTTCCATGGACAAAATTGTAATGACAGTTAGTACTGTCTGTAAAAAGCAATTCACAACATGTCTCCTGTGGACTGCAGTTTGCCTGCTGTGACTGTTCTGAATGGAAGTGTGGTGACAGACAGTGAAAGAGAGGATGCTGAGCGCTTCTACATTCGCTATCACCTGGACTGTCCTGAGGATGAGTTAACACAGAGGTACACACACACACACACACACACACACACACGCACACACACACACACACACACACACACACACACACACTGCATGCACACACAGCTGAATTTCAGGAATGAATTACTAATGTTTGTAGCTATTTCCTATAGGAAATTTATTTTGTAATAACATTGCATCTTGACTTATTCTATTTATTGTTGAATAACCCTCATGAAACAATCTCCTCTTGTCACTTTATAGCAGCAATAAATCATCATTCCTTCACCATCTACTGTTCCGGTATTGCACCCACACTTTACATCAGGATCAGATCTCAAACTGTGGCATGGAGCCTTTTTGCATGTTCACTAATACCCATTATATGGCCAGTAATTAAGTTAATGGTTTTGTAATGACATAATGGATATATAAGGAATACCACAGGCCATTATAGGGCAGGCCATTAAAATAAAATTATTTGTGATATAATGATGTCATGCACCTGAAAGTTGATTATTTTCTAATAACTGCATATCCTAAAGTGTTTTACTTTGATTTTAGTAATTAAGTGCCAATGACCATGATTTATGACTTGAGGTCCTACTACGGTCACAAAGATAGGAATAAATACAATGGTCACCTCTGGCCTCCATAGTCCCAAGTTGAACTACAGAGGTTTCTAGATGGATGGTTGGATGGATCGATGGACTATGATTTATAAATAAAACTATTAATTGATAACACATTTCTAAGAGATTTATAGTTACATGTAAGTTTGTGCAAAATCTGTGAAACAAGTTCCCATTGACAGTTATGTTACAGCAGGTTTAATCTGTAATTTCCAGACACTGAAGTAGGTGTAGATAGAAAGATAGATAGAAAGATATGTAGAAAGATTATATATATATATATATATAGATATAGATAGATAGATAGATAGATAGATAGATAGATAGATAGATAGATAGATAGATAGATTCAAATAGATAGATTCTTTATTGCTCATGAAAAAAAATCTAAAGAGAGAATGCAGGTGCAGGTTGAACTTTTATAAGCATCATGAATTTAAATCAGAGGAAAAATGCTAAGCCTAGAAACTAGTTGAAACATAATCAGGAGCAGATGGTGTGCAAGGGATGACAGGTTTAGTCCAGGAATAAATGAAACTGATAACACAAAGAAAGTGCATACATTGCTCTGCATGTGGGAGGAAATTCACGACACCTCACCAGTTATAATACAGGTGCTGTCAATGGGGACTCATTCATCATCAAAGTGTGATCGATGTTCAGACATTTGATTTATTTGCAGATACATTTACAGATATACCCAGAACATGATGGACCATAAATGTGACAGCTCCACTCCAGAAGAGCTGAAGTGCAGATGGATTAGTTACCATCCACATCTCCTCCAAATGGAACGCTTTAAGGGCTATTGTTCAGCACAGCGCTCTGTGTGTCCACTGATCCATTCAAAGCAAGCCTGTGATCAGTAACACTGGCGTAATGTAGTCAAACAGCTACAATATTGTTCACCATTTTGACTGTGTGCTTGCCACCTTGGCTATGTTTGAAATAAATACTTGCAATTTAGTACATTGCAATTATTTTTCTTCTTATCATCATCATCATCATCTGATTGGTGCTCCATTCAGCGTAGTGATTCCATGTGCTCATCTTATCATATCCTTCATATATTATTTCTCTTCCGTTTTGTCACTTCCCCCTGAGGGAGGACGTTTCTCGGACTTGCTCTCCTGTCGGGAAACCTTTGAGAGATAATGCGTCCAGTCCCTGCCTCCTCAAAGATGTGTTAGAATAATGTTACTAGGAAACTGATATATGAGGTGGCAGCTTGATTCAGACATTGAACTCTAAATGGACATAAGTGCTAAGGAAAGGTCTATATGAAGCAATAAAGAAACGTTTTATTTAACAAAGCAAATCTGCCATTAACAACTAGTAATATCATCGGATTTATTTTGGCAGTTAAACAAATCAGTTAATTTTTACGTGTATGTTATTGCAAGTGGAAGGCTGTGTTCGGTCTACTATTTCTTGTTTGTCAACTTTTCTGTGACATTCAGCACATAAATAGGTTGACTGGCCTTCATCTCTCTTTCTTCTTCTGACATTCTCTCTTTTCCATCCTGCAGCAGGGAAAGGTTCCCAGAGGAGTAAAAGTTAAACTTAGTAAAAAGAGGCAAAGGGATGGCAGATGCTAAATGGGTAGCAGTGGTGAAAACACAAGGGGTGATTTTAGGCTGCCCCAGACAGCTTGCCCTCTGCTTATTTCTTAGAGCAAGCTCTAGTCAAGGGCAAAGCTTTAGGGAAAAAATGAGAGAGATTGACACTGAAAGATCTTTATAATATTGTTAATATATATATAAATATTATATAATATTGTAATATATTGACCTCTCAACCTGGCTACAAATATAACCATAATGTATCTGTCTATGACATTAGATACTGATTAGTGGTTGAAGACTAGAAATCTAAAGCAGTGACTTTTAAAAACTCATTGACTTTTACTTTACTGTAGGAACCGATCGTCCTATAAAAATTCCTTTTCAGAAAATGGGGAAAACTCTGTAACTTCAGCCACTGCCATGGTTGCTTAGTCGAAGCTTGGGCCCAACAAACCACAGCAGTGTTATCTCTCTAAACTTTAGGAGATATAGTGAGTGGTGTTCTGGCTCAAGTAATTGAAAGTCAATACTGTACAGTCACTTGCTCTGGTAGCACAGATCAGGCTCTTGCCCTATCGATTTCCCAAGCAGAGTAATTTAGTTATACCATGTGGAAAAACAAGAACCAAGAAGTGAAAGTAGTAATGGAGATGCAATTTGATATATGACCTGCCAGCCATACTACCCAGATTACTGCAGCCAGTCTCTCTGCTAACAAAAAGAGAGATTTTGTCAAGAAAGAATGGTGGAGATGGTCCAAGAGAGGACCTGTTTGTGTCTGTAAATGCTGATTGAGGTGGGAAAGAGGTAAAGATTGATTGAATGAAGTTAATGAGATTAAAGATAAAGGACTCCACATGTTCACCTGCCTTTGAGAATCCAAAGCCCAACTGTGAGAATAGACATCACTGCTAGATCTGAAAGAGAAGAGGGATGAGGTTGATGAATGATGGAATAGGTGGCAGAACAAGAAAGGAATCTGGCCAAGAGAATTTGATGGAAATGAAAGCAAAGCTTTTCTGTATGTCTTAAATTGAATGCCTGTCATATAGGAATATACACTGACAATAGTATATACAGACAAACTAAACCCAAATTCCTTCAACATTATAAAAGTGACTTCTATGACTTTGTCATAAACTCTCCCATATGCAGACCTTAAAGATTACTGTGGATGGTTCCAGTTAGATACCCTGAGATTGTAGTTTATACCCTCCTGTTCTTCAGTGGAGAATTTATTTAGGTCCTTTAAGATCTGGCTCGGGCAGGTAAGGCTCTAGGTTGTTGATTTGAGGATCCGGGTTCAAGTCCTGCAGTCGGTGGGTTGCCACACCCCATACGACCCAGCTATTGCATGCAGTGCCGATCCCAAGCCTGGTTAGAAAAATGAGAGGGTTGTGTTAGGAAGGGCATCAGGTGTAAAAGCACACCAAATGTGTGCGGATGGGATACTTCTACCTAAAAATGTTGTGATGCTTAAAGACTCAAAACCAACTAGATGTTGCCAAGACTAATAGATTGACATATTGCCGCTTGCTTCTGAGTTTTTCAGGACAAGAGACATGAGGTCTCCTGTTTTTTCTTGTCAGTCACCTCTGACTTTGTGGTTTTAAATCTACTTCCAGATGCTTGTAAACTGTGTATTTTTTTAAAGAGCTATTTAAATATAATTGACTTGACTCCATCACATAATTTACGGAAAAATATTGTTATTCAGAATGTGAAGCAAAAATTTTGGCAAGGGCAGATAAGTGCTATAATATTCAGATTGGCACAGTGGTGTAGTGGTTAGCACAATCACCTTGCACCGCCAGGTGGAGTTTGCAAGTTCTCCCCATGCTTGGTTGGTTTCCTCTGGGTATTCCAGTTTCCTCTCACAATCAAAAGACATGCAAATTAGGCTAATTTCCGTTCCCAAGATTGCTTGTAGTGTCTGTATACGTATGTCAGTATGTAAAGTCAGTGTCAGTACAGTGTTACTGTAAATACAGCAGTCTCGCCCTATCCCAAACCTGCTATTGTCCAATCTCATCTGTGCGGCTGATCAGAGAACAAAGCGGAGATGGAATCCAGGTCCGTTGTGTTATCACCGCCAGTGTGATTTTGCTTACATTTAAGAGAACGTAGCGCTGGGTAAATAAAACCTTTGAGTGAGTCTTGCTTTTTTCCCTAGACAGAGTGGCACTTTGTATGGAAGTAGCGGTATTCCCATGGTGAAGGTTTGGAGCCGCAGGCACCTACCCACGCTCAGCCTCCGCTTTGTGGGGACACTTTTCTTGGCAGACTAGAAAATTACTTTGATTGGCGTAGTTGGTACAGTGCACTTTAAAGCATAAAAAGAGCCCCCTTGACCAACCCCATTACCTTTTTAAATAATTCCTGCATGATATCCTCTTATCTTCCTCACAAATCCGTAGTAGCTTGGAGTGTGGGCAACGGAGAACTGTCTCATGACAAGAGAACACAAAAGCTGTTTTGTTATAGTTTGGTACAACATACAGTAAGTATGCTTCAATGTACCAAAAATGTATTCCAGTACATTCTGCCTTCCTGTAAGGCAGCCATTTTAAAATGTTGAACTGGTTGGCTTCTTGTATTTGGCAAGAATTTTTAATACAAAGAAAAATTCTTTACTTTTCTTATATTTTTATTTAGATTTTTTTCAGGTCATGCTAGTTTTTTGCACCTTTGGTTCCTTCATACAGACTCTGTACTTAGACCAAGAAAAAGTATGTTCTCGTAAATTGCCATGAGCTGGACACAAGTGGGACCAGATTACATGATAAGAATACATTGATTATTAATATAATAGATCATCATTCATGAATTCATCTTCTGTAACCATTTTTTCCCGATTTCCTGCGTCTGCGTTTTCATTTGAAGCCAATGGGGAAAGTAGGCTGGTAGATTGGAGAGCAGATTCCTGCTATATCCCACATTCATAACAAGTCACGGTAGCACATTCAGCAAGAAAACAGCAACAGATCTTAAACAAAACTTTGCTTCCTTAGTAGTTTGACTTGATTTCACTTGATCATCAAAGACATGTTGTGTTTTTGTCCATAATATCCAGTAGTCATGTTTTGTGGGATTTTAACTAAGTATGCATCAATACCACTTGTATCCTTTGTGTGCACACAATTCTCTGTACCATGAAGTCATGTGTAATACAGTAATACCCATGCCCAGGCCAGCCCCCTTCATGCTCTCTATTAAATATACTATTTAAACACCAAAAAGATATTTTATCAGGCTACTTGCCTTAATTAAAAAGACATCCGGGTCTCTATTTATGTTTTAATATCATACTTAATATTTGAATTTTAAATTGTGTTGAGGTCTATGGTTTTTCCCATATTTGTGGATGTTTTTTTTATTTATTTTTTTTATTTTACATATGCAACTTACTTACCGCCATAAAATCTAAAATGGTTAAGGGCAACACCAGGTTCTGTTCTGGACAATGAAAGCGATTTCTGTATAATATACTTTTCTTAAAGATGACAGTTAACTTGCATGATACTTCTCATATTTTCTTAGAGTTATTATACTGTATGGCCAAAAGGACAGTATGTGGGCACCTGGCTATAAGAGTTCCCTTTACTAGAACTTGGGGAACTGATATGTTCTAGCATCGTAGTGTTGTGTAAGCGAAATAAGCTTCTGAAGGTATTGACATGTTTGAAGTGGAAGAACTTGGCCTACACAGAGACTTGATCTTAACTTCGCTGCCCCCTAGGTCTCCTTGCTTGTGTCTAAAGTCACTAATCCTCTTGTATGAGCACACATCCCCGCAGTCACATGCTAACATCTAGTGAAAAGACTTCCCAGAAGAGTAAAGGTTTTTATATTTTGATGTAGTGCAACTGAATGTCCAGAAAAACATATCTTGGTGTTATGGTCATGTGTCCACATATTTTTGGCTATATAGTTGGCCACATGTTTTCATAATAATACTATTGAAGGAGTGAAGCATGTTTTTGTGAGAAGCATTTTCCTTTTCCTAAGTAGTTAATTTATGTTTTAAATGAAGTTAATTTAGGCCAATATATTTGTCACATGTACATTACTGCACAATGAAATTCTTTCTTTGCATATCCCAGCTTGGGGACTGGGGTCAGAGCACAGGGTCAGCCATTATAAAGTGCCCCTACATACAAAGACAGTCACTAAGCATAGCCAAAGCACTTCTTTCAATGGTAAATTGCATTTTATTTTTCAAAATGCTTAACGAAAGGCTACTGTGTCTTTAAAATTACCAAATTCATCTTAGTACTGTTCCATGTTATGATCAGATGGCTTTGTTTCTTTTGCCCCTTAAAGGTTTCACAATCTTGTGGCCCGTTACGGGCGTCTGGCACGACTGGCAGACATCGATTTGCGCCCACTGAGTTGTGTCCAGGTTGAGCTGCACTTTGGGGACGACACCGAGCAGCTGGAGCTCCGGCTGGATCAGACTGTGGCTGATCTCAAGAAGCAGCTCAGGCCTGTGGTGCAGCTGCCAGCTAACAAGATGCGCGTCTACTACATTGACAGACAGCTGGGTTACGCACTAGCACCTCAAGAGCTCAAGTACGGAGCACGAGCCCTCCATTCCTACAGCATACGGGATGGAGATGAGATTCTGGTAGTGCCAAAGTGTCAGTAAATAAAGCGATCTGATCACACAGACAGTGGTTAATAAAAGGCATCAGTTGATATGGTAGAAGCAAACAAAAATCTGACAGTAAATCTAGTGTACACAGTGAGTTGCAAATCTATTTATGAGTCATTGTAGCACTCTGTCTTTTGGGAGGTCAGAGAGATAAGGGCAGTGTCCCCTACAAGCTGACCATTTACGCTGTTGAACCTGCGACCAGAAGAAATCATTTTTACAAAAAGACTGTGAATTGGAATATAGCTCCTTCGTTGTATGCTACGCTCTTACTTTTGAAGAGACGAGTCAGTGGTGTTTTTTTTTTTTAAGAGAGAGATTTCACACCAAGTATTTAAAGATTTTAACTCATCACATTGATTGTTTCTTGCGTAACACATACAATTTGCATATTTGCTGAGACTGCTTCTCAGAAACAGCAAACCCGGTATATTTCTAAATAGTATTTTACCACTTATGATTCTCACACATATATTAGATTATATTAGATTCAGTGCGGTGCCGTGAAAAAAGTATTTGAGTGAATTTGTATTTTTCTGCATATTTGAAACACTTACATGATACAGATCAACAAACAAATTTTAATACACAAAGATAACCTGCGTAAATACCACATGCACTTTTTAAATTATGATTTCATTTATTAAGGGAAAAAAACCTGTCCAAACCTACCTGGCCCTATGTAAACTTAATAATTTGTTGTGCCACCTGTCGCATCAATAACTGCAATCAAGTGTTTGCGATAACTATCAATAAGAAATTTTGGCCCACTCTTTTTAGAATTATTTTAATTCGGCCACATTGGAGCGATTTCGAGCATGAACAGCCTGTTTAAGGTCATACCACAGCATCTCAATGGAATTTAAGTCCGGATTTTGACTAGGCCTCTCCAAAACCTTGATTTTGTTTTCCTTAATCAATTCAGAGGTGGACTTTGCTGGTGTGTTTCGGATCATTGTCTTGCTGCATAACCCAAGTGCACTTGAGCTTAAGGTCACAAACTGATGGCCGGACATTCACCTTTCACTAATTATGGCAAGTCCTTCAGGTCCTGAAGCTGCAAAGCAGTCCCAGACCATCACATTACCACCACCATGTTTGACTGTTGGTATGATGTTCTTATTATGAAAGGCTTTGTTAATTTTAGGCTTTCACTTTAGAATTCTCCCATAGATGCCACTATTACCCAGTCTCTTCATATAGTTGAATCATGAACGCTGAACTTAACGGAGGTATGTGAGGCCTGCACATCTTTAGATGTTGTTCTGGATTCTTTTATGAGCTCCTGGATGAGTCATCTTTGTGCTCCTGGAGTCATTTTGGTAGGCTGGCCACTCCTGGGAAAGTTTACCACTGTTGCAAGTTTTCTTCATTTGTAGATAATGGCTCTCACTCTTGTTTACTGGAGTCCCAAAGCATTATAAATGGCTTTCTAACCCTTTCCATACTGATACATGCAAATTACTTTGTTTCTCATCTGTTGTTGAACTTCTTTAGATTGTACCGCTTTTTTAGATCTTGCACCACTTTGTCAGTTATTTCTTGATTCAACAGGTTTGGCAGTAATGAGGCCTCAGTGTGGCAAGTGAAATTTAACTCAGCTTTCATGATTTATTCATGATTGATTCATGATTGCAGGTGATTCATGATTTTGCAGGGGGGGGGGGGATTACTTTTTTCACATACGGCCAGATAGGTTGGGAAAGCTTTGTTCCCTCGATAAATGAAATAATTGTTTACAAAGTGTGTTTTGTATATACTCTGGTTATCTTTGTGTAATATTAACATTTGGTTCATGGTCTAAATCATTTAAGCGTGACAAATATGCAAAAAAAAAATCAGGAAGGGCAAATACTTTTTCACAGCACTATACATATTGGCCAAAACACCATCCTTAAAATGTTAACTTATATAACATTCACAAACCTCTCATCCCGTTTTAAAATTTAGATCCAGCTAATAAAAGCTTACATAGAGGTCTGGCCTCAGTTTCCCCTTAATCTTCATTCTGATAGGACTCCATGCCAAAGTGCTGGTTAGAGAAGAAAATGTTGCCTTAGCCTTTCCTAGCACCTTATTGTAAATGAACCTGGACTGACATCTGCAGAAAACACCAATTCCTGGCTGTGGTCACACCGTCTCAGTCATACAGCCACACTCTCCCTGCTTAGATTACAATAGGGTCACCCACCACATTGAAACCTTTCTGGGTTCATGTGTCTCTTCACATGCACCTCACATTCTCCTGCCTATTAAGACCACTTAATGATTGCAATGGGGTGGAACTCAGCTTCACATCGCATGAGAATCTAGTAATTTAATATTCATTTGCCTGAGCAATCTTCTTTTTACTCTATTTATGCAGATATGCCTTTGAGGCTTTTTAGCAATTCTTTGTCATGATATGTCCAGTTAGTGTTTATCACACACCGATAAATGGGCCAGCATGAATAAAACTGCTGTAATTTAGCATGCAGTCCTTCAGCAGTTGTATTGAATGTGCTATTAAGGTAAATTATTTATTAAGATTTTTAACATAATTACAATATCTACAGTATAGGTAAGCTGCAGGCTCAGTATGTTAAGTCACATATCAAAAACAGAAGATATTATCCAAAAATGCTTTTTAATGGTTTGGTATAGTGTTGTGGATATTACAGAGTTTAAAGAACAAACTGAATAAAATAGGGAAAAAAACATGAAATTAACCAAAAAAAAAAAAAAAAAAAAGCTTTTAAATGTGTTCATATTTTTAAATATATGATTTTTGTTGTGATACATAAAGAGAATCTGGGCTTTATACAATTTTGTATGCATTAGAGCCAAGTTGTGTAATCATACTTACAGTCATATGGAAAAGTTAGTACCCCCCTTTAATTTTATGTGTTTTTGTTAAAACATATATATTTTTTAAACATACGAATTTCACTTTGCAATAATTTGCTTCAAAAATGAAAAAAAAAAAAAAGTGAGCAAAAAAAAGACATAACCAGTGGTCCAGAGAAGCAATTGTTGGTGCACATTAATCTGGAAAGTGTTATAAAACCAATTTCAAACAATTTGGAGTCCAACATTTTACAGTTAGAAAGATTATTCACAAGTGGAAAGCATTCAAGACATTTGCCAGTCTTCCCAGAAATGGATGTCACAGCCCAAGATCAGACTGCCCAGGTCTTCTGGAACAACGTCCTATGGATAGATGAGACTAAAGTGTTGTTTGGCCTTAATGCCCAGTGCCATGTTTGGGGAAAAACCAAGCACCATTTCAGCAGAAACACCTCATACACACTGTCAAGCACTGCGGTGGAGGGATGATGAGTTGGGCTTGTTTTGCAGACACAGGACCTGGGCCATCTGTCTGACAGCTAAAGTTTGGTTGAAATTGGGTCATACAACAGGACAATGATCTGAAGCACACTAGTAAATGTACATCAGAAGGGCTAAAGAAACAGTCCAGACCTCAACCCAATTGGAATGCTGTGGTGGGACATTAAGGGAGCTGTGCATAAGTGAATTCCCAATAGCCTCAATGATTTGATGCAATGTTGTAAAGAAGAATGGGCCAAAATTCCTGCACAACAATGTGAGAAACTGACAAATGCATATAGAAAACGAATACTTCAGTTATTGCTGCTGAAGGTGGATCTACAAGCTTTTGAATCATTCTGGTACATAATATTGGCAACATTTTCATTATATAATGGCACAGAGAAAAAACGTTATATAAAACTTATATTAAGACCCGCTATGATCAGATGATTTTTATGATGTTTATACACAAAAACACATAGATTTAAAAGGTGTAGTAACTTATTTCATGTAAGGAAAACACTTGTTTTTGTGATGTTTTGTTACATACATTTGGGCATT
The DNA here is from genome assembly GCA_030347435.1 of Clarias fuscus. Lineage (NCBI taxonomy): Eukaryota > Metazoa > Chordata > Actinopteri > Siluriformes > Clariidae > Clarias > Clarias fuscus. Next base: position 13,133,180 of record CM059212.1, on the reverse strand, counting down.
GGACATTGTTACATGCTTCGAGTTTCAGTAGCATATTTTGTCTCATAGATAAACCATTAGTGCTATTTCATATACCATGTGTTAATTCTTTTCTCATGTAAACATCTTACTAGTTCTACAACTTTTTTTTTATTCATTGTTTAAGGTATGTCCTACCACTGCTCTTTGAGTTCCCATCTGAAATATTATTTCCATAATCCTTTGATTATGCAGGTCACACTTACAGTACCATGTAGGTCCAAATTCAGTCTCTGTCTATTAATTTTATTTTTTCAGGATATTTTTCCACGTTCCATGCCAAAAATTTGGATTACGGATCAGTTTATAAACAGATCGTTTTAGTCTTTGGTGATATTTGCTCAGTGTATGGAACAAGAGTTGCCTCAACTGCATACACATATTTTGATGTCATATGTGATAGTTTGATTATCTGTATAAATACAAAGAAAACCAAATACAGCAAGCACTTATTTGTTAGACTTAAAATACATTCACTTTATGAACTGACATTTTCACATTTGAATGTATGCACAACTAAAGCAATGAATTAATTCAAGTACTTGCTATTGTCCTAAGCCATAAATAAATGTGTGCCGTTTTATCCCAGACAAAAAGTGTCTCAATCATGAGGACAAACTAAATAACCCCAACTGGATCTGCAAGACACCCCAAATATACCATATGTACAAGAAATCTTGTTGTTATATTAGCCACTGCTACTATGAAAAACTACTTTTTATGAAAAACTACTTTTATTTCAAGGGCAGTAGTCGCTAGTAAGCCAAAGCAAGCCAGGGCAAGTCTTTGTATAACTGTGACCCTGTCCTGATGAAATCAGATTGAACTTACTTTATTTTTAACAGCTAGGTTCCAAACATTTCAGGTACACAGATTAGATCAAATGTAAGTATCAATATACATTGACCATCTAATTGAGATTACCTGTGTTCAAGCCTTGGAACTAGGTGAGGAACAGCCAATCTCTTGTGCTGGTGAGGTTGTGGAAGAGAGTTTTATGTCCCAGGTCATACACCATGACAAAACTGAGCAAGGTCGTTATACTATACATGTCTCTCCCAAATAATTTTAAAGGAGACTGGGATTTCAAGATGGGATGTTCCGGCTATTTTAAAGAAGCACAAAGAAATGGGCAGAGTTGAGGCCCGTAGATGCAGTGGTCGGCCAAGGGCATCATTTCCTTTGACATCAGAGGATATCTAGCAGAGCCATCAGCAAAGAACTGGCAGAAACCAGTGGGATCCAGGTACACCCATCTACTGTACGGAGAAGACTGGTCTTCATGAAAGAATTGCTGCCCAGAAGCCATACCTCTGACATGGAAGCAAAGCTAAGTGGCTCAACTGTGCAAACAATAGGAACTCTACTTGAAAGAAGCTATAAAGTAGCTAACGTTAACAGGTAAATAAATTTGGATATAATTTTAATATGATGGTCGTTCATGTCAAACTGGGTAAAAACTACCTTTACTTCTCAATCAAATCCACTACTACACTGATGCACTTATGCCAGTGTTTCATTAGTGCTTGAATACCATCAAGGTAGAAAGTTTTCTCAATACACTAGACTCTGGGATTATTGGAATGGATGCTTCATATCTGAAACACTGGCCTCCCAGGAACTCCTTTAATGGCTCAATATGGGGAAATGTATGTTTCAAATGTTAAAATGTTCAATATTAATAATATTGGTATAATATTAACTCAATATATAATATTAATGATAATTATTATGATATTATATATAATAATATTATGTTAATAAATTCACATTGGTAGCCTTTTACTTTTTACAATAAATATTTAATTTCAACAGTAATAATGTTGACAGTAATAATTCTCTGCATTAGAAGAGATTCGGTAAGCAATAATAGAATGATAGAGATATCCGTATAAATACATACAGTAAACAAGTATGTATATATGTATATGTCAGCTAAACAGGTTATTTAATTTGAAATATGCATAGTTAATAGAAAACTACCGGTGATTTCACTATTGATTTTGTCTTAGATTTATATTATATTTAAGACTATTATTTAAGTTCATTTCGCAAATAGAGATTAGCATTTGACTAACACATTACATTTATAACATACACTTATTCTTTATTCATGCATTTCAAACACAATATTTGAGAAAGAAGTAATTATACCATTAGATGAAGTAATTATACGCAATCATAACTCATTCCACATCAATATTCTTTATGTTTAATAAATATATCACTATTACTATAAAAATATATAGATTTCCCATATCCTGGCTGATCCTTCACTCTGATCCCAGCTTCCTAAGTGCTGCTATGCAGAAAAAAAATATTCACTGTGCAGTAATGTACATGTGACAAATACAGTGGAAGCTCGGATTGCGAGTAACGTGGTTTACGAGTGTTCCGCAAACCGAGCAAAGATTTTTAATAAATTTTTAATCGGAAACCGAGCAAGTATTAGTTTGCGAGCGCCGAGTATCATGTATCACGCATGGGACTTTTATTTTGATACCGAGCGTCACTCTCTCACCTTTTCACCCCCCGCCCCACCACGGCTTCGCAAACACACAGAAACTCTGCTCGTCTCACACACACACACACACGCACAGACGCTCTCTCGCCTTTTCACCCCCTCCCTGGCTTCACAAACACACAGAAACTCTGCTCTGTTGCGATTCTTTTCAAAGGTAAGGTGCTGGTTCATTTGTTGTTGTTGTTTTTTTTTAATATACTTTACAGCATTGATTCCCTTAGTATGCGCTCACGCCAGGTCAGAGAGATTTCTTTTTTCCCTGTTAAAACGGTGTTTCCGCTGTGTTTGTGTGTGTTCGTTTGTTGTGAAACTTAAAAAAGTGATTACCTTAGTATGCACTCACGCCAGTCTCAGTATGATTTCTTTTTTCCGTTAAAACGGTGTTTCTGTTGTGTGTGTGTGTGTGTGTGTGTGTGTGTGTGTGTGTGTGTGTGTGTGTGTGTGTGTGTGTGTGTGTGTGTGTGTGTGTGTGTGTGTTTGTTGTGAAACTTAAAAAGCAAGGTGGGGAGAGGGAGGAAGAGTGTTACTGTGTAAAACGAGGCGAGGGAAGGGGCTAATTCCACACACACACACACACACACACACACACACACACACGGTGCCTGCGTGCACCAAGGGAAACACTTATCTGTCGGGTGTAACAAAGGCGGACTGACACAGAAGGGTAAGTTTCCAAAATGAGAAACGTTTATTGAAATCAGTAGAGAGCAAGTCAGATTCACGCTGATGCAGGGAAATACTGATTGAATGTGAAACTATACTGTTGCTGGAGCAGCGGCACCGACAGAGTTCTTTCCGGTGTTGCCTGGGGAATAAAATGGAGGAGAGGAGAGTTGAGTCTGGAGTCACTGGAGAATCGGCGAGGGAAGGCACACACCCACACACGCAGCCACGGAGATGCCGATAATGAAGCTTCACGGGAATCACTTCTATGAAGCAGAATGAAATTAGGTAAGTAGCAATAGACATATAATTCTTGTCTTACTTGGAGTAGCTTTTCGGTCCACTTTCGTGCATACGAGCCCGGACGTTGACTGTTGTGTGGTGTGCGCTTTTGTGGGCTTATCCTGATTGCTATCAGGTGGTGCTAATCAGTATTCTGGAGATGGGGTGCGTGGCGTTTGCCTTGATTCAGAGCCTGGTCCGATTGTGACATTACCCCCCCCCCCCCCCCCCCCCCCCTCCACGACCCGCTCCTGAGGGTCGACCCCTCCGCCGACGTGGTGGTCTACCTCTTCCCCTTGGTGCTGGGCAACCTGGACGGGTGCGGTGGAATTCTTCTAGCAATGTAGGATCAAGGATGTCATTTCGAGGCACCCATGACCTCTCCTCCGGACCGTAACCCTCCCAGTCCACCAGATACTCCAGGCGCCCACCACGGCTGCGGGAATTCAGGATATCCTGTACTTGGTAGGTGGTTCCTTCATCTACTATGATCGGAGGAGGAGGCGTTTCTTCTTCGGGGCCAGGCTCTGTGGGTGAGAAGACAGGGTTATGGTATTTCTTTAACAGGGAGACATGGAAAGTGGGGTGAATGCGATATTGTGGAGGTAGTTGTAATTTGTCTGTGACCGGGTTTATCTGCTGCAGAACAGTGAAGGGACTGACATACCTAGGGCAGAGTTTCTTACAAGGTTGGCGCAAACGCATGTCTCGGGTGGAGAGCCATACCTTGTCTCCCGGTTGGATTGTTGGTGCGACAGACCGATGCCTATCTGCATTGGCTTGGTATCTGCGTGCAGCACGTTGCAAATGATGGTGAGCGTCTTCCCATACTTTCTCACTCTCTCTGAACCAGCTGTCGACCGCCGGGAGATTGGAAGGTTCTCCGTTCCAGGGGAATAACGGGGATTGATAACCTAGAATACACTGGAATGGGGTAAGACCAGTAGTCGGTTGTCGGAGGGAATTTTGAGCATATTCGGCCCAACCGAGGAACTGGTTCCAGGAGTCCTGGTGGCCATGACAGAAGGTTCTAAGAAATCTGCCGACTTCCTGGATCTTGCGCTCAGTCTGTCCGTTTGTTTGAGGATGATATCCAGATGATAGACTCACAGTCACCCCTAGGAGTCGAAAGAACCCATGGCGTACCCGTGAAATGAATTGTGGGCCTCGGTCGGAGACAATGTCTTCAGGGATGCCGAAGTAACAAAAGACTTTATTAAAGAGGAGTTCCGCTGTTGTCATTGAGGAGGGGAGACCTCTGAGAGGAATCAGTCGACAACCCTTTGAAAATCTGTCCACTATGACGAGGATGCAGGTATGACCATCAGAGTTGGGCAGGTCTGTGATGAAATCTACTCCTATGTGTGACCAAATTGACTCCGCCCACTGTAGCGCCTGTCCAGACAACAGGGAAATAATATAGGCGATTTTTGCCTGGTCGGTAGGGTAACTGAACGGTTGCATTGAAAACGTCAATGAGCATTGAAGCAAAAACCCCTTGCAATTCCCCTCCGCGGCAAAGAAGGGCGCTGGTCGCGCCATGGGGCTGGATGCCGGGAGCGCCGAAGAAGGCGCTGGAGGAATTACCACTCGGCGTAGCTGCTCCACCAACGCGTGGATTGGGTCAGACTCACTCATTCTGTCTTGTTGTTATGGTCCGGGCTTCTGTAACAAAGGCGGACTGACACAGAAGGGTAAGTTTCCAAAATGAGAAACGTTTATTGAAATCAGTAGAGAGCAAGTCAGATTCACGCTGATGCAGGGAAATACTGATTGAATGTGAAACTATACTTTCGCTGGAGCAGCGGCACCGACAGAGTTCTTTCCGGTTTTGCCTGGGGAATAAAATGGAGGAGAGGAGAGTTGAGTCTGGAGTCACTGGAGAATCGGCGAGGGAAGGCACACACCCACACACGCAGCCACTGAGATGCCGATAATGAAGCTTCACAGGAATCACTTCTATGAAGCACAATGAAATTAGGTAAGTAGCAATAGACATATAATTCTTGTCTTACTTGGAGTAGCTTTTCGGTCCACTTTCGTGCATACGAGCCCGGATGTTGACTGCTGTGTGGTGTGCGCTTTTGTGGGTTTATCCTGATTGCTATCAGGTGGTGCTAATCAGTATTCTGGAGATGGGGGGCGTGGCGTTTGCCTTGATTCAGAGCCTGGCCTGATTGTGACATTGGGATTTATTTGTACTTTTTTTAAGGTAAAGTGCAGATTAATTTGTTTTATTTTCATTTTATAGATTGTATTAATTATTTTTATGTATTAATTTTTTGGGGCTGTGGAATGAATAATTTGAGTTTTCATTATTTCTTATGGGAAATGATGATTTGGTTTACGAGTGTTTTGGAACACGAGCCCACTTCCCGAACGAATTACGCTCGTAATCCAAGGTTCCAGCTTATCCTGCTTGCTATCAGGTGGTGCTAATCAGTATTCTGGAGATGGGGGGCGTGGCGTTTGCCTTGATTCAGAGCCTGGTCCGATTGTGTGTGTTGTGTGTGTGTGTGTGTGTGTGTGTGTGTGTGTGTGTGTGTGTGTGTGTGTGTGTGTGTGTGTGTGTTTGTTGTGAAACTTAAAAAGCAAGGTGGGGAGAGGGAGGAAGAGTGTTACTGTGTAAAACGAGGCGAGGGAAGGGGCTAATTGCATTTTTTCCCTGCATTTCTTGATTTCTGATTTTCCCCATCTCACCAGCAGAGGGAGCCACAGATATTTGGTACCAAAAACATGATGGCAGCGTGTGACCTGCGCCATGGTTGCTACTTGCCTCTGGCTGCTGAGTTCCTGATATAGAGTGGGTCCCCAGCAATATCAGAACAGATGCAACATCCTACCAAGCGGGCTTAAGATGGTTGTCACCTCCTCCCAGAAGCTGCTCATACAGCAGTTCACATTTTCTGAAGAAGGGCTTACTGTACCTGCATTGGTACACAGAGAAAGAAGGTTATTTGATTTGATCTGTGCATAGTTAACAGCAAACTGCCAATGATTTCACTGTGCTGCTCACACTAGCTTACTAATGTTAGTAATTGTTGACCATCCTAACGATTACGATATAAATAAATAGTCATTTACTCACATTTAAATATTCTAATACTTTGAGATACTGGATTTTTTATTTTCATGAGCTATAAGCTGTAATCATAGAAATTCAAACAAACTACTCTTGTAATTTTTCACTTTCATATAGTCTAGATTCATTATATATAGAGTTTCACTTTTTAAATTCAATTCCAAAAATAAAAATAAAAAAATATGCAAATTTCCCTAGATTTCCCATTAACTGTAGTTCGAAATCGATATAGCTGAGATTAATGTGTAAATAACATTGGTCAATGAAAGAAAAACTCACAATGGTCACATAAATAACTTTAATCTGACAAAAGTAATAATTAAAAAAAATTCTATGAATGTTAAACAATGAAAGTCAGACATTGCTTTTCAACTATGCTTCAACAGAATTATTTTAAAAAATTAACTCATGGAACTGGCCTGGACAAAAATGATGGTACCCCTAGAAAATACTGAAAATAATGTGACCAAAGGGACATGTTAATTCAAGGTGTGTCCACTAATTAGCATCACATGTGTCTACAATCTTGTAATCAGTCAGTGGGCCTATATATAGGGCTCCAGGTAGTCACTGTGTTGTTTGGTGACATGGTATGTACCACACTCAACATGGACCAGAGGAAGCGAAGGAAAGAGTTGTCTCAGGAGATTCGAAAGAAAATTATAGACAAGCATGTTAAAGGTAAAGGGCTATAAGACCATTTCCAAGCAGCTAGATGTTCCTGTGACTACAGTTGCACATATTATTCAGAAATTTAAGATCCATGGGACTGTAGCCAACCTCCTTGGACGTGGCCACAGGAGGAAAATTGATGACAAATCAAGGAGACGGATAATCCGAATGGTAACAAAAGAGCCCAGAAAGACTTCTAAAGAGATCCAAGGTGAACTTCATGCTCAAGGAACATCAGTGTCAGATCGCACCATCCGTTGTTGTTTGAGCCAAAGTGGACTACATGGGAGACGACCAAGGAGGACACCATTGTTGAAAACAAATCATAAAAAAGCCAGACTGGAATATGCCAAACTACATGTTGACAGTTATGTTCTGGGGCTGCTTTGCTGTATCTGGCACAGGGTGTCTTGAATCTGTGCAGGGTACAATGAAATCTCAAGACTATCAAGGGATTCTAGAGAGAAATGTGCTGGCTAGTGTCAGAAAGCTGGGTCTCAGTCGCAGGTCATGGGTCTTGCAACAGGACAATGACCCAAAACACACAGCTAAAAACACCCAAGAATGGCTAAGAGGAAAACATTGGACTATTCTAAAGTGGCCTTCTATGAGCCCTGACCTCAATCCTATTTAGCATCTTTGGAAGGAGCTGAAACATGCTGTCTGGAAAAGGCACCCTTCAAACCGGAAACAACTGGAACAGCTTGCTCATGAGGAGTGGGCCAAAATACCTGCAGAGAGGTGCAGAAGTCTCATTGACAGTTACAGGAATCGTTTGATTGCAGTGATTGCCTCAAAAGGTTGTGCAACAAACTATTAAATTAGGGGTACCATCATTTTTGTCCAGGCCTGTTCCATGAGTTCATTTTTTTTTTATAATTCTGTTGAAGAATGGTTGAAAAGCAATGCCTGACTTTCATTGGTTAACATTCATGGAATTCTTATTTATTATTACTTTTGTCAGATTAAAGTTATTTCTGTGACCATTGTGAGTTTTTCTTTCATTGACCGAAGGGTACCAACAATTTTGTCCACGTGTGTACATGCAAAAAAGAAATATTTTTGCCCTGCCTACCCATGCAGAAGGTTTGATTCCTAGCCACCGCCCAACCCCAGGCACTGGATGAAGTGCTGGTCCCAAGCCCGGAGAAAATGGGAGGGTTGCATCAGGAAGGACATCTGGTGTAAAACCTGTGCCAAGTTTGTGTGCAGATCGGCTGGTCTGCTGTGGCAACCCCTTGACAGGAGCAGCCGAAAGACCAACAACAGCTATACATAATTAGCTAAGCTGGGAAAAATGTCTCTTTCTAGTGGAAACAAGACCAAATCCTGATGGCTTTTTGCTGTACGTGTACAAATGTTTGTAAATGCTGTTGCTAGTTTGGTGACTAAACAGCCCAGATGTATGCCCTCAGTAATGCATACAGCTCCACAGTACATACATCTCCAATTTGTAACTAGGTATAGTAAATGCAGCTACAGCTTCTCTGATTCCTGGTAAATGGATCTTACACATTCTTGATATTTCTGGTCAATTTATCTATAGTATTCGCTACCTAATAGAGTTGTCTTGTCAATATCTTTAATCATTAGTAATTTCAAATCAACATTTGGTGTTTTTAATATCCTGAGGGGCCTAACAGGTCACAATTTGCTAAGTCTTTACCATACACACCCATCTGATCTCCTTTCCAAATACAGCTTTCTTTCTGAACCTTCTCCTTCTCCCAACATTCTTTCAGCACCCTATTCGTTGCGTAGATTTCGCCATACCCTTTTAACTTGGAGTTGGGAATTAACACCTAGCTGTTTTCTATGTCCCCACAATGTCATTTCACCTGCTTAAACCTGGAAAGGTTTTAACTGCTCCTAGTGTAACACTCACTCATTCATTGTCTATATCGCTTTATCCTGTATACAGGGTCGTGGGGGGCCTTGAGTCAAAAGGTTGGACATACCTTCTAATTTCATGATCTTTCCTGATTATGTCTTTCTACATTGTAAAACAATGCTGAAGCCATTTAAAATATTCAACAATCTTCTTTGCATAGTTGAAATTGAGACATTTCTGTTGTATGCTCATATATACATACAGTATGTCACAAAAGTGAGTACACCCCTCACATCTCTGCAAATATTTAGTTATATCTTTTCATAGGACACCACTGCATAAATGACTCTTTGACACAATGAAAAGTAGTCAGTGTAAAGTATAGCAGTGTAAATTTATTGTCCCCTCAAAATAACTAAAAATACAGCTAATAATAGCTGAACCCCTGGCAACAAAAGTGAGTACACCCCTAAGTGAAAATATGAAATGTCAATATTTTGACATAAATACCATCATTTTCCAGCACGGCTTGAGTTCTCTTGGCATTGGAGTTCACCAGAGCTTCACAGGTTGCCACTAGAATCCTCTTCCACTCAACATCACAACATCACGGAGGTGGTGGACATATGACACCTTGTGCTCCTCCACCTTCTTTTTTAGGATGCCCCAGAGGTGTTCTATGGGGTTTAGGTCTGGAGACATGAGTATATTAGCTTTTATATATATTATCCTTTCAACACAGCCGCTACAATGTTGTTTTCTTTTTAATATTCTTATTACCCCATTTAATCTCTGCCTCAGAGCAGTTAGTTGGCATAAAAAGAAAAGAAGTTTCCATAGTTTCTTTTCTATGGCATAGTCATAGTGTATGACTGGGTGTGTGAGTTTGTGTGTGCCTCTGCCCTAAGCATCCTGGGGTAGGCTCCAGGCCGCTGTGACCCTACAAGTTATTACCTATAAGTAATCACATGGCTTTCTTCTTGCAGGACCTACAATATTTTATTGTGACCCATGTGAAAGCTTTGAACAGGAAATGAATCAAGATCTCAAAGCATTGCTCTGGTCTTATATTTACCACTAGATGGCATTCTGATACACCCTATTGTCTTCAAAAAATCTTTAATGGCCATTTTATTTTTTATATGTCTTTTAAATATTAAATGGTAATCATGTCTTGTACGTCTCTTATCTTGTGCAGGGTCGTGGGCCTGGTGTCTACAGTATGACTGGGCAATGGAGGCCCTGGCTCCAAAAAGAGGCTTGAATCTGAAAGTACAAGGCCACAGTGCTAACCGCTACAGGTGTTGTTGTAGGTCCCCTATCATTCTAGAATTAAGTTACTCAAACTTGATTGTAAAGGTTCGAGCAATCGATAGTTGGAGTGAGTAATTCCTAATGTTAGATCTTATTTGAAAATAGCAATAATGTAATATAGTAATAGTGTTTATAATAGTAGCTCTTTCATTATTGTTTTTTTTTAAATATATAAATGTGTCTAATATTTATTAAGGTATTTACAAAACAGTGTGTTAGTTTAATTGTAGGCCATTAAGCCCATTTAAACCAAAGTAAGCTGGTTTGACACAAAAAAAATATTATAATAGTGGTCAAGACTGTAACATTTTTTAAATGACCAAATCAAATTTAGAATGTGTTAATATGGAGTTGGTGTGTTGCTGGTGAGTTGGGTTTTATCGGAAGTATATAAAATACTGCATCTACCTTTCTCTCAAAACAGGTGAGCCTAAATGGATTAAGAAGCTGTTTGGTTGGTGGGGTTCAGAATTGCTGCTCATCTCCCAATGATGTCTGTTCCACTGTACAGGTGATAGTCATGGTCAATAAATAAAATTTTATTTATAAAGAGCACTTAATACCATAAGGGTTTTATTTACACAATAAAATTGATAAATAAAACATAAAAAGCATTTACTTTTAATTACTGTATAATAATAATAATAATAATAATAATAATAATAATAGAGGTCATGGAATGTGGAAGTGATTTTCACAGACAAAGACATGAAACACTGTACCCCTCCCCAACATGCAGATATAAAAGAAAGATGTATGTACGTTGGTCAGAACTCGCTCTTTCAATGCTATCTTTACATTTCATGCATTGGAGGACCAGAAATATTTCTGCATTGTCTTCTTTTCATGCAAAACTGGCTAGACAGAATTTAATGAAACTTTGCCAGTCCTTCTGTATTTGCCAGCAGTTAAACCTGCACTATAAATTAAATCAAAATGTTATTTCCTCAAGGTTGACCTTGTGACGCCATACAGTGTCACTCAACAGAGCTAATCAAGGCAATAGTTTATCGTAAATACAATATGTATGTGAAACACACAGATACTCTGTAAAACTACCATAATGCATCTACAAAGCGCCCAAATCTTCACAAGACAGAAACAAACATGAGACAAGTACACTATGAAAACTGAATCTTCAAAATGAATGGACATCAATGTTGTTGCGGAATGACAGACTTATCAGACAGGAATATAGAAAACCTGAATGGGTGTTTTTATTTACAAGCGCCATTTACAATTAATAATAAGTTGAGGATGAGATGTGGGTAAGGCGAGTGAACCAGAGAGTCTTATCTGATATGGTGCTGGGCTGATGAATGGATAATCATGAACGGTGGAGACAGTAGCAGAACATGGAGGTCGGGGAGACGGGGTTAGGTGAATCATGGAGTCCTTGTCCGTAGGGGAAACCAGACGCTGAGTGAAGGTATTGTGTTGGTGATAAGGTTCAGGTGTGTGTGATTAGAATTCGGTAGATTGGGAGCATTGATTGGGGGCGGAGCCTCGCGTGTCCGTGACAGAAGCGCAACCCCCCCCCCTCCCCCTCACGGAACCTCTCTGTAGATGTTGTTCAGCTGAGTCCCAAACCCTCTCACTCTCCTGGACCCAATGTTTTACCACCGGTACATCCGTCAGTTCTCTGTTCCAGGAGGTTGGTAACCAAGTATAGTGGTTGACGGAGGGAGTTTTGAGTTTTGTGCGTACTCGGCCCAAGCAATGAACTGGCTCCAGGAGTGCTGATGATCAAGACAGAAGGTACGGAGATATCTGCCTATCTCCTGGATTTAACATTCAATCTGAACATTACTTTGTGAATGGTACCCAGAAGATAGGCTTATGGTCACACCCACGAGTCGAATGCAGGCCTTCCAGAACCTTGACACGAACTGAGGGCCCCTGTCCGAAACAATGTCCTCTGGGATTCCGAAAACCTGGTTGAAGATGGTGTCTGCTGTTTCATGGACAGAGGGGAGACCTTTTAAGGGAACCAGATGACAGGAAAAATGGTCCATGATAATCAGTATGCAGGTGTTGCCCCGGAACAAAAAGTCTACCCCTATGTGTGACCAGGGACGCTGGGGAACGGGAAGGGGCAGCAGTTTTCTTGAGGGCAAGTGAATGACCAGTTCCCAGCAATATGTGAATTTGATGATTAAGTGGGTATCACTGAGTTGTGGGAACATGGGGTCAGTTGGGTGGACATTCAGGTGGAGAGGGCTCAGAGGCAGTGGCTTGGTGGATTTCATCATCCAGTCTCCACTGGATAGGAGAAACAAAACAAAGGTTGGACATAGAATGTTTTCAGGGGGTTCCAGGTTCTCATCAGGCGAAAGAGAGAGTCTGCTTTGGTGTTTTTTGTTCCTGGTTGATATGAGATAGTGAAATGGAATCTAGTGAAAAATAGTGTTGTGGATTCAGACGCTTGGCTTCATGGAGATACTCTAAGTTTGGACATACTCTAAGATGGTCGGTGAGGACAGTAAAAGTAACTGCCCCCTCCAACCAGTGTCTCCATTCCGCCAGTGCCAATTTTATAGCAAAAAGTTCTCGATTTCCAATATTGTAGTTCCTCTCTACTTAAGACATCTTTTGAGAAAAGAAGGCACATGGAAGATACTGTGAGGTTTTCCCCTGCATCTTGATACCATGCAGATTAATGTGGTAGCCAAGGAATTGTATGGAGGATTGATGGAAGGAACATTTCTCTGCCCTTAGAAACAGCTGGTGTTTTCTGAGTCTCCGGAGAACCTCAGTTACACGGAGTCAAGTCAAGTCAATTTTATTTATATAGCGCTTTTAACAATTGACATTGTCGCAAAGCATCTTTACACAATAAAAAGAAGTAAGTTTGTATGCAATGTGTATGAATCAAAATGATAAGATTGTCCCTGATGAGCAAGCCGAGGGCGACGGTGGCAAAGAAAAACTCCCTGAGATGGCAATAGGAAGAAACCTTGAGAGGAACCAGACTCAACAGGGAACCCATCCTCATCTGGGTGATAACGGATAGCAGGGATTGATCAGCATAATAATGTGTACTGGAAGTTCAGTGTAACAGGAGATGTGTTAAAATTAAAATTAAAAGGAGTCCAGTTTGTTCCTGAAGGCTCAAGTAGACTGTAGGAGATTCCAATCCTGAGCTATCGAACAACTGAAGTCACAGGTCCCCAGAGCATCAATCCATGATAGGACAGTCTTAATGGAAACCATCCCCAGCCACCATACGAATCCAGGCAGACCACACGGGGCATCCATGCGACGAGATCTCCAACCAGAAGCAGGACTCCAGGACGGGTTAGACGGCTCCAGAGGGCAGAGGGGTCTGGATCACTGGCAACTCAGGAGCGAACATGTATAGCTCGACAGAGAGACAGAGAGAGGGAAAGAAGAGAGGGAGAGAGAGAGGGGAGAGAGCAGAAAAGGAGAGAACTGAAAATAAGGAGAGATGGCAGTTAGGTATGGTCACAGTCAACATGTATAAGGTGAATGTATTCAGTGCAAAGTGCAAGCAGGGACTCCGGCAGGACTAACTATAACAGCATAACTAAAAGGGAGAGCCAGAAGGAAACACAAACATGAGGGCTCCCTGAGATGTAAAGCAACCAATCACCTCACCTCACGATGTTCTGTCTCGTTCCGGGAGTAGATGAGGATATCATCTATGTATACCAGCACGAACCGATTCAGATCTCCCGGAACACCTCATTCATATATCCCTGGAATACAGAGGGGGCATTGACCAATCCGTATGGCATGATGAAGTATTCATAGTGCCCTGTTGGGGAGATTAATGCGGCCTTCCATTCATCCCCCTCGCATATTTGGATGAGACTGTATGTGCTCCGGAGATTCAGCTTGGTGAAAATTTGCGCACCGCATAGTTGTTCCAGGGCAGAAGGAACGAGAGGAACAAGTGATCTTGTTTAGGGCGCGGTAATCAATACACGGACGGAGCCCTCCATCTTTTTTAGCTATGAAGAAGAAACTAGAAGCAGTAGGGGACGTGGAGGATCTGACCTTTTGTTCAGGAATAGAATTCTCATCCACTCTCCCAGGAGATAATGGATTGATGTTGGGCAAGCCGTGTCTGAGAATGAGATCAGTAGTGGATCGTTCCAGAACCAGGAACTTGATTTCCTCTTCATGGAGCCAAACCACTCGCATGTGTAGGGGAGGTGTGATGTGACATACTCACCCTCCTCTTGGGGGAGCTGCCCATCATGCACAGCGAGTTGCAGCCTCAGGTTAGGGTTTAGCCCTTGCTGGAATTTTGTGTGTAGTGCCGCTTCATTCCAACCACTGGAAGTTGCTAAAGTTCGAAAAGTCAACACATAGTCATTAATTGAATCATTTGCCTGATGCAGTTTGCACAATTTCTCTCCCGTGGTGGAGAAGTCGGCGGACTGATTGAACACCTCTTAAAATAAGAAACAAAATGATCATAGTCATGTACTATACTCCCGTTTTGATGCCAAATGGCTTCATCCCACTGTAGTGCTTTTCCTGTGAGAAGAGATATTATATATGCAATTTTTGATTGGTCAGTGGCAAACCTGTGGGGCTGCATCTCGTAAGTCAATGCGCATTGAAGGAGGAATCCGTTGCAGTTCTCCGCTTCACCAGAGTACTGTAGGGAGCTTGTGATGCCATGGGACTGGCTGGGTTGGGAGGTGTCGGAAAAGAAGAGGTTATTGCCGGAAGTTGTGCGGGTGAGGTGAAAACTTGCTGGAGTCGGTCCACCAGCTCTTGAAGTGGGTCAGTTCACCAGAGCTTCACAGGTTGCCACTAGAATCCTCTTCCACTCAACATCACAACATCACGGAGGTGGTGGACATATGACACCTTGTGCTCCTCCACCTTCTTTTTTAGGATGCCCCAGAGGTGTTCTATGGGGTTTAGGTCTGGAGACATGAGTATATTAGCTTTTATATATATTATCCTTTCAACACAGCCGCTACAATGTTGTTTTCTTTTTAATATTCTTATTACCCCATTTAATCTCTGCCTCAGAGCAGTTAGTTGGCATAAAAAGAAAAGAAGTTTCCATAGTTTCTTTTCTATGGCATAGTCATAGTGTATGACTGGGTGTGTGAGTTTGTGTGTGCCTCTGCCCTAAGCATCCTGGGGTAGGCTCCAGGCCGCTGTGACCCTACAAGTTATTACCTATAAGTAATCACATGGCTTTCTTCTTGCAGGACCTACAATATTTTATTGTGACCCATGTGAAAGCTTTGAACAGGAAATGAATCAAGATCTCAAAGCATTGCTCTGGTCTTATATTTACCACTAGATGGCATTCTGATACACCCTATTGTCTTCAAAAAATCTTTTAGGGCCATTTTATTTTTTATATGTCTTTTAAATATTAAATGGTAATCATGTCTTGTACGTCTCTTATCTTGTGCAGGGTCGTGGGCCTGGTGTCTACAGTATGACTGGGCAATGGAGGCCCTGGCTCCAAAAAGAGGCTTGAATCTGAAAGTACAAGGCCACAGTGCTAACCGCTACAGGTGTTGTTGTAGGTCCCCTATCATTCTAGAATTAAGTTACTCAAACTTGATTGTAAAGGTTCGAGCAATCGATAGTTGGAGTGAGTAATTCCTAATGTTAGATCTTATTTGAAAATAGCAATAATGTAATATAGTAATAGTGTTTATAATAGTAGCTCTTTCATTATTGTTTTTTTTTTAATATATAAATGTGTCTAATATTTATTAAGGTATTTACAAAACAGTGTGTTAGTTTAATTGTAGGCCATTAAGCCCATTTAAACCAAAGTAAGCTGGTTTGACACAAAAAAAATATTATAATAGTGGTCAAGACTGTAACATTTTTTAAATGACCAAATCAAATTTAGAATGTGTTAATATGGAGTTGGTGTGTTGCTGGTGAGTTGGGTTTTATCGGAAGTATATAAAATACTGCATCTACCTTTCTCTCAAAACAGGTGAGCCTAAATGGATTAAGAAGCTGTTTGGTTGGTGGGGTTCAGAATTGCTGCTCATCTCCCAATGATGTCTGTTCCACTGTACAGGTGATAGTCATGGTCAATAAATAAAATTTTATTTATAAAGAGCACTTAATACCATAAGGGTTTTATTTACACAATAAAATTGATAAATAAAACATAAAAAGCATTTACTTTTAATTACTGTATAATAATAATAATAATAATAATAATAATAATAATAATAGAGGTCATGGAATGTGGAAGTGATTTTCACAGACAAAGACATGAAACACTGTACCCCTCCCCAACATGCAGATATAAAAGAAAGATGTATGTACGTTGGTCAGAACTCGCTCTTTCAATGCTATCTTTACATTTCATGCATTGGAGGACCAGAAATATTTCTGCATTGTCTTCTTTTCATGCAAAACTGGCTAGACAGAATTTAATGAAACTTTGCCAGTCCTTCTGTATTTGCCAGCAGTTAAACCTGCACTATAAATTAAATCAAAATGTTATTTCCTCAAGGTTGACCTTGTGACGCCATACAGTGTCACTCAACAGAGCTAATCAAGGCAATAGTTTATCGTAAATACAATATGTATGTGAAACACACAGATACTCTGTAAAACTACCATAATGCATCTACAAAGCGCCCAAATCTTCACAAGACAGAAACAAACATGAGACAAGTACACTATGAAAACTGAATCTTCAAAATGAATGGACATCAATGTTGTTGCGGAATGACAGACTTATCAGACAGGAATATAGAAAACCTGAATGGGTGTTTTTATTTACAAGCGCCATTTACAATTAATAATAAGTTGAGGATGAGATGTGGGTAAGGCGAGTGAACCAGAGAGTCTTATCTGATATGGTGCTGGGCTGATGAATGGATAATCATGAACGGTGGAGACAGTAGCAGAACATGGAGGTCGGGGAGACGGGGTTAGGTGAATCATGGAGTCCTTGTCCGTAGGGGAAACCAGACGCTGAGTGAAGGTATTGTGTTGGTGATAAGGTTCAGGTGTGTGTGATTAGAATTCGGTAGATTGGGAGCATTGATTGGGGGCGGAGCCTCGCGTGTCCGTGACAGAAGCGCAACCCCCCCCCCTCCCCCTCACGGAACCTCTCTGTAGATGTTGTTCAGCTGAGTCCCAAACCCTCTCACTCTCCTGGACCCAATGTTTTACCACCGGTACATCCGTCAGTTCTCTGTTCCAGGAGGTTGGTAACCAAGTATAGTGGTTGACGGAGGGAGTTTTGAGTTTTGTGCGTACTCGGCCCAAGCAATGAACTGGCTCCAGGAGTGCTGATGATCAAGACAGAAGGTACGGAGATATCTGCCTATCTCCTGGATTTAACATTCAATCTGAACATTACTTTGTGAATGGTACCCAGAAGATAGGCTTATGGTCACACCCACGAGTCGAATGCAGGCCTTCCAGAACCTTGACACGAACTGAGGGCCCCTGTCCGAAACAATGTCCTCTGGGATTCCGAAAACCTGGTTGAAGATGGTGTCTGCTGTTTCATGGACAGAGGGGAGACCTTTTAAGGGAACCAGATGACAGGAAAAATGGTCCATGATAATCAGTATGCAGGTGTTGCCCCGGAACAAAAAGTCTACCCCTATGTGTGACCAGGGACGCTGGGGAACGGGAAGGGGCAGCAGTTTTCTTGAGGGCAAGTGAATGACCAGTTCCCAGCAATATGTGAATTTGATGATTAAGTGGGTATCACTGAGTTGTGGGAACATGGGGTCAGTTGGGTGGACATTCAGGTGGAGAGGGCTCAGAGGCAGTGGCTTGGTGGATTTCATCATCCAGTCTCCACTGGATAGGAGAAACAAAACAAAGGTTGGACATAGAATGTTTTCAGGGGGTTCCAGGTTCTCATCAGGCGAAAGAGAGAGTCTGCTTTGGTGTTTTTTGTTCCTGGTTGATATGAGATAGTGAAATGGAATCTAGTGAAAAATAGTGTTGTGGATTCAGACGCTTGGCTTCATGGAGATACTCTAAGTTTGGACATACTCTAAGATGGTCGGTGAGGACAGTAAAAGTAACTGCCCCCTCCAACCAGTGTCTCCATTCCGCCAGTGCCAATTTTATAGCAAAAAGTTCTCGATTTCCAATATTGTAGTTCCTCTCTACTTAAGACATCTTTTGAGAAAAGAAGGCACATGGAAGATACTGTGAGGTTTTCCCCTGCATCTTGATACCATGCAGATTAATGTGGTAGCCAAGGAATTGTATGGAGGATTGATGGAAGGAACATTTCTCTGCCCTTAGAAACAGCTGGTGTTTTCTGAGTCTCCGGAGAACCTCAGTTACACGGAGTCAAGTCAAGTCAATTTTATTTATATAGCGCTTTTAACAATTGACATTGTCGCAAAGCATCTTTACACAATAAAAAGAAGTAAGTTTGTATGCAATGTGTATGAATCAAAATGATAAGATTGTCCCTGATGAGCAAGCCGAGGGCGACGGTGGCAAAGAAAAACTCCCTGAGATGGCAATAGGAAGAAACCTTGAGAGGAACCAGACTCAACAGGGAACCCATCCTCATCTGGGTGATAACGGATAGCAGGGATTGATCAGCATAATAATGTGTACTGGAAGTTCAGTGTAACAGGAGATGTGTTAAAATTAAAATTAAAAGGAGTCCAGTTTGTTCCTGAAGGCTCAAGTAGACTGTAGGAGATTCCAATCCTGAGCTATCGAACAACTGAAGTCACAGGTCCCCAGAGCATCAATCCATGATAGGACAGTCTTAATGGAAACCATCCCCAGCCACCATACGAATCCAGGCAGACCACACGGGGCATCCATGCGACGAGATCTCCAACCAGAAGCAGGACTCCAGGACGGGTTAGACGGCTCCAGAGGGCAGAGGGGTCTGGATCACTGGCAACTCAGGAGCGAACATGTATAGCTCGACAGAGAGACAGAGAGAGGGAAAGAAGAGAGGGAGAGAGAGAGGGGAGAGAGCAGAAAAGGAGAGAACTGAAAATAAGGAGAGATGGCAGTTAGGTATGGTCACAGTCAACATGTATAAGGTGAATGTATTCAGTGCAAAGTGCAAGCAGGGACTCCGGCAGGACTAACTATAACAGCATAACTAAAAGGGAGAGCCAGAAGGAAACACAAACATGAGGGCTCCCTGAGATGTAAAGCAACCAATCACCTCACCTCACGATGTTCTGTCTCGTTCCGGGAGTAGATGAGGATATCATCTATGTATACCAGCACGAACCGATTCAGATCTCCCGGAACACCTCATTCATATATCCCTGGAATACAGAGGGGGCATTGACCAATCCGTATGGCATGATGAAGTATTCATAGTGCCCTGTTGGGGAGATTAATGCGGCCTTCCATTCATCCCCCTCGCATATTTGGATGAGACTGTATGTGCTCCGGAGATTCAGCTTGGTGAAAATTTGCGCACCGCATAGTTGTTCCAGGGCAGAAGGAACGAGAGGAACAAGTGATCTTGTTTAGGGCGCGGTAATCAATACACGGACGGAGCCCTCCATCTTTTTTAGCTATGAAGAAGAAACTAGAAGCAGTAGGGGACGTGGAGGATCTGACCTTTTGTTCAGGAATAGAATTCTCATCCACTCTCCCAGGAGATAATGGATTGATGTTGGGCAAGCCGTGTCTGAGAATGAGATCAGTAGTGGATCGTTCCAGAACCAGGAACTTGATTTCCTCTTCATGGAGCCAAACCACTCGCATGTGTAGGGGAGGTGTGATGTGACATACTCACCCTCCTCTTGGGGGAGCTGCCCATCATGCACAGCGAGTTGCAGCCTCAGGTTAGGGTTTAGCCCTTGCTGGAATTTTGTGTGTAGTGCCGCTTCATTCCAACCACTGGAAGTTGCTAAAGTTCGAAAAGTCAACACATAGTCATTAATTGAATCATTTGCCTGATGCAGTTTGCACAATTTCTCTCCCGTGGTGGAGAAGTCGGCGGACTGATTGAACACCTCTTAAAATAAGAAACAAAATGATCATAGTCATGTACTATACTCCCGTTTTGATGCCAAATGGCTTCATCCCACTGTAGTGCTTTTCCTGTGAGAAGAGATATTATATATGCAATTTTTGATTGGTCAGTGGCAAACCTGTGGGGCTGCATCTCGTAAGTCAATGCGCATTGAAGGAGGAATCCGTTGCAGTTCTCCGCTTCACCAGAGTACTGTAGGGAGCTTGTGATGCCATGGGACTGGCTGGGTTGGGAGGTGTCGGAAAAGAAGAGGTTATTGCCGGAAGTTGTGCGGGTGAGGTGAAAACTTGCTGGAGTCGGTCCACCAGCTCTTGAAGTGGGTCAGCGCCCATCTGATTAATTTTTGCAGGACTGGTCTTCTGTTACAGAATGACAGACTCCATAGACAGAAATATAGAAAACCTGAAAGTGCGCATTTATTTACAATTAATAATAACTGTTTAGGATGAGATGTGGGTAAGGAAAGTGAACCGGAGAGCCTTACAGTATCTGATATTGTGCAGGAGCTGGTGAACGGATGGTGATGAACGGTGGAGACAGTAGCAGAACGCGGAGGCTGGGGAGATGAGAAGACATGGTGTGGGATGATCGCTTGGCAAAGGTGAATCATGGAGTCCTTCTCCATAGAGCAGACAAGACGCTGAGTGAAGGGAAGTGAGCTGTATTTGTATTGTGTTGGTGATGAGGTTCAGGTGTGTGTGATTAGAATACAGAAGATTGGGAGCATTGTTTGAGGGCAGAGCCTGGCGTGTCCATAACAAATGTATGTTTATTCTTCCTGTGGAAAGTTTAAAACCAGCTTGTCTCATATTTTCCTGAAACTGTGGTGCTAATAAAAGGAAGGCATGCGATAAAACATGACTCGTTAGAGCAAACATATCCACAGCAGTCCGAGGTGAGAAATATGCAAACGCTGAGCGCATTTTTCATGTACTAAAATTAAAGCGATGTTATGAATAGTTACGTGATGTATTTAATACTTAAAACAGGGAGTGTGTATTTTGAAAGAAGTACAACTTGGTATAAACAAGGTATAAGATGCTCAACTTTACAAAATGTTGTTTCATTGTATTAATAAGTTATGAAGAGAGTTCTGCTTTATAGAAAGAAAGACAGACATGTATATGAGATTTAAACTGAAGTAATATCACTGATTAAATTAAAGCTGATTAGCTTTAACTTTTTAACTCTTTTTAAAAAATCCTTACCTGCTGATAAGATCATTTGCACCAAAGGCTCCCCAATGTCTGGGGACAAAAAGCCGGCCTGTCCAGTCCGAGCACACAGAAAAGTTACTTTGTACCAAACTTTAATTGAGCTTAATAAGTAATATCCTGATGTTTCTGCTGAGGAGTTGAACTCTGTCACTTGTATTGCCCCTATCAAATCATCTTAATCTTCCCAGTGTGCCGGTTCTGAATAGAGCCATCATGCTGGAAATGAGGAGGAAGTGGCCATTTTTTGTGCTGATGTGGTGAGCTGGACTTGTCTGACACTAGTTTAGTGACTGGGAAGAGGTGAGGGCGCTTAGGATATGTACTGCTTATGATCACAATGCATAACATTGAGACATTTACATGCTTGTAACTGATGTTCTGTGTAGAACCAAGATGAAGTCTAAGGCGACCCTTTGGGAAAGCTCAGGTTGCTTGAAGGGCAGATGCTGATAATGGTGTGGCCACTGGGGGGAGCTCAATCTGTGACCTGTTGGTGTTCTAATATCTGTTTTATTTACTAAACTGTGCTTTTCCTCTTATGATGAAATACAAAAGACTGACAATAAAACTCTGGTTTTCTTTTGTTTGTTTCCTCTTTTTACATGTAACTAATTAAATATTAGTATTTATAATTCAGAATCTTTCCATCTACTAGTTCAACAAGCTTGATTCGGCAACTTGGAATTTTGATGCCTGTTCAGAACAAGCTGGATTATCAAACTAGCTAATATCCTGGACATACACAGTTTAATCTCCATAAATTTGTGTTGATAATCAACTGTTGGAACATGCTATAAATAAATAAATGCTATTTCTATAAGCTTCCGAACCTTGAAGCTGTTATACATCTTAGCAATATTATTGATAAACTGTAACAAATTTGCAGTGAGGAATGTGATAGTTCCAACTAGAACTACAGTATGCATGCAACAATACATTGGTAATACACTAGACTTCTATTATATGTGTCATGGGTCTAGGTGGTGGTTTGGCTAGACCGGCTGATGGTGTACTTGCCATGGGCATATATTAGAGCAGGCAGAGGGGTGTATGGACAGAAATAGTCTTTATTTATAATACAAACTCAAAAACAGACAAACAAAGAAACAAACAACAAACTCAAACTAAAACTAGGGCTCAGGAAAAACACAGGGAACGGCGCGCTAACACAGTGAACGGCGCGCTAGCACAGGTAACTGACGGAAGGAAACATGGAGCTGGAGCTAACTAGAGATACATAGGGGAACTAGAGACGAGACAGGGCTAGACAGGAGAGACAGGGCTAGACAGAACCAGGAGCACAGAGACTAGATGGGTTACTGGTTAGTGAGGTTAGTAGCTACATGGAATATGGGATGCTGGATGCTGACCTAACCAGGTTAGTATGTAATGGAGTTAGTGGCTAACCGGGTTAGTACTGACCTAGTAGGGAAACAGAACACAAGAAGCAGAGCACACATGAGGCTATTCCAAACTAGTGGATAACCTACTAGCGACCAGAACCACTAGCAGTCAATCCCACTAGAGGCTAGAGGCTGGTGGTGGAGACTTAAAAAAACTGTTCATTAAAAATCTGGCAAACTTGAAGGTGTAATCTACATGTCAGTTGTTTTAATAATCTTTGCATGGGTTGTCAAGAAAATTAGTGAAAGCATATGTATTATTTGCTTCTTTATATGGAGAAACTGTAAATATGGAATCATTACATGGACAAGGATCAGACGGTCAATGTGCACAATAATTGAAAAGGTGTTTTAAATTAGCACACTGTTATTTAGCAAAGACGTATGTAGAATCATTATATGGTGATGTACTGTACATACGTTTTCTGCTTAATCCTGTATTCAGGGTCACAGGGGGCCTGAAGCCTATCCCAGGAGACTTAGGGCACAAGGCGGGGTACACCCTGGACAGGGTGCCAATCCATTGCAGGACACACACACATACTACGGCCAATTTGGGAATGCTAGTTAACCTAACCTACATGTCTTTGGACTGCAGGAGGAAACCCACCAAGCACAGGGAGAACATGCAAACTCCATGCACACAGAGATGGGAATTGAACCTGGCCAGGTGCAAGGTGACAGTGCTAAAACTACACCATCGTGCCGCCCACATTGAAACATGTTTTTATTAAATTGTTAAATTTAACTATAAATAGACAAATAGTGCAAAGTGTAATTTATTCATGAATAGAAGATATAGAAACAAAAACCCATCAGGACATGCTGTTACATGATCATATTTCACATCAGGCCATGTAACACCATTTTATCTGTGATTATTTTCCAAGAACAGTGTAGGCCATCATTTTTTATCCTTTACATATTTAATATGTCATCTAAAATCATGAGTCTAATTATTAATAATGTAAGGATAATTTGAAAAAGACCCTTATCATTGTTGGAGATCTGATCTGAAAATCTAGGCAAAAATCTCATTTCTGTTTCAGATTTGCAAAATTCTGTAAACTAGTTCATTATTTTAAGTGTTCAAGATGTCTTTTGGTTAGCATAACATTATGATAATCAGCGTATAATTAGGTGTTTAGGAAAGCAAAGTAAAATCCTCAGCTAAACAGAATAAAATCCGTGTGACAACCGCACTTGTCAGTAATTGAGTCAAGTCAAATCTTGATGGATTCCATTCCAACTGAATAAATTCAAAGATGTTTAATGTTTTCCCTACTTGTGTGTGTTTGTGCTGAAACACAAGCTCAATTTCTTCCCAAAGCTTCAGCATGTTCGTCTTAATGGGCATCCCCTTACTGCAGCCTTACACTGACCAGGAGAGACGATACCTCACGGAACAATTTCTCGTTGTCAGTCATTTCCTCAACCACCCTCAACATGATAGAGCACGTGGAAGGAAATTCATGACACCTAACCAGTTAATAATATAGGTATTGACATTGGAGACTCCTTCCAAACATGTTATACAACCAACTCCTTTGAGAGAGTTAAAGTAGTCTAACCGGGTCCTTTGTGTCATCGATGCTTATGTCCAGACATTTGATTTATTTGCAGATACATTTCCAGATACACTCATGATTGACCATAAATGTGACAGCTCCACTCCAGAAGAGCTGAAGTGCAGATGGATCAATTACCATCCACATCTCCCCCAAATGGAAAGCTTTAAGGGGTATTGTTCAGCACAGCGCTCTATGTGTCCACTGATCCATTCAAAGCAGGCCTGAGATCAGTAACACCGGCGTAATGTAGACACACAAATACAATATCGTTTACCACTTTGACTGTGTGCTTGCCTCCTTGGTTGTGTCTGGAAAAAAAAAATGCTTGCAATTTAGTACATTGCACTTATTTTCCTTCTTGTCATCATCATCTGATTGGTGCTCCAGTCATCTTAGTGATTCCATGTGCTCATCCTTCATTTATTATTTCTCGTCCTTTTTGTCGTTTCCCCCTGACTCTTGTTGTTGGGGGTATTTTCTGATGCCCAGCACAAGTCAGAAGAAGAGGGATCCCCCACGTTTTTTAGCACACTGTGTTGTGCTTAACCTGGGAGAGGACGTTTCTCGGCCTTGCTCTCCTGTAGAGGAGGCTAACCTTTGAGAGACAATGCGTCCAGTCTCTGCCTCCTCAAAGACGCCTTTGTGCCAGAATACACTTGCCAGGAAACTGATATATGAGGTGGCAGCTTGATTCTTTTTTTTCTTCTCTATATCCTCCTGTCCACCTTTCCTTCTTCTCCGCAGTCTTTTTCTAAGGTTTTAAGGGGACTGAAATGGCAGGTGCCTTTTTTTTTTTTTAAAGGAAGGTAGATTAGTGATTCTGTCTCTTTGTCTCTCTCCTCTTACTCTGTTTCTCTCTCGCTGTCTCTCAGTTCTTTGAACGGTTGACTCATGTAATGAATTGGGGAGGATGTGTAAGCATTCTGACACAGGGATTCCTGTAGGCAGAGGGAGGAGTGACATGGACCTCTGAATGGCCCTAAGTACTCAGGAAAAATTTACATGAAGCAATAGTGTGTGAAACCACATACAGAGTGAGTGTAGTAGGATTTATTTAATAAAGCAAATGACACAGTGCTGTTAATGCTGATAACAATTAGTTATATCATCTGATTTATGTTTATCATTTAAACGTATCAGTTTATTTCTACTTGTATGTAATTAGTGCAACTGCAAGTGGAAGGGCTGTGTTCAGTCTCCTACCAGTCTCTTGTGCGATAACTTTTCTGTGACATTCAGCACAGAAATAGATTAATTGGCCTTCATCTCTCTTTCTTCCTCTGACATTCTCTCTTTTCCATCCCACAGCATGGACAGGTTCCCAGGAGAGTTGAGGATAAACTTAGTAAAAAGAGGCAAAGGGATGGCAGATGCTAAGTGGGTAGCAGTTTGGAAAACACTAGGGGTGAATTTAAGTTGCCTCAGACTGCTTGGCCTCTGCCTATGGCACAGGACAAAGCTTTAATTAAGGGAAAACATTTAGGTATCCTGATATTGGTGAAAAAAATGAAAGAGTGGCATTGAAGGACCTTTAATATATATTATAATATATGGACCTCTGTACCTGGCTAGAAATATAATCAATATGTATCTAACCGATTAGTAGTTGAAGACAGAGTAAAATTTAAAGCAGTGACTTTTAAAAACGCGTGGACTTTTACTCCACTGTAGGAGCTAAAATCTAACTTTTAAGAAAATGAAGAAAACTTTAAAGGCTCTGTAACTTCAGCCACTGCCATGGTTGCTTAGTCGAAGCCTGGGCCCAAATAACCACAGCAATGTTATCTCTCTAAACTTCAGGAGATATAGTGAGTGGTGTTCTGGCTCAAGTAATTGTAAGTCAGTACTGTTCAGTCACTTGCTCTGGTAGCACAGATCAGGCTCTTGCTCTATAGATTTCCCAAGCAAAGTAATTTAGTTACACTATGTAAAAAAAAAAAACAAGAACCGAGAATTGAAAGTAGTAATGGAAACGCAATTTGATATATGACCTGCCAGACGTACTACCCAGATTACTGCAGCCAGTCTCTCTGCTAACAAAAAGAGAGATTTTGTTAAGAGAGAATGGTGGAGATGGTCCAAGAGAGGACCTGTTTGTGTCGGCACAGTAAATGCTGATTGCATGATAGAGGTGGGAAAGGGGTAAAGAGTGATTGAATGAAGTTAATGAGATTAAAGATAAAGGGTTCCACATGTTCACCAGCCTTTGAGAATCCAAAGCCCAACTGTGGGAATAGACATCACTGCTAGATCTGTGAAGAGAAAGAGACGAGGGATGAGGTTGATGAATGATGGAATAGGTGGCAGAAGAAGAAAGGATTCTGGGGAGGAGAATATGATGGAAATGAAAGCAGGTCCAAGGCTTTATGTCAACCAAGTAACCATAGCTTCACAGTGACCAGCAGCTAGGATAAGAAATAAAGGGGGCTAGGAGAGGATATGGGAATGTCCTTTGCATTAACAATTTGCATTAAATCATTATAAATTATATCATCTAATCTAAAAAATATATATATGTTATATGATAATATAAACATAGACTGTTAGGGGTGTTTGAATCAAACTGGAACTGATTGTGTAGAATAACAGAACATAGTTAAAAATACTTGAAACCATCAAGGTTTTTTTTAAGGATGATGCATGCCTCTCTCTGCACATTTACAGGAATGACTGCAGTGGGCTCTGAGTCACCTCAGCCAGGATTATCATTCTAGGCCTATGGCCTATAGAATGTTTTTACCAGTCAAATGTTTTAATGTGGCCAAGAGTCTCCTCACCATACTGTGCTTGAAGTCTTCTGTAAATGTCAACAAGTCCCTTTTTGATATGAATGCCCCTCATATTATTGTATGTAGTACAATTTTTATATATTGTATGTATGTTGCCACAAACAAATCCCAATTACTTCAACATTATTCAAGCGATTTTTGTGTCTTTACACCCTTGACTGTCATAAACCCTCCCACATGCACAACTTATGGATTACTGTGGATGGTTCCACTTGGATACCCTAAAGATTGTAGTTACTCAATGACCTCCTGCACTTCAGTGGATAATTTTACTCAGGTAGTTAAAGACCTACAGTATACCTAAAAATGTGGTAATATTGTAACGCTTAAAGACAATCTGGATGTTGCCAACTCTAGTCACGAACTACTGGTCTAGTTGCCAACCACACAAACCAATCATAACTTGATCATGGTTTATAACCTAACCATACAACACAGGTTACATTTTGAATCAGTTACACATAGCTAGTTTGCTATGACAATCTAAAAAACAAACAATGCAGTCATTTAGGTCGTTACTGTGTCCTTAAGTCACTGTCTATGTTACGTTTTCATTCTGTAAGTTCAGTCACTTACAGTGTTACAGTACATACAGTAGACTCACTGTATATCTCCTCCGATGAACCTGCTTTACTTTTCACAAACTATTGTCCAGTCTCATCTCTGGGGCTGATCAGAGAACAGTGCGCCGATGGAATTCAGGTCGGACGTGTTATCACCGCCAATGTGATTTCGCTTGCATTTAAGAAAGCTTAGCTCTGGCTAAATGAGACCTTTGAGTGAGTCTTGCTTTTTTCCCTAGACAGAGTGGCACTTTGTATGGAAGTAGCGGTATTCCCATGGTGAAGGTTCGGAGCCGCAGGCACCTACCCACGCTCAGCCTCCGCTTTGTGGGGACACTTTTCTTGGCAGGCTGGGAGGGAAATTACTTTGATTGGCATAGTTGGTACAGTAGCACTTTAAAGCAAAAAAGAGCCCCCTGGACCAACCCCCCTACCTAGATTTTTTTAATCATTCCTGCCTGATGTCCCCTTATCTTTCCCACAAATCCTTAGTAACTTGGAGTGGGGGCTAGGGAGAACTTTCTCATGGCAAGAGAACACATGTCCTTTACAAAGCAGTCAAACAACTAGACTACCAGCAATATAGTATGAATACCAACATAAGTATGCTTAATTGTACCAAAAAAAAATTCTTTAATCTAAGGCATTGTGTATAGAAGGTAAGAATTTTTAATACAGGACAAATATTCTTTGCTTTCTTATATTTTGTTGTCAGGGCATGCTATTTTATTGTATTTTTTTTTTTACATTTGGTTCTTTTATACAGACTCTGTAGCTAACCCCAAGAAAAAGTATGCCCTTGTGAAATGTCACAGCAACATATGAAAAAAAGTCATTATTTGTCATTATAATTATCGGAAATTGGTATTAGAACATTTCTATATTAGTAAATGAGCATAGCACTTATGCCAGTATAGGATATTAATGTGATTTATTAGGACTCAAGCATGACGACAGCCATATGATATTATTGTGTGTGAAGGTCCCTTTCTTTTATCCAGCATCCAACACTTTTTTCGGAGCTCCTATCATGCTTAAAATTAATATGTCTTAACATGTTCAAAAAGCACACAGGTTGTGTGCTGCAATGCTTCGGCCTGCTTTGCAACTATATTTTAATTTTAAAATTGTGTTGAGAGCTATGGTTCTTCCCATATTTTGGATGTTTTTTGTTGTTGTTGTTGTTGTTTTTTACATATGCAACTTACATGTACTTCAGTAAAATGAAAGTAATTTCTGTATACAGTAAGTCCCAGACATATGTACAAAGCATGTTTATAAGTTAGATTTGTTCATAAGTTCAACAAAGTAAGTCTTATACATCTTTGTGAAGATGACACAAATATAAAAAAGCATTTTTTTGTACAATACATGTGAGCTACTTCCACGATATGTTCACATCTACGAATGTATCGTAGATGGGAGGTCCTTTGTATCTGTTTTTTGTGAGAAGCACTTTACTTTTCCTAAGTAGTTTCTAACTAGTTTATGTTTTAAGTTTTATTTAAGCCTTTATTTGTTACATATACATTACTGCACAATGAAATTCTTTATGTGAATATCCCAGCTTGATGACCTGGGTCAAAGCACTAAAAAAACTAAACAGGGTTGAGGGCCTTGCAAAAGGGCACACAATGGCAGCCTGGTGGAGCTGGGGCTTGAACCGCTGACTGTGCAAGCCTTAACATGTCACCTCACTTTTTCATATATTGCTTCCAAAGAGACAGACCTTCTTGTACTTTTAGCCTTGAGTAATAGTTCTCCAGGCTTCCTTAAGGATTTTTTTGGCTCTCATTTTTGGAACGTTTTTAGCTCTCATTTTTTATCCCAGTCCCTGTACCCAACCAGTTTCAAATGAATGTTTTTTTGGTTTGTCACATCATGACCACCGAATCATTTAAGCATAAAAGAAGGCATGAACCAGAGAGAAACAGTTGGAGATGATGAGAGATGATTAGGCCGGTGATTAGCATACTGGTGATTTTGAAGGCTGAATGGATGGGACATATAAGAGGTCAAGACTTTTGTTTTTACTGTATTTTCTGTATTACAATACAAAGACAGTCACTTCAACAATAAGCATAGTCAACACACCTGTTTCACTGGTAAATTAACGAAAGGCTACTGGGTCTTTAACATTACCAACTGTATGTTAGTCCTATTCCATGTTACGATCAAGTTGCTTTGTTTCTTTTGCCCCTTAAAGATTTCACAATCTTGTGGCCCGTTACGGGCGTCTGGCACGACTGGCAGACATTGATTTGTGTCCGCTGAGCTCGGCCGAGGTTGACCTGCATTTTGGGGGTGACAGCGAGCAGCTTTAGACTGTGGATGATCTCAAGAAGCAGCTCAGGTCAGTTGTGCAGCTGTCAGTTAACAATATGCGTGTCTACTACATTGACAGACAGCTGGGTTACACACTAACATCTCAAGTACGGAGCCTGAACCCTCCATGCCTACAGCATATGGGATGGAGAGGAGTTCCTGGTAGTGTCAAAGTGTCAGTAAATAAAGCGATATGGTCACAGAAAAAGGTTGAATAAAAGTTACTAGTTTTTATGTACAGTATAAGCAAATAAAAATCTGCCACGTTTGTAAACAATTTAATCATAATGTATTAAATATATATTATAAGAGCTATGTCACCTACAAGCTGACCATTTACTAAATAATTTTCAAAAGTTGTTTCAAGATCATTTTGGAGATAGATAAAGTCTGAAAAAGATCAAGCCTTTGAATTGGAATACAGCCTCTTTTTTTATGCTACACTATTACTATTAAAGAGAAGGGTCAGTGGTGTTTTTCACACCAAGATTTTAAGGTTTTAACTCATCACATTGTTTCTTGCATTATGCATACAATTTGCATATGTGCATGAGACTGTTTCTCAGAAATAAAAAATCTTGTATATTTCTAGATAGTAACACTTTTGGGCTCCAGTACACATTCCTAAGAAATCAAGCGTTACAATCCCACACACATATACAGTACAGTGCTGTGAAAAAGTATTTTCCGCCTACCTGAAGTTTTTCACACATATAAAATGCACTCATGACAATCCTTTGATGATTTCATTTAAACTGGTATAGTATGAGTATGAAATGTAGTAGGAGTTACATTTACTCCGTTACATTTACTTAAGTAACGTTTTGAAAAAAAAAAAACTTCTATAAGTAGTTTTACCGTACCATACATTTTACTTTTACTTGAGTAGATTTGTGCTGAAGAAACGCTACTCTTGCTCCGCTACATTTGGCTACACTCGACTCGTTAATTTTCTAACCATTTATTTGGCACGTTATATATTTATTGTGTCTACCACATGACTGTGTTTCACCAATCAGATGTAGCAACAATAATCACATAACTCCGTTTGACCAATCAGCCGCAATAACAATAACCGCACGAAGTAAAATGACCAAACAGGCAGTGGTAGACAGTGAAGCAAACATGTTGTGGTTAGTTTAGCTGTTTTATTTAATGTTACAATCTTAACATATACATACATATAATTAGCAAATAAATTAGAGGCTAAAAAAAGCTGTCCAAACCTACCTGGCCCTATGTAAAACAGTAATTGCCCCTAAACCAGCAACAACTACAATCAAACATTTGTGATAACTGCCAATAAGTCTTTTATATTGCTGTGGAGGAATTTTGGCCCACACCACAGAATTGTTAGTTTTACACCAGGTGTAATGGGACACCTTCCGAACCTTTGTCTCATCAGTCCATAGAATATTTGCCCAAATTCATTGGTATCAAATTCCAATTTTATTTGTCACATACAAAACGTATACAGTATAATATTCATTGAAATGGTCAAAAATAAAATAAGATGAAAGAGGAAATAGAATTAGAAGGTAAGAAGAGGAAAATTACACTAGAAACATAATGTAAAACTTACAAATATAAAATTACTTACATATATAAAATTTAAACCAGAAATATATAAAATGTATAAATTATATGGAATGTGCTAAATAAAAAGAGTATTAAAGGGTTAGCAAAGATATAGCATGTAGTTATCACAGCAGCAGTATGGGTGAACCATGATGTGTGTGACAGCAGCAGTGGACCTATTTAAAAGTATAAAAGTTAGCCCTCATTTACAGTATGTGTAAATAAGAACTACAATGTGCAACATACACTCCAAAAAATATTTAGTCTTAACAGTTAAGATGTATGCATTTTGAGTGCATATAAATTTTCCATCCATTTGGATTACATATTCTTAGCATAACCAAACTAAAAAACTTTATGTGCTTCTTATTTGCAAGTTATTTGTAAATTAAATGTGCAAGAATAAGATTTATGTATATCGAACCAATAAATCCAATTTGTTTTAAATTCATAATGAAGAGAATTATGTATTATTACATAATAAACCCAACTTACTTTAAATGCATTTAGATAATTGTTAATAATTTATTAACATTAATATTTTTTATTCCTCCCAAATCCCAATATACAATACAATATGTAATACGAAAACAACAGACCACCTAGTTTCAGATTTTATTTATTTAATCCATTTTATGCTTCAAGCCATATTTTAAGAATAACAACCAAGAAACGGATGAAAAAAAATGGTAGCAAAACATACTAGCCAGTATCCTCAAGAACTGTAATTAAAAAATGTGGAACTTAAGGTAGACAGATAAAACAGGTAAACTTTAGGGTAGTGCAGGTTAACTCTAAGCATCACATCCATGTGTGAAGGTTTGGCAGAACTCCAAACCCTCAAGTATCACACCATCTGTAGGTTAATCTCCAGGTCCAGCACCCACTGCCCAAATGACATAGATGTCTTCTGTGCAATTCCAGACTCAGCCTTTGAATTTTAACAGTCCTGGAGGATAAATAAAGAGAATGAGTTGTCAATACGAATACCAGCTACAGTTATATTAATATATTTTAAAGCCATTAGTACAAAAACACACACAGACTCTCCACACACACACATACATTTGGTGTTTGTCGACTATTAATTTTGACCCCCGGCTAAAATGTTAAGGATCTCTTGATCACAGCTACTAAAAAGTTAGGTCGGAAAATAGGGATGTAAATATAAATACAGAAAAAAACATCCCTATATGTTTTAATTAGTAATGCGTCTAATATTGGCCAATGAGAAAAATGCTAAGTGGTTAAAGTTAGCTTATATTTATTAGGGCCATGTGCAAGCTAGCTTGCATCTAGCTAGTGGACGAAACAAAAAAAATGTATAGTCATTGCGTTGATATTAGTGTAATACAACGACGATAAAAAATATATATAAATAATATATAAAAATATATTTACAACGATAAAAAATATATTTACATACTGTATGCAGAAACCAACAAATTATGAAGGATGACTACCAGTGTAACCTACAGTACCTTAAAATGAGGTCACAATCCAGCTTGCTCCAGTGCAAAATGTTAATGAAATTGTTGCTTCACATGCTGCTGCTATCGACCTTAACCAACTTAATTTCTGCTTCTAAACGATTCCATTTGTAAGATTTGTATGTAAACCACTCTCATACAATTGAACTAATTGGATCTTATTCCGCAGACATTTAAACTAAATTCATAAATTGTTTTCATAATTAACAAATTGTAATTAATTGTAAGTAATCTGATTACATAATTAAAAAAATATATTTAAATAAAATCAAAGGGATGCAAATACTTAATAATAAACTACGCCGTGATAAATTTTTTGAGTGTATGTGCAAATTTGCAAATGTGCACAAGTATTAATACGTTGTGCTCCAACACAGGTGTGAAGGAAACAAAGCAAGTCCAATCAGTTGAGTCCTATGTGGTGTTCTGGTTATGATGTTTCCTGTCAGGATAATCCCTATGGTGCAGGAGTAAAAGTTCATAAGCACTTTGGACACCAGTCTAAAGTCTCTAAGGCATTTAAGGTGGTACAGACACTGTGCCTCCTTCAACACTGTGTTGATGTGACAGTCCTGCGTGATGTGAACACCAAAGTAAAAGAAGCTGTCTACTCCCTCCACTGGGCTCTCATTGATGATGGGGGTCTGGTAGTTCCTCTCCTGCTTAGTAATGAAGTCCACTATCAATTTCTTTGTCTTGTTAATCTGGCACCAGTTCTCCAGGTTTGTAATGTTCTCCTGATAGGCCATCTCATTGTTGTCAGTGATCAGGCCCACCACAACGGTAGAAGCCATCCTCTCTTCAGCTTTTTTACAGATGGTGTGATGTTTACTTCCAGGACTTGCTGGTATTAAGTGGAATCCATTCTTTGCTCCACCCATGCAATGTTTCCTGTGCCACTGGCTGCAACACAACCCCAAAGCATGATAGATCCACCCCCATGCTTAATAGTTGGCAAAGTGTTCTTTTAATGAAATGCTGCTCCTTTTTTTCTACAAACATGCCTTTGCTGATTGTCGCCAAGGAGTTCTATTTTAACTTCATCGGTCCACAGCTCTTGTTTCGAAAACGCATCAGGCTTCTGTAGATGTTCTTTTGAATGTTTCTGACATTGGATTTTATGATGGGGATGCAGGTAATGTCTTCTTCTGCTGACTCTTCCATGAAGGTCTTGTGGAATGGTACACCACCACTCCTGAGTTTGCTAAATCTTTCTTTCTGACCAGCATACGAGCAGTTCTCTCCGAGAGTTTTCTTGGTCTTCCAGATGTCATCTTGACCCCCACAGTTCTCCTGAACTGCCATCTTTTAATTACATTTCTCATTGTGGAAAAGAATGCTTTGCTGTGTTCTTGTATCCTTCTCCTGCATTGTGGCCATCAATTTCAAAAACCAAAACTTTCATCTTCAGAGTCTTACACAGCTGCTTAGATGAACCCATGGTTGTTCAGTGTCCGCAAGTGTGTGCACAAGGTTTGAAAAGTCAAAATATTTTGAAATTGGCATTTACTAATGACAGCTGTTGCCATGCATCAGATCTAACGAGCTGATTAAAGTCTGAAACCTTGTAAAAAGAATCTGAGGCCATGTCCACACGTAGGCTGGTATTTTTAAAAACGGAGATTTTTTCTTCTTCGTTTTTAAAAATAATTCTGTACACACGACGTAGGGTTTAAAAATATCTTTGTCCACATGAAAACGCAAAACGCCCTGTTACTGTAGGTACTGTTAGGAATCTCCTTAAACAACAGGGGGCCAATCAGAATCCTAGACAAAACATCATTGCCTGTTGCGCTTTGTAGAAGTCCAACCAGGTCTCATCCGAAACCTCTGTCGCTGTCTGCAGGGTCTGTGTGTCGTCAGAGTTTTGTACAATATGTAGCAACAGTGAGCTTATATTCAGGCACCTCTCTTCATTAACGTAATGTTTGAGTAACTGCGCGTATGCATTTACACGCATGTAAAAGTCCAGTACGCAACGTTAACACAGTCACTAGTTTACTGTACGTGCATCCACCATTGCACTAAATATCGTCATAAGCATAACCTCCATGTCCCACAGTGCCTTTAAAAAAAATTCTTTATTCATGGCATAAGAAGTGACTATACATCAATGTTTGCTGAAAATATTGTGCATTTTTTCCATTTCCAAGAGAGACAGTGTTTTCACATATTTTCAATTTAAAAAATCACCAAAATCTGTTATTTATCAAGGGGTGCCTAAACTTTTGCATAAGACTGTAAATGGCGCTGACTCTGACCAGGATAATTCCCTGGAAGGTAAAATTGAATGTCAGTATTTCCAGGTTGGGTGTGCAGGAACGTGTGCAGATCATTCTTTTATGAGCTCCTATTTTTCAGCATAGTTAGTCCTCTGCAAGTTCACCACTGTCCCAGGTTTTCTCCATTTGTGGAAAGAGGCCTTAAAAATGGCTTGGAAACCCTTTCTAGACTGATACATGTAAATTATTTATTTCTCATCTGTTCTTGAATTTCCTTAGATCATCGTTTAAAAACTGTATTTTGTAACAAAATCTGAAAGGAGGCAAATAATTTTTCAATGAACTGTACACACGTGGACAAAATTGTTGGTACCCTTCGGTCAATGAAAGAAAAACTCACAATGGTCACAGAAATAACTTTAATCTGACAAAAGTAATAATAAATAAGAATTCTATGAATGTTAACCAATGAAAGTCAGACATTGCTTTTCAACCATTCTTCAACAGAATTATTAAAAAAAAATGAACTCATGGAACAGGCCTGGACAAAAATGATGGTACCCCTAATTTAATAGTTTGTTGCACAACCTTTTGAGGCAATCACTGCAATCAAACGATTCCTGTAACTGTCAATGAGACTTCTGCACCTCTCTGCAGGTATTTTGGCCCACTCCTCATGAGCAAGCTGCTCCAGTTGTTACCGGTTTGAAGGGTGCCTTTTCCAGACAGCATGTTTCAGCTCCTTCCAAAGATGCTCAATAGGATTGAGGTCAGGGCTCATAGAAGGCCACTTTAGAATAGTCCAATGTTTTCCTCTTAGCCATTCTTGGGTGTTTTTAGCTGTGTGTTTTGGGTCATTGTCCTGTTGCAAGACCCATGACCTGCGACTGAGACCCAGCTTTCTGACACTAGCCAGCACATTTCTCTCTAGAATCCCTTGATAGTCTTGAGATTTCATTGTACCCTGCACAGATTCAAGACACCCTGTGCCAGATACAGCAAAGCAGCCCCAGAACATAACTGTCAACATGTAGTTTGGCATATTCCAGTCTGGCTTTTTTATGATTTGTTTTCAACAATGGTGTCCTCCTTGGTCGTCTCCCATGTAGTCCACTTTGGCTCAAACAACAACGGATGGTGCGATCTGACACTGATGTTCCTTGAGCATGAAGTTCACCTTGGATCTCTTTAGAAGTCTTTCTGGGCTCTTTTGTTACCATTCGGATTATCCGTCTCCTTGATTTGTCATCAATTTTCCTCCTGTGGCCACGTCCAAGGAGGTTGGCTACAGTCCCATGGATCTTAAATTTCTGAATAATATGTGCAACTGTAGTCACAGGAACATCTAGCTGCTTGGAAATGGTCTTATAGCCCTTTACCTTTAACATGCTTGTCTATCATTTTCTTTCGAATCTCCTGAGACAACTCTTTCCTTCGCTTCCTCTGGTCCATGTTGAGTGTGGTACATACCATGTCACCAAACAACACAGTGACTACCTGGAGCCCTATATATAGGCCCACTGACTGATTACAACATTGTAGACACCTATGATGCTAATTAGTGGACACACCTTGAATTAACATGTCACTTTGGTCACATTATTTTCAGTATTTTCTAGGGGTGCCATAATTTTTGTCCAGGCCTGTTCCATGAGTTTATTTTTTTAAATAATGCAATGTCTGACTTTCATTGGTTAACATTCTTTTTTTTTTTTTTAATTAGTACTTTTGTCAGATTAAAGTTATTTATGTGACCACTGTGAGTTTTTCTTTCATTGACCGAAGGGTACCAACAATTCTGTCCACGTGTGTATGTAGCTCAGTTTATACATAGTGGCCAAAAAGTCCAATCAAAAGGAATAAAATTCAAACCTTCCATCCCATTTTAAAATTCAGATAATTAAAGTTGTGATTAGAGAAGAAAATGTTGCCTTAGCTTTTCCTAGCACCTTATGATGAATGAACCAGGACTGGCCTAATTGACAGTGTATTTATTTTTGACTCCTGCATAAAACACCAATCCTTGGCTGTGGTCACACCGTCTCAGTCACACAGCCAGGACAGCTTTCTCCCTGCTTAGATTACAATAGGGTCACCCACCACATTGAAACCTTTCTGGGTTCATGTGTCTCTTCACATGCACTTCACATCCTCATGCCTATTAAGACCACTTAATGATTGCAATGGGGTGGAACTCAGCTTCGCATCACATGAGAATCTAGTCATTTGATATTCATTTGCCCAAGAAACCTTCCTTTTATTCCATTTATGCAGAGATGCCGTTGAGGCTTTTTAATGATTCTTTGTCCTCTCGGTCAGTTTCCTTTCATGTTGGCGCACAAGTAAGACTTGATATGCCCAGGTTGTGTGTTCAAAGTTGGCACATACCGAAAAATAGGCCATCATAAATAAAACTGCTGTAATTTAGCAGCTTTATTACACAATCTTTCAGCAATTTTATTTAATGTACTACTAAGGAAAAAATATTTATTAAGGTTTTTTACATAATTACAGTATCGACAGAATAATTAGGCTGCAGGGTCAGTATGTTAAGTCACATATTGAGAACAGAAGATATTATCCAAAAATGCTTTTTAATTGTTTAGTAATGTAGTGTTATGAATTTAAAAGACTGAATGAAAAAAGGAAAAGAAAAAAAATTTATAATAAAAAAAAAACATTTTATTTTTTCTTTTTCTTAATATATACGTACAGTCATTTGTGTTGTGGCATAAAGAGAAACTGTGTTTTATACTATTTTGTATGCATTTGAGCCAAGTCATATGATCATACTTACAGTACACTCATGGGTAAAAGTTGGTCCCCATCTCTTATTTCTATTTCTTTTTGTGTAAAAGCATTAAAAAATCATTTAGTATCAGGCAAATATAACCTCTGTTTTTAGATCTCAGGATTTTTTAAAACAATTATTTAAGAAAAAATTAGGCAAAAAAATAAATATAAACATGTGGGCAATACTAAGTACCCCTTTACTGCTTCCACAGGATCTAAGAGGGTACTGTAAGTTGCCGCCAGGTGCTGCTAATCATCAGTCCTCCATCAACTGATCATCAGCAACTCTGTTGGTGCTGCTTCCATTTGGGATACTTGTAGTAGTAGAATGCATACTAAAAATAAATTTTATTATTTAACACTGAACTTGCCTATATTATACCCACTGCATTTTAGACCCCTTCCCTATCAACAGACAGCTACCAATAGCTTTGTCTGAGACATATAGTGGCAACTGACCAAATCTTTTTGAATTGACACTGGAGGTGGGCTAACACTTACTCACTGTCTGTACCACTTAATCCTGTATACAGGGTCATGGGGGACCTTGACCCTATCCCAGGAAACGTAGGCCATGAGGCGGGTTACACCCTGGACAGGGTGCCAATTCATTGCAGCGCACACACGCTTATTCACACACTATGGGTTATTTGGGGATGCCAATTAGTCTAATCTACATGTCATTGGACTATGGAAGGAAACAGAGTATCCGGAAGAAACCGTGGCCTAACACATCTAGCGGAAAACACTAAAGGTTAAGATAACAGGAATATAGTATAGAGAATTTTCTATAGTTTTGCAAAATACTAGTCACATAAATAAATTAGAAAGCCATCAATTTTGTGTGTCCACAATGGTGGTAAGGTGGATAGAAACAACTACTGTAATTACTACAGCATTAACCTGTCTATAATGCTGTCTCTGTCTGATCATTATACAGTATAAACATCTGAAAAGTGCTTTAAAGTGACTTTTTTTCCTTTTTGAAAATAATGCATTTTCTCATAATTAATGAAATTAAATCTTATTTATATAGTGCTTTTAACAATAGTAATTTTCACCAAACACCTTTACAGAATAAAAAATAATAATAATGAGCTTTGCACTCTCAGTGAGTCTTATGTCGAAATCAACACGTGTCTCAGCAACGTCTGAAAAAAAAAAAAAAAAAAAGAATAGTTCATTTAAATTAAACTTACAGTATGACACATTTTGCCATATTTTACACTATTAAACTGGCACCATTATAGCAATTCCAGTATAGTATATATATATATATATATATATATATATATATATATATATATATATATATATATATATATAGGTGGTCTAGGCATATTGACTATCTGAAATGATTACAGGTATTTTCTGCAATGGCTTAATCTCAGGAGTTAAAAAGTAACATTTTTGAAGGTTGTTTCACAACAGCACAGGTGGTTTTAGCTGTGGTAGCATTTTAAAGTATCCACAGCAAAGAGCTTACCCCAGAGTCCAGGCAAACTCTTTCCAACTGGATCCAGTCCAGCACTCCAGCATGTCTGTTACCTGGATCACTATAACAACTTGGCTGAAAAAAATAATCAGGTTTAATTGGTGTCACTAAGCTGAAAGGTGCTAAGAAGGGCTGGACTTCCCCTGTCACGCCTACAGGTGAGAGTCACACGTGCTACATTTGGCAATGCGTACACACACCCTTCATTCTCCCAGATTAAAAACTCACATCCGTAGCAGGTTCACTGTCAGGCAGCAAAAGCTTTCCTGAGTAAAGCAGCAGTCAGAGTTCACCATCAGCTTGGCAACACCAAATAACATGGTGAAGTGCCGGGATATCAAGTGTAAGAGTCAGACAAGCGGTTACCAGGCCATGAAAGCAGGAGCTGGTCTCAAAAGAAAGGTCACAGAGGAGGTGGCTGTGAGAGTTGGTGTGTTTTGGAATGGTGGGGGCTTTAAGAAAGCTTTTCATTCCTTGCCCTGTACCAGGAGCAAACGTGTTCTGGCTAAGCTGCTGGTAGCCT
Source organism: Clarias fuscus (assembly GCA_030347435.1). Taxonomy (NCBI): domain Eukaryota; kingdom Metazoa; phylum Chordata; class Actinopteri; order Siluriformes; family Clariidae; genus Clarias; species Clarias fuscus. The sequence goes on along the minus strand of CM059212.1, from coordinate 13,092,858 downwards.
GATCCATCCTCTGCACCACAAAGCTGGGGAAGGACAGGGAGGGCTGAAGGAAGCTCATTGTGTGGCCAGGAGAGGGAGTAATTTTGGGGAGGTTTAGGTTACCTGAAAGGAGCTTGAAATTGTGGACAAAGGGAAAAAAGAATCAACAAGTAAGCACCAGATGGATAGGGAATGGTGATGGGCCAGGACTGTTACCCCTTCCAAGCTCAACCCTGGTAGACCTACCAGAACACTGTGACAGCATTGAAGATCCTGGGTGCATTTGACCTCTTTCCCATGGAAATGGTTCACAGGACCTCTTCAGTCCTTAGTTGTGCTTGTTACCATTGCATTAAACTCAGTCAGTATTATTTGAAGCAGATTGGTTGGCAAGTGGTTGGTAAAGCTGGTGACTTGTGCCTGCGTTTTATCGGACATTTGACTCTTATACTCAAACAGTGGTGTTAGTGCTTATCACCAAGCATGTCACAGTCTCTTCTTTGTGAGACAGAAACTGGTTCAGATGACACAGAGCCATCTTGGTTGAGCTGACCTATTGCACAATCACCAAGCAAATGTTCTGGAAAGGGAATCGGAAGAATGGGAGGAAGATGGAGAGAAAAGACATGGGCTGATATGTCTTATTAGCAAACTCATTACATCATAAGGAAGACAAGATAGTGAAAAGATAGAAATCACTGTCTTTCTCTCTCCTGCCCTTTCTTCTTCTCTTACCTGTGTTTATACTGTTACTCCAGGATAGAATGAGTGCCGAGTTGTACCGTCTCACATTGTACTCTTTATCATCTTCTCTGTCTTCTTGCATGGATTGGTTAAGAATATGGGTGCATTTACACAACAAGGCAACAAGGTGTAATGGAATCCTCCACTGGGATTCCTACGTTGGACATAGGGAATCCAGGTTTGGCCTTCTGTCCAGAAGATTTTCACACGTCCAGCCCCTTTCGGGTCTCTAGTTACCTCCACTGTCCCTCTGTGAACAAAGGTGCATCTGACTCCCATCTCTTTCCCATCTACTTCCCAGACCCTATCACCATGGATTTACCAGCTATTTCCCCGCCTTTCGGTTTTATCTCAGCACCAGATCTATGGAAATCATCTCCCCTGGTGACTGACCCAGCCTAATGTGTGCCATTGCAAATGCAACTGTCCTTAATTAGTGTAGGGAACCAAGCAAACAGGAGGGGGAGCACTTATACACATCTCTTATATACACGTTGACTTACAAGCACACACTGAATGTTCTGACTAACTCATGTTCTCATTCTGACTAACAATGCTGTAATTATAACCACCTCTCCTTTATATGTACAATGAGACTTCTCCCATCTTGTTTTCTTGTGTAAATCTGAATGACCTAAGGGTTGACAACATAGCTTTACATTTTTATGAAGAAATTTTTGGCATGGAAGGAATTCAGAATGAAATCTGAAATCCTAATCTTAAACGACATGTCGCAGCTTCAAAATGTGGAGGAAAAACTAGCACACTGTGCAAAATCCCATAAATTGTTGGCAACACAGTTTGTGAAATTGTTCACATAATGGCTAGCTAAATAGCAAAGTAGTAGGCAATAGTTAATTCCCTATATTCTTGCATGCTTTTTGCAATATCCTCTGCATACCATCATGTTGGTTAAGTTAAATGTTCAGAAGAAGAGCCAGTTACAAAGTGTGCACACTTGAGATATTTGCTATACAAGTGAAATAATGTCACTGAATGTATTTAAATGTTACATTTAGTTGTTTGATTATGAAAAACAGTTTAATTTGTTTATTATGAATCTATATAAACACTGTGCAATAAGGAGGACTGGCCCGCAGGAAATGAACAACAGGATGCAATATAAAATTATGCATCCTCTAGCCAGTATTTGGCCCCAACATTACCCCCTCACCCCCAGCTGGCATGGGCTAAAACTGTCACTGTACTGACAGTTTCAATATTGCTTTTATTTGCTTACTTGACTTTTGCTATTATTGACCCCCCCCCCCCCCCCCCCCTTAAGTCCCCCCCACTACCAACAACCACCACCACCATCACCACTACCACTCCTTTTCTCTTCTTCCTTGCTCTCCCTCCCTCATCTGAAAAGTCTCACCCCTTTCTTCATCTCCACCCCCCTCCATCTCCAGTCTCCCCCCTTTCCCACAAACACTCTCAGATTAACTTTAACACTATCTGCAGTCTAAAAGCTAGAGCCTGCCTCTGTCACTTCTTCTTCTGCTCACCACGAAAGGGACACACACAAACACTTTTCTCTCATCTTGAGATCACTTTTGCAAATTTCTAGCTTTCCAAGCCAAACGCCAAAACACGCCGCAGGCTCGGATTGGGCTTGATTTGCTGGTTTTGTTTTCCTCTGTAATCTTGCATACCTGGACTTGCAGAGTGCTCTTGCGTGAGGGGGTTTAAGGAAGCCTTTCTTGGGTGCCTTCCCCCTCCCCTTCCCTTTCCCCAGTTCCAGCACAGACCCTGTCCACTCCTAAAACAGTGTGGATGGTACCCAGTTTGATGGGATTGGAAGGCTAATGCCACAAGTGAGGTGCTGAGCTTCTGTCTTCTGAAGACAGGTGAGTTTATACCAGCCTTTGTCCTATTCCTGTCATAACTCAGTTAACTTGTTAGCAGTAGGTTGGCGATGCTATGTGTGTGCTTTTTTTTTTAAGGTAAGCCTCTAGGAAGTAATATCTGCCTTTCTTTATCCCTGACTCAGATCCTCAGCTTCAGGCTCTCCCTCTCTTTTTATCCCTCTCCTCTCTGCTGTTTAGGATCACACTTAATGTGTGAATAAGTAAATCATTGGTTTATCTGGCAATACGTAGCCCAGAGATTTTGATAACATCTATCTCTGGCTTTGATGTGGGTCTTAATCTGTTGTCAAGAAGACAACTTCTCAGATCAGTTTCTCATGGGGTTAGCCAACTAAACCCTGTTTGAGAGATGGAGAGATGGATTTACTCCTTTGGCATTTCTCACAATCTCTTGTGTGCACTTGGGATTTCCACCAAACACTGGTTTCAACTATAGCCGGTTTCGTTTCAGAGTACATCACACAGGACCATGTGGTCCAAACACCACATGCTCTCTGGAAGACTAGGTTTCAGTTATGTTGGAAGGTGGGGAACTGTAGTCATTTGTAATGAGGGGAGTTGCCACTTTGCCTGCTGGAGGAACTCGGGCATCAATAAAATGAATCCCTGGTCTAAATAAATGATACATACCAATATTTCACTGGCTACATAATAAAATCTACTACTAGACTTGTTGTAATTTTAATTATTTATGTATCATTTGAAATATTGTGATAGCTTTTAAGCTACAGTATCAACAAAATACTCTGTTACCAAAAAATAAGAGAATGCCTTATAGTCCATATGTATTTAGTCAATGACACAATTTTGTTTTGTTTTTGTTTTTTTATTCCAAGAGATAGGGTTTGATGATGAATGTCATTTTAACTTGACACTTACTAATGATGACTCTAAAGATACAGTAAAGTGCATAATGTCAGCCTTAATTCGACAGCATACAGTATAAACCAATATATTTAATATTTAAGTTCATTTTACAGCAGGTACAGAAGGATGAGGACAAATCATCTTTTAAAGCAAGACAGCAATCTAAAATGTAATAAAAAAATCAATTAGATTACTTATTTTTAGATATAAAAATGCCTAAGCCACATTGCACATCTGGTTTGAGGTCACCAAGAGAGATAGCCAGTGTCTAGTGATGTCTCTGTGTTGCTTTCATGCCAAGAGTACCTACTAGCAGAGTTTCTGGAATTTCTGCCTAGCTGCAAAATTCAAACTTGTACAATGCACACACATATACGCAGAGTCAGCCAAAATGCATAGCAACTTTAAAAAAAAGAATATGAAAAGAATAAGTGCATACCAAATTCATGAAAAGAAAAATAGTATGATGTACATTATATTTTTGTAATATTTATATATATAGAGAGCGCGACAGACAGGCAGACAACTGTATGGTATTGTACTATATGTACAAATAAGTCTATATAAGTTTGATGTATATACAGTATATAAGTTTGAAGTTTGATTATCCAAATATCAAAAATACATTTGTGGTAATAAAACAATTGGATTTCAGATTTTACTGGCATAGTTGTAGTCATGTGAACAATTAACAAAACATCTATTTAATAATAGGAATAATGGGGGGAAACTCCATATAACAATCAAATAATTTCCTTAAACAATAATATTTGGCGAATAAACTAAAACATACATTTATATGTCCAAAAATGCTTTTGATGCCTGCTATACAAGATGTAATCAGCTAAGACAAATCACAGAACAATTCACACTTGCACTTACGAGATAATCCACATGTTTGGTCATCATGGGGTTAAAGGTGAACCGAATGTGTTTTCAGTGTGAGACCACCCTTAACTCCTTATTGTCTGGGTGGTAAACTAAGAAGTCATGTAACTGTAACATAATATCCACCAAAGGGATTGGTCAGCTGAGTCAGAGTTAACAGAATTCCTCTAGTTGTTTCCAACTGTTCATCTATGATTAAGAAGGATTTAGATCTTTCATCTGGATACACATTATGGTATTGGGATTTTCAGTAGAAATTGGGTAAAATTAAACAAGGTTCAAGTCTTGGAGGCCATCAAAAGATTTGGGGAAAAAAATGTCTTTAAAATCAAGGGGACTGAAATTCAAACTTGGGTGCCTCGGGTTGTCCGTGGCAATTTAAGCCTTCTCAATTAGACCCATTAGCTGAACTGCTCAAGTCCCCTCTCTAAAGCCAATGAGACATACCACACGACACAGGGTAACAGACCCTCCAAATGACAGCAAGCAGTGAGTTTGACTCCCCGCCACAGGCTCACCCGCAGTGTAGAAGCCTAGGACTGCTCCTCTATTGCCCACTAACACTGGTGAATGTGATCCCTGCACATTGTTCACTATCACATAATGGGACCTTTTCAGCAAAGGGCCAACAGGCCCACCATGGCAGGGAACAGAGAAGGCGGTGAAGACCCAAGGGATGCCTGGGAGACCGCTCTTAAAATCAGGGAAGATTAGAGCAGGTTGAACTTATCTTATTTGTCTTCTTAATGTGCTTTGTAGTTTAAAGTTCAATTCACATGCCTAATATAAGCTATTATTAACCCAAAATCACTGGCATCAGTCATTCAAACAAATAACATTTGCTGCCATGTACTACCATTTACATAATAGATATTTCTGATTTCGATCATTTCTGTTGTCAGCTTTTAGCTTAAACAGTCCTGCATTTCTTTAGGTCTTTAGGATGGTCAAAACAAGCACTTTAGTGTCTCTTCTCCAGCTTTTCAGCACTCTTGCTCCCAGAGGAGGTGAGTCTTCCTTCTTATTTTAGTAACTCCTAATTCATTTATTACTCATCTTACTTCTTCACCTGAATAAAATTCATCTGAATAACTCTTGGAAACTGACAATATTACTCAAAAAAAGAGTGCTGTTTATCCTAAATTGCTGCTTGTCCAATCAAATTAGTGGACTGTATTGAACTGTTGTATATAACGATTTAGAACAGCTTGTGTTCCAATAAGTTTTAGAAAAAAAAACTAGTTTAACACACATTTTGATTGTGTAATAATTACATAAACGCGTAAAATAAACATAAATGTGTAATCCTTGGCATAATTTTTAGACTTGTAGGTTAATAAAATTTACCGCAAATAGAAATAAAGTTTTATAACTGCTGTTTCAAATTACTCAGGAAAAACATTTAAAATCTGTATATATGTTTTGTTTCTTTTCTTTTCTTTTCTTTTTTCCTAAGCTTTTTCTCAGGATATCCTCTACCCCTTTGGACCAGCTCATAGGGACTCAGAAACCCCCAAGATGGATGATGGCAGTTCAACAGAAGTTTCTCTATTAATCCCATTTATCTTTTTCAATGTCCCATACCGCTCTCTATATGTGAGTGCATTAGAGCAAAATAACTTTTAATCTAGTTTTAAAAGCATATAAATGAATAGGATGGGTTTACTTATAAATATAACCCAAATTAATAATAAAAAATATCATTATTATGAGTTCATAGAAAATAGTCAGCTGTCAGGCACCTACCTATGACCACCAGTCATTCCTCTTATTATATCGAAATTATCCAACTATTTAACACAAACATTAATGTACTCCTTTTGTAAAATTATAATCCACCAGTGCTTCTTACCACACAGGTAAACAACAATGGTGTAATCTCCTTCAACGTTCAGGTGAGCCAGTTTACTCCTGAGCCTTTTCCCCTCAGTGACAGTCGGTCGTTTATTGCTCCCTTATGGGCCGATGTGCACAATGGTATTCGTGGGGACGTGTATTACCGTGAAACCACAGAGCCAGAGATTCTAGAAAGAGCTACTCAGGATGTCAGGAAGTATATCAAGAGCATGTCATCCTTTACTGCTACCTGGATTTTTGTTGCCACCTGGAGCCAGGTCACATTCTATGGTGGGAGTCAGACAACACCGGTAAAGAAAGGAGAAACATTCCTAACCATTCATTTCAAAAGAACACATAGATGGATATAGTCCTAGTGCCATATACATGAATACTTATATAGTGAAGTAATATGAATTTATTTGTCACAGGTGAACACATTCCAGTCAGTGTTAATCTCAGATGGTATGGTCCACTTTGCCATGTTTAACTTTGGAGAAATTACATGGAGCACAGGAACGGCTAGTGGGGGAGATCCTCTTACAGGACTGGGAGGAACCACTGCACAGGTAACCTCGATTACAAAATTCTTTAAAGGCCAATCAGAGGTTTACGTAAAGCTGTGGCTGATGTCTCGGACATTATTGACCTTTCTAGTCAGGTTTCAATGGTGGGGATGTCAGTCACTTCTTCAACCTGCCTGGTTCCCGCACAAATGATGTGGTCAACATTGAGCACACTACAAATGTCAATGTCCCTGGTCGTTGGTTCTTCCGTGTTGACACCGAACAGATTGACCCAGCCAATGGCTGCAGCTATAATGGTAAAAGAATCATATCTATAACTTAAACATGAACAGTTCTTATTTATTATGATGTGGTGAGTAAAAGTTCTAAAATTTTGTAGTACTTGCCTGTCTAAAGGTTTAAGTAACGTTTGTTTAGGAGGGGTGGAGAATAGATCTATGAGTCCTTTCCAGTTTCATGTTAAAGTTTTAAAGTTTGTTCTTGAACTTCTTTGAGTTTTTTTTTTTTTCTTCTTTTTTGAATGTTTGGTCAAGCAGAACATTGACTCAATAAAAAAAATTATGATTAGTACAATTAACAAAATGACTCAACTAAAAGCCTCCTGCGATTTTGCATGTTCGCATTGTGGGTAATTATTGTAGCAAGCAGAATTACAGGTTATGGGTAAAGATGCAGAGACATGCTTGAATTGTTTTCACTTGTCTATATTGATGGCTCAACATAAGTAACTTATGCAATTGACCTACTACACCAGAGTGTCCAATCATATCCTCACCTTGGGGAAGGTACATGGTCAAGCAGAAACCACGTCTGATTTCATCAGTTTAATTAGTTGATCTGGGCTTTAATAGAAATACACTGGGTGTAGATTCTGCTTGGGTAAAATGAAAACCAGCCCCACACTTACCAGTTCTGGATAACAGTGGACAACCCTGTGCTACACTGTGGCTTTACTGGGGGTCTGAAATGAAAAGTGAAGTGTCTGATCCTGAGGAATTAAACTGGCCATCATTAAGAACTGACACTTTATTTTAACACATAGCCCAATAGGGGAAAAAAGCATTAAAGCTTCCATGACAGAACTATTTAAACTTTAAACATCAAAGAAGTGGTCCAACATCAAACATGTGGTCAATGTTATAGATATAAATACCCTGTTCACTGTTCATGCAACCATGTTGATTTGATGTCACTCCATACAGTAGATGGAGAAGCAATGGTATGCCTGTGTGTGAAACTGCCCATATAACGTACTGTATGCTTATAATAGGTGAAAGTATTACAACTTCACCTCTGTGCACAAGGTTTTATAATTTTCTCAGAATTATAAATCAATTGATATTTCACATTTAGGGCGGTTTTATCGACGTGGAGAGGTGTTCTGGCTGTCAGATCAGTGTTCTCAGCGTTGCAGATGTCTGGATTTGGACAATGAAGTCATTTGCCAGGAGGCTCCATGTGGCCAGCTAGAGACCTGTGAACAGCAAGAGGGAGCATACTACTGTCAACCCACCCGAACTAGCACCTGTGTGGTCTTCGGAGACCCCCATTATCACACCTTTGATGGCTTTCTTTACCATTTCCAAGTAAGACTGAATGTGCCTGAATTTGGAAAACGTTTTGTTGTTGTTGTTGTTGTTGTGCATGTCATAGTCTGGACATATTCTTGATTTTCACATACAGGCTACAATAAAATAACTAGGTTGTTCTGTTAATGTTATAAAATGATCTCCATTGTTATTCTGTCCATTCCTACAGGGTACCTGCTCTTACCTTCTGGCTCGGCCATGCTGGGAGGTGCCTGGTCTCCCATTTTTCAGTGTTGAGGCTAAGAATGAAAATCGTGGCATGACTTCTGTGTCTTGGTTGAAAGATGTCTCTGTAGAAGTCTATGGGCATCGAATTACACTACCAAAAGGAACTCTGGGCACTGTACAGGTAAATTTATGTCTATTTATGCCGTCATATAACAAAATAGTAGACAAAAAGTATACATTAAATTTACTGAGGTGTTCATTCACGGTTTCAGGTGGACAGTCTCTTGAAGACACTCCCTGTCCAGCTCCAGTTAGGTGCTATTAAGGTATACCAGTCTGGTCTTGCAGTTGCCTTAGAAACTGACTTTGGTCTGTTAGTAACATATGATGGGCAGCACTATGCTTCCATCTCCCTTCCGAGCTCCTACTTCAACAATACATGTGGCCTGTGTGGTAACTATAATGATGACCCTGCCGATGACCCTGTGTTGCCAGATGGTACTTTAGCAGATAGCATTGTTGAGTTAGGTGGAAGTTGGCGAGCAGAAGACACAGATTTTCGTTGCACAGATGGCTGTGCTCAGAACTGCAGTTTGTGTGAACCAGCAGCTGAAGCTTTTTACTTTCGTCCTGATTACTGTGGGCTCATAAACAAGACTGATGGGCCATTCCGAGACTGCCGGGCTGTCGTGGATCCCACTGCATTTGTTTACAGTTGTGTATATGACATGTGCAGCAATCGTGACAACATCACAACCCTTTGCCAGGCTATACAGGCATATGCTTTAGCTTGCCAAGCTTTGGGAGTAACCATAAGAGCCTGGAGATCACGTACATTCTGTGGTAAGTCACTCCATGCTTCATATATAAAATGTTTAATAAAATAAATTATTGGTCTTGTTACTTTTATTAACAGTCATTATGGCTTTCTTTGCTATACTGCCATTGTTTATAGCTTTAACGTGTCCAGAGAACAGCCACTACCAGGTCTGCACAAGTGCTTGCCCCCCGTCCTGCTCTGATCTGACCTCTCATCTATACTGCACACATCCATGTACAGAGGGCTGCCAATGTGACCAGGGATTTGTGCTGAGTGGCAGCCGCTGCGTCCGCCGTACTGACTGTGGTTGTGAGCGCGACGGCCTGTACTATGCTCTCAATGAAACCTTTTGGGTAGGTGAGGGGGGTGAGGTGGGCAGTGACTGTTTCCAGCGCTGCGTGTGTGGCCCTGCAGGTGAGGTCACCTGCTTTAATGACTCCTGCCAGGAAGGCGAGGTGTGCACAGCAGAAGTGGGCTTGCTGGGGTGTTATCCTCGTAGAGACGCCATGTGTTCATTATCACAAACATACATTTTAGCTACCTTCGATGGTTCATCCATGCCATTCCCAGATGAGAGCTCTTTCTACCTGGTAAAGACTATGGGACGCTTGCCAGCTAACGTGACTGCGGTGGAGGTGAAAATAGGAAGAAAGTTGGTGAATAAGGGTCCCACATGGAAGAGGCCTGTGGTCATCAGGGTTGCATACCTGGAAGCTCAGATTGGTGGCTCAGATTTTGACCTTGTTAAGGTGCCTGGAATCCAAATTCCATTTAAAATGTATACCTTTTAATAATCATTATACGTACGCAGTTAAAAGCATGTTTTAAGGTGTGAGTAGTATACTTGCTTTAATTGAGCATGTACAATTATATAACAATGAGACCTGTCCTGTTTCCCCTTAGGTAAATGGTGAGCAAGTTGTTCTTCCATATGTCCACCCAATGGAACCTCTTATTGTTTACCGCGCTCCTGGAAATGCTACTGTAGTGGAATGGACTGGTCTGATTCGGGCCTGTTACTCCCGCCAAGGATTTCTCAACATCACTCTATCCACCTTATTTTACAACTCAACATGCGGCCTCTGTGGCTTCTTTAATGGAGATCCTTCTGATGATTTACGATTGCCGAGTGGCCGTCAGGCTGACACAGCTGACCAGTTTGTTGAGGGATGGAGGGCAATTGCTGATGACCTAACATGCAATGGTGACTGTGATGATCTTTACCGCATGTGTACAGATCTGAGGTTATACCAGAGCCCCTGGCTCTGTGGCAACATCAATGACCCAGGGAACAGCTCATTCCTGGCTTGCCATTTAGCTGTCAACCCCTCGCCATTCTTCAGGAACTGCCTATATAACATGTGTGTGAAGGAGGGTAATCGCTCTGCTTTGTGCTCTTCCTTGCAGGCCTATGCTTCGGCCTGTCAGGATGCTCAGATCAACCTAGGGCCGTGGAGGAGTGCCACAAACTGTCGTAAGATATATTTGGCTTCAAAAGTTAGTGTTATTTATATCAATAGTGTTTGGTTTTAGAATGATTTAGAATGATATTGTCTTGTCTCTCCCCTGTCCAGCATTGCCATGCCCAGAAAACAGCCATTTTGATGAGTGCACCACAGCATGCCCACTGACTTGTGAAAATCTGGATGAGCCAGAGGAGCCCTGTCCATATTCCTGCTCTGAAGGCTGCCAGTGTGAAGAAGGCTTTGTGCTCCGTGATGGGCTTTGTGTACCCCGTAGTGACTGTGGCTGCTTCTACCTTGGCCGTCAACTAGCAACCAATGACACATTCTGGACTGATTGGGAATGTCAAGAACGCTGTTTCTGCAATGGAACAGACAACAGTGTCTACTGCAATTTTTCCCCATGCCATCCTGAGGAATACTGTCAAGAGACTGATGGGCTATTTTTCTGTCAACCTCGGACTGAGGCTCTGTGTGCGGTGGCGGGATATGGGCATTTCATGCCTTTTGGAGGTGTCCCATTTGATCTTCAGAGTAGCTGCTCACTTCATTTGGTTACCACAGACTGTGTGGGGCTGAATGAAGATGACAGACATGGAGAGTTTGATGACAGTTACAATGCTGAGTTTGGACTAGGGGACCTGCCCCGGTTCCAGCTTTCAGCCCGCAATGAGGAGAGAGATACAGGACAGGCCATCTGGGTGCAAGGTTTTGTGTTGGAGGTTTATGGATATGAGATTGAGGTGTCAAGAAGCTTTAAACATACAGTCATGGTGAGGAATATATTCACACTTCCATTTACTCTTTCTTATCAAAAAAGAGTAATCAGTGTCATTTTCTTTATACCAGGCCCTACAGCTGCACAAGAACACAAGGCCACTGAATACTGACCATTTGTTTAATATTTCTGAGGCAAAATATTTCATAATCACAAGAATGTGTCTGCTATTTTAATATATAAATGGTCATTTTCTGGAGGTCAAGCACATGTTGATGTCACAAAGTTATTTTTAATCAAGCAGACAGACCTGAATACAATGGAATATGTGAGGGAACATGAGGAATATCTGATTACAATCTATGTCTGTTAACAAGCTGGAGTAAAGTCACAGAAAACCCACACTTGAATGATAGTTGGAAGAAGTTCACAACAGCATCTAAAGATCTGAGGGACTTTAGATCAAATAAAGATAGAGCGAAAGCAGAAGAAAGATGCTGTAAATTGTTCCTTTGGCCTCTCTATGTAATACAAGATCAGAACAATGGGAAATGGCCGGAATGAAAAGAAAAATAATTCTTATTAATTTATAAAATATTTTAATGTGAACATTTTTCAATTAATTCCTACAAGGTGAATAAAGAGCGATTGTACCTGCCTCTGAAATTGGGCCCAGGGAAAGTCAACATATACACTCTGGGATTACAGTTACTAGTGGAGACTGACTTTGGACTGAAGGTGAAGTAGCATCCTTACTTGCTATCACTGTGCTTAGAAAGAACAAATATTTAATCCATTGATGGATATTCTACATTGAGTCAAAAGCCATGTACAGTAGTAGAAACATTGGGCCTAGTACTGACTGTTTCTTATTATCTTTGCTTCTTAGGTGGCGTTTGACTGGAATACACTACTTCTGCTTTCTCTGCCTCGGACCATTTTTAATTCCACTTGTGGTCTGTGCCAGGGAATGCCCATCTCTGGCCCTGCCCTCAGTGTCAGCGAATGGGGAATGATGTGGGCAGAGCGTGACACATTTTGTCAAGTTGGGTGTGGTGACTCTTGTCCACGCTGCGGATTAGTTGAAAGAGGCCTGACAGTGGATGTCCATACCCCTGTGCAGACAATAGATGCGAACAACAACAATGACATTGAAAACTCTATCCCAGGGAACCGTTTCCACCTGGCCGAGGGCTTGTATGTTTATGTAGAACCAGAGGCGGTGCGATTATGTGGACTTATTATTGACCGTGGAGGTGTGTTTGCGAGATGTCACAGCAAGGTGGCACCAGCATACTTTTACCAGAGTTGTCTGCAAGACACGTGTGTGGACCAGGGAGCAAGAGAAACTATTTGTAATTGGTTGCAGATATATGCTAGTACCTGTCAAATCCAGGGGGTGTCTATGCCCAGTTGGAGGAGCGCTACTCCATGTGGTGAGACACACAATGATTTTCAACTTTCTCTTACAGAAAAAAAACAAATACTGTACTACACACAAGGAACACATATTTAAATTTTTTAGTATTACACTAACTGAATGTTTAACTGAACACACGTATCTGACTTTTTTTTAAATCATCTCAAAACAGAATAGTGCCGTGAACCTTTTCTGCCACCCACCCTGTGTGTGTGTGTGTGTGTGTGTGTGTGTGTGTGTGTGTGTGTGTGTGTGTGTGTGTGTGTGTGTGTGTGTGTGTGTGTGTTTCTAGTGCTGTCATGCCCAGTTAACAGTCACTACTCAAGCTGTATGATGGTGTGCCAGCCCCAGTGTGCCCCAGCACGAGGCCAGAGAGACTGCAACCAGCACTGTGTGGAGGGTTGCCAGTGTGATCAGGGTTACGTGCTCAATGGCAAAAGCTGTATTCTTAACCAGAACTGTGGCTGCTATACTGACAGCAAGTACTACGAGGTGAGAGAGGTCTTTGACGTGGGACAGGAGGATTTTGAGTGCATTAAGAGATTATTTAAACAGACAGGAAGAATACCATTGTGAGTTATTATAAAAGGGTGCTTTAGGCGTTACAAGAGCCACATCATGTAGTATGTAATGTTTTATATGTTTCAGATGTCAGAATAAGAGGTCCCATGGTATGAATATATAATAATCTTGTTTATATGGCAATGAATATAATACCATTACAGTTTTAGATGGTGCATCGTATCAACCTAATTCAAGATTTTTTATGTCATATAGAAAAAAAAATCATTTCGACATCTTAAATCAAGCCTTTGCAATTTCTTCCTTTGTCTTCTGCTCATCCTAGCCTAAGCAATTGTTTTGGAACAACGATTGCACCAAGCGATGCCAGTGCATTGGCCGCAACCTGATCCAATGTGACCCTCGCCGCTGTAAGGCTGATGAGGAGTGTGTACTACGCCATGGCGTCCGTGGCTGCTTTGCCCGTCGCAACCAGCACTGTGTTGCATCAGGTGGTGGAGTTTTCCGAACATTTGACGGTGCCTCGCTCCGCCTGCCTGCCTCTTGTTCTTTTGTCCTGTCTACTATCTGCCACAAGTTGCCAGAGCTCTCCTTCCAGCTCATTGCCAATTTTGACAAGTGGAGCACACCCAATCTTACCACCATCTCACATGCCTACCTCTATATCAATGAGGAGAATATCCTGATCTCTGGAAACACTGTTAAGGTCTGTAAACCTTAAAAACTTATTCATAATTCATTCATCATAATTGCCATAGTCACTTCTCAACGGTATTATTTCATGTAGGGTTAATGTTCAGTTCATTTAAATTGTTAATACTCTAAACTATTGACAGTAGGAATCACCCACCTTTAAAGTAATCATATGTTGTTGCTTTGCAGCCCGAACTGAAGACAGTTTTTGATTAATCCAGCTGTATTTACTCAGTGCAACTTTTAACTTGCAAGTGAAAAATATGACCCGTCACATGTCAGAAGCAAAAAAAAAAAAAAAAAAAAAACAGAATCACTGATTTAAAAAGGATCACCCCCCTTTTATTTTAAATGATGAGCTTCTCAATGGCACACAAAGCCTTGCACATTTAGACTTTACCATATGTGTCCACTCCTCTTTGTAGAACCGCACAAGTTGAGTTAAATTTGATGGTGACCATTTGTGGACTACAGTTTCAGGTCATTCCACAGAAGTCTGGGCTCTGACTTTTACATTTTTTCTCCTTTAACCAGTCAGTTTTGCTGTGTTTTTTGGGTCATTGTCATGTTGCAAGGTAAACCTTGTTCCCATTGATAAGTCACTAGCAGAAGGCAGCAGATTGTCCTCAAGAATTTGATTAAATTTAGAGTCATCCATATTCATTCTATCCTGATAAGTGCTCCAGTCCCTGCAGCCGAGAAACACCCCATAACAGGACTGTAAGAATGGTGTTATTTGGATGATGAGCTGTATTGGATTTCTTCCAGACATATTGTTTGGTGTTATGGCCAAATCATACAATTTAAGTCTCATCTGATTCCCTGCGTTTTTGCAACGCTCAGTCATGACTGCATGTGATCTTGCTTGATGAGGGTCTTTTTTCAACTCTCCCATACAAGCCATATTTGGGAAGAATTTGTGATATTGTTGGCACATGTGTGCCCTTTTATTCTTTTATTTCACCTTCATTTCACTCTATTTTAACCTTTTTTTTTGCCTCACAAAGTCTTACTTTTTTTGCCCAGATTTGAAAAAAAAAAAAGCCACTCTTTGTCCAATTCCTACAACTGCTTCAGAGTTGCTGTAGGCCTCTTGGTAGCCTCTCTGACCAGTTTCCTACTTGCTCTTTCATCAAGTTTAAAGTGACTTTCCAGGGAGGGCCTGTGTTGTGTAAAAAATAGACTTCACTGTGCTTCTAGACAGTGATAAAGCCTTAGACTTTTTTGCATCACAGACTCATGTCTGTGCACAACTTTATCCCATAGATCTTTTAACAGAGTTTTGCCACCCATAGTTGATTGTTCACGGCAGTTGCACTGTCAGGGACTGAAATGCTCCAGCTTTTCATGCTGAACTAATCAGAATGACCAAACAAAAAATTGTGTCTGTCTTCATTTCAGGCTGCAAAGCAACAAAATATGATTTAAGGGGGTGTGTGATCATTTTCTATACACATTTTAGACGTAATAAAGAATTTATGTAAAATTTCTACTATTATTTGAACAAATGTCTATTATGATACTGAATGTTTCCTGACCCTCTATGTCTTTAGGTAAATGGGACACCAGTGTCTGTGCCTTTTGTAACAGGCCTGATGACACGTGTTTCCACATCAGAAGGTTTTCTGGTGATCGATACGCCACAAGACATCCAGGTCCGCTATAACCGTTTTAACACACTCAGTATCACCATGGGACCAAGGCTGCAGAACAAGGTGTGTGGTTTGTGTGGAAACTTTAATGGCGACCCCAGTGATGATTATATCACTTCCCGTGGCAAACCAGCGCTTAGTGCGCTGGAGCTTGCACAGAGCTGGAAGACCAATGGTATGCAGAACAGGTGTGTGTCCATTATGTTTTAATGGAATGTCTTTTATGATGTTTCCTATCCTATTATTTGTTTCAAATGTCAATCTTTTTGTTCTTCTATCTGTTTCTTAATAGTTTTCTCACCCTTTTATTCGTTTATTTCACTTTCGTTTCACTCTCTTTTAACCTTATTTTTCCTCACAAAGTCTTACTTCTTTTGCCCCGATTTTAAAAAATTTAGTTCTCTCAATCTTTTTTTTTTTTTTCTCTGTCCACCTGTGTGTATCTGCAGCTGTGATGAAACTCAGTATGTGGCTCTGGCCCAGTCCTGTGATAACACGGACATTTTGGAGCTGCAGGGCGAGGACAGCTGTTTGAAACTTACCCAGCCAAAGGGCTTTTTCCAGCCGTGTCATGGACTTTTAGACCCACAACCCTTCTACCAATCCTGTTACCTAGATGGGTGCTACAACCATCGCAAGGCTCAGGTTTGCGGCTCTATGGCTGCCTATGCGGAGGCCTGCCGCTCTTTTGGCACACTCACCACCAAGTGGATTGCTCAAGAGAACTGCTGTAAGGGCACATTGCCACCTACTGGACTGCAGAGGGGAAGTGTGTTTGAGGGGGTAGCGGGTGGTGGGACAAAAGCTTAAAAAGATCATTTAACATCTGACTATGATATTTCATACTCTGATGAGAAAATATATAAATATCCATATTCTCAGTGGGAGTTTAGGGAAATATGAGTTTTGAAAAGTTTTTTTAGAGCACACAAATGTCCAATTAAATGTATAAAGCGAACTTTTTAACATGAACATTTGCATTAATTTGCATATAATGACAGGAAAAAACAAGATAGCTAACTATCAAAATAAGAGCTAAAAGCTGACATCTCTTTTGTAAACGCTTAACAGCCCCCTAAGTTCAATAGCATGACAAACTCAACTTTTCAGGATTAATAGCAACCAGCCTGAATAAGAGCAAATATTATAGTATAAAATATATACAGTACAACATAACAGAACCTTTCTGTTGCCAGGAGATTCAGTCAGATAGATCAATCACAAGTGTATAAATCAGACATAATTCCAAATCAATAAACAAACACTTATAGCTCAATATTTTGCAATGACTATCACAATCTCTGGATTTACACCCTACTGAAAACCAGGGTTCCACATGCACAAAACTAGGAATATTCAACAATAGTGTAAAACATTCTGCATGCAGAAATGGACCAATGATGGAGTCAAATGTCTCCTTAAACATTTACAGACATACACTACTGTGCAAAAATCTTGAGACACACCTCATATTTTGCTTCGAAAGAGCCAGACTTTCTTGCATGTAGTCTTGTGGATTAGTTCTCCAGGCTTCCTGGAGGACATTTTGGCTCTCATCTCTCATTCTCTCAGTCTCAGTCCAGTGTCTGCAGTTTCAGACGAATGTTTTTTGTTTGTTAAGCCACACTTTGAATCATTCAAGCATAAAAGGCATCTGACTTAAGGCATGAACAAGTGAGAAACACATGCAGATGATGACAGATGATCAGGCCTGTCTTCATCTGAGTGGTTGGAACAGATAAGAACAGAAATGAGGTTGCTGCTGAGGATGTTACATAAACAACCAATCTTTAAACTGCATCTTAAGGCACTTTGCAACCTGTCACTGTATGTGTATATTTAAATATATATATATATATATAAAACTAATTAAATTTAATCCACACAATTTATTATGAAAAATGAGGGGTGGCAAGACTTTTGCACGGTACTGTAGCACCTATTACTTGCATTACTAGCAACTTGTGTTAACTGTGTAGTGCACAAGTGTAGTGTCCTACACTTCAAAGAAAAATTTAAAACTGGAAATTTACTGGCTGGTGTTGGATATTCTGTTTAGCAGATTAAAACTAATATGGCTGTGTCCAATAATATAATCCTGTAATATAACTTCAATATGTAACACAACCTTATCTCTTATTAATAATATTTTTTCTTTTCTCCATGCCAAAGGAAATACTGTGACTTACAGTAATGTAGAAAATTCTTGAATAGTAAAATAAATGAATAAATTCTAACCCTGACTTTTTACCAGTAAGGCTTTATTATTTCTCTTATCTTTAATCTCGCAAGTGCCCATGTTTAATTTGATTTAGCAAGAGGGCGGCAGATGTGTGGGTTTGTGTGTTTGTGTGTGTGCTAACTTTGTGTCTGGACCTGTCTTTAGCAGAATGGATCTATGACCCCTGTGCAGGGGAGATCTGCACAAACAACACGTGTGAGCAGGAGAATGGAGGAGACTTGTGCGGCTGCCCAGAACTTCCCAGTACAGAAATTAGTAAGTTACATGACATTGTTTTTGAGCATTAATCTCGGAGTCCTTTAGTCCTCGTATTGGACACATTATCCGTATTTTCTTTTCTCCCTCCGAAAAGCAGCATGCACACTTCATCTATCTTAATATAAACACTGTTTTCTATCATAGTCTCCAAGATGAAACACGCTGATTAATACAGTAGCTCAGTTTTTCCCAGAGTGTGGGAATCCCTGGTGGGCCATGATAGTACTACAGGTGGAATGCAAGAGATCATTTAAAATAAACAATTTAATTAATTAAAAGTTTTACTTTTTTTTTTTTTTTTTTTTGGAATCAAGTGTGAAATGATAAAAAAAAAATTACAAACTATTACATTCTAATGCAATATTTATGGTTAAATATTTAGACTATATTTATAATATTTATGAAAAATAATTACAACTAATAAAACAACGGCATATGATTTAATTTCTATATGTTCAGTTAGTGAGGAGGCATAATTTATAATCATAATAAAGGAAAGCTGTTAATGCTGAATTGAATGTGCTACACCAAACAGAACGCGACAATAGGTAATAAAGATGTGGGCTCTAAGGCACTTACGACGGAACGACGGAAACAGAGTGAATAGTCCATGATTGGAGTGAGAGGAATCTTTGATAATTTGTGGACAATTCTTTACATATAATTGTTCTTTTATATATTAAAACTAAATATATTTATCGAGAAATATTTTCTGAGGGTGTACTTGTGTGTTGATCAGATACTGTATGTGATTAAAGGTTTGACTGGGCTACAGGAAAAGTTCTAATTGGGCCACAGCCTTCTTACGTCTGGGAATGGCTGCCTTAGCTAAAACACCTGAAGCGATTTCCTCAGGATGCAGGTGCCTACAATGTGGCTAAATTCTAATGATGAGGCTTGTTATACCTCAGTGTCAAAAGAATGTGAAAATGTCCAAAGAAAAGGAGATGCTAAAGCATGAACAGAGGTTTGTGATTATTTTTAGCTTTGAGAAAAGTTTGGCATCGAAATTAAAATAAGTGAAACAGGTTACCACATACAGCTTTTGTCACTTTATGAATAGAGTTAGCAAGACAGGGCTAGGGTACTGTTATGTGTATTGGTTTGGTAAAGCTACTAGTTGTCACACTGTACAGGATGATCCTAAAAACGCTTTAACAGACTGGATAATCTGTCACCAAGGTCATACTATACTATTAATTTGTGATTAAAGAAAATGGCTACACACTACCTGCATCATCAAAGAGCTCGATCTGGGACCAAGGAAAGATTGTGATAGTGCGTTAGAGATTGTGATAGTGCGTTTTTTTGTTTGTTTTTTTTTATTCAGAAGCAGATTTTGTTTATCTTTGACACTTTAACTTTTGAATATTTTATGAAAAAAAATTTAACTGACTTTGCCAGGCCTTTGTTTTCAATTGTGTTGGTCGCAGTGACACTAAACTCAGCCACTGATAAGCCCATCACATGATGCATTCTCAAAGTCCTAATGGGAAAAAGTCTTTTTTATGATTCTTATCACAGTGTTCATTTTTGTTTGAAATTCACATACAACTTCCTACCTGATTTATATGCGATTTTTTAGCTATTTAAAAAAAAAATTTAATACTGTAGTACTGTGGCTGGTTTAGTGCTTTGCAACAAAAGATAACAAATGGCAAACGTCTGGCATGCACAAAATTTAAAGAAAGAAAATTTTAAATTAGAGGGCGTAACCTGCTGCCTGATGCCATAGAATGACCCTTAACTCAGGGGCCACCTACAAACACAGTTTTGTCAAACGCAAGATGAAAACATAACATGAAACATAACATGAAACATAGAAAAATATTCTTGCTACCTCAACCATGCTTTTTCAATAATTTGTATTTACAGTATGTAATACCCATTCCTGTACCAGAACCGGGAATGAGCTGGAAGATACACTGTGATTCAATTTGTAATTGCAGGTCTGTGACATGACATGTAATGTAATCTGGCTGTAATGTAGGGATCAACTTTAAGCATTAGACACCTGTGCTGTAATGGAAATGATCAGAGAAGAAGAAGAAAAAAAAACATAGTTGAACTTTAAGTGTGCTAGATCTACAGCTACTGTAGAACTAGATCATGGTCAAGAGACTAATCATTTTAATTTATGTTAGGTATTACTTCTATGTAAACAATAACAAGGTGATTTTTGTAAAGTTGCTTTGTGACATTGTCTATTGTTAAAAGCTCCTAACAAATAAAATCATTCTGTGTTATTGGTACTCATGTGTACTTACCAGGACAAATCAGGTAAATATAGTTTTGGGTTATTTGAACCAAGAATCACTAAATATTTATACCCTTTTTGTCAGAATTCAACATTTTTTCCCAGCCACTTGTACGAATCCGTGTAGATAGAAACATGGCTTTTATGACTGAAAATACCTGTGTGGACAGATTTGCCTATAATGAGTGAAATGGACCATTAAGTTAGATAATCAATAGATAAACTGTTCCACTACAACCAATAAATCACAACAATAACTGTATTATTTGCCTGTGAGATGCCAGAAGTTTCAGACACAATGTACACGTAAAACAACAATGTACATCAACAATGTACAATGTACATCCTTACATTCTTAAAACAAGATCACATTCACTAAGTGAAGTTCAAATCTCTCTTTATTTGTTGGTGTTTTATTGTCATTTCTATTAAACAGGTGAGGATGACATTATTCAAGCTGAGGTGACATGCAAACATGCTCAGATGGAGGTGTCCATCTCAAAGTGTCGCTTGTTCCAGCTCGGCTTTGAGAGGGAGGATGTGCGTATCAACGATCAGCGTTGCTCTGGCATCGAGGGTGAAGATTTCATCTCCTTCCACATCAACAACACCAAAGGCTATTGTGGCTCCATAGTGCAGGTGAACCAACCTTTCACCAAAAACATTTAAAACTAGCGTAATACTATGATTCGTGTAAAAGCATCAACACTGGAAGGTTTTTAAGCCATGCTATCCATTTACGATTTCCAACACATAAGCATATTTAGGCATTAAAATTAGTGTACTGGTCTTCGTTGCATGTGGAATACTATGAATATGATGTATCCTTTCACAATCTCTAATCAAGTATACATGTTTAAATTGTACAAGACATGTACGTATGTTACATTACATTACTTATGTTTACATTTGCATCATTTTACAGATGCCCCAGTATAAAGCAATCTAAAGAACTTGTGATGATATCATGCTAATGCATATAATGCAAGGCCAAAGAATACCATGACTATAAAACTTTATTATAATTTTAGAATTACTTCACTACACTTTTATTATTAAGCAACCTAATGCAAAATAATTTTACAAATACAGTCTTAATTATTCAATTATACTTTATGTCTTATGTATGTAAGCTTATAATATGGTTTTAGTTGTTATCAGTAGTGGATAGAATATCAGTCATATTTAATATGTGTTTCTACAGCTTTTATTAAAAACTGAACAATTTTTTACTTAAAAAACAATGAAGAATCTTGGAATCTTGTTTGATAAATAGAATTTGACAGCGCTATAGATACATTTTTAAAGAATTATTAATAAAACAGTTAGAAAATGGTTCTTGACTCTACTGTGGACACTGTCTGGACACTACTATGTATAAAAGTACCCTGGTGTCTCAAAAGTATTTCTACATAAATGAATAAACAAAATAACCAGCCTTTTAAAGGTAAAATCTGTTAGAACTTTATAATGGGTGTAACCCCTGACAAGGACTTATTATAGAAATTTTCTATTGAAATAATATCATAAACTGTACCCAGCTCAGTAATTATTATAATAGTCATGGCAATTTTTTTTTTTTTTTGCCTTTTTGTCTGTATTGACTGTTTCTCATAATACAGTTTTCATTATGCCATCATTCAGAGCATCTTATCTGCTCTGAGAGAGTAATTCAATTCCAAACCACTGACACTGTGAGCGCTTTGTGTCCGTCTTTGTGTCCAGTCAAACGGCACTCACATCATGTACAAGAACACGGTGTGGATCGAAAGCGTGAACAACACCGGGAGTGTGGTGACCCGAGACAAGACCATCAATGTGGAGTTCTCCTGCGCTTATGAGCTGGACATCAAGATCTCCCTGGAGACAGTGCTTAAGCCCATGCTGAGGTCAGAGGTCAACTGAGGTTATTAAACTGCATTTCACAATGGCTCCATGATCACACAAAAGCCTTATTCATGAGTCTTAACCCTGCGTTTGTTATAGATAATAGATGTAATCCAAGAAAGATTAAGGATTTGACTTTGAACCTCTGCTTGTCGTAGTTTTGTTTTAAGAAGTAAGCTTACAATGTACAATGCATCTAAAAAATAGAATAGAATATCAGTTTTTAAAAAGTGATACTCTCACATATTCTAGTATTCATTAGTGATATATATCACGCCTTTTATGTTTTCATTTGAATGATTTCAGCTTCCTGCTCATGAAAATCAAAAATCCAGTATCTTAAAATATTAGAAAAGAACACAGAATAATAGAACATTTCATTTCAAGTTTGAGGAAATTACTATTCATACAGTATACAGTAAATATCATGTATCTCTCAGTATAATAATGTGGAAAACTGCTGACAAGATGATCATCATACACCCTCTATAAGAAGGGTAACTCACGAAAGTTGACCGAAAAGAAAAGTTGCACAGGCAATGGGGATGACTGCAGCCTTAAGATTATTGGAGTGGTGCGAAGCTGGACTCAGATGTCTTCAGGAAATGGGCTACAACTGTTGGAGCCCTAGTATCAAGCCACTCCTAAACTAGAGACAATGTCAAAAGTGTCTTACCTGGGCTAAGGAGAAAAAGAACTCGATCGTTGCTCAGTGGTCCAAAATTCTCTTTTCAGATGAAAGTAAATTTCGCACTTTATTTTGATAGTGGAAAGGCACAGAAGGCATGTAGCTTGAAGTCCAGTATGAAATTTTCTCAGTCAGTAATGATTGGTGGTGCCCTGGTTTATTTAGATGCACTTTCCTAGCAAGACTTAGCACTTGCTCACAGTGCCAAAACTATCACTAACTGATTCATTCACCAAGATACTAGTGTACTTATTTGGCCAGCCAACTCACCTGATCTGAACCCCATAGAGAATCACAAGCTTTTGTCTAGAGGAAGATGAGAAACAACTGACCCAACAATAAAGACGAGCTGAAGGCTGCTATCAAAGCAACCTGAACCCCATAGAGAATCTATGAGCTTTTGTCAAAAGGGAAGATAAGGACCACCCAATCCAACAATACCGACAAGCTAAAGGCTTCTATCAAAGCAGTCTTCAATAAACCTCAGCAGTACCACAGGCTCATCGTCTCGATGTCATGCCACATTGATGTGGAAATTCATGGTAAAGGAGCCTGACCAAGTACTGAGTGCATAAAATGAACATAATTTTTCAGAATTATTTGTGTATTTTAGATCCTATTTATGATTGACCTTAGGACATATGGTAATCTTTTGAAATACTGGACCTGTAATCATCAAAAAAAAAAAAAGGCTTAAATTATTTAATTTTACATGTAATTAATCTAAAATATGAGTTTCACTTTCCAAATAAAATGAAAAAAATATATATATATATTTCCCATGATATTCAAATTTTAAAAGTAGTCTAAAATGAAACAAAAAGCAACAACAAAAACTTTTTATTGTAACTGTTACTTAAAAAGATCAAATTCTTATGTTCCAGTTACATTTTACGTTCCACTTTACATCATTAAACATGTTTAAACATGTTCTCTGTTAAACATGCTCTCTCTCTCTCTCTCATTTCACAGTGTAATTAACCTCACCCTCCCCACCCAGGAGGGGAACTTCATCACCAAGATGGCTCTTTATAAAAACGCCTCGTATCGGCAGCCGTATCGTGAGGGCGAAGTGGTGCTTAGCACACGAGATGTGTTGTTCGTGGGCGTTTTTGTGGAAGGAGCTGATGACAGTCAGCTTATCCTTATAGTGAACATGTGCTGGGCCACACCTTCACGCTATAGCAGTGACCGCCTTCGCTACATCATCATAGAGAGAGGGTAAACACACTTGCACGCGTGCACAAACATAAATACACGGGCACTATAATAGTTTTGCTTTGGAGTTTGGTGACAAATTATGGTACGGGCATATACAGTAACTCAGTTCATCAGTACAGTTATTCGAAATCTTATAGTGCTTACTGTGTAAATTGACACTTGGACTTTCAGTTCTGGTAATCAGATTTGCAGACTGAATAGACTTATAGCCTGCTTCTATTTTTTTATTTATGTATTTTTTTTCATGAATTACACACAGACTATTATTTCATACATTATCATATTTTATCAATGAAAATATAATAATAATAATAATAATAATAATAATAATAATAATAGTACTTGGAATATATTTATTATACCCATAATAAAAATTTAAGCTACTGTAAGTTTATTGAGATCTGTATGTGCAGGTATAATTGGGCTACAGTATGGGTTTTAGCACAAATATTCCAAGTATTTGGCTTGCTTTTTATTGGTGTGGGCGTGGGTTCACCACTGCACTGGATGTCAGTGTGATCTGGCAACCCACACTTGTGGCAAGCACAAAGAAAGTGAGAGAGAATGTTTGAGTGGGTGAAAATACAATTTATTAGTGAGCACGTAATAATTGCCCCATGTGCAAAAACAAACAAAAAAACATGTTTTCCGCTTACAAGCTTATGAGAGCTAAAGGTACATGCGCATTAGAGGTTAACATACTTAGATACGTGTTTATTATATCAGTGGTGAATTTTGAAAGCCAGCAAATCGTGAATTCTAGTCTCACTGACTGTCGAAATATCCTTTGTTGAATTTGGTGAAATCATCATGTGTTCCTTCTGTTATGGGCTAATCCCTGAGGGTGTGTTGGTTTCAGGTGTCCCAACATTAAAGACAACACTATTGGCATGGCGGAGAACGGTGTGTCTCTGACCTGCCGCTTCCACGTCACAGTGTTTAAGTTCATCGGAGATTATGATGAAGTGCACCTTCATTGTGATGTTACATTATGTGACTCCGAGACCAATGCATGCAAAGTGGTGAGAACACACACACACAAACACACACACACACACACCTGTTTTTAATCCTTACAAATTCAGCATGTATGGACCTGTATGATCCAAAGTCTACATTATTTTGCACTTATGTCACAGTATTATGATAGGTGTGATTCTGATTAAAGAGGGTGTTGTCTATCAGCAGCTCTGACAAAAAGTTCAGGCTGCCAGACAAAAACACTGGTTTATATGAAGACATGCTCAGTCTAATGTCATCGTTTCCATAGTAACACCTTGAACAGGGCCTTGTATGGGAGATGCTCCTCTTAAACATGTGCAATTATTGTACTGTTTTAGTTTTATTGAGCATGTTTGAAAGGAGTCTCTGGTGCACTTTGTAATATTCTGAGTTTTGTAATAATTACAAAATTATTGATAATTTTCGACATAATTAGGGCCCAAGCACCATGACTTCAGCATGATGATGACATGGCTATGACGTAATCACCATCGCTCTGATAATGCTGTTTTAATTGTGCTGATGTCATAAATGTGTGTGGGCCCTCTTGTTCTTTTAAGGTTTTTGTTCTTTTTTCAATCATCCGGGTCTTTTGGGGGGGTCTTAACATGCTCAAAAACTCATGGAAATTGGCGCACAGGTTGGAATCTGCTGCCATTAGGAGGCCTATGCGTCTTGCATGGTTACTGGGATTTCACAGGAGATTTTGCTTCATAGCTCATATACACTTGCACGTAAACATGTCAAACTCGATACACTCCTAGATCTTAGATTAAGAGGAACAATTTTCACTGTGCATGTACTGGGCTCAACTCAACAGGTCAGATATTTTGGGTCTTTTGCAAAACGCACACAATGGACACATTACATACACTACACACATACACATACACACACACACACACACACACTACACACCACACACACACACACACACACACTACACACCACACACACACACACACACACACACACTCAAACTCAGCCCATATGATCTTAAAACATTTAGGAGACAAAATTGCAATGGAATTTCTAATATCTTAAATGGTTTAGCCATGGCGATGCCTTAAACTTACAGTATGCTGAAAGGTGGCTAATAACTTCAAGGTGACATCATACTGCATTAAGTAGCATCAGCATCCAGGGCTTTTTGGAGGACTTAACATGCTCAAAAGGTTGTATGTTGCGTACAGCTGGTCCACTCATCGTTGCTTGCAACTATATTTAACTATTATACTAAGATTTTTCTATATAATTAACTAGTAATCATTTTCTGAATTTTGTAATAGTCTGAGCTTTTCAAGATGAAGACACTGCTGTTCCTCAGTAACAAGTAAAGTAAAGAAAAAGAAATAAGGGTGGCTAGAGAAAGAACACTATACTGTACTGTATATCTGTCATAACGAAGACGACAACAGAAATATATATGATAGAGTATGTCATTGTTTGTTACATCTGTAATATATAAATTGTAGTGCTGTCAATTGATTAAAAAGCTTAGTCTAGTTAATCACAGTCATAGACTGTGTCTTTAGCACACAACTGGGTGACCATGCTGCGATTATACTGTAGGAAGCCATTAGTGTCAAACTTGGTCATATAATTCATTTGCATAAAAATCTATAGATTAAATCACATACATTAATGTGTTAATAGTGACAGCTCTAATAAATTGCAAAGGTTGAACCTTGTGATATATGAGGAATAAAACCCTTTTTCAATTAACAATGTGATGCGCTTTGTATCACTGATTTTCCTGTAACAGTGCTTCTTGTGATGTTTTATTGTACTGTACCTACAGTAAGTCTTTCAATTTAAAAAAAAAAATCTATTATACAAAATCTTCCTCACTAATCCCCTTATTTCCTTTCAAACTGACTGCAATTAGATTTACAATAATTTATAGATTTTACATCAATATTTTTTTTGCTTTGTTTCACTCACATATGTGAACATGTACTGTACACCTGATGCTGTTCACATCAGCTAATTTTTCTGTCTTTACTATGTTAGTGGAGTTATTTGTGAATTTTGTTATTTTAAAATTATGACATATTAACTGCCTGACTCACATTTACACAATTATCTGTTCCTATTTGTCACAGATATAATAATTCAATCAGTTTTATGTAGTTTACTTTTACACAGTAACATGAATTGTTTCCCTCAATAAAACTGGGTCGATGGGAATGAGACAGGACTTTGCTTTTTGTGAATATTATTTATTTACATGATATGTATTCCTAGAACTGTCCACACAACAGAAGGAGCTACAGCGACTACAGTCAGCAAAAAGAGCACATACTCTCAGTGGGACCAATCAGAAAACGAGGTACAGTGTCGGTGTGGTTGTGTGGATGTGGCAAGATCATAATTTGTTAATTCATTCATCTTCAATAAAGCATTATGCTCGTCAAGGTAAGACTGGCAGATCCAGAGATTATCTCTGAAACCCTAGGCACACGGCAGGAATAGAGTCCATTACATGGCAATCATGGACACACACATTTACTTTCTCATTCACACCTAGGGGCAATGATAATGAGGCCTGAAATATACTGCATCTGTGAGAAATAATTAAGCAAGCGAACTGCATTTTTAGCTGTACTCTATATGTGTGTGTGCTGCAGAATCTGACTGGTGTGAGGAGGATAATGGAGGTTGTGAGCAGATCTGCACTAGTCAGGTTTCAGGCCCAGTGTGTAGCTGTGTGACTGGAATGCTGCAGAGAGACGGGAAGAGTTGCCGTGGTGAGCGACACACACACTCACACACACACGGAGAACTTCTTTTCAAAAACAACAGTGACAAAAATGTTAAAAAATCTGTTTATCCATTAATATGATTGACTTGAAGCATTTTACTGTAAGTCGCTGCAGAAAGCCACTGCGCCCACTCACACAACCAACTTCTTAGTTTTATGTAAGTGCATTGTTCTTGCACGCTCACGCCATTTAACAGGTTCTTCCAATTTCCTGTAACGCTAAACCAAAATGCATGCGAACGTGAAATAAGCCAGAGGACACATGATTTGTAAACCCCATACGGTACATCTCATGTAGCATGCATTGTTCACCTGTAAAAGCCTCTCAGCTTAAAATAATCGCATGGTATTACATGTGACGTGAAATGGCGTGGAACGAGTTCGGGACTGTATGGGGGGATTTGGCAGTAAGTCTCAGCCGAGTTTCTGTAAGGTGCAAGTGGTGTTCAGGAATGATTGTGTGTCCCGTTTCCACAAATAAATGCGTCTCTTCCACATGTTGGCGATCAGTAATCTGTCGATTCTGCCCACTGAATGTTCACTGTAATGACTACAGTGGGCTCTGAGCCACCTCGGCCAGGATCATCATTCACTGACATACAGACTTCTTCGAAACGTTGACCATTCAAATATTTCACTTCAGCCAAGAGTCTCTGAATTCTTCCTTACAGTAAAATGTCAATCGCTTTTATGTCTTCATTTACCAGAAATTTCATCACATGTCCCGGTTTGACTTGAACACCAATCAAATCTATCTATCTATCTATCTATCTATCTATCTATCTATCTATCTATCTGACTTGTTCTCATTCTTTACCTCTGAATGTTTCTATCTTTCTCCTCAGAGTTTGCACTGACTGATCCCACACATCTTTTGCTCTTTGTCTTTTTTCCATAGCTACCAGTTCTAGCACATATCTCCAGCCCCTCTCTCCCCTGGTTGCCATTGGCATCTGCGTCATGCTTCTGATACACACACACGCCTCTGTGCTTTTCTTCAGCAGAGCTTAACGCCAACTAAAACCATGACCACGCTGAGGAGAGGAGGAGAGGCGGCAGAAATAAAGGGGGCTGAGAAAGCAAGATAGGAAGAAAACAAGACAAGGAGGAGTGCATGTTTCAACCACACCACACTGCAAAGAACTGTGATTTAGCACTCCTCATTCTGCTGCATGGACACTTTAAAAAGCAAAACCAGCAGCATGTGTCAAATAGATCCACTTTCGAAACCATTGTTTAAGAGAACACATGCAGTGCCCCCTCATAAAAATCAGAATTTATTAGTTATAGATGTTCAGCTATTAAATACACAGATTAGCAAGAAGAGATTAGTGAGATGCAGTTTAGTATATTATGATGTCGATAAACACCACTTTTTGGGAGATTATGTTGCAATGAGTGGTTAAAATTCTCAGTGCCACATATTTATATTTGACTTTTTAAAAAAATAATTTCTCCCTATTCAAGTTCTCAACGTTTTCAATTATTTAATTTCGCTTTTTGCCATACTGAAGTATTTTTCACATTAATGATGGTGGAAAAGTGTTTGTTACGTATAAAGTACTGAAAATTTTACTGATGATTAGTATATGATTAAGTCCCATTCATACAACTTGGTATACCCATGACACTATTGTTAAATAAAATGGCACCCCATGGAGGAGAGGAAATATGTTACAAAACCAACACTAGTATTTCATTTGTCCTCAAGTAGACATGTTTCTTTTTTACAGGGTTAGTCATTAAACCGGTATATACTGACCTTTTTTTTTTTTTAATGAACGTGTACTATTATCATGTACTGTGATGCTGAATAGTTTGAGAAAATCACCATTTATTAGGTTAGCTGTGGGAGAATAAGTTATATGCACATGCAGATTAGCCTTGACAAATGAAAACACTCGAGCATATGGAAGCACAGAGAAAGGTTTGGTATCAGATGCATGGTCAATACAACAAACTCCATATTATTGATGAATGACGATGAGGATGTCAATGTTACTGTAGGACAATTTTATGATCACACATTTCTTTGAGAATAAAGCACGAGCTGTACATCATTCAACCCACTTTGATTCTATTTCAGGGTGTTTAGTTAGTCAGAAGGATTGTGTGCCAAAAGTGCAACTTTATTATTTCCTCTCATGAATCCTTGAGTGGGTTTCTCTCTTTTCTCTTGGGATTGTAAACCATATATGCACTTACTGACCACAGACAGACTGACGCTTGTCGGGCTACGATGAGAGACTTTACCTCATGTTTTTTGGACAAAGATTTATCTGCTCTCTATTCCTTCATTTGTGTCCCACTGGTGACTCCAGAACTGCTGATTTGAATTTTTTTTTTTACCTGACGTAACACTGAAGGGCTTATTTTACCCTCCTAGAACTAGTGCCACTAGGGCAGTTTGGTGAAAATGGGGTTCCGACAGATCAGCAGCACATAGCCTTAAAATGTCCCATATTTGACGATTTCTTACATTCTTGCATAATCAATGCTTGGAGTTTGTCAGAATTTGTCCGCCCACCTCCAACTTGTGATTGACAACAAGTTCTCAATGGGATTAAGTTCTGCAGAGTTTCCTGGCCAAGGAACCAAAATTTCAATGTTTTGTTCCCCGAGCTACTTAGTTATTACTTTTGCCTTATGGCAAAATGTTCAATCATAACATTCCCCCAAAGTTTGCCTGTAAATACATATTTTTAACCCTCCATTTATACCTCAAACACTTCTTCCCCGAGGACAGCGTTTTAGTGTTTATGTCCATAAGCTACTTCTGTGCCATGCCCTGCCAGAAAACAGCAGAGCTGAGCAACAAACCAAAAACGGTTACCCTCATATGAGTTACAGAATCTAGGTAAAGTCCTGGCCAATAGAAAAATGTTATATATATATATATATATATATATATATATACTTATTATATTTATTTATTTATTTATTTTAGTTTTTTTTTTTTTTAGTTTTTTGTTTAATGAATGCACATGATGAATGTGGGATACATGTGGGAAGGCTTTTTTCCCCATGTTTTCATTTGTACAAAAAAAAAAAATGGGGACAGATTCGAAAGTCTAAAAAACTGTTTAAAAACTGCTCAGATGTATAATGAGATAAAAAGGAAAGTCGCTCTGAATAAGGGCATCTGCCTAATGCCGTGATTGTAATGGGTCAAGTGGTTAAAGCTGTAAGTTACTGGGTTTCTGATCAGAAGGTGTGCTCTGGGGCATTATATTGTGGCTGACCCTGTGCTCTGACCTCTTCTTCCTACTGTAACTGAGATAGGCTAAAATTACAACTCCCCTTGTAAAAGAGCCCTTAGGGGATTAATACAGCACTCTTTTCTTTAAATGCTAAGGGACCACAATACTGCTGATACATATGCCCTGATAATCTGTCTCTCTTCCTTTTACACTCTATAAAATGGGCTTTACCTAAAGGCATAAAAAAAAAAAAAATGGTGTACTGTAGGTCAGACTGGTGTAGGTAATCCAGTGCCTGCTGCTGAGTGTTTCAGTAAACTCAGTAGCTTGTTCACTTCCGCGTTTGTCAGCCACGTCGCCATGGCGACAGCTTGGGGGCGGTGCCTTGACCACAGCTAAAGCCAGCCGCTGATTTCTCGCTCTATCATTAACACACGCTTCTGTAACGTCGCTGAAGGCTGGCTGACACCGACCGAACATCTTACTGACGGAATTCATCTGGAACGGATCCCGGAACCCGGGAGAATGAAGCGGAGCTCCTCCGGTAAGAGGGAATGGAATCTTTGGGCTACGCAGAGAGAAGAAGCAAAAGCGGCAGGATTAGTTTGTAGGCCACAAAGTGTGACATAATCTGCCTTATTTCTCACTAGTCAGGGTCAGCTAGGTGGCCTTAATGTCCTCTAATATTCTGAAATACAATAATCCGCTTACTAAATAAGCTAATTTCCCAGCCTGCGCGTGTTTACAGCGACGGCAGGATGTGTAACTGTACGGACAGAGCTTACTAAGCAACCACCATCCTGTGCTCTTTATACAAATGATTTCCATCCTTTGCCTTTTCCATTCACTTTTTTTCTTCCAAACTGAAAGTTTTAACGCTTACATTTCTTTCTCGCATATACATATCAGTTCTCAGCTAAAATACTGAGCTATTAATCACAGAGACTACAGTGATTCATTCAGGAACCAAAGTGAGTCATTTACATGATTCATGAATCACTCCAGAACCACACATTACTTCATTCATGTTTAAATTCCTTTATCTGGCTGTAATGCATGTGGATGGACTACATGATAAAAAGAGCAAAACAGACTGACAGATTCACATGTCTTACAAAGGAAATGAGGCGTTCAATATTTTGTCCTTTTTTGCAAAAAAAAAAATATTTTAAAAAATGTAAGATCATCGTTCTGTCTATTAAAAGCATACATGGAAAAAAAAAATCATAGATGCTCATTTAATGTCCTGCAATTGGTGGCTCAGTGATAGGTTTCCCGCCTACCATGCAGAAGGCCCGGGTTCGATTTCCAGCCAGTGCCTAAACCCCAGCTGTGGCGATCCCAAAAGACTAACAACTCGCTTAAAGGAATATTGTATTATCCAAATAAATAAGAATGCAGGTTTTAAAATATGTTAAAAGCTTGATCATTTTTTTGTAAAAGAAACATTAACATGTCATTATTAATGTAATGGCATTTCATTTCAGTTTCCAAACTGGCGTATACCTACACATGACAGTTTATAGGGATAAAAAGCGGAGCTTATGCTGTTTTGGGAATTTTGTGGTTTGCATTCACTTTTTCCCCATTTAGAGATCTTCTGACTTATCACATTTATCCCATGTTGGAAAACATTGGGCGTAGTCCTTTCCAGCATAATCATGATTTTATGGAACATGTTTTGTAAATTTTTAAATGCTGGGTTAAGGATTATCTTATGAAGAAGTCACTCTACCTTATGGTAGCTGAACACCTTACTGCTTTTTTTTTTCCTTTTGACTTTGTCCCTATTATCCTCGGGATTATCACATTGGATCATTTGATCCACAAGATCTGGCACAGGTTTTTTGCCGGACGCCCCTTTCTGCCCTCCCATTTTCTACCCGTGATTGGGATTGGCAATGCATGCAGTGGTGTGTTGTACAGGTGTAGAGTTTTGGGTCTTGCCCAAGGACCCAAATTTGGTCAGCCGACGATGCCAGAGCTCGAACTCCCAACCTTCCAATCAGCAACCCAGAGCTTTGCCTGGGCCACCACTGGCCAGCCCAAAAGCTTACTAACACAATTTATATATTTTTTATTTTAATTTGTCACCCTATTAGTAATAAATGTAAATGGCAAAATTAATTTTCCATTGCTGTGTCTATTTTTACTGACAATTAACTATTTATTTAAAAAGAATCTGCCTTGAATCAGTCTCGTTAGATGTTTTTATATAAATATTATAATATGGTAATATTGTAATTATACTGTAGAGCTCAAAATATAATCATATATTCTGTTGGCTACCTCAGTGGGCATCCTGACGTGCTGACATAATAGCTTCCTCATTGGAAAAGCAGCATAAGGACAGATGTCTTCTGGTGCTTCTTATAGAAAAACACTGCAGAAATGCAGAACCCTTGGCAGTAAAGTCATGCTTGTACTGTAATTCTTCCTACTTACAACTCAATACCATTTTTTTTACTGCCCATTGAGAAGAGTTACAATAACTATATGGGTACTTAAATATTTGCATCTGCTGCATTCATGATCTAGATAGTAATTAAGTAGGGACGTTGGTACTAATAAGCCTGTTTGATGGGATTCCTACAGTAAGTAAATACAGAATAATTTTTACATACTCTGCTTAGCTAAAAAAGTCACACACTTTAAGATTCCATATTAATTAACTTTATCTTGATTACAACACACTGTGGCCAGTTTAAAATGATTCCTCATGCTCCCAGAACCACTTGTTGACAATTTGAGTCCTGCAATATGCCTGTTCCATCAAGGAAAAAAAACTCCATAGATGTGATAACCTGGTCATTCCGTACATTTTGGTCAAGCTGACGTTGCCCATACATTGCTGAGCCTAGACCCGACCAACTGATGATAACACTCTTTCTAGAGGCATCACGTTGCATGATGGGCGTAATGGTCAATCTGAGGGTCAATCTGAACTCCTCAGACCATATGATCTTTTCCATTGCTCCAAAGTTCAAGCATATTTTTGCTCCCTAAGAAACTGATTAGTTTCACTAACTAAGTGGTTTTCCAGCTGTTTAGTACCAATCCTGTAAGTTCTCATCATACTGTGTACATATGGAAGTGCTCTTACTTTCACTATTAAACACGGCGGTTGTTTTAACTGTTGCATTTATGCAACTTCACAAAGTATTTAAGTGATTCCCAGTCATGATTTCTTTTTCCCTAACACATTTCTTCCACAAAGCTGATGGTTCAGCACTATTGTTCCAGGTTGTGATTGTTGAACGGTTCTTTATCCAGTTCCAGACATTTAAAAGCTCCTTATTTGTTTTCTTTGCTTAATGCAGCCCAATATTTTGACCCTGAAAGGGTGATTATTATTTATTTGTTTGTTTGTTTATTTATTTTGGCCAGTCAGTGTAGGTACCGATATGAAATTGTAGACTTTTGCTTAGCTAATCAATAAAAATGATTCCTACCAACAACAACTTGGTGATCATATCATAGTGGATCCATATTATCTTGTTTAAAATGTAATCATCTGCTTTTTCTAATCATCTGTATTTGCTGTATTCTTGCAGTTTGGATCACTTTGCTTCAAAGCTAAAACCCTTCACCCAAGCTTTTCATCATGTCTCCAGTTTTCTCATCTCCCAAATACACAACCGGCTCTACCCTACTTAGCCCTTTCCGCCCATATGACCCCTATGATACTTATGGTCCCTATAACCCTTATGACCACAGCCAGACTTTCATCTCTCAAGGCCATCCTCAGCCTTTCAGATACTCACCCTCCACATCACGATACTTTTTTCCTAGCTCATGTCCAGCCCAGGTAACCCTCTCCTTCCCAAATGAGCGAGGACGAGCGGGGCCCCGGGCCAATCCCCATGAAAATTTACGTAGCGAGAGCTCAGGCCGCATGCAGGCCAAAGGTCAAATCTTTCGGCCGAATGGGGTACGACGTCGATCACCATCTCAGGGGTGGCACCGTTCAGTCAACCAGTTAGATCTGGCACAGGAATTGGCAATGGTGGAGCTGTGTGGGCACGGTGAGGGCGGAAAAGGAACATCAAGGGCTGTTTCTTTTGGGGAGAGTGCCAGTCGGGCTTGTGGCAGCTGCTCAGGGCCATTCTACTGGAGCTCAGAGGTGAGAATTACAAAACATAAATCACACAAATTTGCGTAGATTGTCTTAATACTCTCTTAATACTCTCTCGCTCTCTCTCGCACACACACACACACACACACACACACACACACACACACACACACACACACACACACACACACACACACACACACACACACCTGAATGGTATAGTTTCTCAGCAGAAACCTGAACAAAGACAATAGCTTTGTACATTGGAAAAACATGAGACATTTCATTATAATTAACATAACTGAGTCATCATTTCTTGTAAGTAATAGAGAGTAATTGTAAAATTGATATATGCAAAGCAATAATCTTACCAGCATTAGTGATACTTTTAATTTTCTGGGAATAAATACGCACAACAGCCTTTCTCCAGCTCCAAGGGCCTCGTACTAGAAGGTTTGCGTGGAACAGAAATTTGGCTGGAAATCATTACCACATCCCCTGTGACTTCATCTAAGAGCTCAGATTTATAGATTTTGGGGCTTTTGGTGTTACTTTTGGCAAATAACCAACACCGTGTAACCCTACTAGCACCAGGGAACAGCAAAGGGAAAACCGTTTAGTTTGCTTTTTTCAGCAGGAGGAACTGAAAATGCTGTTGCCATTAAGGGTAAAAATAAGTCAAGCCATATACAAGCAAATTGTTGAGAAGAACCTGCCCCAATCAGGCAGACATCAGTATCAAGGTGAACGTTTATGCTCTATCAAGTCAAGTCAAGGCAATTTTATTTATATAGCACTTTAAACAATTGACATTGTCGCAAAGCAGCTTTACACAATACAAGAAGTAAGTTTGTATGCAATGTGTATGAATAAAAATGATAAGATTGTCCCTGATGAGCAAGCCGAGGGCGACGGTGGCAAGGAAAAACTCCCTGAGATGGTAATAGGAAGAAACCTTGAGAGGAACCAGACTCAACAGGGAACCCATCCTCATCTGGGTGATAACGGATAGCAGGGATTGATCAGCATAATAATGTGTACTGGAAGTTCAGTATAACAGGAGATGTGTTTAAAATTAAAATTAAAAGGAGTCCAGTTTGTTCCTGGAGGCTCAGGTAGACTGTAGGAGATGCCAGTCCTGAGCTATCGAACAACTGAAGTCACAGGTCCCCAGAGCATCAATCGATGACAGGACAGTCTTCATGGAAACCATCCCCAGCCACCACACGAATCCAGGCAGACCACACGGGGCATCCATGCGACGAGATCTCCAACCAGAAGCAGGACTCCAGCACGGGTTAGACGGGTCCAGAGGGCAGAGGGGTCTGGATCACTGGCAACTCAGGAGCGACATGTATAGCTCGTCAGAGAGACAGAGAGAGGGAAAGGAGAGAGGAAGAGAGAGAGAGGAGAGAGCAGAAGAGGAGAGAACAGAAAATAAGGAGAGATGGCAGTTAGGTATGGTCACAGTCAATATGTATAAGGTGAATGTATTCAGTGCAAAGTGCAAGCAGGGACTCCGGCAGGACTAACTATAACAGCATAACTAAAAGGGAGAGCCAGAAGGAAACACAGACATGAGGGCTCCCTGTGATGTAAAGCAACCAATCACATCACCGTCAACAAACCTGAGTGAACAATGAGAGTGGGGAGGACAGCATCTAAACATACCAGTTCACCAGAATACTCTACGTCCATGAGTCCCCCAGATCTGCTCCTTTAACTAAGGTTAATCTATTTACAAAAATGCTTGGCTAAATAAATAGGTTTTTAGCCTAGACTTAAACACTGAGACTGTGTCTGAGTCCCGAACATTAATAGGAAGACTATTCCATAACCAAGTCTATCAAGACAATGATCGGAAGCACAAACAGCAAAGGAGTGGCTTGTAAAAACATGTGTTTCTGTTCTGGTAAGCAAAGAAAATCTGCTGGAAAAAAACAAAAACAAAGAAATTTGCTTTCCATTAACATTTTCCATCTAATTTGGAAGGGTTAGAGCAAATTTGTAGTTATGAATAGGAGAAGATGTCACAATTAAAGTTCGTAGACAAATACCTGAGACAAGAGTTCAAGTTCAAAGATGAAATATTGAATACTTATAAAATTAGGCCATTAAGTCTTAAGTCAATTAAGTCTTAAAAATCTAAAGAATTTATTTAATATTTACACATTTGGCAGGCACCTTTATCCAGAGGGACTTAAATTTTTAATCTCATTATACATTTGAGCAGTTTAAGGTTAAGTGCCTTGTTCAAGGGCCCAACAGGGACAATTTGGTACTCGTGAGATTTGAACTTGATAAATAACAGATTTTGGTGATTTTTTTTAATTGAAAAGATGTTAACACAGTCTCTCTTGGAAATGGAAAAAAATGCGCAGTATTTCACCAAACATTGATGCATAGTTACTTCTTCTGCCATAAATTTAACAAATGATAAAAACATTATTATGTCACTGTGCAAAAGTTTGGGCACCCTGAGAGTTCCAGAGTCTCTGATTGTTTTTACAAGGTTTCAGACCTTAATCAGCTTGTTAGATCTGATGTATGGCAACAGCTGTCATTAGTAAATGGCAGTTTCAAAGCTTTACAAATACTTTGACTCTTCAAACGTTGTGGACACACAGGCGGACACTCAACAACCATGGGTTCCTTTAAGCAGCTGAGTAAGACTCTGAAAATGAACGTTATTGATGCCCACAATGCAGGAGAAGGCTACAAGAAGATAGCAAAGAGTTGTCAGCTTGCAGTTTTCACAGTGAGAAATGTAATTAAGAGATGGCAGTTCAGGGGAACTGAGGAGGTCAAGATGAGATGTGGAAGACCAAGAAAACCCTTGGAGAGCTGGTCTAATCAAAACCCCCATTTGACTGCAAAAAACCTGCAGGAAGATTTAGCAGACTCAGGAGTGGTGGTGCACCATTCCACAAGACCTTCATGAAGAGGCAGCAGCAGAAAACCTTACCTGCGTCCCCATCATAAAAACCAGAACTACAGTCAGAACTACAGTATGCAACAAAACATCTACAGAAGCGTGATGCATTTGGAAACAAGTGCTGTGGACTGATGAAGTTAAAATAGACCTCTTTGGCCACAATCAGCAAAGGCGTGTTTGGAGAAAAAAAGGTGCAGCGTTTAATGAAAAGAACACCTTGCCAACTATTAAGCCTGGGTGTGGATCTATCATGCTTTGGGGTTGTGTTGCAGCCAGTGGCCCAGGAAACATTGCACGGGTGGAGGGAAGAATGGATTCCACTTAATACCAGCAAGTCCTGGAAGCAAACATCACACCATCTGTAAAAAAGCTGAAGAGAGGATGGTTTCTACAGTACAACAGGACAATGATCCTAAACATACCTTGAAATCCACTATGGAATACCTCAAGAGACACAAGCTGAAGGTTTTGGAATGGCCATCACAGTCCCCTGATTTAAATATGATTGAAAATTTGTGGGTAGATCTTAAAGTGCTGTGCACACAAGACGACCAAAGAATATTATAGAACTAGAAGCCTTTTGCAAGGAAGAATGGCAGATATTATATTGTGCATTTTTTCCATGTCCACGAGAGACTGTGTTAACATCTTTTCAATTAAAAAATTACCAAAATCTGTTATTTATCAAGGGGTGCCTAAACTTTTGCATAAGACTGTATATACAGTGGAACCTCAGATTGCAAGTAACGTGGTTTGTGAGTGCTCCGCAAGACGAGAAAAGAGTTTTAATAAATTTTGACTTGGAAAACGAATAAGTTTTGTTTTACAAGTACAGAGTATCAAGTATCACGGATACGTCGAGTGTCACGTGATCACAACTGAGTCAATGGTTTTTCTCTCTCTTGCGCTGCAGAATTGTGGGTAATTGTCTCCCCTGCTCGGTCTTAGTGCGCGTCTCTCACTGGTATAATCAACATCCGTGCACATGTGTACTGTTTACCATAAAAATGTGTGCGCCTAAAACATCTTTTATTTTGTGTTTGTATGTGTGTGTGTGTGTGTGTACAGTGCATGTGTACTGTTTATTATAACACGTGTGCGTGCGTGTGTAAAGCAAAAGCAAGAGAGGTTAAAGATCCATTTTCTCACTCTGTGTGTGTCAGCCGGCATTCGTCACTGGACATCGTGCCTCTTCACACCAAACCCCTCCTCCCCTCGCCTCACACACACACGCACACACACTCTTTCCCTGCTCTCCACTGACACACTGGGTTACGGTGTAAGACAAGAAGTGGGAGAGGGGAGGGGGTAAATCCTCCTCTTTTCTTACTTAAGCCTCACACACACAAACACACACACATACACAGTGCCTGCGCATACAAACGGAAACACTTATCTGTCTGGATTTATTTTTTACATTTTCTTTTAAAGGTAAAGTGTAGGTTAATTTGTTTTATTTTTACTTTACATTTTTCGTTAATTATTTTTATGTACTTATTTTTTTGGGCTGTGGAATGAATAATTTGAGTTTCTATTATTTCTTATGGGAAAATGCAATATGGTTTATGAGTGTTTTGATATACATACCGCTTCCATTAATTATGTTCGTAATCCAAGGCTCCACTGTAATATGTTAATGGAAAGAGTGGTATTAGTACTAATACTAGTTTCATTTTAACATAATATTTATTCAATAATACAGTACATTTTGCTTGATTTTGGAGTTCATTATGTTGCCTAGACAATGGCAGTTGCAAAAACAAATCCTTAACATTAAACATGCTTGCAGTCATGCAGCAGGCAAGGCTGAGGTCATGTGCAAACAGATTAAATCAGGCAAGGTTCAAGAAAAAAAAAAAAAACAGGTGAAAAGCAGATTGTATAAAACTTTTTTCAAAGAAGGTAAGTTGGACAAGAGGCAATCCATGAGTGCTGATATAGAGTACAGTATAAGAACACTGGGCCATTTAACTATACAGTATATGCTTCCAGTGTTGGAGGACGTTACTTTTTTAA
Organism: Clarias fuscus; assembly: GCA_030347435.1. NCBI lineage: Eukaryota > Metazoa > Chordata > Actinopteri > Siluriformes > Clariidae > Clarias > Clarias fuscus. The sequence continues at coordinate 13,052,556 of CM059212.1, read as the reverse complement.
GTAACTAATTACATTTAAAAAATTTTTGTCATTAAATAGTAATCAGTTATATTACAGTGTTACTTTCTGATAAAACTAACTAGTTAAAGTACTTTTCCTTTGCAGGAAAACAAAACTCCTTTGTGATTCCTCATGCATGTTGTTTTTAGTCAAGACCCTATCTTACTGTACCTACGCGGTTTTGCACGGTGGCCGTGATTCACCGGGAGTTTTGGCTCTGTGATTACATTTCCATCGAAGACTTTACAGAACTTCGCGGAACATTGGGCGGTCACTCGTACCTAACACCACTTCTCACCGCGACTCAAACCACATAGGTGAGATGGGCGTATAACAATAGGAATAACAAAGTGGGGGGGTGGGTTATCGGGGGTGGGGCTTGCAGAACGACTTTCACACACTGACGGAATGACTGCTGTCTGGCTCACGGATTCCATAAATTGTTTGAATAATGGATTACATTTTTAAAAATATAACGAAATAACTGAGTACTCAAATGGCGGACCTAATGTGTTCGAATACTCGTTACATTAAAAAAGTAATCTAAGTACTCTAGTACTTTGTAATGCGTTACACCCAACAATAATCAGTAATCCCTGAAGAACGGCACTACTTGATGTGTGGAACAAGGGAAACTACACTCGCTCTACATATCATTCTAGCTTTCTGTTTACGATGTTTGGGATTAAACTCTGGTTAGTTAGTTAGCTGAGGTAATTATGCATGATTATGCAGTATTCATGAGTTTGGAAGATGGTGAGAATCTGTAAGTGTTCATTTGTGTATGGAAAATGTAACCTTTTCTGTATGTCACGAAGCAGGTTGGAGGTTGATGTGAGATTGGTGCAGTTTCTTCAAATGTTTGGCCCTACCGGTCAAACATTTGGATACAAGTTTTGATTTATCTTTTACATTCTAGAACAATACTGGATTTTTTCAAAACTACGAAATAACACATATGGTAGTGGGTAATTACGAACCCATAGCAACAATACCAGTCAGTTGTTATTTTAAGACATGAAGGTCAACTGATCTGGAACAGTTCTTGCAAGAACAGTATTGTCATGTGCATTGTCAGGTGCAAACCCATCAAGTACCATGATGAAACTGGCTCTCATGAAGACCTTCCCAGGAAAGCCAGACCAAAACTTACCTCTGCTGCATTTAGAGTTACCAGCCTAAAAAATCTCTAATTTATAGCACCTCAGATTAGAGCCTTTATGAAGGCTTTACTGAACATACGTAGCAGAGATATCTGAAGATCAGTTGTTTAAAGGAGATTATTGTTAAGGAGATCAGGAAGGATCAGTCATGGGCCAGACAATGTGCAGAATGAGCATAATAATGTGCAAAGTCACAGTCCAATGTTCCAGTGTGTACAAAATGTGTGATGTGCATCGTGATGAATAGTGATATTGTTAGAATGTTAAGTCCTGTAGGTTTTCTGGGTGCTGATTGAGAGTTCTGGTCATATAGCCTGCAGGAAGAAGCTTCTCCTAGTCTCCCTGTGTTGGCCTTCAGGGAGTGGAAGTGATTTCCTGACCGCAACAGAGAGAACAGTCCATTGTTGGGGTGGCTGAGGTCTTTCACTATCTTCCTGGACTTGGTCAGGGAGCTTGGTGCGGATGGTCACGGATGATTGCACCACCCTTTGTAGAGCTTGTTTGTCCTGCATGGTGCTGTTCCCTATGGTGCAGGAGTAATAGTTCCTAAGCACCTTAGAGGGCCGTCAAAAGTCTCTCAAGCGTCTGAAGTGGTAGAGACGCTGCCGGGCCTTTTTCACCACAGTGTTGATGTGACAGGACCATGACATGTCCTGCATGATGTGAACATTGAGCTATCTGAAGCTGTCCACTCTCTCCACTGGACTCTGGTAGTTCCTCTATTGCTTTGTACTAAAGACCACTATCAGCTCCTTTGTCTTGCTGACGTTCAGGAGGCAGTTGTTCCTCTGGCACTAGTTCTCCAGATGTCTACTCTCCTCCAGGTAGGCCGTCTTGTTGTTCTCAGAGATCAGGCCCACCACAACGGTGTTGTCAGCAAACTTATTGATGGTGGTGGAGTTGGTAGCAGTCGCAGTCATACATGTACAATGAGTACAGCAGGGGGCTCAGAACACAACCCTGGGGGGCTCCAGTGCTGAGGGTGAGGGAGGCTGAGACATGTCTGCCCATACTTACTGCCTATGGTCTACCAGTTAGGAAGTTGAAGATCCACTGACACAAAGATGGGCCAGCTTGGTGGTGAGTGTGGAGGTTATTACAGTGGTAAATGCTGAACTGTAGTTGGAAAAGAGATTTTTGTCAAGAATCCCCCTCCTAGTGTCCAGATAAGTGAGTAATGTTTAAATGAGGTGAGAGATGGCATCTGTTGAACGGTTTGATTTAGATTTGGGGTCCTTAATTTGTTAAAAGTTTAAAGAGCTAAAATCTTACTCCCTGGCAGAGGCAGCTCAGCTGGGCTAAAATATTATTTAACATATAACATTTAAAATCTCCTAATCGTCAGAATAACCCTTGGACCACTAGTCAAATAACCTCACAACATTAAAAGTTCCACCACTATATTTACAGAGCATTTCCCCATGCCATAATTTTATACCTGCCATCACTCCTAGTTGTTGCTGTAAAATGGAATTTTCTTTACAATTCACTTGATTTATTATAACTTAATGCTAAATAACATGCATAAATAGATCCAGTTTTTAAAATGCTTCTTTTTTTAAAGCATTTCAAGATAATTTTGCTTCAGACGACTAAAAAAAAAAACGGACAGGCAAGTTCGGACTTGCAACTCGAAATTTCACACTTACCGGTGACACTTTTGCTCAAACACACTTGGGGTTAAACCCTAATTAACACCCAGTGCCTTTCCTTCAACATTTAATCATACATCTTACACCCATACTGTACATGCATGCACAAACATGTATAGGCAAACTCAGACATAAAAAATAGTGTTTGTTGATGCCATGAAGATTGTACAAAAAATGCAGTTACATTGGCACACCTGGGTACATTATAGTGTTGATTGTGCTGAGAACATTTCATGCGCTTATTTAGTTCTAAGTTCTATTATGCTTTTTGCTGTCAGTAAGGCTTGTAATGCTACAATCTGATCACTAGATGATGCTCAATTTGCTCATTTATCTTGGATTTGTGTTGTGGTATAAATGTCAACATTTTCTAGGATGTTACATTTACAGGCCACTTTAATAGGAACATCTGTTCACCTTGTTATTTATGCAGTTATACAATCAATATACAGTAGCCTGTTGCAGTTACACAGTGAATACAAGAAAGTCACTTAATGTTCACTTCAACCATCAATCATAAAAATGGAGAAGAAAAGTGTGACACTAGACACAGCATTTGTGTTGGTGCACATAACAGGCCAAGCTCCACTAGAGGGCAACCTTTGTTTATTGATGATGCCATGAGGCATAAAACATCTGTTAGAAGTGCTGGCACGTTGCTGTCCAAACTTCTTAACATCAAAAGGAAAATCCAGTTATATTATAGCAATACATTTTATAATGCATGTAATTAGACCTTATAGAGTACATTTATAATGGATGTAAGCATATGCGATACAGATTATCTTAAAAAGCAAATAATGATTTAATTAACTGAATAAGCCCAATTGTATTACTGTAGCTTTCATACCAGCAGCTTAAATTGGGGAGAGAAATATAATTTGTTTAACATTGGCTCCAAGAGCAGTGCTCAGTGCCAAAAGCAGTGTCCAGCAGACTTCGCCTCTGATTGAATAGCATCGTAAATTTAACTGTTAAAGTTTTTATGTGTGCATTCCTGCAAAATACAATGGAAAGTTCAATAAACGGGTTTGATTATCATAAACTATGTTTTATTGTAGTCTTATCGGAGAACAATTTACATGTCCACATGAGCGACATTAGTTAATGATAGCACAGACCAGGCTGAACTCTTTGTGACCAATCTTATCACTACCTAATGCATATAAAATGCTTAATGATGATGTTGAGTAATACCTAAGCTATCCATTACCAGTCTGTTTTGTTTTAGGAACTTTTACATTGCTCCAGTGCCTCCATGCTGCCATATATTGTACATTATAAGAGAATAATATAATATATAGTTTGCTATATGATAAAATATGATTATTCATGTCACTAATACACAATTCCACCACACTGACCTGTATAAGAGTATGGCTTTTAATTGTGCTCTTAATACCTAGAGACAAAACCACAAAAAAATATCTTGTTCTTAGAATTCAGATTGTTTAGATTAGGTGTTCTGCTAATTTAGGAACATCATGTGAAAATACATCTGGAATCTGTCCATTTATCTGACCTGGGTATACATTCTGGCAAGTGATGACCCATGGATAATGCAAGATTTCAAGTTGAAATCTAAAAGCTTTCTTGTGAAATATTGTTGTGTTTCGCAATTCTGGTGCTAATGTGTCAGTTTCATTGTCGTAGTAAATAAGCGATTGTGTACCATATCGATGTCACAGGGAACAGTGGCATTTAATACTTGATTACCAGGTTAACGCCTTAAGAAGTCAAATAGTCTCTTTTCTCACTCACCATGCTCAGTGATGTTAAATGTTGTATCTATGATAAATCCAACATAAGTGTAGATGATGCAGTTGTGTCGAATTACAGCTGAGACTCGGCTTGAAAAGTATGGCATATACAAGATGACAAGCATAGTGATGTAAGATAGAGATATAAGAATTTGCAAGTTGAAGCTTTTAAATCTGTTTTAGGAGAACGTACAGATACGTCCGAGACAGAGACGTAAGAGCTTGACAGACTAAAGCACTCTGTTTAGGCGGAGATGAAACAAGTAAGCTTAGAAGCAGCTAATCAAACAGCAATGTGGATAATGTATGAGGGGAATCAAAAATTATCTGCACTCCAGTTATATTAATATATTTGCTGGCTGTCTTATCAGCACTTTCTGTTCAACGCTACTGTCTCCCCGGTCACTGCTGTGCAGGTGTGAACGTGTTACATCAATTAATTTGTAGCTGCAGTGTGAGCAAAAATGGATGTTCCACATGTGATTTACACAAATTAAGAGCAGCGTGCAGTGATTCGTGTTTTTTTAGTATATGGTCTGAGGGTGCACATGGTGCTGAAACAACTACTTGAAGAGCATAACCAGAAGAGTTCCTAAGTACTATAAGGAAGGTGAAGAGAATCATTACTGGTGATGGTTCATCAATACATCACTACGAGCCTGAGAGTAAACGGCAGAATATGGAACAGAAACATTCTCAATTCCTGACCAAGACCAAGTTCAACAGTCAATCACCAGCTGGAAAATTGATGCTTACAGTTTTCTCGGATTCTCAAGGGCCAATATTGAAACATTATCAGGAAAAAGGTTCAACAATCCACAGTGCTCGTTACACTGAGATGCTTATTGAAAAGCTGAAGTCTAAACTTTGGATTGAACACATGAGCTGTACTGTACACTCTGACACTCAAGTGTTAAAGCTTCCTTCATATAGTCCTGATCTTGGTCCATCGGCCAAAGATTCACTTCTGATGAAGAAATGAAGACAGCAGTGCATTAGTGGGAATACGAAAGCTTGTTAACAGATTGAAATGTATTGAAAAGCGAGAGGAGGTTCCATCCTTTTTGGAACCTCTGTAACTAGGGACCTTGGTGGCCATTGTATTTATTCCCATTTTTTATGACCACAGTAGGACCTCTGGTCAATACTCATGCATTCACATACTACGAGCAATTTGGGGACGCCAGTTCGCCTAATCTGCATGCGTTCGGACTGTGGGAGGAAACTGGATTACCCAGAGTAAACCCACCAAGCATGGGGAGAACTCCATGCACACATACTCCAAGGTGGGAAGCGAACCCAGACCCAGGAGGTGCAAGGCGACAGTCCTAAGCACTACGCCACTTTGCCGCCTAAGAGGAGATTATGTCAAAAAATGATGTCTTTTCTGAAAGTTAATAAAATTAAATCAATGCATATTAGCCAGAGTACATATTATGTTTGAAATTAAAACCACATTTTATTAAGATTTAATCAGACTGTTGTTATTCTTTGTGTTTTCTTAGAAAGCCTCAATGTTGTCATAAAGATATGGGCACAAAGATTATCAGTATCATTAAGGCATACTATATAAAGTCTTCTTGGACTCCAGAAAACAATTACATTCTATGTACACATGCTGAAAATGTGTCTTATGTAACTGTATCTCCTTTGCCTATGCTGACACGGCTATTCTGAGAAAGTTCTACTCTGTTGGACACTTTGTATTTACTAATCAGCTCAGCAGGTTACATCACATTTGATTCTTTGAAGCCTGCACTTTAGCCTGCTTATTGCAGATTAATTATTACAATAGCACATAATGACACAACATGTACGATTTGCTTGGCCCTCTTGCAGTAATGAATATCACCATTGGACACACAGTTTATTCTAGGTGGCACCGTGTCCATTTCGCAAAGTGGACTTTTTGTGCTCCAATTGGTTTTTAGTGTTATGAAATAATGTGCAGTATTATATAACTTTTAGGAGCACAGGATTTGGCAGGCAGGATTACCACAATCACACTTGGTATGTAATAATTTTATGGCACCCGAATAAAGGAGAAATCCTTCATACTGGCATCCGCAGCTCTGCAGTTATTTCAATTTGATCAACATCCATCCTATCAACAGTGTATGACCATGATATTGCACTTCACTTCTCTTTTTTTTTTGTTGCTCTAATTCTAGTTTAACCTACTGTACTGTGAAATAGTGATTTGGAACGAAACCTGTAGACTCGAGAAAGAAAAAGTCTGTTTTTATGCGTGATTCATATACAGTAAGACTTGTGTAATTTGAGTAGTTACTATAGTAACTACAAAATGTTCAGTTGTCTGTATAACAACCTCTTAAGTCACACCAGGATGCTAATTGCAGAATACTATTGGATGTTTATGATAATTGTTATAGAGCAAGACTTTTGTTTGTAGATTTGAGTTTTACAGAGATTCTGAAGTCATTTTTGTTTGCTAAAATTCAGTGTAATTAAATTTTATTTGTATTAAGTCTTTAACAGTTGACATAGATAAACATTTTCCTCAAAATTACAATACTGTGCAAAAGTCCTGAACCACCCCTCATTGTCTCATATTAAATTAAATCACGTAGATTAATTTAAAGAAATGGTTATTAATATTTCATTGATACGTGTACCCGTAGCACACATTTTGGGACGCAGCACCTATACATGGCACTGAAAGCATGGAAAAGATGCATCTATGGAATGACTCGGACTTCGGATATTTCTAGCGTTTCCACAGCAATGTTTACAACACAAGCCTCAACTGCACCTCATAAGGGTGGAGACCCTGATAAGAAGACAACTCAGTTGAGCTGACTCATCTGAAGAGTTATGATTTCATGCTCGGTTGCTAATAGTAACAGTAAAACTTTGGTTATTACTGTCATAGACTGATGATGTGATGAACTATCCAAAGAGAATGTTGGAATGTTGGATTGCAAGTGTTGTAACTGAGCTAACTCTTGAGTCAGATCCGATATTTTAAAGCAATACGGTATGTGGTTCTGTATTTATACTGTATGTGTCAATATATTCATTATCACACAGTTTCACACACAAAGTATTTGATGAAAGATGAAGCAATGAAAACGTGCTAAACCTGTGAGCTGACCCTTCCCTTGATTTGCGTCAGGTCCTAAATCTTAGAAAACACCCTCTGTCATCTGCATTCCAAAGAGATGTTGTCACAGTGAATCTCTGTCTTACGTGTTTTAAATGCTTATAGTGGTGTGTGTGTGTGTGTGTGTGTGTGTGTGTGTGTGTGTGTGTGTGTGTGTGTGTGTGTGTGCGCGCACGTACATGTATAGTAATCTAAAGTATTGTGTGGATAAAAATAAATCAGACTAGAAAAAAAAAAAATATATATATATATATATATATATATATATATATATATATATAATTTAACAAGATTACATAAAATCACAGGCAAGTAAGTATATATAGAATACCTCATACAAAACTGGATAATAAACACAAAATGAGGAAAGATAAAGAAATACTATTACTAACACATAAAAATCAGTTATATCACAAAACAAATTGTACAGAGAATGTCTTTCTATAAATTTTTTATTTGAAGTCACTTAATTTTAAGTTATTAACCATAAACATTATGATGTGCAGTGAAATTCTTATTTCGACTTTAGAATTTCTTATTTCGACAGAAATTACTGTACATCAACTATTATTTACTACAGGAAGAAAATGTATTTAAAAACCTAGGTAGCAACAGTACAGTACAATGAAAAAACTTCAGGTATATGCAGACATTTTCAGTTGTATGTGCCATGAAGTGAACTGTACAACATTGGGCTGAGGTAGTTTTAATTAAATGAAATTGCCAAGATATAATAAATATTTAGAAATATATGCTAATACTGGTACATTGACAGGAATGTAAAGGGTTTGGGTATTGTGCAGAAAAAAGTCCAAGGTCTAATTGCAGGTGTTTTTACCAAGAGAAGAGTGCATTGTTCTCATGGCCAAGATGCTTTATTATCTTCCTGGCCTTGGACCAACAGTCCTTGCCTTTAGATAGACCTTAGGTGTGTTGACTTGATCACACAAGCTCTTGCCTTTGGAGAATCTGCCTGTCCTGCTTGTTGCTGGTTATGATGCTTCCTGTCCCAATTCTCTTGATGGTGCGAATCTCCCATCTTTACTGTTCTCCAGTCTTTCACTGTCTTCCAGGTAGTCCTTTTTTTTTTTCTCCAAATTTAGTCATACCCAATACCTCCCCATCACTAGCGGGCTCCCACTTTAAGGCTACCACGACCACTCAGTCGGGAGGGCCAAAGACTATCAAGTGTTTCCTCCGAACCACGTGACGCCAGCCGACCGCATCTTTTGAACTGCTCGCTCACGCGTTGTAACACAACGGTATCTGCTCCTTCCGCTTGCGTGAGCTCACAGACACCCCTGATTGGCTGTAGAGCCGTGATTAATGTGGGAGCACTAAGTACTTCTCATCCCTCCCCTCTGGGAGTACTCGGCCAATCAGCTCTCTCTAGACCTCCGGCTGCGAGAGGTTACAGCATTATCTGGGAATCGAACTAGCGATCTGCGGATGATAGGGCGAGCACTTTACCACTGAGCCACTCAGTGCCATCTCTCTGTCTGTCTGTCTGCCTGTCTGTCTGACTTATTGCCACCTTAAACTTGATTCTTGCCACTCATTTTGTTGTTCTTTGGGAGTGTCTCTGCTAACTGGGTTGGTCTATGCTAATTGGTTCTCTCCGGTTGATAATCAGTGTAGTTTTAATCACCTTAAGGGGTGAATTCCTGGCAGTGCTAACTAAGGTATTGGTTCTATAAGGGTTATCTGCTTATAAGTATATTTTACATATAATTGGTAAATTTAGCACCTTTTTTGGCCAGTCAGGGCCACCAGTTTCCTCTCAGCCCTACTTAAACTTACTGACCTTACTCCTAATAGGCTGTAGAGTCATGCAATTTGACCTTTGCAACTAATCCAGAGTGCACCTGTATGACTTTTAAAACCTTCCAACGTTTTCTCCCCACATGCTTATGATAGCTGCCCACATCAGATTATCACCACTACTGCTTGCCTGCAGAGCCAAAATGGAACAACACCCACTCACTTCAAAGCATTTATCACACCTCACAGCGCACCACACTCCCTCTGATCCTCTAGCACTGCTATACTGGTTCTTAAGGTACAAGGAAGGCATGCATTAAGACTCATCTCTGTTGTTCCACCTAGATGACGGAATAAATTTCCTCTAAATGTCTGAACAACTGAGTCACTGGCAGTCTTCAATGACGCATACTGTAAGTGCTAATTTAAGTGCTAATTTAACTATGTCTTCCTGAAATAGTGAAATTAGTACTTAAAATGTGTCCTGTGTGCATTTATTACTATACAGTATTACAACCCCTAATAATTTTTATAATGATGGTGTCCTAGTGACTCAGTATCAGTACCAGTAACTGCAGAGTACTTCTGTAAGTTGCTCAGGGAAAGGGGATCTGGTTGTGGTGCCTTCCTGGTGTTCATTCTTCTAAAAGCCTTCCTCACGTCTTTCTCTGAGATAATGAGAGGTGTTTCCAATTCTCGGCATGCATGCGGCCATTACTGCTGATAGCACTGTGAACGCTGCTGTTGCTGTAAGCACCGTTGGGCTTGTTTACCGCATCCCCAAAATAAGCATAAAAAATGTTCACCCTTCATAAACAAGCACAGTCACTGTTTTGAAGGGTCATAGATTCACAGGCTTCCAGAACCACATTTTTTAAACTGTCCTTTTCGGCTCTGTGCATGTCATAGGACCGAACGTTATACTCGTCTATGTTCCTGGTGATGTGCCATGCATGTGTAGTTGAGAGCGTAGAGCGGCACAGATGCTTTTGGACTTCCAAAAACATGATGATGTCAAGAGCTGCACCTGTCAGATCATGTGCTAATTTGTGTCATCTAGGATGTCCTGCAAAGCAGCCAGTATTTCGTCTGTTCAGCATGTGACCTTCCCCTGAGCCAGAGCTTCCTGTTTAAGCTTTTGTTTGTATGTAGGCATAAGGAAGATGGTGGCGTGGTCTAATTTCCCAGAATGTGGTTGAGACTTCTTGCAGGTGTCTTGTAGCCATCTTTGAATGTAATGTGCCAAAGGTCCAAGTTCCTCATGCCCCTGATGGGGCAGGTGTGTTGCTCTGCGCTTTTAAGATTCAGTCTGTTAATGTCCCCTGCTGCAGTGACCTCTGGATCCCAATGATGTGTCTGGTGTTGAGTGGGAGATTCAAGAAGTTCACTTTAGGAAGTGTCCATTTCTGCCTGAGGTGAAATATTAAGGGAATGGGCTGGTTTTAATGTCATGGCTAAGCTGTGTAAAGCTTCAAGTGTTCTATGACAACTGGAGATGCCACTCTGTTTTTTTTTTTTTTGAATAGGTGAAGGCTCAGTTTAGATGCAGCGTGCCCTGTCATTGGCAATACACCCAATTAGTCATGATTTAAGACATGATTTGACAATAGAGCACAGAAATCTTTAAAGATATATGCGCCGTGGACCTCACAGGTCTGAGGCTATAAAGAATTATTATTTCAAAGTACTAAAATTTTCATTTATGTATTAGTTTTTTTTTTCTAATTATCTGAAGGTATAGTACAGTTCTAATGCCTTAAGAGGCAATTCCCATGTCTCAGCACTTCACTAGTTCAACCTAATCATATCAACAGACTTTATTATAGGCCTATATCAGTCATAAACTTTGCAGACCTAAAGCTCATTGGAGAAAGACATGGTCATAAACCTTTACGCAGTGCAGTGTATGGTTGGGGGGGGTACTAAATTGTAAAGGGTGAATATTTCAGAGCTGAGAAAAAAAGAATAGTTCAGGCTCATGTCTGTTCATGTGGTAGTAATTGGTCTTGGAAGATTTGAGGATTGGTTATAATTGAATAAGCGAGTAGGTTGTTGAATAAAGTGATAGGTTGACATTTACGTTACAGCATTTGACAAATGTTCCTTTCTGACTTTGACAAGCATCCGTGTTTCAAAGCCAGAGAGCTCTGAAAAAAACTTTTTGAGCCAATTCATTCTGGATCAGTTATGGAGTTAAAATGGTATTCATGGAAAGACATGCCAGGAGTAAGTTGCAGTAATCCAGTCTCAGAATGAGAAGAGACAGAAGAAGCACCTACTGCATATGAAGAGAAATGGCTGAGTCCACCTGATGTTGGACACCACTGAATGACTGAGTAAGGGGGGGTATAATTGGAGGTTGTTTTTCTGAATGGTGGTTCTCTGGGGAGATCTTGACATTAGAAACCCTCTCCAGGCATTTACAGCAGTTCAGTCTTGCTGCAATTTATTTCAAGGTGATGAGGTACAGGTGGGAACCTAACTGCCTCCAGGCATGCTTATTTGACATGACCGGCTTGATTTATACACTATAGCCAGCATGAACTTGGAAAAAAGAATAGTACTAAAACTACTACAGCTCAATTTTTTCACACTATCCAGAATAGAAAGCACATTCACAGCATAGCTATCCAAAGGTTTTTGAGTAAATGTCCATTTATGCATTCACTTCAGTTTATGCTGTCCATGTGGGGCAATCCTTAACAGCAGTGAGTGATGACAGGTGACAAAAGTTTGACTTAAATGCCCCTTGTAATAATTAATATTCATGTTTATTAAGATACTTTTTTTATGCCAAAGAGCAGCTGCACTGCATTCCTTATGTAACATATTGCTTGGTGCATTAATGATAACAACTTCCCTCAATGGCCGCGCTGCCGCAAAATATAAATTTTTAACCTACGCTTGATCTGATAATATACAACTGCACTATGGATGAAGGCATTCATGACTCCAGTAGCATCAACACATCTCAGCTAGAGGTCTGCGCTGGAACAGTTCATGCCACAGGCTTCATTCTCCATCACTCCCTCTTGCCTCTGATCCATTTGGCAAGCTATTAGAGCAGAAGAGCCTCTGGGTCTCAGTTATGTATGTAATATTTGTAGAAGACAACCTCTGCTGCTGATGTGAAGCCAGTCTTGTGATTTCTCTTAAAGGGAAACTGTTATGCAAAAGTCATTTTTTGATAGCTTCTGCACATTTACTTGGGTCTCCAGTGTTTGTGTATGAGAAGAAAACATCCCTGTGGGTAGAAAATGTCTTGCACATGCCATTGCATAGCTTCTCCTGGTGCCTCTTTTTTTTCCTGTTTCTGTTTATTGTACTGCTTAAAGGTTACTCTACTTATTTTTTTTTTTACTTAAAGTTGTACTGCTTGTTTATCAAGTTTATCATGGTTGTTTGTATTACACACCAAAGCAGGATACATCTCCGGGCTAGTACTGTAAGTAATCAGGTTAATAGTCAGAATGTACAAGACTATGTGTGTTTCTTAAAAGCTAAAAAAAGGATAGTATAGCCAAATCAGCAAGACAGTTAACTAATTTTATAATGCAAATATATTAATGAAAGTTCAAATGTGACTGATATGTAACTAAATACCCCAGCCCATCTGATTCTTAAGAGCCGAATGAGGCTTGGTTACCCAATAGTAGTATTACTAAACATGGGTGGGCTAAAAAGAGAGCTAATTTGTTGGCCATGTTCAGGTTAATCCTGTTTTCTGCCTTCTAGTTGGCTACAAATTCAGCGCTGAGGACAGCAGTTTATTTGCATTTAAAACTACAGATAATGAAACAGAAAGTGAAACAGAAGGAATTTCAAGAATTTCAGAATTTGTGAGTAGTATAATTTCTTAAAAACAGTATAATATGGTACTTTTAACAAAACATTTTTTTTTACAAATATGAACCATGGAAACTAAAGACTTTGATTGGCTAGGTTTGAATAAGCTGACATAGTGGTCATGTGGTCATGTGGACAGAACATGTGACAAGGAGTTTAAAGTATTCACCATGCATGCACTACATTCTTACCATTCCATTCTATGGCAGTTTTACAAACGCCCATGTGTACTGTGCAGCACCACTGCACAAGCAGATAGCATAATGTTCACTGCATGGTGCTAGGTGGATACTTATCTTATCATTGTCCAGATGTTAATCTTATCATCAACTTGGCTGGTCTTTAAGAACATGTGCAGGTCTAACTCAAGGTTATTAAATATTACATTTGCACCTTAGTAGGCATTCATATCTTTTATATAACATGGAAGTTTAAAATCTACTTTAGTCTTTGGCATGCTGAGAATTTTTTTATTGAATACTGTATAATGCATGAAGGTGTCCGCTAATAACATTATAATGATGTTTTAATTATTGACTGTATTGCAATATAACCGCTTAGCTGCTCGTTCATGCAGACATTAAAACCATATGGCTTCTTTTTACTGACATTTTGTACTAGTGGTTGCAATGTACCATACATTTTATGTACTACTTTGTTTGCTCATAAAATTGAAATCAAAATCACTTCTCTTTTATCACTATCATTGCATGCTTCAGTTGCCGGTCTTTTCCTGACATTAAAGAGAATTCCTCTGTCAGTGCTCTTATATCTAGAGTGTTACATATACTGTATATACAACTCTTGGGAATTCACCATCTGGTTCTGTTTTGAGGAGGGATGAGAAAAAAAAGAAGTTCAAATTTTCTTGATACCAGAGCATTACAATCTGTATTGCAATATTTATTTCAATACACAATGATCTTCCTTATACCAAGAACTTTTTTATTTTTGGGGATTACATTAACAGTTTGTATACTAAGAAGACCTGACACATGACATTTTGCAGAAGTCACCAAATATATGTACAATAGCTAATATATGTTGTTATTTTTGTGACTCAATCTTAAATGTTTTTAAAGTGTATTTCCTCAGTTCATTCTGATTGACTGTTTCAGATAATACGTCATCTAGTCATGCACATGCGTGAACACGTCTGCAGGTGCAATGAACTCCATGGTGCATTCAGGCAGTGTTTTCTCAGACCAGGCAAAAAGAAATCACCACATGAATTAGGAAGTTCGTATTTTCAAGTAGATAGATAGTGTGTGTGTAAATGGCAAAGTATGCAATAGTTTGAGTAACTGAGCAGACTATGATTCTACCAGATGGGAGTAATGCATGTAACACCGTGATGTAACTAGCAGACTAGATCTCCCAGTCCACAATTCCCATGTCATTGCAGTGAAATGTTGAAGAGCCGAATGGCTCTGGGGACAAAGGCTTTCTTAAGTCAGTCCGTTGAGCAGGTTTGTGACAGAAGTCTTTTGCTGGTTCCTGGTTGCAGAAGACTGTGTGAAGGGTGGTCGGTGTTGGCCATGATGAACAGCATTTTGTTAAGTGTCCTTTTCTTTACCATTTCCTCAAAAGAGAGCAGCTCCAAACCATTCTGCCCCAATACATTGTTGTCACTGAACTTTTAATTTCTTCATATTGAAATTGCATTGTAAGCATTTTGAGAGAAAAAAATAATTGTCACTTAATAAGCAGCTGTAGCCGGTGGTGTAGTTGTTAGCACTGTCGCCTTGTACCGCCAGGGTCCGGGTTCGATCCCCGGCCAGGCTCGATTCCCGTCTCTGTGTGCATGGAGTTTGCATGTTCTCCCCGTGCTTGGTGGGTTTCCTCCCACAGTCCAAAGACATGTAGGTTAGGCTAATTGGCGTTCCCAAATTGTCCGTAGTGTGTGAATGAGTGTGTGTATGTCTGTGTGCCCTGCGATGGATTGGCACCCTGTCCAGGGTGTACCCTGCCATGTGCTTTAAGTCTCCTGGGATAAGCTCCAGGCCCCCGTGACCCTGAATACAGGATTAAGCAGTATAGATGATAAGTGAGTGAGTGATGAATAAGCAGCTGTGAATCCTTTCAGGGTCAGGTGTAATGTATATTTCACAAAACGTAAATACTTTTGTAAATGACAAGAGAACTTAAGATAAGAAGCCCTGGTTTCCATTTGGGTTGCATATGAGTTCGTTAAAGTTCAAGTCACACTCTGAGGGAGCATCTCTATGTTTTTTTTTTATTTTTTGAATGATCAGCGGATACAAAAATATGGGAGCATATTTTAAATAAATGTAGAAGTGTACTTTTATCAGCAAAGTGGTATCTAAATGTGATAGCCTTGCATTATTTTGCTGTAATCACTGGCTACATTTACAGACTTATTATTTCCTGTCATTAACTAATCATTCACGTATTACAGAAAGTATGTTTTTGATGTGTTGATTAACGCTGCTGTCCGTGTTATGTATGTTTCATATCCGCATACATTTTAGTATTAAATTATGTAAAACATTTAATTAAAGAAACAAATGTTTTACTGCAACAGGCTCCAAAGTTCCTAAATATACAATTTAAAAATCGGTTGATTATGTAACAACCTGAGCAGCAACCTCATTTCCCCTCTCATCTGTTCCAACCACTCAGCATTCAGCATCACCAGTATACTAACCACCGGGCTGATCATCTGTCATCCTCTGCAGCTGTTTCTCACTGGTTCATGCCGTAAGTTAGAGTTTATTTATGCTTGAATGATTCATAGGTCACTGCGAGGCTTAAACAAAACCATAACAAACCAAACTGGTCAGATTCAGGGACTGGACTGAAAATAAAAGCTTATAACTTGTCAAAAATGAGAGCCAAAACGTTCTTCAGGACGCCTGGGCTACAAGTCAAGACCACATTAAAAGTACAAGAAAGTCTGGCTCTTTGGAAACAAAATATGATCAAAGGAGGGATTCTAAATTCTAGAACAACACTGGAGATATAAAAAATATGAAATACCACATATGTCATTAGGCAATTAAGTAACAACAGCAACAGCCAATTGTTATTTTAAGACAGGGAGGTTAGCTGTTCTGGAACAGTTCGTGCAAGAAAGAAATAAGGCATGTCCAAACTTTTGACTTGTAGGGTGTGTGTGTGTGTGTGTGTGTGTGTGTGTGTGTGTGTGTGTGTGTGTGTGTGTGTGTGTGTGTACACACGCTTTCAGGATATTGCCAAGGTATCCTGTTACAGAAAATGAATGAAGTTGGAAAAACACTTTTCGATGTGCATCCCTGTTTCATAACCCCTATGTTAGTTCCAGTCACTCCGGTTGTTGTCACGAACACGGTGTTTATGTACAGTACATACGGCAAAAGTGGTTTTTGGATGAGGGCAGAGAGGGTGGAAATCAGGGCAAAGACAGAAATGACGTAATCAATGGTACATCACCATGGTTCATTACATATGACAGGCAGGACAATTGAATTCATGTTTTTGACTTTAAATCCTAATATTGTGGATTTAAAGTGGCACAGCACAGAGTGTCAAATTCAAAGACATCACTGTGTCTGTCTCTGATATGTTGTGTTTTTTTTTATCCTATGTCAAATCTGATTTTCTCTTTGTCCCTCTGTCTCCCATTATTCTGTTCTCTATAATCTTTATAATAACCACAGCTCCACCTTAAAAGCTTACAAACAAGTGCCAAGTCTTCAGTGTTATTTCCTTATATTTCGTACATTAAATTCCCCTGAGCAAGTAATAAAACAAGGAATGGTTCTGATTATGCTTAAATACACACAATAAACCACTGCTCCTGTAGTTTAATTTCTATCACATTTCCCTTAGTTCTGTCTCTAACAAGTTCCACTATCTCTACCAGCATTGTTCCCATCATGCTTCATACTCTGTACATTTTGTACCATCTGTTTTTTGTGGGATTTCACATTCTTTAGGGTTTTTGATTGTTCTTTGGATAGCGGCTTGATCTTACATAATTTCATAATGTTCCCGCTGTACACCACCACCACGGATTTGAAATGAAGCAATCAAAATGATTGATTCAAAAGTTAATTTCAAGGGATTTAACCAAAATACATCCCATTGGGTTATATATCCCATTGTATTTTTAGTCTCATTCCAGATTTAAGGCAAATCCCTCTTGTAATAACCTCATTTCCTTTAAGAAGGCTTTCTACAATATTTTGAAATGTGGCTGTGGGGATTTGGCCATTCAGCCATAAGAGCATTTGTGAGGTCAGACACTGATGTTGGGAAAGGCGGACTGGAACACAGGTGGCATTCGGTTTCTCCTTGAAGGTGTTCTATGGGTTTGAGGTCAGGGTTCTATGGCATGCCAGATGAGTTCTTCCCCTGCAACCATGTTTTTATGGACCTCACTTTGTGTGCAGAGACATTGCTGTGCTGGAACCGGTTGAGGCACCCTTAGTAGCAAGGAAAGAACATTATTGTATGTGTCTTAAAACTTGCCCTGATTGTTGCTAACTCTTATTAGCTAGTTGATTGGTGCTGTGTTTACATAGCTAGCTAGATAAGTATAATAAATGGAGGTTGCTGTCACATTTATCAGCTTGGCTCACAAGTTCAAGTTGTCATCGGCTAACCTTGTCTATCAAGCCCGTTATTGCTATACAGTCTCTGGAACAGTCCAAATGAACTACTTGTTTACACACTTGAAACTGAAAAAGTGATTTCCTCCTTTGAGATAAAAGCTGGAATAACACAGGAACGTTTGATATTTTTTGTTAGCCACTGTTCTTCAGTAAAGATTGTAGTTATAAGGTCTCGAGTACCTGCTTAATAAGTAAAAATGGCACATGGAGGCAGGGATCGCACTGCTAGTGGGGTTATTTTGTGTGTGTGTGTGTGTGTGTGTGTGTGTGTGTGTGTGTGTGTGTGTGTGTGTGTGTGTGTGCGCGCGCGCTCGCGCGCGCGTGTGGACTGTGTGAATGGTACCGTTTCATTTAGCTTTATGGTAGCATTATTGCAATGTTATTCTTATTTTATCATACTAGGCTCAGTAATCAGTTTGCGGCGTTTAATTTTATCTGGGGTCAAAGTCCGTAAACCTTTTCTGATGAGGAGGATGATGCAGACATTTTTCAGTCATTGATATGAGCCTTTGCACAATGTTTGTGAAAAACAAGTCAGAACCTCAGGTTAGATTGTTTTTGGGTTAGACCTCGGTTTTGAAGGTTCTGTAAAAGATTCCATTAAAAATCCATATTTGGCAGAATGATAGCAGTATCTGTTTTACAGTTCAGTAAGAGGTACTGTTCTGAAATCTTTAAGTCATCAGTCTTCACTATACTTGTAAGTTTACTAATTATTGACCAGCTTTGGCCACTCGTTTTCCTCTTTAATATCAATCTCCCACATTTCTTCTCATGAATTATTCTGCTATTATGTAAGAGTCCGCTGCTTGCGGTTGGACTTTTACCAGCTCAACACAGGACAAAGTACCTGAGGATTTCCTCTGGCAACACTACTGTGAAATGTTACTGTTTAATTCTGTACTGCATGAGCGCAAGGAAGTATACACACGTGGACAAAATTGTTGGTACCCTTCGGTCAATGAAAGAAAAACTCACAATGGTCACATAAATAACTTTAATCTGACAAAAGTGATAATTTTTAAAAATGCTATGAATGTTAACCAATGAAAGTCAGACATTGCTTTTCAACCATGCTTCAACAGAATTATTTTAAAAAATAAACTCATGGAACAGGCCTGGACAAAAATGATGGTACCCCTAATTTAATAGTTTGTTGCACAACCTTTTGAGGCAATCACTGCAATCAAACAATTCCTGTAACTGTCAATGAGACTTCTGCACCTCTCTGCAGGTATTTTGGCCCACTCCTCATGAGCAAGCTGCTCCAGTTGTTTCCGGTTTGAAGGGTGCCTTTTCTTGCGTGTTTTTAGCTGTGTTTTGGGTCACTGTCCTGTTGCAAGACCCATGACCTGCGACTGAGACCCAGCTTTCTGACACTGGCCAGCACATTTCTCTCTAGAATCCCTTGATAGTCTTGAGATTTCATTGTACCCTGCACAGATTCAAGACACCCTGTGCCAGATGCAGCAAAGCAGCCCCAGAACATAACAGAGCCTCCTCCATGTTTCACAGTAGGGACAGTGTTCTTTTCTTCATATGCTTCATTTTTCCGTCTGTGAACATAGAGCTGATGTGCCTTGGCAAAAAGTTCCATTTTTGTCTCATCTGTCCATAGGACATTCTCCCAGAAGCTTTGTGACTTGTCAACATGTAGTTTGGCATATTCCAGTCTGGCTTTTTTATGGTTTGTTTTCAACAGTGGTGTCCTCCTTGGTCGTCTCCCATGTAGTCCACTTTGGCTCAAACAACGATGGATGGTACGATCCGACACTGATGTTCCTTGAGCATGAAGTTCACCTTGGATCTCTTTAGAAGTCTTTCTGGGCTCTTTTGTTACCATTTGGATTATCCGTCTCTTTGATTTGTCATCAATTTTCCTCCTGTGGCCACGTCCAGGGAGGTTGGCTACAGTCCCATGGATCTTAAATTTCTGAATAATATGTGCAACTGTAGTCACAGGAACATCTAGCTGCTTGGAAATGGTCTTATAGCCTTTACCTTTAACATGCTTGTCTATAATTTTCTTTCGAATCTCCTGAGACAACTCTTTCCTTCGCTTCCTCTGGTCCATGTTGAGTGTGGTACATACCATGTCACCAAACCACACAGTGACTACCTGGAGCCCTATATATAGGCCCACTGACTGATTACAAGATTGTAAACACCTATGATGCTAATTAGTTGACACACCTTGAATTAACATGTCCCTTTGGTCACATTATTTTCAGTATTTTCTAGGGGTACCATCATTTTTGTCCAGGCCTGTTCCATGAGTTAATTTTTTTTATAATTCTGTTGAAGCATGGTTGAAAAGCAATGTCTGACTTTCATTGGTTAACATTCATAGAATTTTTTTTTTTTTTTTTCCCCGATTTTCTCCCTAATTTAGTCGTGTCCAATACCTCCCCGTCACTAGGGGGCTCCCACATTAAGGCTACTACTACCACTCAGCCGGGAGGGCCGAAGACTATCACGTGTTTCCTCCGAACCACGTGACGCCAGCCGACCGCATCTTTTCGAACTGCTCGCTGTGTTGGGGGCGGCGTAACACACTCGGAGGACAGCGCTATCCACTCCCTCCGTTGCGCGAGCTCACAGACGCCCCTGATTGGCTGTAGAGCCGTGATTAATGTGGGAGCACTAAGTACCTCTCATCCCTCCCACTGAGAGAGCTCGGCCAATCAGCTCTCTCTAGACCTCCGGCTGCGAGAGGTTACAGCACCACCCGGGATTCGAACTAGCGATCTCCGGATGATAGGGCGAGCGCTTTAACCACTGCGCCACTCGGAGGCCTCTCCATAGAATTTTTTTTAAATTATTACTTTTGTCAGATTAAAGTTATTTATGTGACCACTGTGAGTTTTTCTTTCATTGACCGAAGGGTACCAACAATTTTGTCTACGTGTGTATGTAAGCACATCAATCCATAATGTCTCCATCTATATACAAGCTAATGCAGTCTCAGGCTCAGTGTGTGTGTGATATAGTAAGTAGCTCTGGATTGTTGAAACAGTGTGGTAATTTCTTTGGTTTAGTATAAGGCCTTCTTGGAACTCCATAGAGTTTGACACTCATCCAGCTTCTTTGGTTTCTTTCTGAGCTTATCGGCTATCTGAGGAGACCTTCTCCAGTAACAGACCAAGAAGTATTTTGCCATATCAGTAGCTGTTGTTCAATAGACAAATGTTGAAATTTGTAAATTAATAATTTTTATATGCAAAATTTTTTATATTCATGTACTGGACTAAGTAAATTAGTGGTAGGAGACAAATGCTATGAATGAAATGCTATGAATACACACAAAAAACACAGAAAATCTCGTCTGCCAATTTAATAGGAACATCTACATCACTGCTGCAGTCAGTATTTCAGCAGTAAGAACTGCTGATCTCTTGGTATGATTGTGTAGAGATTACAGGGAACTGCGTGGTTCTGTGGGCAGAAAATACCTTATTGATGGGAGAGTTTGTATGAGAATGGTCAGATTAGTTTCGGCTGACACCAAGGCTATGGTAACTCAAATAACCATTCTACACTGTAAACCACTGCTCAAAGTAATTAAACATATTGTGTACTGTTAACTTAAATAATTACAATTAATTATTTAATAAACCCGTAATACAAATTACTGCTGTCTAATAAAACATTGTAAATGAAATTTGGACAGTATAATATAAATAAGCATATTTCAGATATGAACTGTTACAGGCAGCGCTGTTTTTTCACCCACTTGCCTCCAAAGCTTGAGATAAGCATGTGGAACAATGCTGACTATGTAAAGTTTACAAATTCCAAACACTTAAACACGCAATTACTGTTAAGTATTTGTCTATGCAAGCTCAGCCTAACTATGCCATTAGAATACTGATACCGCACACTGCGTCAATACAGCTATTTCCTGAAACTAGCGCTAGCATTTTGTTGCATTTACTCCCTTAATTTGTTTTTCTACTAGTGTTTCTTTAAACTTAAATCACTCTGCTCTACTGAGAGCACGACCGTGTCAGCTGTCAGATCTGAACTGCGATACAGCCATAGAACAGGTCAGATTACAAACGCACCGAGTTTTGCCTTCTCAGAAAAGTCTTAGCACACCTTGAGGAATTTTTTCATCATCTGACCTCTATATAGAGCAAAGTACACACAGACGTGTGACCTGCTGTCATGAGTCTCGTCCTGCTTTAAAGACAGACCTAGATTAAAAATGCAAACGATATACTGTAGGTACAGTCATTTATTCAACTGTGTACTGTACATAGTTTTCATTATGCATGGAAAATAGGAACATCGTCTGGATCTGATCTTCATTTTGAAGGCAGCGCTGGTCACTGTTTAAGGTTTCATTTTCCTTGACATTGAAACAGAAAATATGTAATAATGATAAATACAATAATTGACTAGTTTGGTTGTTCACGTGGTCTGTTTTTCAATGAGCACTGGCTGAACAGAAATGTAGATTCTGATCTACTTTAAAAAATAAAAAAAAAGGATTATAAACCTTTACCGTGGGGTAAACCGCAAGGTATAGGCTATTTATTTAGCATACATTTTGAAGCAGCTGAAGAATGAAACAGGATTCAGTAGGTCTGTGGTAGAACTGGGATTTAATGAAGTATAATAGCAGATTAACACACACTGTGTCTCATATCAGTATAATTAAGTGAGTAATGACTGATTTCAAAGCTCATAGGATACACACAGGTGAACGTACAATCATTGAAAAGAAAGGTTTGATTGACTTTGATTATATTGTACCTTGAGTTAAAAGAAATTGTCTTTTTAGGATTCTTGGAACCTGAGCATGAAGAGTGCATTGTCAGTTGATTGTGTTTGTCCAGTGCGGTTTTAGTTGTTCTTTGTTCTAGGACAAGAACAGGACATTTCCCAACTAACTAAAAACTTTCCACTTACATATTCCACTTACTGACACTGCAATACAATTCCAAACTCAGCAATGGAAAATAATTTACTTTCCACCTCTTATTTTCTAAATGCAATTGGGGAAATAAAATGCACACACAAAATCATGAAATACAAGAGACATTCAAGTCAAACTAGGAAAGTTTAAGACTTTTCAAACCAAGTCAAACTATATACCATAAATTGCCATCATCCAGGGTGTACTTTGCCTCATGCCCTAAGCCTCCTGGGATAGGCTCCAGGCCCCCTGCGACCCTGTATACAGGACAAAGAGGTATAGACGGTGAGACGACGAAGATAAAGTGCCCAATAAAACATTTCTTTTTTTTTTTTTGCTCTGTGACAGTGTTTCAACATTGCGAACAGGATATCATGCTTTTTAAATTAAAGTTTTTACATTAAAGTGTATATGTGGATTTGCAGCTATATATATATTTAAGCATGTTGTATTAGAATGTGTGGGATTTTTAATGGCATACAGCTGTATGTACATAATTAAATAATATTTTTTCTGTGCGTAAGGCTGTTTCTGCTGGTCTACAACAATAGGCGCCCTGAATCCTAACCACTATACTACCTGGGGGTCATTTTTCAGCTATGTCTTTACTGGACTACAATTTAGTTTCTACAGATTTCGTAGAGTTAACCTTGATTCTTTACTACTAGATCCGGTAAAATCCAGTGTGGAAACTGATGGGTTAAAGTGAAATAGACCCTTGAAAGTGTGCTGAAACACACATTAACAAAGCACGACGTGTGAAGTAACTTATTACACCTACCTCCGGAATGACTTTTTTTTTTTTTTAATCAACAGAAACATTCTCACACTACTACTCTTTTTCGCTTGGAAACCGCTTTTTGTCTATTTTTTAGTTAACAGGTGAATGTCTTCATCTACTGTACATATGTACGTCTGTTTGCTGAAAATGAGTTGATATAAAAATATTATATTTAATAATGTTAAGTTTCAAGCTTCACTAAAGCACAGTCATTTTGACTCAAAATTTAAAGAATCAATCCTAAAACTGAACGTCAGTCATTTGAGCTGGATGCGTATTGCAAATACAAAATACTGGAGTATACAGTGAAAATAAAAAGAGTGCCAATGCGCAAACACTAAGAGAAAAGCTGAAGACTGCTGAAACAAGTTTCTTTGTATTTGATGCTTATAATTAATGTGCCATCTCGTGTGTGTGTGTGTGTGTGTGTGTGTGTGTGTGTGTGTGTGTGTGTGTGTGTGTGTGTGTGTGTGTGTGCACAGCATCCACTAGCTGTAATTAGGCCGAGGCTAGAAGGTAATCAGACCCCTTCACATTGTACATTGTTTACTGTGCTATATATGGATGGAATTCAAAATGGATCAAAAAGACCTATTTTCTATTCATCTACATAAAATAATCCATAATGTCAAAGCAAAAATAGGTTTTTACATATTTTGTGAGTAATTACAGTTCCTTAAATATCTATACGCATCTGGATTTGGCTAGTTTCTTTCATTTCTCCTGGCAGATTCTCTCAAATTAAGTAAAATTGGATGGAGGGAAGTCATCTTCAGGGCTTCTGGTATAATAAAATTTTTCCTTTGGCTAGGTCATCATCTCAAAGCCACTCCACTGTTGTCTTGACTTTATCCTTCAGGCTATTGTTGTGAAGCTTTGCCCCAGTCTGGGAGCTCTTTAAGGACCTTTTTTCTGACCAGTTCTCCCATTCCTGCCACTGAGAATCCCCCTGTCTGAGATGCTGCCACCACCATGCTTCATCATACTGTAGGAAGCCAATGATAAGTCTTATTTTCCTTGACATAGTGCTCTGAGCTTTTGTGTCAAAAGAATGCATAATTTTTCTTTTGTGTGCTCAGAGGCCTGTACAGTAGGTGTCTTCCATATTTTTTTTACTTGTGTTTCTGTTAAATCTATAGCACTAGAAAGTGTGCAGAAACCTAAATGGTTTGAATATTTACTGAATCGACTGCAAGTCAATGGGAAACCCTCATCAAGATCTTAATTAAACAAAAGTGTGCGTGTGTGTGTGTGTGTGTGTGTGTGTGTGTGTGTGTGTGTGTGTGTGTGTGTGTGTGTGTGTGTGAGTGTGTGTGTGTGTGTGTGCATAAATTCCAGTAATTTTGATCTGATCAGAATTGCGTCAAACCTGCACCATTCATCGGGATTCCTGTAATACCCATCATGTCATGCGTAATACAGAGCTGTAGATGCTGCAGATAACTGAATATCTGCTGGATCATTTCAGCCAGTTCCTCTTGACTTTCTTATTAATTCAAATTATGGCCTAGACTATGATGCATGGCAGAACTACAGTACATTGGAAAGGTTTGTTAAAAATAAATGGTTATTCTATGGAAAGTTATAGATATAGTGACAGACACATGACAAACACATTCCAGCCAGAGGTCTGAATCATCTAATGACAATATTACAGGAAATCATTTTTACATCAAGTTTGCATTGTGGCCATGTTCATCCAAGAAGCGTTATTGCTCTTAGCTCTAAATAGAATTGCCACCATAATAAACTACTAAAGGCTAATGGCTATTTATTTCTCTGCTGCATAGGCCTTAACCCTTAAAGCCTAAGCGGCACAGATATGTGCCGGCAACTCAGCATAGGTCAATGATGATTACAAAAAAAAAAATGTCCTCATATAGACGTCTTCCTGGAATGTTTAAAGGAGAAGCTTCAGAATTCAATATTAATCACATATTCCATTAGTGATAAAGTCAGAGCACTCAAAGCTCTTGTCACCTTGAAGCATCTAAAATAACAAGTTAGCTCAGAGGAGAAACTCTGTTTACCCCTGGTTCTGAAATGAAGTGAAACCACCAGTATTCATGTGGACGACAAGTATTCATCCAGACACGACGAAAACTATTTATACCAAACAATTTGGAAATCAGTCTGATTAATATATTTTGCTGATGGTGTTATTACATTTCAGTCTTGCTTTTTTATTTATTCTGGATGTTTAATATTGTTATTATGTTCCATGGAAATGTAATACACAGTTTGGGTATTTTACTACATGGACCAAAAAAAAAAAAGTCACACATTCCAAAATTTCATTCAATCTCCTTTAGCTTTGGTTATAGCGCACAGTATGGTAGCCAATTCATGTGCAAAAATTATTCCTCATGCTTTTTCACAAATATGCCCCGTGCCATCAGAGAAGAAACACTCCATATAAGTGATAACCTGTACATTTAGTACATCCAGGTCATCAGCTGACTTCATTTTATTGCCACATAACATTGCTTGGCCTCGACCTGACCAAGTTAAGCAACCCCAGATCATAACAATGCCTTCAGAGCCTTGTATAGTGGCAACTGTGCATGATGGGTGCATCCCTTCATCCGCACACATCTCTTCCCTTAGGGTCAATCTGAACTCATCAGACCATGTGACTTTTTTTCCATTGCACCAAACCTTTTGCTTCATTAACAAATGTTCTTTTTTCTGATTGTTCTCACTAACAAGTGATTTTCTTATGGCCACACAACTGTGAATCATGTGAGTACTCATCGCATAGTGAAAGTAAAGGAAAGGAAATACTGTTACTTTCTCTATTAAACATAGCTATGGTTTTTACTGTTGATTTTCTTGCCATGCAGCTTCACCAAGTGTTTAAGTGATCTCCCCATTCATGATTTTTTCCCGACCACATTTCTTCCATAACACTGGTGGTTTAGCACTATTCTTTCAGCTTTTGATAATGTGTTGAAGGGTTCTTAACCCAGTTCCATTAATTAAAAATCTCTTCTTTTTTTTGTGGCCCAATAATTTGACCCTTATAAAATTACTACTTTTTTATCATCATATTTTTTTCATCAGACAGTGTAGTAATTTAATTAAACAGCATTACAAACTGATCATATTATTTGACTTAGATTTATTTATTATTTTACTACTACTTCTGAAAGCTTTCATTTACCTACAAATAATACCAGCTAGTAATGTCTTAGCATAGACCAAAGAAGTCTCCTTAAATTGCAGTGAACACACTTCTGGACAGGTTGAGGCTTACTGTGAAATACTCATCATCACAAGGTTCTCTGATAGTCATGTGACTTGTGTGTGAGTATGTCAATGTTGTTCTTAAATGTGTGCAGTATGGTTATTACCAATATGGCTATGAGTTCAATGTGAAGCTTTGTGCTCTTCGTTACACATCTGTAGGCTGCTGCGAGTCTGTGACGAGTAATTTACGTCACTGAGAGGTTCGTGCGAGTGCTGTTGCAGCGCGTGCGCCGTGAGCTATTGTAGAATCGTTTAGAGGTCAGTGCAATGTTGTGTTTCTATTTTTGACTGGCGGGTCCAGACTGAGTCACTGCAGTGGTCTTGGTGACATCACTCCGTCTGTGCTGCAGCTTATAATAGATTAAGTCTGTCGCTCACATGCATGCACGATATATATTTCTCCCTCTCTCTCTCTCTCTGTCTGTGTGTGTGTGTGGGTACTGGCAGTGTTAAGGTGACAGCACACTGTTTCATTTTATGCCTAGCTACAGCATCCGTTGCTTTCACACCTTTCCTCTCTACTGAATGAACGAAGCACTACACACGTCACCACCCACTTTCATTGTTCATCCGCAGTATTTCTGCACACCTACATGTACATGACGTTTATCACTTTGCCACCGATTGCCCTTTTAATTAGTTAGATCTTACTCATAGGTGACGCCTAGGTATATGAGCTATCGACTTAAGCCCATCTGTTGCTCTGCCTGTTGCTCACGCTATCCATCACTGGCAATGTACCTCCATGAGCCAGATGTTATTTGGGTACACTCTGCTGCCAAAATGAGAATAATAAGTAAGTGGTGTCATCTCAAACCCCTTTTGAGTGATTCATCATCTTTTTAAAGCACTCGTTGGTAGCAGACTTGTGATTCCTCCCAGCTGAAAGTACTTTAATATGCATTTGTTAATATTCCGCCAGCTTTCAGACCACAAAATATGTACGTAACAGTAGCTGTATTTAGCTTTAGTCAGTCATTTAGGCTTACACTGGAATGCAACGTTTCTTAAGCTAAGCAGACTAATACACTGCCCGGCCGATTTAAATAATAAAACACTTTTTGAGCATTTGATTGCATGATTATTCAATCATTCATACTGTACGTTTCAGTTGGCAACAATTCTTTTAACCCTAACTGAGTAGCTTCACATTTCTTAAATAACAATGTTAGCAGATCCTATGGACGTGGGAAGGTGACCCTGTTTCTAAAGGGTCAAATTATTGGCCTGCAGCAAGCAATGGATGACATTGATGTGCAGGAGAAGACTTGACACAAGGTTTTGCCACTCATGTCATCAGTATAACATCTGAGCCAAATATTAATGCAACTCTGGATGGATGGATATAAATGTTATCATGTTATGCACGCCATAATCAAAATCAAAGCCAGGCCAATTGAAATAATAAAGTGCTACTGTACCTAACCCCGGCGGCACGGTGGTGTAGTGGTTAGCACTGTCGCCTTGCAACGCAAGGCTCGATTCCCGTCTCTGTGTGCATGGAGTTTGCATGTTCTTGCATGTACGTGCTTGGTGGGTTTCCTCCGGGTACTCCGGTTTCCTCCCACAGTCCAAAGACATGTAGGTTAGGCTAATTGGTGTTCTCAAATTGCCCGTAGTGTGTGAATGAGTGAGTGTATGTGTGTGTGTCTGTGCCCTGCGATGGATTGGCACCCTGTCCAGGGTGTACCCTGCCATGTGCCCTGTCTCCTGGGATACAGGATTAAGCGGTATAGATGATGTGTGAGTGAGTGAGTGTACCTAACCCCTTTAAAATTCTCTCCAAATCTTTTATAATAATATATGTTTTTTAATAGTAGTTCAATATTGAAAATAATAATTAAACACTGATTTTGCTTTTTGTAACTGAATTTTAAATAACAGGTTTGTAGCATTATTAAACTGCGTGAAGAAACTATGCATTAAAGGGCTTCCTCTGAGGTTTAATGGTCGATTGCAACGGTCAATGTTTCAGTATGTTTAACAATTTTGTCTCAGTTGGTTCGTCAATGTTTAATTTTACTTCCGGAAAAAAATTATATTCACCTGGAAAAAATGTAAACAGTATTGTATTGTGTGTGTAATACGTTAAAAAGGTGATAGAACACATTCATGTTACACATTATTTAGTGGGCTTAAATTAAAAGAAAGACAACGAAGTCAAAAGACCAGATGTCGTCAAATTATTAAGTGAAAGGCCATTTTTAGCGATGATAGTGTCCACTAACTTCAGCAAGAAAAACTGTGTAAAATATGAAGTGAATGTAAAATATGAATTATTGGCCATTTGCTCTGGAGAATGAAGGCAAAGCTGGTGCAAAACCAGTAATGCTGAAGTCATTCTATAAAAAATTTCTTGTTTTTCCATGGAACAAAGTTTGCTGCTAACTTTTTTATGAATGCTTTTATGAAGTTGCTAAGTTGCTAGGTGGTAGAAGCAGCAAAATGTTGTTTGGTCGGTTTCAACTTAACTTGACCCCTGTAACTTTTACGATTTGAACATAATATTTGTGACCATTTTTATATTTTTCTAACCCATTTTTATCAATGAAATTGACACAACACATCCTAGTTAACATACGGAAATTCCAAAAGTAGCACTTTCTTATCTATTTTCCACAGTGTATTTTTATCTTAAAGATAGTTCAGATTGACATTTTTTACCTTGTAAGTTTGTGTCCCTGATCGCACAGTGCATGCTGTAGTATCAATATCTAATAAGATGCTGCTTTTTTACTGCTTTTTTTTTTTAATTTGCTGAAGGGCAGACAAAATATATAATTATATAATGTTTTGCAGGAGATCAAATCAGACTCCATGTTTATATTGGAAAGCTTGTCTTTCACAATTCAGTCAAACTCCAAAACTCAGTCAAAGTACTGTACACAGCTGTGCACAGGAAATTCAGCACACTATGCAATAAAAATACATATACTACGCTAGTCATAGTCCACTCATCATTGGCACACTGCTTCTTTAGTCTGCTCAAGTTAAGATCATGGCAGAGTTGTGTTTCGTATCTTGTGTTCTGCTTCAAGGGGTCATTACACTTTTGGAGGGGAAACAGCTGGTGCTACTTGGTCTTTGCCCAGCCATGTAGAATCTAACATTTAACATGCTAACATGAATTTCTTTACATTGAGTCAACTCAGCACTTAAGCCCCAGTTACATACTGACGATGACAAAGAACGAAGTGCGATGGGAAAATGTGCATTTACCAAGTTCATACTACTTCCTAGCCAGGTCCCTATCAGGTTCTTAATGTGTCATGTTGTCATTAATTTCCTACAACGCCCATGATCATATGTTCACAAGCTCCGAGTTATTACTGTGTCTGATTAGATTGCACCATGCTCTTACCAGGCACATATCACATGCTTACTGCATTGGCGTTGCATCTGGCAGGTTGGTATAAATACGGCGACACGAGCAATACCTTTCATCACGAAATGATACTATAAGCGATTGGATCCGGTATTAGTACTAAATTCTCTGAAAATGTCATAGACATGCTGATAAACCTTCCCTTCTGAACCATGCTTGTAATATGTCGAGGAAGTCTCTAAAATATGTTTTGTTGTTGATTGGTCAGTGCCATCTTTACTACGTCCTTATTAAATTCTTCCTGGGTCTTGCTTTCCTGTTTTTTTGTGTTCCTGCTAAGTTTTACAAATTCTTACTGTGTTAACCCAATTTCTTGAGGATGTAGGCTTAGTGTGACGGGGTTTTGACATTACTTAGTCATAGTAGGGCTGTTTTTTATGATTTAGGAACTCACTTTAAGAGCATGCATTAAACTTAATCAATAAAATTTTATGTAAGCCATTTATTTTTGTAAAAAGTTTTTTCACTTATTTTTGTGTTCAGATTATGGTATATAGTAAACACCTACAGCTATAATGCATGGAAATGTGCTTTAAAGCTGGTGTTGTGCTCCTTTAAAATGATGTAATGTCATCTGAGGGCAGATTTTGCATCTTTTGCATCTTCTCAATGACCGTTTGACAGAACACATAGGCATAGCCCTGTATATGTGTTTTGAATGCGTTGGGTACAAAGAGTACACATGCAGCAGATACCCATTTGTGAGTATCTGAAATACCTGAGACTGATGTCTGCCCACACAGCTGGAGGAACAGAAGGTGTAAGCCTGTTCCTGATGGGTGCATAATTATCTTTTCAGCCATCTCTGACAAAGGAAGCCCAACTCTTCTATGAGGTGAAAGAGCTAAACTTAATGAACCTTCTGCTCTGGGCATATAAACTAGAGTCATTAATTTTGAATTCCTGCCATTAAGGAACACATGTCCTATATAAACACTGTTTAAAATATTGTAGTGTTGGAAATCCATGCAGAGGTAAGTTGTTTGGCGGTTTGTGACCTGACTCACGTTCATTCGCAGCACACAATTGAAAGCCTCACTAACAATGATGCCAAAGATTGTGACTCTGAGGCAGGTTTCTTGGCTGAGAGACACAATCTTTGGCATCATTGTTAGTGAGGCTTTCGATTGTGTGTTGTGTGTAAGATATGTGTAAGATTCAAGATGTAGTTAATATAATAAAACACGACTTCATGTCTTTAACGTTATGATAAAGCAGAGACTTGAAAATGGCACTGCATTATTTTGCCCCATGTCATTGCCTTTTAATGTGCTTTTACATTTAATACTACCATTTTTGATGGAGAGACAAAAACTGTGAAGTGTAAATTAGATATGCTTACTAATAATTGTGGAATAGAAGGTGGTGGTATATGAAGGTGGTATGGGCACATAGTCCAAAAAGTCAACATCCTTTGCAGTGTTTGTCTTCGCATTCATTTGGTCCCATGGACCCAGTTGACCCTTGCAATGCATCAAGTAGAACTTGTAAGCTAATTTCCACCGAGTTTCTTGGACTGGTTTGGAGTGAGGAACAAACGTCTACAGGCTGTTGTTTTTAAGCAGCCCCTATTTACGCCGGTTGTCTGTGCGGTCGCTATAGATGTGTCGCAGTCTGATCTGGGGTTTCGTTAGCTCTGAGCTCGGCTTGACGTACTTGTTTTTAGCCGTAGACGTTGCCGCATATGGTTACAGTTTTGATGTTGAACGTATAACAGAAAAGTTGATGATGACGCTGCCCACTGTTATATTAGATGATGAATGGCTGTGACACACCTGTGACATGCCTGCGACTGAACTGCCTGTGGAAACACATGAACACAGCCAAACAGAATTTCTGTTTTATATGTTGTTGGTGGTGGTTTTTCGGCTGCTTCCATCGAGGGGTCGCCACAGCGGACCATCCCATCCGCACAACAACTTGGCACAGGTTTTACGCCGGGTGCCCTTCCTGACTGCATCCAGTGGCTGGGGTTTTGGCATTGGCTGGGAATCGAACCCGGGCCTTCTGTACCAATTCCTCTTCCTTGTGTCTTGGCAAAATGTCACAAGGAGAGAGACGTAACTGCTTGGGCCATTGTTTATTTCTCTCATTTATTTATTTATTTTCTATTCTATTTTTCGAATCTATTTTCTATTCTATTCTGTTGCCTACTAATAACAGACTGGTTAATCTATCGCCCCTACACTTATCCCAGTGTTTGATTAACAATTAGCTTGTTCCCAGTGTCACATGACACCTGTATAACAGAACAGAGGTTATTTCTGCAGATCGCTGAGAGATCTATACAGCAAGGCAGCAGTAATGCGGTGCTTGAGGCTGAGATTCCAGCACAGGGAGGTGATTTTCCTGTTGTAACATATAAACCCGTTAAGTAGATATGAATGAATAAAAATCCGGTGAATTAGAGCCGCGAAATCTCTCCCCGCTCGTGCCGCAGTGACGACACTTCACTGAAACACTAACCGACTCGACAACCCAGAGGTCATATGAGATCACTGAGAGGGAGCGGATCGGACAAACGCGTGAACATTAAAACCGAGCACCGTCACTCGGAGACAAACGCGTCCTCGCCTCGGAGAGAAGCACGGAAAGGCCTCGGCTCGTCCCCACGCGCGCTGACGTCAAGACCCCAGCGTGACGTCTGGCTCGAGGGGGCGTGTCCGCGCGCTGAGTAAAAAACTGAAACGCAGCGCTCGCGCCGACTTGCCCATTAGTCCGCCTGAGCCGCGTACAGAAGCGGGAGTACGCGAGAGCGACTTGACGCCTTTTCCACGTCTAAATTATTTATTTAATATTTATTTGTTGAATGCACTGCACATACACTTCGAGCTCAAGGACACTCGGCATGGAATCTCTGGAGCTTTAAACAGCGACTTCCACATCTGCCTCAACTTACCGAGCTGAGCGTGTATACAAAGAGGTTTTTAGTTCGTGTTTCGGGTCCTTTTTGTCGTCGTCATCATCATCATGCCCAGCCTGCGACAGTCGTACACAGTGACGGTGCCCGAGGAGCCGCCGGCCTCCGTTTTCCCCTTCAGTAAAGCGGAGGCGCGCCGGAAAAGCGCGTCTGTCTCGCGCTCCATGCTGGTCTCCACGTTTGTCGGACTCCTCATTAACCAGGCCAAGGTAAGACCAGACTCCACGGCTCTTTCGAGTTCAGTTTTGAGTGTCTAAAACTTGTTTAGGTGTTTTCAAAGCACTCGGGAAGAGAAACAACACACTTATTCCGCTGTGCGCAAAAAGCGCAGAATCTTTAACCAACTCGCGTCTTAACGTCGAAGCAGACTTCGTGCCTGACTGCGACTGTTTACTAGAGATGTTCCTTTGGCTGTCTGTGTTTCTACCCCCCGAGCTTGGTTCTCGCGCTCCTCTGCGTAACGCAGTGCAGCTTTCACTTTGTGCACGCGCGTACTGCGCATCTGCGCCGAGGAACCACTGTGGCCAAATCCTACTGTGTGCACATACTTTCTGCAGTCCGTGTGTACCTTGAAAAGTTCGAGGAACCTGTGGATGATTTCACACTGCCACTGAGGCATCCGTGTTACACAATTTACCACTAAGGACCACTGTTGCACCTTTAACCATACATTTATTTTGTGTATTTTTTTCCTCCCTCACACTGTGGATGTAACCTTATCGTTGCATAAAGAAGACACATGCACCCTAAAAAAAATCAACTGTTTAAATGCATTAGTAGATCTATACTAATACTTTCCTGTACATCTGCTGTGAAGTCACATTTAGATAGAGGGGGAAAAAAACTGGGATTTTAAGGTGCAAACACTTGTTGCTAGGCTGCTCCTATTACTGGTACATAATTTGTACTTTTAGTTAGTGGAACATAACTGTAGGGGACATCATTAACGGACATAATTGGACCTTGCGGGCATCTGTTGTGCCTTTGACATTGTCTATACCTAGGGGAGGACATTTAAAATGATGCAATGGTGTCATCCGAGGGCAGATTTAGGTCTTTTGCATCTTCCCGGGGACCATTTAGCACAACACAAATACCTAGGCCTTTATTTTTATTAAATGCAAAGAGTCCACATGCAACAGATGCACTTGTGGTGATCTGAAATACCTGAGGCTGATGTCTGCCCACACAGCTGGAGAAACAGGAATGCACCTGTACCCTTTTTACTAAAAGGGGTGTTTAAGTGAAATTTAATACCAATGACTTAGAAGTGCAGATTTATCCTTTTACTGGAGCAGTCCTCCTAAATGATAGGTTCCCTCCGCTTTAACAAATCTGAGTCACTTTATCAGTTCATTAACAAGTCTATCAGGAGAATAACGTGACCGTGTTAGAACAGGGAAAAGAATTTAGATGAGTTGTATGGGACCAGGAATGTTTGCACTTACTGAAATAATACGCCCCCAGATCGTTATCAGATAACATCCTAACCAAAGACACATTAGATCTGAAGGTCAGTTCAGTTGGCATCACATCGTGAGTTTGACTTTGCGCACACTCACATTACAGAAATCTACAGGACCTGCTTGGACATGTTTGGTCTTAGATTCGGGACATCTTATCAGCACGTTGGCTGCCAATAACCTGGCTTGCCTTTGCTGAGGTTATAAAAAGCATTTAATATCACATATAAGCCTGAGCTTTGTTCCTGTGTTCCTGAAACGAGGAGAGCATGCTGTTACATAATCCGGATGATTCGGTGGGCAGCTGAGAGGCTCACTTCTGGAGGAATGTGTGTGATTAGTCAGGGCCTTTTTTTAGATATAGAACTCGTTTGCTGTTTCTGCTCACCCAGGCATTGTGCATTGTCCTCGTAGCAATGTGCCCAGGAAAAGCGTCCTCTTATTTTTATTTTAAAAAAAAATTATTAATGTGTATGACACATTTGAAACAGAAATTATGGGTATATAGTAACAGCCATGGGCTTGTTTAAGCCTTTGGACACATGCTCACTTGACTTAGTTTGTACGCGCGAGTGTGTGTGTGTGTTGGATAGAAAGTGATGCCGGTTGGCACCATAAGCCTCTTTAGCCTGCATGTGACGACATGTTGTGTAATCTCAGGTTAAGGACACAATGTTCCTTCTTACCGTCTTTCAACCCTTGCCAACCAATTTGCATAGAGTTCTCAGCTTTCAGGGTTAAGTCCAATCAGTTTCTTCGCTACTCTGCTGCCTCCCAATGAGCAAACGGAGCAACGCGCCCTCCCAAATGGCAAGTGCCAACAGGCTGCTCCTGGGTTGCTCCTGCTGTCATAGTACAGCGTGAGAACTAGTGGATGATGCAGCAGAAGGAGCCCTAGGTCACACACACACACACACACACACACACACAAGGTCCTTGCTTATTGTAAGAGGTAGTGTTTCTTTCTTCCTGCCAGAAGTCTTTCCATCTCTATCCATTCAGAAGTAGTCCTCATCCAGCGTTAATTTCACTGTCCTGCTTAGTAAAGTACTGAGTTGAATTAATCTGTGAAATAGTGTATTACATGAACATGTAAGATAGTTTGTTTAGGGGAAAAAAACTAGGTTTAAAAAACAAGCTTACTGTGTAGGATAGAATGATTTCATTTGACCATGATGGGTTTACTCATGCAACTGAGTCACTTCACAACAACAGCAACAGCTCGAGCCACTCACACCTCCACAGCAATCAGATGCCTCGTACGAGCGCCTCTGGCTACTGCGCCCGAACTCCCTCCTACACCCAGAGTCGATTACGAGGTAATTCTGTTCATCACACCAGGGTGGAGGTGTGTGTCAGCATGCATTCAGACCAAATGCCATCATGCTCTTAGGAATAGATGACAATTTTCATCCAGTGGAATCAGAACAGCCTGGGCACTGTAAGTAATAAAAATAAATAAATGAATAAAAGTGCCAAAGGACTTGAGTTTGGTCAGTGAGAATAAAGATAAGGCTAGCGATGGAAATGTACAAGTTACAGAAATATAGAAGTATCTCACCACTTCAAGCTCATATGAGAACCTTTTCCACATTGCCTAATCCCCAGTAACAGGTCATGAGCATGGTTTGTCATTAGTGTTAGACATTAATCAGGGTAAAATGCAGCTATTCATGGAGGTGCTGGATATTCCAAGAACTGGCCGTGACTCTTTCTGAAAAGCTGCAGCAGCGCCCTAATGCTTTGCTTTGCAACAAACTGCAATCATACCTGGAACGGATTTTGCATTTGGAATTCTAGGAAAGCTGCAGTAGTTCCAGACCTGAAATAATATGCGTGTGAACCGGTTGATTATTAGTGAGCTGTACTGTAACATTTGTAAAGCAAGTGTGTATAACCTCTGTTGATTTTGGAAAACATTTTTTAGCCTAGGTAATGAGGTTGACTAGCTAATATGGGCTAATGATCGGTTCACTGTAATAAATTGAGATTGTAGCATCTTTGTGTGTGTTTTCAGCTAACTGTCGGAGTCCCTTGAGAAAAATGGTGCGAGCTTGTCCTCCATAGCTACAGTTATATCGACACAGCCGTTCTGTTACTGTATACTAATCCTAGGTTTAATAAACACTTTGTTGTTTTCGTCGCCACGCATGTTGCGATGCGGCAGATGGAGCCTGTTTGTTTCAGAGAAGTGATGACCAGCGGGGGTCTCTCTTCAAATCTGCCCACATGCTGTTTGGAGCAATCAAAGCTCACAGCTCACACACAGGCTGTCTCCAGCATTAGTGTCTGTCACTATTAAAGCACGCTCATCCCTGCACTCGTATCTGTATCACTAAGCTTACTGCATTTGTTTCACACGGGATTGAAACGTTACATTTTCCTAACATCTGTTTTAGTTATGAAATGTATCAAACAGCTTTACTAGTCAGGAGTTCTAGCCTTTTAATGTTTGAGGGCATAGCTCAAGGGAGCATCAGCAGCTATCTGGATCATCTTGTGTGCAAATCTTTAACCACTGAGATACCAGACACCACATTTAGCTTCTTCTAAGCACTCCATAAAAAATAAAGCTATATTGGCTGGAAATATTTTTGTTTTTGCTATTACTTGCCTAATACTCCTATTTCTTTGTGTCCTTGCCCTTACAGAACTCCAAGAATGCTCAGGGACTTGTGGGACTAAGGAACCTGGGGAACACTGTAAGTACTCAACATGAACACATACATTACTAAGGTTAGCTTGGAAAATACACCAATCAGCCATAGCATAAACATCACGGCCAGCGGAATTGAATAATGGTGATTATCAATTATTATTATCAAGCATCATGGGCTCATCTACGCCTGTGGGGACCAAAGACCAGTCTGTCTGGCCCAATCCCAGAGACAAAAGACAATGCAGCACAAGGTCAACACCGACCATGACAGAAAGCTATCAACAAGAGTACAAGGTTGTCGACCCGGACTCCAAACTCCCCAGACCTCAATCCAGCAAAGAGTCCATGGAATGTGCCAGACAAATGAGCCCGATCTACCTCGCAAACCACACCATTCAAAGGATTCACTGCTAACATCCAAGCACCACCGCCCACCCTCAGAGGTCCCTCCGAGCCATTCCCCGCCCGCGGCACAAGGGGAAACTACAGCCTGGGAAGATTTAATATAAATGGTTTTTAAAGTTATGGCTGATTGGTGAACATATTATCACATTGGTTATTTATGGCATGGATTATTGATGACAACTAAGTAGCTCACTCTTTCCACAGTGCTTCATGAACTCCATCCTGCAGTGTTTGAGTAACACACACGACCTGCGTGACTACTGTCTGCGCAACACACACCGCACTGACCTCAATAACAACTGCAGGGCCAAGGCAGCTCTAATGGAAGGTACGTGCACATCCAGCTGTGTGATGCTGTAGTACATAGACTTCAGAGTTTTTGTTCTTTCGCAAAATTATGATCTTGATTTTGTTTTATTCCATCATGCAAGTGTGAATTCAAATCTAATCATGAAGCCAAATAGATTACCTTTTTTTAATTTATATAGCAGTCTGGATTTAGAATTAGATTTAGATAGTATTCAAATACTGTTTGAAGTTTTCATCATATTCATATATATGCATTTTCAGAGTTTGCCAAGCTCACTCAGACACTGTGGACATCAGCGAGCAACGAAGCCATCAGTCCGTCTGACTTCAAGACTCAGATTCAGAAGTACGCGCCACGCTTTATGGGCTACAAGTAAGTCAGGTCTCCGTGTGCTAATTAGCCTTGTTATATAATCATTGTCTTCAGTTTAATGATCTGTGAACGAACTGAAACATTAGACTGTACAAGGTATTCAATTTCCTAGCTTCTCTTTTCTTATCCCTTGCTCTCTCTCTCTCTCTCTCTCTCTCTCTCTCTCTTTTTGTGTCTCACAGTCAGCAGGATGCTCAGGAGTTCTTGCGCTTCCTCTTAGACGGCCTCCATAACGAAGTGAACCGGGGGTCACTAAGGCCCAGAGCGCCCATAGAGGACTTCGACCACCTCTCGTAAGCGCGTGCTAAAGCTTCCCAGCAGTCTCATTCCAGTGGCTCTTAAATGTAGCAAAGACATTAATCTCCCAGATATATGTTTTGATATCGAATCAATAAATTTACTATTGTCATAGTTTCTCCAGTTATTTAGTATTGTGCTATATCAGTTATGAGCCGATTTGACTAGTCACTGAGATTACTCTAAACCTTAATACCTAATGAAGAAGATCTATATTGAAGAAGCTTGCTAGATTGATTGCAAGTTTCAATCTCAGCAATGCCACAGTCATGCATGACACGTTTAAGCAGTCAGCCTGATTTTCTTTTTGATTTATGAATCATATTTTAACTTGAGCATCTTTGTGAAATCTTTACACACGCCTGTAATTGTAATTATTTTTAGCAAATTATGCAGCATGGTGTCACTGGCTACAAAAAGGCTAAGATTTCTTTGTGTGTGTGTGTGGTCTCAGGGATGATGAGAAAGCCAAGAGAATGTGGACCAAGTACTTGGAGAGAGAAGACAGCAAAGTAGTAGGTGAGCGTGTCTAATGTATCTGTGTATGTATGTTTGTATGTATGTACAGTATGTATGTACAGTATGTGTTCGTATTGCTAATGTGTACTTTGGTCTTTTCCCACAGATCTGTTTGTTGGCCAGCTGAAGAGTTCACTGACCTGCAGCGAGTGTGGCTTCTGCTCCACCGTATTCGATCCGTTCTGGGATCTGTCTCTACCTATTGCCAAGGTAAACACACACTCGAGCACAGAAAAAAAAAAACACACACAGCCAGGTCAGTGTTCCCCGTGTCAGTGTGAGTTAACTATACTACTCTCTTCTTGTTGTAGAGTTCTGGAGAGGTGATGCTGATCGACTGTCTTCGGCTTTTCACCAAGGAAGATGTGCTGGATGGGAATGAGAAACCAGTAAGTGTTCGTACATACTGTATGTGTGATATTTAAAATATGCCGTTCATTTTGCATAATCGTGCAAATGTTGTTAACGTGTTATTATGCCTATAGAACAGTATAGAATAATATATTTTAATGAATAAAGTAGTCGTACAGTTTAAGGCAGTTTGATGTGGTCCAGCTAAGCTTTAAGAAAATGTTCAACTCTTTCTGTTTTTCACACAGACATGCCAAAGGTGTAAAGCCAGACGGAAATGCACTAAGAAATTCACCATTCAGAAATTCCCCAAAGTCCTGGTGCTTCGTATCCTTTCAGAAATCACTCTCGCAAGCAAACGATCACCAGTTCTGCACAGGATTTAACATGAAACAATGTAACTTTCTATAGCAACAATGTAAAATATTGTGAAAGTCACTGTGTATAAACAGTTAATGTACAGTACATGCACATGTCCATTGGTCCTTAACTCTCTGGCTGGTTCAGATCTAAAGCGGTTCTCCGAGGCGCGTCTGAAAACTGCCAAACTCACTACTTTTGTCAACTTTCCTATCAAAGAGCTGGACCTGTGCGAGTTCGCGTCCGACAACAGCAGTACGTATAGCATCAAGAATTTATTTTATACTGAATTGAAATATACGGTACTGTAAAGTCTTGAGCCACCCTCATTTCTTCATATGAAGTTAGTTGAAATTGTGTAGATTTAATTCAAGAAATAAGAACAAACATTTTACCATGACAAGTGCTTGAAGATATCATTTAGAAACTGGTAACCTCATTTCCCCTCTAGTTTCTTCCAACCACTCAGAATTCAGCATCACCAGTATACTAATCACCTGATCGTCTGTCATCATCTGCACCGGTTTCTCACTGGTTCATGTTTAAAGTAAAAAAAAAATTTTTTTTTTTTTTGCTTGAATGATTAAGAGGTCACTGTGAGGCTTAACAAACAAAACAAAATTAATCGGAAATTGTTCGGGTACAGGGACTGGACTAAAAATAAGAGCCAAAAATTTGAGCCAAAATTTATCGCTGGATAACTATTCCTCAAAACTACATTATGAAAATGTTAGAACATCTGGCTCTTTGGGAGAAAAATATGAATAAATAAGGGGAAGCTCTAGACTTTTGCACAGTATTATCATGTACAATTTAATTTAATAAGCAATAACATTTCTTCAAGGATGCTCAGTTATGTGTATTTCATATTTTTTCATATATATATTATTATCGTTTTTTTTTTCTTTTTTTTTACAATTTGTTTAGTGCACGCCGTCTACAACCTGTATGCAGTGTCTAATCACACAGGCACCACACTGGGTGGCCATTACACAGCATACTGCCGCAACCCTTCCACAGGAGAGTGGTACTCCTACAATGACTCCAGGTAACTCACATGGTGTAACAAGATAGAATATGTTGGGAGTACCGCACTCTCCCAAAGCTTTTTCCATCTTTAGTGGCAGATAATACAGGAAAGTGTTTGCATACATTTTAATATCCTCTTTTGTTTTTTAGGGTGAGCCCTATGTCATCCAGCCAAGTACGCAGCAGTGATGCCTATGTGCTGTTCTACGAGCTTGCCAACTCCTCACGCTTGTGATCAAGCCTCATCTCCACCCTAAAGAAGGAAACTGGAATCTACATGGGGCTAAAGCCTGGGCTGAACTTGAGACTACACCTTAGCAACGGCTCCGCTTTAAGCCACAAACTGAGATTGTTTTTAAGACAGATCTATGATCAAAGACACAAACTGGATCATGGTCGAGGCTTGTTCACATGGCCCTAATCGAGCTCTCATATAAGGGCTTCCTCATCCTGTATTCTGCAGGGTGTAGACTGCTGCTGCTGCTGCTAAAGGGATGGGGATGAAAACACTCCTTGTAGGAAGAAAGAAGGCAACTGGAACACTACCTCTCACAATGAGCAGGACCTTGTGTGTGTGTTTATTTTTCTAAATTTATGTGTGTGTAAAGACGGATGTCAATGAACTATGCACTGTGTACCTGGCGCTCTTTATTCCTCTACAGTAATTTATTCTGGTATTCTAATATTTTTTATTTTGACCCTCTGGATCAGAATGTGGGTCACGACAGAAAGTGCTTCAAGGAAAAAAAGGTATAAATCCTTTTTTTTTTTTCCCAAATGTAATTTATGTAATATCTTTGCATCATAGTTTTGCACTGGAGCTGAGAAAAATCTCTGCCCCCAATTCATTTTCAAAAATTATTGGATCTTACAGTACACTTGCTGATCATATTGATTTTTGTATGCCTGCTTGACTTGACTAGTTCCGAGATATTTATTGAAAAGGTTTTCTGTCAGATACACATCCATTAAATGTAAGCTCGCATTTTTTTGGGCTCCAGAAGAAAATGTGATCAAAAACTATGACGTATGTGGAATGTTTTGTAAACATTTTTTTTTCTACTTTTGGAAAATGTCGCCCCCTGGTGGAGCTCATGCTTGCAATGTTGGTTTGTTTTTATTTTGACATGGAAAACAGCTTTTGCAGCACAAGGAGCCACCTGATGTATCTGTGTGCATTGTTCGAGAGATATAGCGAGTGTGTTTTTGTGTGTGTGATGCAGATGGTGTGATGTTTTATTTATGAAGTACCTGTTATGAATGTATGTATGTGAGCGAGTCATGATCATGTGACTAACAGAATGTGTCCTTCCTGTTCATGGGGCTCCACATACTCCAAGTACTTTTGGCTTGTTAAAAGCCAGATAGATTGTACATATTAATAAATTAACCAATTTGACCACAAGAAGTGTGTTTGGTTCTCTTTTTATTACTGTCCATGACTCAGGAGTCTCTCTCACTCACCATCTATACCGCTTAATCCTGTATTCAGGGTCACGGGGGGCCTGGAGCCTGTCCCAGGAGACTTAGGGCACATGGCAGGGTACACCCTGGACAGGGTGCCAATCCATCGCAGGGCACAGACACACACATACACTCACTCATTCACACACTACGGGCAATTTGGGAACA
This sequence comes from Clarias fuscus, assembly GCA_030347435.1. Classification (NCBI taxonomy): domain Eukaryota; kingdom Metazoa; phylum Chordata; class Actinopteri; order Siluriformes; family Clariidae; genus Clarias; species Clarias fuscus. The sequence goes on along the minus strand of CM059212.1, from coordinate 13,009,981 downwards.
CCAATTAGCCTAACTTACATGTCCTTGAACTGTCGGAGGAAACCGGAGTACCCGGGGAGAACATGCAAACTCCATGCACACAGAGTCGGGAATCGAGCCTGGCCGGGGATCGAACCCGGACTAATTCACTAACCACTACACCACCGTGCCGCCCTCAGGAGTCTTAGTTTTAGAAATATCTTTAATATCTGAGCTATTTTACAAGCTCTAACATACACTAGGCATACTCTGTTTAGAGTCATAAAAAATACATAATCTATATATATATATAGTACAAAATACCAGGGGTTTTCAAGTCAAACTGGGAATTTGATTTGTTGTGCAGAATAACAGAACACAGTTATGAGAGTAAAAACTAATTAGATTTTTTTCTATATAATGTTCTGCTTCACTAATGCTCTTATTCCAGTGTTTCATTGTTGCATCAGTGCTTGGATACCATCAATGTAGAAATTTTCTCAGCACTCTGACCACCTTGCACCATGTCTGATACACTGCCTCCCACGCACATAATCACCGATCACCATCATTCACAATGATCAGGGGCGCAGCTGGTAGGTTCATTGGGGATTTTTTTATAAAAAATACATAAATCAAGATACAGGAAAAATGCAATTTTCTGGGATTTCTCCATCATCTTTTTATGGACTTCTTATCTTTAAAATACACGAATAAGGAAAATGCACACAACAGACTTTTGATTTACATGAATGAAAACCTTAGTGGTTTTATTGTGTTGTGTTTTTTTTCTCTCCCTCTTAATTAATTTAATTAACTTTGCAGTGTGTTTTAATAATTTGATCTGTATATTGAATCCTGATCAGTGTCTAAGCAGTGGCTTGTTAGTTTTATTCATGTTAATGTTGTTCATTAAAAAAGAAAGAAAGAAAGAAAGAAAGAAAGAGGACATCCCTATTTGGGAACATTTTGAAGTAATTTCTAATAATAAGGTAATTATTTTTAATAAATTGCTATAGGCATTAATCAGATGGTGATTTTTTCAGCAATGGTGATTTCAGATGGAGTTAATTTTCAAAGATTCAGAGTTGGTTTATTATGTACACAAACATTTCCACACACCCACACACACACACACACACACACACACAGCTGTCAATGATGAATGGCATCCTAGCAGCAACATGTCCATATTAATTATATTGCTATATTACAGTATGTTCGGTTCTAGTTGCCACACCAAATTTGTCCACTAGATGTCAGTACAACAACCTCGTAAATGAAGCTTTATGAAATTAACCTTTTGGTGAAACTATTGACTAGAAGGCCTCGACACCTACACAAGGCTTCATCTCGCCATCACTACTTTTGTGGGGACAAAAAAAAAACATAAGATGAACAGAATCATATCTCTAGTTACAGTTTCGTGAATGAGTTTACTCGCACCAGGTCCCCGAAACACCATACATTTTTATTTTAAATATATTTTTATTAAAAACACGACGATCTGCCAGTGAGGTTATCTCACTAATAAAGGTAGGCAGTGAAGGTTTGGGCGTTGGATCACGCACGAGCATAAACGTCATTCGTCATTCATCATCAGTAACTGCTTTATTTTTATTTTGCTTTTCCTAATAACCTGTGTGCAAGGCTAAAGAAATTCAACACGGTTGGGGAACAGTTCATCACAGAGCACCATGCACACACATACTGACAGATTTTACATAACAGGCCATAACGAGTATTCATAATATTGGTAAGTACGGTACTGTATTAGTACGCTTAGTAAATGACACTTTGTTAATAGTATTAAATAAGACATCACAAATGCTTTTCTAGTTTATTCTAGTGTTTATTTATCACAGTTGAATAAAAAAAGATAGTGTTGAAAATGATCTGTTTAAAAAGGATGTTATAATATCTCTCTTTGTTCTTCTTTTCTTTGGGGCTTGTATCGTTTTGTTTAAAACGATAAACAGCGTTTATAGATTTACACTCCATTTAGAAAGACAATCTACCACCTGTTCCTATTTCACACTAGAGCTCTAATATCATTACGCTAAACTCAAATGACTATGTGGAAACCCCCTGAAACACACACATCCTTATTTGCCCTGTTATCTCCTGATGTTATCTTCATTTTCCTATAATGGTACGAGTACAGTCAGTACATGTTGACAGTGTGAACGTTAAATTGGCATATCGTGTACTTCTCGTCTAAGCCTGATCATCGATCCATAGCTCGAAAATTAAATGTGAACATGGTGAAGGCAAAGACAATAAACATTGATATTGATTAAATGTTAACATTATGTTTAAAAAATGTGAACAGATCAATTTGCAAAACAAAATGTAACACATAAAATGTATAATTTGAAATATATAATTTATCTGATGTTATAGATTGAATCGAAAAGGTGTGTATGACAGCATGGCAAACTGCAGGTCATGCAATGGACTTCGGTCAGTCTTCTGAGGAAGAAAAGCTCGTCAACCTGCCTCGTTCCAGATGATGGAGAATATAATGAAGAATGAAGAATGTAAAGGTGAGAGGCTAGCCCAGTTTCCCACTGAACTTCAAACCTGCATATATCCCTCCACCTACAGACAGACAGACAAATGTGGTATGTTGTCTCCTAATCATCTATTCTTTCATAAGGCACAGTAATCCATCCATCCATCACTCCATGCATACACCAATCTACCTATTCTGGTTGCTTACCCAGTGCAGCCACCCCGGCGATAGTGCCCACTGCTACTCCAGCTGCCTCGGCTGGAGTTAAACCCTCCTGTGTTCCGCCACTGGAGCCTTCACCAGAGGAGCTGGTCGGGGATGTCTCTGTACTCGTGTCTTCAGAACTGACCGTAGTTACAGAGGAGGTTGAATATGTTGTAGATTCCGGGGTGTTAAATGTGCTCTCAAATAAAAAACTGGTCGAGGGCATGGTAGGATCAGTATCAGTAACAGAAATCGTTCCATGTAGAACTGTTAAAAGCGACAGAAATGGGAAGATTAAAACTGGCTGCTAGTTGATTTTAAAACCAAATATATTAATTTTGCTGCAGTATTGGCAACTAGATCTTCTGCATTTTGCAGCAATTTAAGCATTAAAATGTTTACCATCTTTTGCATCATGTGTTATAAAATAATTCAAAACTTTCAGCTTTTGGATGTAAATGCATTTCAACAAAAACCTGTAATTTATGTTTTGATAGGGTTTTTTTTTTTCTTGCAATAATATAAGCAAAGATGGGAACAGACATACTGTGTTCTTATTCATTCATTTATTCATTCATCTTCTATACCACTTATTCTGTACATGGTCATGAGGGGCATGGAGCCAATGCCAGGGGAAGGAGACTTTGGAACGAGAAGGGCTACATACACCCTGGACAGGGTGTCTATCCATCACAGGGCATACACACACACTATGGGCAATTTGGGAACACAAATCAGCCTAATCTGCATGGCTTTGTACTGCGGGAGGAAAGCCACCAAACCTGAGGCGGGAATCGAACCCACAACCTTGCAGGTGTAAGACCACAATACTAACCACTACGTCATTGTACCACTTACTGTATTTCCAATTTAATTAAATTTATATTTAATTTATATAACACTTTTAACAATGTTCAAAATGTCAAATCTATAAATTATAATTATCAATGACCCTTGAACCAGATTCCACGTCCTTATTTGGATAATATCAGATAGCACTGTGCGTTAGGAAGCTGGACGTTCAGTATAACAGGAAACTTTTTTAAGTTAATATGAAAGTCCAACTTCGTTGTCGTTTTCCAGAATTTTAATGACTGACAAAAAAACAATCTAAGGAAAAAATCTAAGGCTGAGATCCTTGCATATAATCTTTTACACTATCAAAGTATCTGCATCTGGTTAAATCTGATTAAGTTCTAGACTTGAAACAATGTAGACACAATCTGGCTAATTATCCTGTAACATAAACCCAGGTTTAATGAGGATTTTTTTTTCATTGCCTATTATTTAGTGACAGAATATGTCATCTCCCACAAAGTCTAATCACTTATTTTACTTATTTTTTACAAAAAGACAACACATTCTATGAAAAGCGAGACATTGTCACTTTTTAGTTCTGTCAAATTAAGGTTAATTTATACAGTTCAGTAAAACAAAAATCAATTCAAGCAATTAGGACATAATATAAGCATAGAGTAATCCAGAGTTCAATCTTTTGCTCTGTCTTCACCTCTATAAACCTCAAAACTAACCATAGAGACATAGTCATAACGTACCAAATAAAAAAACACAGTCATAGTTTTCTATCCATATATCATATATTATAATTACACTCATACCTGTTTCAAGCAGAATTAAAACAACGTACAGGCTTCCAGGCATAGCTCAGGAGATGAAAAGCTCTAAAATGGACCAAATGTAAGCTATATATATAAGAATGTTAAAACTATAAATACTTTATGAAATATGATTTTGTTCATAAAATCCCATACATCTACAGAAACTCATTCTAATTTAATGCCAGGTGATTCTATAAAGTACAGTATATATAAAAATTTCAGACAAATGAAATGGTAAAACTACCTTCTATTCAAATGATCTTTTCTTTACCTCTCTGCTCCAGGTTGGTGTGAAATTTGACCCCTTCTTTCCGGTGGTTCTTATACCCAAACTGGTCTTCCCATTTAGAACATCCCATAATAGCGATCACCATGGCGAGTTTCTGCAAGACCATATGTAAATTAGAAATACAATTATGATGGAGGTGTCATAAAAAGACTATATTTGTGTTAGTACTTTACAAGAAGCCATCTTATCAGTACGATGCTCATGATAGGATTATTGTAGCGATGTTGAGCTGATTTGATTAGTGAGAGCAGAAAGAGGAAGCCGCCATCGAGAACACTGGAGATATACACTATATAAAAGTATTCGCTCGCCTACTTGCACATGCATATGAACTTGAGTAACCTTCAATTTCCTAATCCATATGGTTTAATATAATGTTGGCCCAGATTTCCCACAAGTCTGAAATTGACGACGCCATATTAATTACTCTCTCTACAAAATAACTAATGTAAGAGGTTCGAGACAGTGCCAGTGAACTATTGCGCACACTGTCACACACTTTAAAAATAAAGGAAGTTTTATTTACCTTCATACCTTTTTTTGTCCAAATTAAATCTATTTCTCTCACACACACGCGCACGCGCGTTCTTAGATTATTTTTAATAATGGTTTTGTTCCTTAAACTATAAAATAATGTGTTATACTACACATAATAAATGGTTTCGTGCTAGTTGGAGAGAAGTAATATATATATATTTTTTTTAAAGAGTCGTTTCACTGATTCGGAAAGTTCGAGCCGAAAGAGCCGAATCAGTAAAGTTGTGATGCCCAGCACTGAGCTCCCGAGATGCCCGTCCTTCCTAATGCCCCCGCTACACGGCGCTGTTGAGCAGTAAAGGCGCCAAAAACAGAGTTTCCATTCATTCAGATAACGCCGCTTCTTGAGGACTTTTCTTCTTCGCTGCGGAGGAAAACAAGTTTCATGTTGCGGGAGATACCGGAGCACGTGCTTAAGCCAATCGCACGCCACCGGGACGTCATTATCTCCGTGCAAAACGCGCTGATATGTAAGGAATTATTCAGCTAAGCTCTTGGTGCGAACCAGTGTGTGTGTGTGTGTGTGTATAAGTGTGTGTGTGAGGGAGAGAGAGAGTGTGTCAGTGCATATGTGTATAAGTGTGTGTGTGTGAGGGAGAGAGAGAGAGCTTGCCACCTGTGGCTGAATTTCACCCTGAGAAATCGCACAAGTTTCCCCCGGAGTTGGACTGAGGATGTGGTGTTTGCTGCTGAGCGGCGTCGTGCTGTTTCCCGGCTTGTTTCTGGCCTTTAGGAAAACCCTGCCGCTCATATTCAGGCTCTGGAGCGATGCCGATGTGGTGTTGGTCAGCGAGAGGTAAGAAAGTTTTTTAATGAACATGTGATGTTTTACTTTCCGCTACAACAGGTTGGACTTGTGTGACAGCGGACACGATGGGGGGCGAAGCAGCCCCGGGTTATACTGTAGCGAGCCGCTGTGTTGTTCCGTTTATAATAAGCAACAGTTAGGCCGCTTATCTGCTGCCGTGTAGGACAGAGTGACACTTTTTTAATCAGTTTAAACCTATTCCCCCCCCCAACCCCCCCCCCCCCCCCCCCCCCTGTGTGTGTGTCTGTAGCAGATGTCCACTCTATCAGACCCATAATCTCTTATGAGCGTGTACATTTCTCTCCAGTTACACTCCTCCACTTCAGGCTTTCATCTGCTCATCCAGCCCTTAAGCGTTTTCCACTCAAACTAATGATGGTTATCCAGGACCAAAGGTGATTTACCACCATTAAAGGGATTAGTATACTATCTAAGTGGTTTAAACCGCAGTCTGGGGTGTTCCTCCAACACTTTAGGTAGTCATGAACTGCTATCTAAGGAGTTTCCACCAGAGCTAAAGGCTTTGAGTATTTATCCACTGCTAAATGCGTCCCCCTACCCGCGGGCTCTTTCATCACCACAACCATTTAGAGGCCAACCCTAAGGGTTTCCGCCACCACTAAATGTGTCCAAACGCAACCCAAGGGTTTCCGTAAACAACTAGAGGGTTTCTGCCACTGTGAAGGGTGTCCGTAAAAGGGGTTCCACCACTACCTAAGAATTTCCGTCCCCACTAAATGTGTCCGTTCACCACGTAAGGGTTTCCGCCACCTCTAAAGGTGTCCGTACGCCACCTAAGGGTTTCTGCCAGAACTCAAGGTGTCCGTACGCCACCTAATGTTTTCCGCCACCCCTAAAGGTGTCCGTATGCCACCTAAGGGTTTCTGCCAGTACTAAAGGTGTCCGTACGCCACCTAAGGGTTTCCTCCAACCCTAAAGGTGTCCATACGTCACCTAATGTGTTCCGCCACCAGTAAATTTGTCCATACACCACCTAATGTTTTCCGCCCACGGTAAAGGTGTCCATACGCCACCTAATGGTTTCCGCCACCCCTAAATGTGTCCGTACGCCACCAAAGGGTTTCCGCCACCCCTAAAGGTCTCCGTACACCACCTAAAGGTTTCCGCCACCTCGAAGTGTGTCTGTATGCCACCAAAGGGTTTCCGCCACCACTAAATGTGTCCGTACACCACATTAAGAATTTATCCATGGCTAAAAGTGTTCCCCGTCCTATAAAGGTATTTTCTTGTCCTACAAAGGGTGTTTGTCCACCACTTAAGGTGTTAATTATCCCTAAAGCTTTTAATTTTGGTTGGCATAGTGACATATTGGTTAGAACTGTGGTCTCGCACCACAGTTCCAGGGTCAAAAATTTGAGTCTCACCTTAGGCCTGTGTGCATGGAGATTGCATGTTCTCTCCGTGCTTGGTGGGTTTCCTCTGGGTGCTCTGGTTTCCTCCCACAATCCAAAGACATGCAGATCAGGCTAATTGGCATTTCTACATTCTCCATTGTGAGTGATCGTGTGAGTGCTTGTGTTCCGAGTCCCCCGGAAATGGATACAAGCCTCACGTGAGCCTGTACAGGATTAGCCAGTATAGAGAATGATTGAGTGAGTGAGATCTTTTAATTGTGTGACTACAGGTGTCCACTGACTTCTTAAGAGTTTCTAACTCGCTTAAAACTTTCATACACCACTACCTAACGGTTACCCAGTGATATCCATTCACCATAAAAAAAAGTTGTTCATTCACCCAACAAAGGAGAGTAGTTTTGAATGAGCCCAAAACCACATCTTGTACCATTTTGTTTATTCAATCAACACTGTAAATGTAAACAAATTTGCCATTTATCTTTTGTGTTGTGGCTCGTTCTTATCACAGTAGATACAGTCACAGTAGTTGCATGATGGTGTGTGTGAAGCTTCTATCAGACCCAGCAGTGTTGTTGGGGCCTGTACACACTTCACTTAGTAGCCAAGTAGGGGGGTAGGGACCTGAAAACTTACCCAATGTCTATAGATACAAGGTAAATATAAGGTGATTAAAAGATTTAGAGGCTCTAAATAAAACACAACTTTTTTTTTCTTCTTTATTCAGTGGTTTAAGGTAATCCACTGCTAAGTTGGATTGCTTTATGTTAAATGTGTGTGTGCAGCAAATGACATGCTGTTGAAGTTACTCAAATGAATATTTTGTTCCTGAAGCTGCAAACCCTTCTATTCCGAAGACTTTCCTTGTAACCTTACAGCTTTAACTCTGACATTACATAAAGAACAGACACTTGAGTTTTCTCACAACAGGAAATCCTATCGTATCAGTGACTACACCCTATTAAAAATCTATTTATATTGAGGGTTCACCATGCAAGTCCCTGTTTATGCTGCTACTATAGAAATGCTTTCATATTAGAGCAAGTACATTTAATATAAATGTTGCAGCTGTTGCTATTGCCTGAACCATGCTGTTCTAAAAAATGACCAGTGACCTTCTGACCAATTCGAACTGAACTTTTCAGCAGGTCTGTGGTATAAAACTAAATAATACGCAAGTACATATTTATTATTTATAATAAAATGTCATCAATAGTGTAAGGAGATCACAGTATAATTGAGAGTATGATTCATGAGCAATGCACTGATAACAGGGAAATTGGGTTTGGAGGGCAGATAACAGGAACAGTTTTGTCAAGAACATAATGCAGTGACATTATGCTGAAGTTATATCATTATATCTTCTCAAGTTGCTTGTTTGGTACATGTAGTGCCTTTTTGTTTTAAGGCCTATCTATAGTTTGGTTGCAATATGTATAGAAGATTTTCCATTGTCGATTTTTTTTTTTTAATTTATTTATTTTTTTCATGTAGTTGGGCTTACTGTAGGCGAGTGATTAAGAGTTATATGGTGATGCTGACATGCATATTTTTTGCTCTGGTATAGATAATCATATCATCGAAGAAATAATCTAACAAAAAATGTGCCAGCAAGAACAAAATAATTATAGGAATGTGATTTTCATCATGTTACTCGCTTGACTTTGTATGGTTGGCAGGAGTAAACTCCGTGGCCATTGTTAAACCCATCACCTCTACCCTTGTGAAAGCTTAGTGGCTGCTCTAATGGTGTTTCCTAGTCAGCATTTCCAATCCAGTCCCCCAAACACTAGCTCCGTTTTCCATTGCAGCATCATGCTTTGCCTTGGAAAGTGATCTCGGCTTGCTGGGTTACGCTGCATTTCTAATGCGCCACTTACATTGTCTTTCCACATGCTTTTTAAGCTGATGCTGAAACTGAAACTAAGAGAATAACCACAGAATGAAGTGAAGTAAAAACTTTTAAACCTTTTAGTTGCAGTAATGTTGTACAAAAGTTTGCATTAGTTCTCATACGATGGGCTGAATGATGTTGCAGTATGTTAGAATTAGCGAGTGTTAATGTGGGATGCTACTTAATTATCTACTTGCTAACATTCCCTGGTTATTGTTAGTTCTGATTTGCGGGCTTTCCACTGAAAGGGGTGGGCTGAACAAAAGTGTATGCCAGGGCTTTTCAAATCTGGTCCAAGAGGGCCAGTGTCTAACACAGGTTGATGAATATTCTGCTGATTCGACTTGGTTAGTTCTCAGGTTTTGGGTGTGTTCAGGTGTTGGTCAATTACAAATTGCTGGACGCTGGCCCCCTGGGACTTGCATTGAAAAGCCCTGGTGTATACCAATAAATGGGTTACAGTTAGTAATTGTACACTGTGCATGCATGTGATTAACTTTAGCTGCTGTAGGAATAAAATAATAATTTGCTGTGAGATGACTAAACTGGCGAACTCCTGTATAAAGTTCTTCAAAATGCAACAAAGCAGTTTCTGAGATTTGAGGTGTAGAATTCTAAAGTTATCAGGAGACCTTTTGATTGAAGCTAATATCCGTGCACCAATAAGTGTTTTTTTTTTTTTTTTTTTTTTTTTTCCTGTAAATCTATAAAACAATGGTTGGTACAGCTAGACCTCCTACTTTAGCCTGCTCTAATCTCAAAGTTCAGCCAGTCTGGTGTGCTCTGGATATTTGTCAGCCTCTCTTTAAATCAATGGTAAGATCACTGCTTATTTCCTAACACACCAATGATATTGATATGCAAGCCATCACACAGTGATTATGTAGTCAGAAAGAGATAAAGGGTAGAGAACATGTTAAGATTAACACATTGCCAGGGAAGGACAAATCTGTCGTCCTGATGCTTAGGATAAGCAAATAATATGTCCAGTGTGAATCAGTTTTTTTAGTTGTCAATGCCAGGGGAGATGATATAGTGGCCTCCAGAACTATTTCCTCTTTTGTACAACAATCAGAGAACAAAAACTCCCTCCCTAATTAATACTGGCATAAAATGCTCTTTCTAGTGTACCAGAATGATCTCACAGGTTATTATAGAAGAGCTGACGTTACATACGAGGGCAGTACTGAAAGTAATGCAAAAGTGGCCATAACTTTTTAAAGAACTCGTATCGTTGTTGAAATTGCATGTTGGTAGAGTAACTCTTCCTCCATACAAAGCTCCTACTGAACATAGTCTCCGTCACAAATGACGCATTTGTACCATTGTTGAACCCAACTCTCGAATCTCCCTGAAAATCCCCTTTGTCGCAGTTGATGGTCTACTGATCTACAAAATGTTTACATAGATGACACCATTGACAAGAGGCTGTGTACAGATTTAAAGAAGGGGAACCAGCATTGAAGACCAACCATGCAGTGGGAGACTATCAATCGGATTTTCAAAGTGGTATAACAATGGTATATAGGCATCACTTGTGATGCCGACTTTTTTTTAGTTTTCCTTTGGATACGGTATGTTAGGTATCATTTTGTCCTGGAGGTGGGCGCGATAGTTTACTGTGTATGGACAGATTATGGCTTACTCCAAAAAAAGGAAAGTAGAGTGTGAAAACTGAACTTTCAAAGATGAATAGACAGATCAATACAGTGTATGTTTAGAATCAGTTTGTCTCGTATTTTCCGAAACCATGGCGTGTAAAATAGTTGAACTGAGAGCGCCCGGTATGACCGAGCAACCACCAGACCTTTCACATTCATTTACTGCCCAGCAGCATGCAAATAAAGATTCACTAAAGGTTCATTTAAAATTGTTGTTTGCGTCCCATACAAATACAAGGACTGAAAATTGACAGCATTGAAAATTAGTTACTGAAAATTGACAAATATTATTGAAATGCTGTGGATACGTATTCAGAAAAAATAATCAATTTAAATAGAGATCTGAATCCTAACACAGTACATGAAACTCTGATCCTGGATCAAAGAAGATTTTATTGATGGTACCTTCTTAAGTTTTAGTGCCCCTGGTATAGGGGAAGAGTTTACTTAAACAGCATATATAATTTGAATGACCCCATGTCAATTAATATAGTTAAAAAAAAAAAAATCATGCCTACTTTTGTTTGTTCTGATTGAATTTTATGCCACATGGAAGTGACTAGTCTTGCTTCCCTAAAAATTTCACTTTGCTAATTTCATCCGTTTTGGAGAGATTATTTTATATGTGCCCTAAAAATGACCATTTGTCAGCATTGTACTGTCTCATTTCAACCAATAATAATTTAAAATGCTAATTATTTCTTCGAGTATTGATGCTAAAATTGTGGTAATCTTCTAGAAGCATATGATCTGTAAAAATTGTTGCTTAAAGTAAAAAGAGATGTTTTTTGTTAATAGCTTACAGCTTGGTCGATACCCAGTCAACTTCATGTTGCAATATTTTACCAATTTTGCATTTTAGAATAGTAAATTTTTTTTAGGTTTGTCTTTTCATGTGAAATCTTAATTGGCCAAGCTGCATCTAAATGTCAATGAAGATCACTGAAAGATTTGAATTCAAAAAAGTTACAGACGATACATTTGTCATTAATTTGACATTTGAATTTAGCAAATGTGTTTTCTTTTATCTGATAAAAAAAAATATAAATGTGTATGCATTTTTCCTTTCAAAAAATTAAGCATGGATAAGGAGATGCGCATTAACTGTTATGAAACATTTTATTATCTGATCGTGGCACCAATACCATGTTGTTCGGCACAGCCCTCATAGGAACAGTTAAACTACACCCTGTAACTCTCCACATTACAAGTAACTTATTTGGGAGGTTTGGCTGATTTTAAAATGGTCAGTGAGTATAAATGGAGGATAGTTATAATGGATAAACTGTCAACTTGGTATAGTTAACGCACTCGGAGCAGCCAGAAGTCTCTTCTATAAGCATTTATGCTCCTGCCTGATTAGTATGTTACATAATATTACAAGTTATCAGGTATCAGATGATCCCTTTATCATGATTCAGTGGGATTGACTAATACACTCCAAACACTGATAAATGACACTATTAGTCTGCATTACAGCTCCTGTGTGAGATACACTAACCGGCCAACAAAAACAAAAAAATTGTGTGCCTCGCTTCATGCGCTTCCCTTCTTACCCTGTTGCACCCATCGCTCTGAATTAAAGTACATCTGAGCTCATCAGACCACATGACCTTTTTCCGTTGCTCCAAAGTCCAAACTTTATGCTCCCTAACAATTGAAGCCCTTTTTTGATTAGTCTCACTAACAGGTGTTTCCCCCCCCCCCCCCCCACACACAGCTGTTTAATCTCATTCCTGTGACTTCTCATTACACTGTGTGCATGTGGAAATGCTCTCTTACTTTCACTATTTAACAAACTCTGTTTTTTACTGTTGATTTTTTTTTCCTTTTTTTTTTCTTCTTTTTTTACCATGCAACTTCACAAAGCATGTACCGTGATCTCAGTTCATCATTTTTTTTTTTTCCAGGCCACATTTATGGTTTGATGGTTTAGCACTAACCTTAAAGGTTTTGACAATGTATTGTAGGGTTTTGAACCCAGTTCCAGTTGCGTCAAATCTCCTTGATGTAGCCCAATAATTTGACCCTTTTGAAATGGTTTATTATTATTATTATTATTATTTTTTTTTTTTTTCTGCGCGCGGGGGTCTGTCTGTCTGTCTGTATGAGCGCGCGCGGGGGTCTGTCTGTATGTCTCTGTGTGTGTGTGTGCGCGCGCGTGTGTGTGTGTGTGTGTGTGTGTGTGTGTGTGTGTGTGTGTATATATATATATATATATATATATATATATATATATATATATATATATATATATATATATATATATATATATATATAATTTTTTTTTTTTTTTTCCCCAGTAATCCAAGTGTAATAAACCATTCACACTTCACATATTAGTGTGGATTATGTTGAGGAGGAGCCGAACACTTTTGTTTTCTCTGACTATATCCAGGAATGTGTACCCTACCTCAGGTCAAAAGATCAACCTGTTCCTTCTTAGCACGAGGGCCACAGCACATTTAATAAGAACTGCATGCTGGTCTATTGTTGGTGTAATCCACTCAAAGCAGCATTCCACTAAATTATTCATTTCTGTTAAATTACACGCTGAGTCATTTTGACTTCACAGTCTGCCAGATGCTCTCTTTTAATTGTCACCAGACAGTACAAAGCTAAAATTAGCAATTGTTAAAAGATTGAAATAGATTTTTTTTTACATAAGGTTTCCATATGACTAAGATTTTAAAATGGTTGTAAACCTTAAAGGAGCACAAATGCACTGCCTGGCCAAAAAGTCACCACTGCAAATGGGTCGAATATTGGCCTGCATCAAGCAGCGAAAACAATTCAGGATATTTGAAGTTACTGGAACTGAGTTAAGATCCGTCCAACACATTATTAAATCCTGTAAGGACTGTGTGGAATCTTCAACTTTGTGAAAAAAAAATCCTAGAAGAAGAAGAAAAATCATGACTGGAGATCACTCGAATGTTTAGTAAAGATGCATATGATAAAATAACTGTATGAATAGACACACATATATATACACACACACACATGTATACATACATACTGTACATATTCTTCATTTTATTGCTACATATATGCTTCATGTGCTCTCCTTCTTACCCTGATGTGCTCTAGAATTGGGTCAATCTGGACTCATCAGAACACATGACCTTTGAACACATGAAGCATATATGTAGCAATAAAATAAAGAATATGTACAGTATGTATGTATGTATGTATAGATGTGTGTATAGGTGTGTCTATTCATACAGTGGTACCTTGGCATACAAATTTAATCCACCTAAAAATCTGAAATTTTTGAAATTTCAAACACTAAAATGATATTTTTGTATATGAAAAGAATTGTACAATAAAACATGTACAAAAGACATGAAAATGACGTGAAATATGAAATAAACCTCACTTAACCTTAATTTATATTTAAAAAGGAAACTGAAAGTGGCTCTCTTTTCTTGTTGCTAGCGGCATTGCTAACATTCTTGGGACCCTTGGTGCTATGTCTTCACTAAATCTTGCATAAAATAATAATAAAATTTTAAAAAATAAACTCGCTTCGTTCGTAATGCCGAGGTACCACTATATAATAATTGTTTTCATTGTTCTAGACTGTAGGAAATAAATATGTGTGTTCAATAATAGTGTGATAGCACATATTGTGACATTTTTGTATGTCCACCTTTTTATTTAAAACATTTAAGATAACATAACTTGCATGCTTTACACTTTATGAATATGTATAAAATATGGTAACATTAACATTAGGGTCTTACAGCTAATTTATTTGTGACTCGATACCGGGCAAGGAAAACTTTTTCTTTTGACATGCACTCACTCAAACTCTCTCTCTCTCCTTTATCTCTTTATCTCTCACATACATGTATGTGCTCTTAACATAGGGAGGGAGATAAAACGTCATGCATTCATGCAGCAACACACTCTTGCAATAAGCTCGATGTTGCATTCAAGTCGCATTTCCTCACCGATTCCATTCAGGCTAATGAAATCACCATGGATCTCCATAACGTTTTTATCAGATGTTGTATTTTGAGATATATTATTTGCATTTTGCTGCATAGATGCTTCTTCTTTACATATTCAAACAAATAATTTCCAGAGAAAGACTTGTGCAGACATTGCTATCGGTCATTGTATCACATTGTAGCAACGATATTGTCCCATCTCATTATACCCATTAGTTCTACTGTACAGTCGTGGCCAAAAGTTTTGAGAATGACACAAATATTAGTTTTCACAAAGTTTGCTGCTAAACTGCTTTTAGATCTTTGTTTCAGTTGTTTCTGTGATGTACGGAAACATAATTACAAGCACGTTTCAAAGGCTTTTATCGACAATTACATGACATTTATGCAAAGAGTCAGTATTTGCAGTGTTGGCCCCTCTTTTTCAGGACCTCTGCAATTCGACTGGGCTGCTCTCAATCAACTTCTGGGCCAAATCCTGACTAATAGCAACCCATTCTTTCATAATCACTTTTTATTTTATTTTATTTTTTTTTTTTGTCCACCCGCCTCTTGAGGATTGACCACAAGTTCTCAATGGGATTAAGATCTGGGGAGTTTCCAGGGCATGGACCCAAAATTTCAATGTTTTGGTCCCCGAGCCACTTAGTTCTCACTTTTGCCTTATGGCACGGTGCTCCATCGTGCTGGAAAATGCATTGTTCTTCACCAAACTGTTGTTGGATTGTTGGAAGAAGTTGCTGTTGGATGGTGCTTTGGTACCATTCTTTATTCGTGGCTGTGTTTTTGGGCAAAATTGTGAGTGAGCCCACTCCCATGGATGAGAAGCAACCCCACACATGAATGGTCTCAGGATGCTTTACTGTTGGCATGACACAGGACTGATGGTAGCGCTCACCTTTTCTTCTCTGGACAAGCCTTTTTCCAGATGCCCCAAACAATCGGAAAGAGGCTTCATCCGAGAATATGACTTTGCCCCAGTCCTCAGCAGTCCTTTCGCCATACTTTTTGCAGAAGATCAATCTGTCCCTGATGTTTTTTTGGAGAGAAGTGGCTTCTTTGCAGCCCTTCTTGACACCAGGCCATCTTCCAAAAGTCTTCGCCTCACTGTGTGCAGATGTGCTCACACCTGCCTGCTGCCATTCCTGAGCAACCTCTGCACTGGCGACACTCCGATCCCGCAGCTGAGTCCTCTTTGTGGCGCTTGCTGGACTTTCTTGGACGCCCTGAAGCCTTCTTAACAAGAATTGAACCTCTTTCCTTGAAGTTCTTGATAATCATATAATTTGTTGATTTAGGGGTAATCTTAGTAGCCACAATATCCTTGCCTGTGAAGCCATTTTTATGCAACGCAATGATGGCTGCACGCGTTTCTTTGCAGGTCACCTTGGTTAACAATGAAAGAACAATGATTTCAAGCATCACCCTCCTTTTAACATGTCAAGTCTCCCATTCCAACCCAATCAGCCTGACATAATGATATTCAGCCTTGTGCTCGTCAACATTCTCACCTGAGTTAACAAGACGATTACTGAAATGATCTCAGCAGGTCCTTTAATAACAGCAATGAAATGCAGTGGAAAGTATTTTTTGGAATTAAGTTAATTTTCATGGCAAAGAAGGACTATGCAATTCATCTGATCACTCTTCATAACATTCTGGAGTATATGCAAATTGCAATTATAAAAACCTAAGCAGCAACTTTTCCAAATTCCAATATTTATGTAATTCTCAAATCTTTTGGCCACAACTGTATACACACACTTTCAGGATATTGCCATATTTGGCAAGCCAAGGTATCCTGTTACAGAAAATGAATGAAATTTCGGGATTAAGTTAATTTTCATGCCAAGAAGGACTATGCAATTCATCTGATCACTCTTCATAGCAATTTGCATATACTCCAGAATGTTATTATAAAAACTTAAGCAGCAACTTTTCCAATTTCCAATATTTATGTAATTCTCAAAACTTTTGGCCACGACTGTATATAAAATGTAGTAATAAGTAAAATGGTCTGAGTAATTCTGGCCATTAGTGAGGCTCAGAGAAACAATTTTTTATTTGGAAAGAGGAGCGTACAGAAGTGCTAGATTAGATTTGTTTATCACTGCTGTCTCTCCCCGGATGTGTCTTTGTAAGGATCCAAGGCTCGGTGTATACCCGCATTGAACTTAACTAGAGCTTCATCATACAAGATCGGGACAAATGATACGAGACTGTCTCATCAGATGGTCTTAATGTTTATTTCGAAAAATTACTTTTTATTGTATTTGAAAGTAGATGAGTTTTATGAAATGGACGTAGACGTTGTTCATCATTAATCGTTTTTAGCATCATAAGTACATTTCATGACAAAATTATTAATATGGATCAGCAAACGATTAGATGTTTCGGCAGCGGCAGAAATAAATCGTGTTATCGGACAGCCACCTGAAGTGCACGAGCGCATCACACTTACAGATTTAATTGTACAGATGAGGGAAAAACAATCCTGATTGTATTTCATTATTTATCATTCCACTGAATTTTATTCCGGAGACCTCAGCACACTTGTTTTTTTTTTTTTATGTGAGTGTTTCTATGTCAAGCACAGCCCCCACGTGGAGTCTAATCCGTCTTTATTAAGCCAGTTGTGAACGGAAAGTCCTTATGCTGGTTTATTGTCCATTTTGTTTATATATTACCAAAAATTCACAGGTGAATAAGGCCTGCAGGGTTAGTGTTTGACAGCTCCTCAGTCAGTTTTCTGGCGTTCTGGTGTCTTAGGAACACTATGGGGTAGGTGCAAAAGGTCTGAAACCTTTAAAAGAATATATTGGTGCAGAAGTTTTTAGATTTATAAAGCAATACAACTATGGGGGAAAACCAGGGAATGGATGTGTTACTGATTCTCTGGTGTCGGCATTACACTCATGTCTTAATCTTGATATGAGAATGAAAGAAAAGACAAAAATGTCACACAAAACATAACATAACAAAGACCACCTTTTCCTCCGGCCTGTCTCACCCCTCCTTTTCCAGTCCTCCGAGTGAGGCAGGCACACACAAAGAGGAGATTGTGGGAATCTGGGCCTTGTGACAGTCTTCACGAACTAGGGGTTATTGGGGGGCAGAGCTCTTTATTTGTGTGTGTGTGTGTGTGTGTGTGTGTGTGTGTGTGTGTGTGTGTGTGTGTGTGTGTGTGTGTGTTTTTCAGGAAGGGGCCGCTTATCCTGGAGCCTACTCCAGTGTAAGCTGGCAGCCTCAGGTCATGTGACCGGTGTTGTCATGACGAGTTCATGTCACCCCATACGGAAAAAAGGAGCCATTTAGCCGTTAGCCAAGAGCAGACGGGTTTCACATTCATTATTAACTTGGTGCAGGACAAATGGTTAAAATATTTTTTAAATATATTCTTTATTTGTTTAAAAATTTTTTCCTATTTTGCCGTTTTAACACTCGCTGATGACCGGCTTCCCGTTCCTGCTGTGCATTTTTGCCATAGTAACACACTCATGATAAATGGAGTGTGTAAGTGTCAAATAGAGGTGCTGCCTCTCTCTTCCAAAGACACACACACACACACACACTCACACTTTGAGAACAAGAGGAACCAGTTTACATAATTAATATGGACAATCAGTATAGTGTGTGTGCATGTGTGTGTGTGTGTGTGTGTGTGTGTGTTTCTCTCTCTTTAAAGCATGAAGTAGGGAAATCTCTTTGCAGTCGTGTGCACTTTCCCATATGACTCCATATATGCACATGTAGGAGTACTTGATTTAATCTCATTAGACCTGCTGGGAGAAATTCCACGTTGTGTATTAGACTAGTGCTGCAAAATTAATCGCATAAAAATGGAAATCCTAATATGGACCAGTACGACCAGGAGATTTATTACAGATATTATATAAATACTGTGTGTGTGTGTGTGTATATGTATGTGTGTATGTGTATGTGTGTATGTATATATATATATATATATATATATATATATATATATATATATATATATATATAGTGTCATGAATTTAAGTAGGGTTTGTCAATTATGTAAGTATTTCGTTGTTGTTGTTTTTTAATAACACCCCTGTACCGGTATCATTTGTGCCGCGGTCACAGGGCTTTATCTAAAGCTGACTGGATTAAACCACCCTGGTAATTGCTGTATCAGCAGTTTAGCGAGTCCACTGATCCTGGATACAAAAACTTGCTCGTCAGCTTGTAAGACTTACAGATAGCTGCTATTGCTTTGGCTATTTCTGCTTGGTTATATTGAATTATTGAATGATATTGAATGTTTTCCAAGGCTGAAGCAGTTAATGCTGTACTGCTTGGCTGTGCTGTTGGAATATACAGCTAGGCGGTTTAAATGAACGTTCTATAAAGTCACATTGTGTGTATTATATTGAGTGACGATGCTGTAACTGGTGTGTTCATGAACTGTTGTGATTATTATTGTTGTTATTATTATTATTTTAATTTTTTTTTTTTTTTTTTTGAAAGCTGACTTTAATTCCGCGTGCCACACCCAGGCCTGCCAGACCTTTTGAATTAAGAAATCACTTAAAGCGAACCTGTCTGACAAAGTAAAGCCTGCTCAAATCTCTCAAAAAGTAACAAGTTCTTAAAAGATGAATAAAAAATCAAGAACAGATGCGAAACAAAGTAGTTGACACGTATCAGTCTGAAAGGGATTACCACGCCATTTCCATGGTTTTGAGTCTCCAGCGAACCATGATGAGAGCCATTATCCACAAATGGAGGAAACTTGGAACAGTGGTGAACTTTCACCGGACAGGCCGGCCTACTACAATTGCTCAAAAAGCACGACGAACACTCATCTAGGAACTCAAAAGAACCCAGAACAAGATCTAAAGAGCTGCAGGCTTCACATGCCTCAGTTAAAGTCAGTGCTCATGATTAAAGAATAAGAAAGAGACTGGACACAAAATTCCATCCATGAAAGAGTTCCAAGGCGAAAGCTCCTGCTGACCAGAAAGAACACAAAGGCGATTATCTCCAAGACTTTTGAGCAAATATTCTGATGAGACAAAAGTTCAACTTTTTGGAAGGTGGGCGTCTCGTTAAATCTGACGTACGACTAACACAGCGTTTCATTAAAAAATAAAAAGGCTTCGTTTTTGTCCCTCAATTAATTATATTATTCAACTACTCCATTTTTGTATTTATTCAGGTTACCACTGCATATTAGCAATATTTGTTTCATTATCTGAATCATTTCAGTTTGACAAATATGTGTAAAAAATCAGAAATCAGGAAGGGGCTAATAGTTTTTTCCTGACACTGTGTATAGTTTAGCATTCACATTGTGCTGTCTGTCTGTCTCAGGCTGGTCTCCTCTGTTCACGCCATCATGGCCACCACGGCTGGAATCATTGTGGTGTCCTCATGCAGAGAGAACGTGATAACAAACAGGTGAGTCATCTAACACCACACTGCGCCTCGGCCCTTACCGACCAATCAGCTCCGCCCGTCAGAGCGTCCATTAATCCTCCCACTCGTGTAGACCAGTCAAGCTCGTGTTCACAATTAACAGACTGATTCTCTTTGTGTGTGTGTTTGTGTGTCTGTGTGTAGATGCACCTGTTTACATAATTAATATACACAAGCTTTTGTTAACGTGTGCAGCATTCATGACCAAGGGCATTATTATCTGTTGTGTAAACCTCTTATTAAGCCCTTACAGTGTGTATGCATGTGTGTGTGAGACAAAGAGAGAGAGAGAGAGAGAAAAAAAGTAGTTACTTTGCTTACTTGTTCACTGTGTATACTATATCGCTTTCCAGACATCACTCCTCTGAACCGAAATGAAAGAAATACATCTTTTTTAAATATTTTATGTAATGTTCATATGACTGGAAAACAGAGCTTCAGCTATTTCTAAAATAGAAAATCCTCTGCACAGAATATAAATTCTTTCATAATTTTGTATCCTATACTGTACTTACTCATATGTTAGTAATTTCAGTACGGGTACAAAAGTCATGTTTTAAATAAAACTGACTTGCTTTACGTGCTTTAAAAGTTTTTTCATTGTTGTTTTTTGACAACAGCAACCAACTTTCAATGCTTAACCTGTTAGTAATCAGTTTAAGGCTATAATATGGCTATACATACAGATCTAATTTTTTTATTGTGTTTTCCAAACTTTGGTGGGTCTACAGAATTTCTCAGAAATATATATTAATAAACAGTTGTCTACGGCACCCTGAGTCTTACCAGCTAAACACAAATTGATGCACAAATATCAAAATGCACAGAGTACAGATCAGATATTAACAATACACCAATTTCAAAAAGTGTTGCTAGGTAACGCGTGCACAAGACGGTGCACATACTTTTAGGAGTGATATAAATCTTTTACGCAGTGTCTCAGCTTAAACACACTTAAACTGGGAGATGTGGCACAAGAGTGTGAAACAACCTGGTATATTTGTTCGCAGTGTTCACATATGTGCACATTAGACCAATTACAGCACAGGTTTTTTTTTTTTTTTTACATTTATATTTATGTATATTTATCAGAGATGGGAAATCACCATGTGGCTTCGTGGTTAGCACTGTCGACTTGCACCTCCAGGTCCCTGGTTCAATTCCCGCGTCAGGTCTGCATACATGACGTTTGCTTGTTCTTCCCGTGCTTGGTGGGTTTGCTCCGGTTGTCTCCCACAGCCTAAAAGACATGCAGGCTAATTGGCGTTCCCAAATTGTGTGAATGTGCGAGTGTTGACGGGAGGTCCTACCACTGTTGTACAAAATGGGAACTAATACAATGGCCACCCTTGGATTCTACAGTCTCTCATTGGACTACAGAGGTTCTTAGATGGATGTGAATGGATTGGATGAGAATCACCAGGAGCCACCCTATATGATGATATCACGATACCTAGGTGCTGATTCAATGTGTATGACGATTCTTAAAGTATCAAGATTTTATAAATATTCCGATTTAATTTTTCCTTTTTTGGGGGGATTTTTCCTGTGATTTTCTCCCTAATTTAGTCGTGTCCAATTCCTCCCCGTCACTAGGGGGCTCCCACATTACTACTACCACTCAGTCGGGAGGGCCAAAGACCATCACGTGTTTCCTCCGAACCCCGTGACGACAGCCGGCCACATCTTTTCAAACTGCTCGCTCACGCACCGTTGGGGGCGGAGTAACACACTCTGAGGACAGCGCTATCCGCTCCTTCTGTTGCGCGACCTCACAGACGCCCCTGATTGGCTGTAGAGCCGTGATTAATGTGGGAGCACCAAGTACATCTCATCCCTCCCTCTGAGAGAGCTCGGCCAATCAGACCTAGACCTCCGGCTGCGAGAGGTTACAGCGTCACCCGGAAATCGAACTAGCGATCTCCACTGCGCCACTCTGAGGCCCCTTGGTCACAATTCTAAACAAATTATTTGCTCCTACCATACAGAAGTTGGAGCAGGATGCAGCGCTGCCTTCCAGTGTGTACATAGTTTAGAGAATGCCACCTGTAGGATTACAGGGGAACTGCAATGTTTTACCACCTCAAAAGTAAACATCTAAATCGATTTTGGAGTCAGTGTGGTGATGAATTAATTGCCACACAAAAGAATCACAATACATCACTGAATCAATATCTTCAATATTTATGGTAAAACACAGCAATAAGGCTAATGCATGTTTATTACAGCATGTAGAGTAAGCCAGAAAATGCAGCATGTGAAAGTAAGATATAGCTAAAAAAAAAAAAAAAAAAACTTTTTTAAAATCATTACATGCATTTGTCTTCCAGGCACTGGCTGGCCACTTCGTTTGTCCTCAGTTACGGAGTGCCCTACATGGCATACGACCTCTTCGCCATGTACCTGAGCCACTACTACCGCTTCCAGGTCCAAGGCCACAAGGATTACAGAGGACACTCACTGAAGACAATCGGCTCATTTGTGAGGAAAGAGTCCCTCCTGGTCCTTCATCACATCGCGCTCCTCACCATTCTCCTGCCTATTACACTGGTGAGAGACGGGAGAGAGAGAGAGAGAGAGAAACGCTGTGGGGTTGAAGGATGAGTAGACAGTAGAGGACACCTAGAGAGGGTTTGGCGTACTGTGAAAGATGAGATACAGAAGAGAGAGATGAAGTCCAAACAAGTGGAACATTTTAGAGTAGTGGCGATGGAATGTAATGCAGCTCTTTTTTCACGGAGCGACCTGGTGGAGGAGGGTGTTATCACAGTGATGGCAGTCACACTGCTAGTACTGATGGATAGGGAAACACACACACACACACACACACACACACACACAAACAGGAGTGTAATGTTGCTGTGTGGAGGAAACCTGGCCTTTTGTTTCGCTGCGCTGTGATGTCAGTAGTGATATGAGATCAAGTGACCCTGGCTTCTATTATTCACACACAGCTGCTGCTTATCCCATCACACAGAAACACACAGATAGATATACAAACACACAGCATTTATATTTCAATAAAAATATTAAAAGTATGTACTATAAAAGTGAGCTTCATATGTTCATACCAGAATGGGGAAAATGTGATCTCAGGGACTTGTTGCACCTACAAAGGGGGCATGGGTGTAGGTACCAGAGGGGCAGGTCTGAGAATTTCAGAATACAAACGGGCAAAAAAAATAATAATAAAACTTAACAAGCTATCCAATGATGGAAACTTCAAAGCACTTTTTGTACGTCACTCTGGAAAACAGCGTCTGGCAAATGCATGAATGTAAATGTAGTCTGTTCGAGTGGAGTTAATGTTTTGTAGCCCATCCTCACCGCATTTCGCATTCTCTGCTGCTTTTCTGTGCATCACGGTTGTAAAAAGCGGTTAATTAAATTTCCACAGCCCTTTTGTCAGCACTGTTCTCCTTCATCCCCCCCCCCCCCCTCTCTCTCTCTCATCAACATGGCGGAACTGCAGCTGACATGATGAATGATGATGAGTATTGAGAAAACATTGCCTGGCCTGTCCTGTGTAAACACTGTTCAGCGTTGTACAGTATGTGAAGTCCCAGGAGGTCAGCCGCTCCCGAAAATATTCAGACCAGCCAAGTCACCGAAAGCACCCCGTGTCCCCATTCTGATGTGAACATTAAGTACGGAACATGACCTTTTATATGCATTATTTACAGTAATGCATTGTGCTGCTGCACCCTGATTGTCTAATTAAATGAGTATAAGAATGAGCAGGCGTTTTATTTTATTTATTTATTTATTTTTGTTAATGTGCTTGTAAAGTGATCTAGAGTCTTCTACCGTAATAAAATCTAATAATTGCAGTCAGCCCATATAATATACAGTGTATATTAGCACCCGGGCTTATCGTTCTTACTGTATATACCGATCAGCACCTGGTGTCCTCACTCATTCTCTCACACACACACACACACACACATGCATGCACACACTGCTGGGATTCTGGTGTATAGTGTTACATTGAGGGAGGCTGCTGTCTGTTTGGGTAACTGTTTCACCTCCTCATTTATTCATTATGCCTTTTGTGTACATGCAGATAATCGAGTATACGAGTTCTGAATCTCTCGATGCACCAGGAAAGGCCTGGAGAAAGAGGCCGAGAGAAATCTTTGTGTTTTATTATTGATCTACGTGGCACCATGATAACCGTAGTTGACGATGATTTTACAGTATGTGGCAGTATCCAGGCTATAATACTACACTGCTGTTGTTCAGGACGACTAGAATCAGACAACAGCTGCCTGGACGTTTTATTCATGTGTATGATGAAGACTGCTTGTTTATTCCTTTGTTTCAGTTCTTCAGGAACGACCAAGGTGATTTCTTCGTCGGTTGCCTTTTCCTGACAGAAATCAGCACACCTTTTGTTTCACTGGGCAAAATCCTGATTCAGGTAACATGCATACGCACACACACACACACGCACACACACACACACACACACACACACCCCTACTAAATGCAAGGCTTTGACGTCCAGCTTGCAGATTTGCCGATCTGCGGAAACTGTCAATCGTTAACTCCGTACTGTTCTCACCGAGCTCGCTCCAGTGTGCATTCGCTCTCAGAACGTTTTCTGCTCAGCAGCTTTCCAAAGTGCTGTTTCTGCAGGTCGGCCTGGAAAAAGTGCTGTCGGCCAGGCCTTTTTTTTTTTCCTGAAACCTGGGTAAAAAAAAAAAAAAAAAACTTGTGTGTAAACCAAAGCAGAAATAAAGCAAAGAGTTAAGCACTTTCTCATGTCTGTGTTCCACGGCCTGCTGCTGCTTCTCTAATTCGTTTATTTTCTTAGTTTCTTGCATCAGATGTCAGTCTTTTTAATTTATTCCCCTTTTGTTTATCACTGTGCAATGACTGTTTTGTAATGAATCTTCTTAAATCGTTGTTGTCTGCACAATTTGCATCGTCTCTGTGATTGGCATTTTCTTTTAAGCCGTTTCTTAATGTGTGTCTTTATGACGTTGTATACTGTTGTACTGTTTTTCATGTTAGAAAACGATAATTTTGCCTTCTAGCTTAATAACGTGATCTGCTGTTTCCTAATGATGCGTAATAACATTCCCAAGAGTTTACCACTTTAGGCAACAATTTGACATAAAAATAATTTTAAGGATAGTAATGAAACCTTTTTTCGCTTTATGAACTGGCCACTCACTGAACACATTTTCATTGTGGTTACCAGCCTTTAATAATAAATGTGCACCCCTGGTTGTTTCACAGTCTCTTCAAGAACCATGGAACAATTCGCAGTGAAGTTATTTAAAATTTCATGTAGACGTCACGATCTAAATTAGGTCAGGGGGTAGCTCAGTGGTTAAGGCATTGGACTATGGTGCGAAAGCTCCCAGGTTCAAATCCCACGATCACCAAGTTGTCCCTGTTGGGCATGCAGATGTTGGGCAGATGTTGGGCCCATGAGCAAGGCCCTTAACCCTCAACTGCTTAAATGTATAATGAGATAAAAATGTAAGTCCCTCTGAATAAGGGTGCCTTCCAAATGCGTAAATGTAAACTAAATTGTTCTCGTGACCAATCATGTGCATGTATTAAATGTATATAGAGCAGCTTTAACTGAAATATAACTATTATATAAGCAATATATACAGTCTGTTTAATTGACATGATTATGTGTGATGGCCAGTGCACGTGTGAAAATGATTCCTCGTGTTCCCAGAGCTGCATTTTCCTAAAATATGCCAGTGTCAGTTGTACAGTGGGCACTATGCATGATGGGTGCATGGCTTCATCTGCTTCCTATCTTACCCTGACACACTTTTCTCTCTGGAATAGGATCAATCTGTACTCATCAGACCACATGACCTTTTTCCATCACTCTAAAGTCCTAGCTCTATACTCCCTAGTTTCAAATTCAATCCTCTTTTGCTTTTCCTGATTTTCCTCGTTAACAAGTGGTTTCTTATGGCCGCACTGTTCAATGCCCATCCTGCGAGTTCTCGCCACATGTTAAAATGGTCTCATTTGCTTGATGCAGGCCGATGATTTGACCCTTCGGAAATGACGACTTTTTTTTAATGCAGTGTATTGCTTGGATGTGATCTGAGTTCAAAGCTTGATGTTGATTGTGATAAAAGTGTTTGCACATATGTCCCACTTTCCTTGCTTTCCCTTATCTGAATATTTCTCCTCTTTTTGTCCACCACTGTCTGCCCCTGTAGATCGGTCTGCAAAACTGCTGGCTGCACAAAGTGAACGGTTGCATGGTGCTGTTAAGCTTCTTCCTGTGCCGCATTGTACTCTTCCCCTACATGTACTGGGTCTACGGCGATCACTACAGCCTCCCGGTCTACGCCGTGCCACTGCACATCCCGCTCTACGTCAACCTGGGCAACATGTGCATCCTCGCGCCGCAAGTCTACTGGTTCATCCTGCTCTGCCGAAAGGGCTACCGTCTTTACATGCGCCAGCGCAGCACCAACCACCAGAACTCGACCTCATCACCTCATGCCAAGGCAGAATAGAGTAAGGAGATCTGGTAATGGCACAGCAAGAACCATGCTTTCAGATACTCCAGAAGAGATTAGCATCAGCTATAACTGCTTCTGCTGTTTAGTTATTCTATACAAGGTCTACTTAGAATTTCTCTACACGTGTATATATATATATATAGAGGTTACAATCCTAAAATG
The DNA here is from genome assembly GCA_030347435.1 of Clarias fuscus. Taxonomy (NCBI): domain Eukaryota; kingdom Metazoa; phylum Chordata; class Actinopteri; order Siluriformes; family Clariidae; genus Clarias; species Clarias fuscus. The sequence continues at coordinate 12,983,057 of CM059212.1, read as the reverse complement.
CTGCAATGTATTGAAGGACACTCCTGGGGTGAACTGGTCCTTTCTGCTGTGAGAGCATGTGTGTGTGATCATACTGGTGCTCTGCCTCATGGTATTACATTATGATTTCTGGCTGGGAGGGGGGGGGGGGGGGGGGGGGGGGCATGAGTGAAAAGATCTGAGTGCTGTGTCGTGTCTTAATTCTGCCGAAAGACTGTTCAGAATTCGGATCAATGATAATGTTTTCCCGCTTTCTTTAGCTGTTCTTCCAACTCTGACTGAAATATTTGAATGTTGAATTTGAACTATGAATAACCTCTGTCTTTTTGTAGCACTTTCATAAACCGTTAAACCATGAATCATTTTTAGTAACCATGTTCATGTCCCATTGCTTGGCCTTAACCGCTCCAGCATTGCATTTTTATTTTATTTCTTTTTTTTTTTGTTAATGGCTGCTCATATTTTGCTGTGATTGACTTTAAGACTATCTCCTGTGAATGCTTTTAGTCTTCCTTAAAAAGCCTCATTAGGTGTTACATTGATGCATGTGGAAAATGAAGTCAAGAAACCCGAGTTCCTCCAGAACCAGACGGAGGTAGTAGAGTTTCATGGCTCTTGTTCACGGTGAGTGTTATAAAGCATAAAGGATTATTTTATGATTGTAGGTTGCTATAGTGTTCAGATTTGCTTAACCTCCATGTACAGTATACTACATCTCGGGACAGTTTAAGCAAAACATTTTTCTTGAAATGGGACCATTTATTTATTTTGACAAATACTACGTACAATACTTTTCAGAAATCGACTGAAGCAAGTACTGCCCTACACTTTTAGCTTAGGACAGTGTTCGTGGAAAAGCTGTTACACAACAGAAAGAATATGATTGTAGGTTGCTGGATTCCCACATGATGCGCGTGTGTGTGTGTGTATGTATATATACATACATTTGGATACACTATTTTATTACTGTAACTTCTATATTCCTTATGTACCTTTTGAATGTTTACACACAAAAGGTACACATCATATATAGCAATAAACAGTGTGAGGTTAGGTTTGTTTCACAGGTCTGTGTTAATCCTGCTTTCTGCCTGTTGGAAGAGAAATATCTCTACATGTCACAGCGTTTAGAGTTTTTAGGCTTCCTGTTTCTATTCCTTTTTTTTTTTTTTTTACTTGGTTCTTGGACACTATATAAACATTTACACACACAATGCACATTTTCCACTTAATTAAGTTTAATTGTAACAGGTTAAAGACTTGATTGACAAGTTGTTTCTGAATGAATGAATGAATGAATATGAAGCTATGGAGGCAGCCATCATGGACAACCAAAAACACTACTGGTTAGCTTCAGTACACTTGTAGCTCCGGTGCGACGCGTCTTGTTTAAATGGCTAAAATTCACGGTAAATGCAAAAGGCCATTAATTAATCCTCCATAGGATTGCAAATAGTTTTGAAAGATGATTCTTGAAGACTTGGATAGAAATAATAACTAAAAATTATAAATAATACAATTAGTGAACTGACATTTTGCATTATTACTATTGCTAATACATCCCATTAATTCCTTACTTGATCTTATTATTTAAATTATGAGTCTTTCTCCATAACTTGTAACCTGTGATTGAATACATATTGTGGGAAATGATGATTTGAAGCTGCAATGAAATGCGTCCATTGACGTCTATTACTCATTGCAGAAATCAAGAAATCAAATAATGCATACACTCATACAAAGCCAGAACATTATTAGATGGACGGCCTAACATCATTATAGTAAGTCTTAAGCTTAGTCTCGTATGAGGCTCTGTTTCTGCTCAGGTTTTGGTAAAGATAATATCAACTGAACTATAAAGATATGAAGCCTGAACCTGTGAAATGGGGGGGAGGATAGAATAAGACAACTGAGTCTTGAGATTTGTATTTGTGCTTAATTTGTGGTGGCTTGTTTTCCAACATGGCTTGTGTTGTAATCTTTGCAGTTGGAGACCAAAGATTGCCAGGCACTTTACTGAACAATATCTAATAAATACAACTTGCCAGACTAGAAGTCGTTCAGTATATCAAGTGTTTTGTATACACTGATCTTTTTGTACAGTGTTAAAAGTAAGAACTGGTAAAAGTCATCTTGGTCTTTTTTGTCACTGCTATGGGGGGGGGGGGGGAGAGGTGTTTTAAGTCAAACCCTGACTTGTGCTTAAATTTTCTTGTGAATGAAGGCATAAAACCGATTGACGTTTACAGAAGAATTTAATCAGAGTATGAGTATGAGACTTTTAAAATGGTGCAAATGCTTCTCCTTCTCCGATGCTCATTTCGTTAAGGGTTAAGGGCCTTGCTTAAGGGCCCGACAGTGGCAGCTTGGTGGTGCTGGGGTTTGACCCTGGGACCTTCTGTTCATTAGTCCAACAGCTTAAACACCGATCTACACCCCTGCCCCTAGAATTTTCAACTTTATTGGTATTAAAGCACTAGTGAAACACTGGGATGATAAGTGCATTCATTTAGCAGGGGCTTATATAGAGAAATAAAGGTAGTTTTTACTCTCAACTCTCTTCTGTTATTCTGCATAATAAAAAGTCCCTGATTTGACTTGAACGGCCCCTCCTATGGTAGGCAGAACTTACTTTCCCTGTTACTTATGGGAGTCAGTATTGTTCTGCACCACGATCCTGTGCCTTTTATTCATCTTGTGAGGTTTATACACCACTCAGAACAGGTTTTAAACACTTAGTGACATTTCACACCCAAGACAAATATATTACCTTCTGTTATGCTGGAGGCAAAACCAGAACTAAAAATGGTTTTGCCAGAATTCTTTTTCCTTTAATCAAGTCAGTGTCACCCTTATGCTTAGTATCTATAATTTTTTTTTCACTAAATGTAATAATAGTGCTTAATCAGCTCTGTAGCCAGTGGATTTATGGCTGAACTCATTAGCAATACCTGAATGCATCCTGCTGTACTTGAACTCGACATCATCTTCTCATTAGCGAAATCCTTTCTGATATTTATTGCAATTTCTTTAAATGCTAAAAACATGTTTCTCTTATGATCGTTGTCCCCGATCAGGAACGACCTCTCAGAGACGATAATTATGTGAAAGTCATGTGGATTTATATTCTTCTTGCCTCTACTTATTTTCCTTTTGATCTTACAATTATATTTATGTATAAGATTTGATATAATGAGGCTTTGATTTGTTTGTAGTGTAACCTTTTGAGAAATGTCATATTTGAAAGTAAATTGACTATTGCATACAACTAACATTCAGCTGAGAGACTAATTTATTTTTTGAGTATTGTGACAAATAAGTTGGAATCAGCGGAATTTTTTTATTTTTATTGTAACTAATTATTCTCACACACACAACCCAAAAGTTTCCTGAATTACAAGCACCCAAACAAAGAACACATGTACTGCAATGTTTTGCAACTCTGCAAATTCTGTTATTTAAATGATAATATTCAGCCATATTAAGCTGGTGTAGCTTTAGCTTTTATTTTTTTAATTAAAGAAAATGGTAGATTGGATATAAGAAAAGTGGTGAGGGAGCAACAATGCTGAACACAAGATGAAAATTTAGTGCAGCCAGTGTTCCTGGTGTTTTTAGTGAGTGAGAAAAACAGTTTATAAGAAAATCTTTGTGCCCGGTGTTGATCTGTTGCTTGGGAAACTGCACAATGAAGCAATCAACAATCACACAGCAACATTAACCACGACTACAGAGAATTCTGCATTGTTGTTGTGAGAGCATTTAGCCCAAGTGTCAGAAGCTTGATTTTGTATCATTAAACCAGTTTTCTATGGAATTGGATCAACATCCTGCTGGAAAATCCAACCATGGAACCGCCATTAAAATGTCCTGAAACTTTATGCCATGTATCCATGTTTCCACTGTTCTTGGAAAACAAGTCTCACATTACATCCTCGATCACTTGTTCACTTTATACAAATGTACCAAATCAGGTCTTTTCTGTATAACCATCCCTTTTTTCACACAAAGATCATCAATGTCTGAAGATGGCCCTGCATGGAGAGCCAAGATTAGTTTAAAGGCTGCTGTTGGCAGTGCCACATGGGTACCCTAAAGATCGCTGTAGATGTTCTCAATTTGATAGCATCATGACTGCGCTAACTAAAAAAAAATCCTCTTAATCATTAAATACCATTTACATACAGAGTAGATGGCTTCACCTGGGTACTACTAACATAATGCTAAACATCTACTGAAATCACCAATGACTGATGCTTTACTTGATCTTTCTCACACACTCGGCCCTGCTTGACTCGATATTGTATAACTGTTGGACCGTATCAAAAGAGCTTCCAATTTGAGCCTGTTCCTCTAGATCAGTGGTAATAGATTTAATTGACCACCTTCTCTGAATGGAAGATGGTGTGTTTGATCCACCTTTGCATGAGGAAACGTACACTTGTGTTGTATTTCAAGTGGGTTCATTAAAGCTCTGGTTATTTTTTTATTACTACCCTTACAATTAATATGGGCCTTTTAAGCATATGTAGTATTTTTAACAGCTATTACCCTGATTTATACCAATCATTACACATTTGTCTCATTTCAAAACACTGATGGTATCATTATGAGGGGTTTTTCCTTATAGAATAAATAGTTTTAGTCTGACATTAAAGAAAAAAAATCTCTTGTTAATTAGCTTAATGTAAATTACCACAGGTGACATCCAGCCAATCCAAAGCAACACGAAGTTGTCAGATTTAATTTACTATTTGTACGATTATATACATTAACTTCTATGAGGCCAAAATACCCTCATATTACAAATCATTAAGTATTCACTGACGGGCATCAAGAGTCATTACTTTTCCAGCTTCAAGATGTTTTTGTCAGAGAAATCCTCTGACTGGATGGAAAACATGAAGAAAAGTATAAGCTGGTCTTTCAGCATTAAAAAGTTAAACCGAAGCTGAAACGTCTACACTGACCCCTGCAGGACACTCGGAAATCACATCACACGTTTACGCATGTCCGGGAACTGAATAGATTCTCCATGAGAACAATTTCAAAAATCATTTGACAAAGCTTGTCAAAAAAAAAAAAGAAAGTCTCAGGTTGAGAGCCTGCTCTTGGTTCTTGTCTTGAGCCCATCCGACTCGGAAAGTTCTGAAGCAGACGATCATCTGAGGTAATACTCAATAGCAGCGGAGAAAGCAGCGAAACCACCACAGCCCAGAACCCCAGCTTTCAGGCCAGCTAGAGAATAAATTTACAGATTAAAATGTTGATGCGAAATAAATAAATAAATATTCATGATTACAACCAGCTTTACACTGTACAGTTTCAGCACTCTTTGCTGACATTTGAATAAATAACATTTCACGACACAGCCAGTGCCAATAGAATAAAATCCTGAAATTCTAGCATTAATCAGTTTACAATTTTTGAGTCATGATAAAGGGTTTTGTGCATGTCAAACATCGAAGCTGAAAACTTTACAAGTGTAAAGCAAGCAAAAAATATTTTTTTATTAAGCTGTAAACTGGTAATGAGGTGAATCCTACCTCTGAATCCAATCGCACCTCCAGTAATGCAGCCACTGTACACTGCGTTTTTCCAGTCTGATTTACCGCGATGCTGTGAGAAAATTTATTCTTATATCTTTTATCTACACATAGATTTTTTTTGAAGGTAAGTAAAAATGCATGACAAAGCTGAAAACCGCATGAGTAGCCGAAGCCCACAGGAAAACTCACTGATTCTATGATGCACTCAGTACATGAGAACATTGCCCCAACAATAGCGAAGTTTTTAGCGTAGGACATTCCTCTCTGACCCATGTCTCTCAGCACTTCTCTCGCCGTGGGGGTCTTCAGTGGGTCTTTAGGATCAAACCCAACGTTGGTGTCGATGCCAGCTGTGAAGACTCCAAAGGCACCTCCTAGCACAAAACCTGGTGAAAAAAAAAGGATTTATACAGTTTAAAAAATTACAACACAACTGAATAACGACAGCATTTACAAATAAAAAAATTATGAAGATCTCAGCTTTAGATGTTTATTTGATCAATGCTTGCCAGTGTTCATGCCAGAGTCAGTCCATCTACACATCCGAATACGAACATACTTTAAATGTGCTACCGTGCAGATTCATGTTGACAACTTACCAGCTAAAACTGGTCTCTTTTTAAAACCTCACAATGCTTATATTACATTTCAATAAATTATAATATTTAAAAGTTTATTCAACAATGGAAACTCATTATATATTCATTACACAGACTAAGATAGTGTTTTTTTTTTTTTGCTTACAGCTAATGAAAACACAAAATTCAGGATCACAGAAAATATTAATATTACCAATTAGTTTATTTTTATTTTTTTAATTGACCAATTAAAAAAATATTTAAAAAAAGATTCTTAATACAGAAATGTTGGACTTCTGAAAATTATGAACATGAACAGCACTACTTGGTCGGGGCTCCCTTTGCATGAATTACTGCAGCAATGGAGGCGATCAGTCTGTTGTACTGCTGAGGTGTTATGGAAGACCAGGTTGCTCCGATAGTGGCTTTGAGCTCTTCTGCGTTCTTTGGTCTGGTGTCTCGCATCTTCCTCTCCACAATACCCCACAGATTCTCTATGGGCTTTAGGTCGGGCTAGTTTGCTGGCTAATCAAGCACAGAAATATCATGGTCCTTAAAACAGGTGTTGGTGCTTTTGGCAGTGTGGGCAGGTGCCACGTCCTGCTGGAAAATGGAATCAGCGTCTCCATTAAGCTGGTCAGCAGGGGGAAGCATGAAGGGACCGTCACTGACTGTGCAAACTTTACATTGGACCTCAAGCAACTTGGATTCTGTGCCCGTCCTCTCTTCCTCCAGACTCTGGGACCTTGATTTCCAAATGAAATGTAAAATTTAAGTTCATCTAAAAAGAGGACTTTGGCTCACTGAGCAAGCGCCAAGTCCTTTTTATTCTTAGCCCAAGTAAGACACTCCAGATGTTGTCTCTGGGTCAAGAGTGGCTTGACACAAGGATTGCGACAGTTGTAGCCCATGTCGTGGCTCTTGAAGCACTGACTCCAGCTGCAGTCCACTGATTTTGAATCTCCCTCCAAATTCTTAAATGGGCTTCGTTTTACAATGCACTTAAGGCTGTGGTTACTTCTTTTGCTTGTGCCCCTTTTTCTACCACATTTTTTCTTCCATTCAACTTTCCATTAACGTGCATGGATACAGCAGTCTGTGAGCAGCCAGCCTACTGAGCCAGACTGAGAGACCATTTAAAGGATCAGAAAACCTTTGCAGGTGTTTTTAGTTAATTAGCTGATTAGTGTGCGACACCATGAGTTTCCAATATTGAAACTCAAATTTTCTGAGATACTAAATCATGGGATTTCATACATCAGTCCGTGTGAAATTAATCTATACGAGTTTCACTGATATCTTAATGTATTGAAATGCACCTATACACGCCCAATCGCAGGCCAGAGTCGCTTCCCAACGCCCATTTAAAAAAATATTGTGTTAATATTTTGCTAGATGATTTGATAGCAATGTGGCAATGTGATGAATACATTATTAGTTTGTAGTAATATGACCGAATAGCCCCTTCTACAAACTGACTAATTTGTTTGCTAGTCTCTGTCATTATAAACTCTGTTTTTCAACTTTGGACTTAATAGCGCCGTTCAAGCTTACATTTTCTCCCTTCCTCTAAAGGGTTTGCAATACTGAGCTTATTAAAGAATCCTCAATGAGTAACGTCTTCACTTCTGTGTGTAACAGTCATTATTCATATCCATTCAGCTCCAGGTCATAAAGAGCAGGAACCAGACCGTATGTGATTACCATTCCAAACATTAAACATGATTACTGTCTGACTGCAGTGTGTTTCGGGGTTGAGTTTAACTCATTTACCTCCGACACACGCCAGCGTCGCTTTAAAAGCGCAGCTCTCCATCCCGCGTTCTATCATCTTCTGCTCGTTCGTCTTGTGCGGAGTCGGTAAACCGCCCATAACGCCGGGATTCAGGTCTTTAATTTGTCTCTTGTCACCGATGAGATGTTCCAGCAGGACACTGTACTGTAAATGAGCATTTTCGGCTGTGGACTGAGCTGAAACGCTCGGTAATGAGGCATCGCTGCTCTCCACGGGCGCCGCCATGATGACGGTGTGCGTTTCACAGCCTGGTAAATCTAACTGCCTGAAAAATATTTGTTGATTCGACACAATCCAAAACAAAAAACGATAAGTAAACGCCGTCATTCAGTACATATCCAGGATTAAAAAACATAAATCTTCAACGCATACACATGTTATATATATTCTGTATGTTCTTTGTGGAGCATTTTTTTACATACAGGATTTCTGTGCAGCAGATTCAACACGATGAAGGTCGTCGCTAAATACTAACAGCCCCCTAGCGGATATGTAATGAACTACATACAGTGGGCTGACCTTGAGCAACATGATTAGACTCTTTTTCATTTCGATGTCATTTACTGTTTTCATTCATCTTCTGTACCGCTTTATCCTGTATACAGGGTCGTGGGGGACTAGTTGTTCCTTGGGCGCTTCACACACTGGTAACTGTGGGAGTTGTGTCAATGATTTACGTCATTCTCCTATTTAAACTATATTGAATCACACTTTCCATGTAAATGGGAACTATTTTTATCCAGGCAAAGATAACAATTTTATGTACATAATTAAAGCACAGAAGCTTTGTGCTAATTTAAGTGATTATTTGTCCTACTTACTATTGTCTTAGTTGGGGGGTACTATGATTATGGCATTAATAGTTTTGCTTTTATTATTTTGAACAATGAGTCATTTGTCTTGGTATCTCTTTAAATAACAATACCACTTTTACCTTCACAGGTTGATTTTTTAAATATGTTTTTAAGTCAGGATCTAGTGTTAATGAGTTATGCAAGTCCTCTCCACATGGCCAAAAGATCATACAGTACTCTCGATATACTGTAAGACTGCTAAAATAATTAAGAGCAGCTAAAGTTTAACCGTTACATACTTTTTAAAATGAAAATGAATAGTTGATCATTTTTATGCCATACTGGTATTCCTTTTATAAACCTCTATTTGCTTAATTTATTTTTCTTCCTCTTATTATTATTATTATTTGCCTTTTTGCCTTAAAACTTATTTTGTATTATTGTTATATTCATATCAGACGCTAGATGGCAGTGTCGCTTGAACATTTTGGTTGCTTGTTGATTTGTACTGATTTGTAAACTGTACAATGTGTACATGCAAACCTCATTACATTTGTTAAGAAAACTGCTGGAAGTCTCCTCCTCAGGACATGTGTTGTAACTCTCAAGAGCATGCCTGGTCCATTATGAGCAAAGACGCAGTTTTGTACTGTATGTCCACAGCTGAGACATATCAGTTTCTGACGAACAGCAGACAAAAGCTGCCATGGCCTGACCTACTTCAACTGTTTTGTGTTGCACATTTCATGTTACTTAAGATGAACTGGAATGATTGTTCTTTTAATAATTCATAAATACAGACCATCTTCCCATAGTCTATTTATGACTGAGATAACAAATATGCATTATTCCATACACACAATATTCCGTGTCATATATTGTACTTTTAAAAAGCTTTGGGTGGTTAATATTTAGCTGCATTGTAGGAGAATGTTAATCGCTCCAGAATGATGAACACTCGCCTTAGTCCAGGGATGTGCATTTTGATGCTGGTTTGTATACAATTTGGGGGAAGGTCTTCACCACATGCACACTATTCCTGACCCCATCCTACCACACAAAAATCATTCACTCTCCTTATAACTCAAAGCCTGGAATATGTTATTCAATGAGAAAAAGGAAGTTTTTACATTTTCTTTTCTGGTGACATTTTTATACATAGCTGCTAAAGCGGTCCAGTCACATTAAACCTGTGGTTTAGACTGACATGCAAGTATAAACACTTTATATTGTACGTTAATTTGTTCAGATTTGAGCCTTTTTACATAAGCTTAATATTTCCCAGGACCCACAAAGATCTTATCAGTGATGCTAATCTCGGTTCCAAAAAGGTGATAAACTGCTTGCATAATTCAAACTCTTGAAAGGGTAAAAGCAAGATAACATAAGAGCAACAGTGCCAGTCTGAATGTGTGTGTGTGTGTGTGTGTGTGTGTGTGTACAGAATGTTTTTGAGGCAGTAATGAAACCAATGTGCTTTTACTCATATGTTATCTTGATCTGAATCTTTTTAATGGTTATATTTATGTATGCGGTTTCTCATGTTTTTTTTTTTTTTTTCCTATTCCTGGAACTGAGATGAGCATCACTGCTGATTAATGTTCGGGTAAAATGCTGATGTAAATGCGATTTCTATATACCACAGCAATACTGTGGATTTCAAAACTATAGCACTTCAAATCAGAGCCACTATGAAGGCTTTACAGATCATGAGTAGCAGATACATCTCAACATTAACTGTTCAAGGAAGATTGTTGCATATTTTGGACGCCTTCAGCATGGATGCCTTTTCAGCAGCAGTAACTGCATGAATATGGTTATAAAATCAGGTACAGTTTCTGATTGTCAGACTTCAAAAAATTTCGAAATGTTCCAGGACGATCAGTGAACTTCTGATCATAAGGTCTAGAATAAAACATAGTAAAACTAACAAGAGATGCAGTGGCTGCAATGCCTACTATATATCTGAGAAACATATTGACAAGTGCCTCAAATTAGGAACAGGGGTTATCAATGGAAATTGTACTTTGTGTGGCACCTCAGAAATTGTGAAAGATATTGCATAACATCAACCAAAAAGTGCTTAAACATTGGTGAAGAACACGAAAATAGCTCTAATGAATTTTGGGAGCACATTCCTAATTGAGGTCCAGCTGTGAATATATCAAAATCCTGCACGATAAGATTACTTCCAGTCTCCAGAAGCTTGCCAGAAGAGTAATATTCATCAACAAGATAAGGATCCTTCTTCATTTCTGAAGAAGTAAAAAGTGACATGTATGATCTGGCAAAGTATGTCTCCTGGATTTGAGGTCTTTTTAAGAGAAAGGGTGAGCGACACATCCATGGTAAATAGTAGAACATCTATCCAGATGTTCATTTGTGTAACACTGCTGTCGTCTCTGTTGAGGAGGCTTGAGTCTGACAACAAAAACTAAGCTATATACATATAGAGAAAATCTCAATAATGAAAGGATACAGACTTTTGGGAGATTGGGCCAACTCTTCTTTAATTAATGATTGCTTTAATTCAGCTACATTAAGCTCTCAAGCAAGAACCTGTTGAAAACACCTGCCTGTTTACAGTCTTGCTGTTGAACCCTGGGGGGTTGGGTTTTAACCCACTTCAAAACTCTTATTTATAGGTGGACTTGCTCTTGTGTGTCAGATCATAGATTTGCTGCAAGTCCCACTGACTTCAGCTGCGCATTATCGACTGATGACTTCCCATTAGTATTTTCTTCTAGACAACCCTCCCATGGATTCTCTTTTGACTACTGGATGAGTCGACAATGTGCTCATGGAGGAATCTTAGTAGGCGAGCCACTTCTAGAAAGATTAAGCCTTGTTTCAGTTTTTCTTCCTCTGAAGATGAATGGCTTTCACTATGGTTTTCTTAGAATTGGCTTTGTAATCATTTTTTTGCTCTTTGGTTACCTTTGTGCCACTGGGGAAGCTCTGAACCCTCCGGGCGTCACTCCCCATGGCCACTGGGCGTGTTCTGTACATTGGAGGGGCATTGGAGGTGAATCCTTTGGGTGCTGTAGGTAGCAGGGTGGGGCCTCCATGGATCACATTTGCTTGTCCTGTGCATCCCATGAGTGCTTGATTGGATTTCAATCTGTGGAGTTTGGAGAGCGGGTCAGTGGCCTTGGTCTCTTTGCCTGCGGAGCCCTGTGCATGCTCAGCTGTGGTGCACTGGGTGTTCTGGTATTTTTCTATCAAGACAGGATGGACTATTTTCTTGTGACATTGGACCAGACAGGCATTGGTATCCTCTCACCAGTTTGTTGATGTATAGTTGGTAATCAGTGTTGTTTAGGTCACCTGACAGGTGCTGTCAATCACTATATTACTAGACCTACCCAAATGTTGGTATTTGTTTTGGCATTTTGGTATTATTATCCAGCAAAAACATGGATTTATGTTAAATTATAAACCACCAGACTCTCTAGTGACAGTCTTACATGTTGCATGTAGGCCTAAATAGGTACAAACAGAGATACAAAGGAATGGAAAAGAGGAAGCTGAAGAGCACCTTATGACCATGTAAAAAAGTTAACAGGTTGACATTAAAACCAGTAGTAGTCTGCTCAGTGACTCAAACCAACTTTATTCACATCTTTTGATACTCTTTCTTTACATCCTCTAATTTATTAGCTCAGATAATATCAGTATCATCCCACAGTTCTTGGGGCACATCAGTAATACACAACCAGGTTTCATTAACAGTCATAGGTTTTCTGTGCCTATCAGTAAAACCATTTCCACCACCCATGGGCGCTCAAGCTGTCATCAGCTATGAAGCATTATGATTACAGTATTTCACACCCTCTGCAACACACCTTTGTCATTTAAAAAACTCTTTTTTTTTTTCTTAGCTTCAAAATAGGGCGTTTACCGAAACACACATAATTACCATAATAAAACAGAAAATTATATGAAGGTATCATTTTAGACCTCATGCAGGTTTAATTCACGCCCTGCTGTAGAAAAACGGTGTAAATTATTTTAACAGATATCTGTCACATCCATTTTTTTTAGGATACCAGCTATTTGGTCCTGGAGGAACGTTGTTTCGTTTCACTGTGTACTAACTGTATATGGTTGGAATGACAATAAAAAGCCTACTTGACTTGACTACTACTTGACTTGACTATTTCTGATACCAGCAATAAACTATTGAGGTCCTCACTAGCAAACAACAATCCTTGACTAAAGATCCATGATGTATCCCAAATTTGCACAAAGAGTTAGATTAAACATTGACGGTGGGCATTAGTGGCTCAGTGGTAGGTTTCCCACCTACCAAGCAGAAGGCCTGGGTTTGATTACCAGGCAATGTCCAAACCCCAGCCAAAGATAAAATGGGAATGTTGTTATGTGGATCTGCTGTGGCGACCCCTCAACAGGAACAGCCAAAAGACTAACAACATCCAAAACTGTAAAATTAAACATTGCTTGGTGTGTGTCCAAAGTTGGACAAAAGTGGAACCCAGTGTGGTCTCTTAATGTTTTGCATCCATGTTCTGAGGTGGTTTTCATCTCGCTATGATAATAAAGAGCATTTATTTGGAATTGCGGTAGACTTCCTAGTAGCTCAAACCAATTGGCCAGTTTTCCTTCCTCCCCGAAAAGGTATTTCTGCAAACAGAACTCCTGGCCATGGCTTTTTCCCCCCTTTATGCAAAAGTGTAATTTGTGATGCGACTTTGCAAGACATTTGGGACAGAGCTTGGCACAGGATCATGGCTTGGATGTTGGGGCTAAATTTGACAAAATATCTGAATGAGCATGGATGAGTTTGGCACGAGTATTGATTTGGTGCTTGGCACACTGGAAACTGGTGTAGGGACCGGGTTGGTGCTTGACATGCTAGAACTTGACATGGATAGTTCTGCTCATGAAATAAGCACCCCAAAGCGGCCTCTTAAACCCCATAGCGGCCTCTTAAAGCCCATGTCAAATCCTGGTCTAGTGCTGAATAAGGAACTTGGTACCAGGATTTGACATGGCCACTAGCCTGAGATTTAAGAAGCTGCTTTTGCGGGGCTAGGGGAGAGGTTGGCACCTTCATGATGTCCTCAAAGCCATGCAGTGGTGCCAGTACTTTGTCTTCAAAGCTAGGGTGTCGAGCAAGCCAGACATAATTGAAGCTGGGGTTTGAAGCAAGCAAAACAACATCAAGGTTAGGGTGCAAAGCATGTATGATGCCCTTTAAGATAGACAGTGGTGCTAGCATGACATCCTCAAAGCCGGCTGGTGGTGCTATATGGGTGTGTTTGAAGCCAACTGATGGTAAAAAAAAAAAATTATTCTCAAAGTCGGTAAATGATGCAACCAAGACACCCATGGTCTGCACACTATGGGGCATTGAAGATTATGAATTGGGGCATAGTGCAGGTGGAACGCAGAATTTCATGAGCAGAACAGGGCATACCTCAGGCAGTTCAAGTTATAGTTCATACCTTCCATGGGAGGCCATCTCTATTACTTCTGTAAAAAGAAAATAATTTTGCTGGGTTGCGGAGACCTCTGTCAGCATTCCACTGGAGCATGGTATGAGAAGAGACTAGACACCTGTGCTATGTGCCTTCAGACCTTATGGGGAACCTCTTTGCATTTGATTGGCGCACAGTATGAGAATCCTCTTCACCCTTATGCAGTCAGCCTTATTTTGGAGCCTGAGGCAAGAGCCTGTCCAGTCAGGCTTACTTTCTTTCTCTGTTTTGAAGGACATCTTTAATCAACAAGCAAATAACAACATGAAACAAAACAAAAGACAAACTTAAACCAAGAACTGTGAATAACATAGCATTAGAATGAAAAGAACCCGAGGCAGCATTCTGTAACGAGTCTGTGAAGATTCTCAGTCATCCAAGTGAGATTATCTGGAAGTTGAATCTTCTTTTTTAGTTCTGTAGAAACATTTCACCACTCATCAAAGTAGCTTCTTCAGTCTAAGGTTAGTTGGAAAGTGACTTTTATTTAAGTCCTCCAAGGTCATAGAATCCTCCCCTATCTGAAAAGGCTTGTTACGTGAACAATGGGGAAGGTGAGAATTAGAGAGAGGGACGTTAGAGAGTAGAAGGGAAAGAGCCGTTAGGATGACAATAGAAAAGTAGGGGGAGTCCTTAAGTGTGGATTTCTTGTTGGATGTGTGATGAGGTCTTGATCTCCCTTGAGATAGATGAAAGGGCAGCATGAAAAATAGGGGACAGGTTGTATCAAAGACTTCCACTTCTGTTGAGAGAAGAATTTTCCAACTCCACATAGATGGCTTCTTTCACCTGTCTCTCGAAATATCCAAATATATCCTCTCTGTCCAAAATGCCTCTGCTGATTCCGGCCCTGAGGTGTTGCCCCTTCTGTGTTGATACATCCTATTATGAAGAAGTTGTTGTGTCTCCCGAGGGTAGAGCTCTGAACACTCTTCACTGCAATAGATTGCATATATTCTATTGCTCTCCTTATGCTTTGATGTGTGTGTTTATTTGGGGGTGGACGTCTTAGTCTGAGTCTCTGTCTTAGTGTGTTTTTTGATTTGAAGTGAACTGCGAACTTTCCCCATTGTTCATGTAACAAGCCTTTTGTGGCCCTATGATCTTGGAGGACTTAAATATGATTAACTTTCTTGGAAGAGTTGTGAAACGTAAACTATAAAAAGATCCCTCAGAAGAGACAAAAACAAATAAGGAACCAACTCAAACATGGGCTTTAAGTAAAGCACGCTAACATAAAATTCCTTAAAACATAAAAGAAAGCAAGAAACCCAACAGCACAATAGTGTAAACGTAAAAGTCAGTCTGTTAGTCCAAAAAACAGCACCGCAAGAGGATACTCTGACAGCATCTAACCACATGTATCACACATTAGCCATATATTATAAAGTAATTTAAAATGATTTAATAAATTCCGTCACCCTGTTAAAATAATCAAGCGTAGCATAATTAAGTTTTTTTCAGTGCATCTGATGTCATTTTAACTTGGAAACAGATCTGATAAAAGGCCTCTTTCTTGGGCACTGTTAATCACAATGGTGCAAAGCTGGTATCATTTAATAGGAAGAGCTCTTTTATGGATATACTGTGGTTGTTTTGCCTTATGACGTAGAATGTCATTGTTTCCTATTGTTGTAACCAGTCATCTGTGCAGAAGCCTATTTGATTGAAAAGCGTGCGAAAGTCAATATTCCATCATAACATTTAGGATGTACAGTGCCGTGCCAAAGTCTTAGGCACATGCAAATAAATGCTACAGAGCAATGTTGTCTTAAATCAAAAACAAAATAAATAAGTAAATAAATAAACAGTAATTAGTGAAATAAAGTCAGTATCTGTGTGACAACACTTTGAGGACCCTTTAGTGTCGGATGCAATTTGGTCAATTTTATAAGGAAATTACCTAATACGTAGGTTTTACTGAGCATGCTGCAGAATCACCCACAGTTCGTCTGAGGACTTTGTTGCACATTCTTTGTTTTCGTGTGCAAAACTCAAACAGCTTTTTGCGTCTGAAATGTTATATAATATGCTTTTTTTTTTCTTTTATGGTATACAATTTTTTTTTTACAGTAAATTTTGTTGAAATGTTTTTATAAAGTAAGAAAATCCACAGGAAAGTTTGTATTATGCAGTGCCTAAGACTTCTGTGCAGTACTTTATAAGATATATATATATATATATATCAGGTTTCGTCAGGTCAAAGTTTGTGTTCTGAAAACTTTTGGGATGGAGTCTGCAGTCATAAAGGAAGGCTCGTAACCAGAAACTATTCCAGAGTTTCCTGCATGGTGCTTCGTTTTGGACCACAGCATCACATTGGACTAATAAGGAATATTTTATTCCAGATGAATTACCATAGTATACTGGTACACAGACACATCCCTACTTGAGAATCAGGGAAAGGGGGTTTTAGTGCCATTCTGACCAATAAGAAAGATATTTGTCTTAGTCGCGGCAAAAAACAAAGCTCAACAGTCTTTGTTTGTCTCTTGTCCCCCCCTCATTCTTCAATAAATCCCTTCCTTTTACAGTGTAGAATTACAATGCTTTGACACTAACGTGAATAATCACATGTTTAAGGAACAGCCTTCAGTTATATGAATGTGAAATGCCACAAGCGTGTGCTGACACATACCCCCAGCAGCAGCTCTCATCTGTCAGGCAGGCCAGCGCACGCTCCTTACCAACAAGCCCTTAATTTTACATGCAAATCTAAACCCACATACTTGCTTTCATTCTAACCTTTTCAATGGTTCTGTCACTGGTGTGTCTCCGTGATTTTTTTTCCCTTAGTCATTCAAAATGGTGCGATGAGATGAGCTTAAAAGCTGAATGAGGGGTTGCTGTACAGGTGTTGAAATTAGGCTTGCAGAGTTGCCTGTAGTTGTGACACTAGTGCGCATGTACCGTATGTTTGTGTCCACATCATAGGTAAAAAGGTAGGATTACCGTTCTTTGGTAGAAGTGGTGTATGTGAAAGGATCAGAAATTCCCAAATGTGTTTTGTTACCCAGTCAATAAAGTTAAAACGTGTTCAGTCTGTAGCACTGTTCATTGAAGGGATGCCATCTCTTTCACTTCCACTCTGTCTTCCCCTTTCCAGCTCTTGCATAATTTTGGCATTCAGGACTTTACAGTTTGTTGGTATTTAGTCCAAAAAAGATTTTCCACTCCCAAGGGGCAGCTATTTTCACTTCTTCACATTTTGAACCGCACATACTCACACATAAAGCCTTATAGATAGATAATAAGATTTAATCAGATTTATTTTGCTTGGTAGATACATCTACAACTACACGTACACTAACAGACATCAATCTATTCAGCATTTTAGAATATATAAAAATACGAATACATTTTTTATACAATTATACTGTAAAAATACAGCACCAAAACACTGTGCAAGTGTTTAATGTCAATACAATTCGCTACTATTAAATATCAAGCATGTTTGATTAGGACAGGATACAGTGGTATTGTGTAATTTAAAAAAAAAGAAGAACAAAATAAAAACAATTATAATTAAATTATTCTGATATATATATATATAAGCAGAAGCTGAGAGAAATTCGGCTTCCTGTGACGGTCCTACGTTATACAGTCAAGACCATTAAAAAAAAAATCATGTTAAATATATGCAGAACATGCACAAAGTGGAGATAAAGTGTAAACATGTCAAAACAGGAAAACAGCATTAATGAGAAAGATAGAAAAATCTTGCGCAAAAGTAATCACCAGTTGCTAAGTGGGAAGACATCAGCACAACATTGGTCTAGATCACTCCTATTTAATATTCTTCTTCTAGCTTTCAAATGTTAGACTTTTAGAGATGATCTTTGTAGTTGCTGATTTTTGTCAAGCATGTTACCTATAGTGATCTGTAAGTGCAAAACATGAGAACAAACCAAAAACCTCAGCAGAAGATGAGAAGTAAAAATGGAAAGGTTCAGTCCCTATTCATCATTACAAGCTTGTTGCTGATTATCTATAGTGAGTCTACGCAGGATGTTTACAGTAAGAAACAGAAATGTAAGCCTGCATTAATTTACTTGTGCTTTTTAATCTGCGCTTGTTTTCATCGGGTGCACTCAAAGGACACTGTTTTAGATATGATGTCAGCTTTGCACCAGTATCCGTACACTAAGAAAGCAAGATTGGTTATACAGAAGAACTATTATTGTTTACTGCAATAATATAAATAACTGAAAATTATGTTTTTCCTTGTGATAGCCACTCTTCAAGAAGTCTCTGATCTTCCATAAGCTTTCACTTTTTCCATTTGTAGTAAATGTTGCATTTCTGAAACCATTTCGGATTTTGTTTGTGTGTGTGTTTTGTAAGATATCAGATTTAAGCTAAACTTATCAGAAAAAAACAAATTAAAAAAAAGAAATAGGTCACGTCGATAAAACAGGCATCAAGGAAACGTATTTGCTTTTTGCAAAGATTATCAGGGACCAAATGATGTCTCGCAAACACAAGACATCATGTTTAGACCCAATTTTATATTACATGGATGTCTATATGGTGTGGGTCATTTTTTATTTAACTGAGCCATAAATCAAGCATGTCATGATGAGACTTGTGTGCTATCTGGAAAAAGTCAGGGAACTGATATGGCTTTTTGCGGCTAAGAAGAGAACTGATGGAGAGATAAGGAGGACAACCTGGATGGGGTGCCAACCAATCACAGGGCACAGGTACATATACATTCTCACACACACACACACACACACACAATCGCGCACTATTGGCAATTTGGCCACGTCATTCAACCTAAATCATCCCAATATCTTTGAATTGTAGAAAAAACAGCCCAAAGTAAACACTACCGTGAGTCATGTCAACTGAATTTCTTGTTAGCTAGAAACGGCGCACTACTCATCCAAGTAGCTTCTTCATGGACGAGCAGTGAAACGTTTCTAGCTTCAAGTAAGAAGTTCAGTTTACATGACCTAACTTCCAGAACTAACCAGAAGTTGAGAATCTTCACACTTTGCCATGAGTGATATAATTTATAAGAATAAGAAAGACTAGCATTTATGGAACAACGTTACACTAGATTTAAAAGGCCCACACTGCGGCAGATGCATTTCCCATGTGCAAGGAAATCAGAGTAAACTTCACACACACAGACCTGAGATGAAATTCAACCCCTCAACCCTTGTTGTGTGAGATGACAGTGCTACCTACTGTAAGCCACTGTACCACCTAGCAGCAGTTTAGCACTTGCCAATTGTTCTAGTTGCTAATTTGCTAAAGTGCAGCTTTAACACCCTGGTTTGGCTTCACCTCTTTTTAATTTCATATTCAAAGAGTTTGTCATTCTTTTTATAGCAAAGTAGCCCAAAGCAAACATGCGTAAGAAGGTTACGCTAACATAACAATGTTAGCACATGCTAACGTTTATTAATACTATACTAGCGTGCAAGTTCCAAACTGTGCAAGACTTTTTTTAACCATTCATTAAGTTAAAAAATGCTTTGACAACAGTTTTGCTGTTGATGAAATCGCCTTTACTGAGCTTGGACATTTTGTTGCGTGGCCAAAGATTTGTAAACAGTTTCACCAGTTTAAGGAAACTAATTCTTACTCAAGCCTCCATATCATTTTTGAAACTCTTGCCCTCCTACAAGTACAACAAAATGAAATGATAAGAAACCTTTATCATCTTAACTGTTTTTCAGAAAAGCTTGTTGAGTCACTACGCTCCTTGGTGATCTGTTAATATAAACGTCCCACCAAGAATATATGGAAGTAAATATTGGCTTCTGCTTATCAGAGAACTGGACAAACTCATACATTAAAGCCCACAGTGAAAAGAATCTGTATGGCCATGGAGACACAGGGAACTTGGGCGATGGTGTAGGCAAGTGAGCGTGTTGGAGCTTTTAGGGCGAACAAGTAGGCCACGCTGTGTATGACCCGACCCACGAAGAAGACCAGGAAGTGACCTTGTGCTATGACCAGTGATGGCCCTGTCATGGAATAGATGGCACCCAGGAACAGGAAGGGAAAGATATTTTCCATGTCGTTTATATGAGCTCTGAAAAAAAAAAAAGACACACACACACAAAAAAAGAACTGTTAGAATCAAATTCTTCAGAAATGACCTGGCCCCTGATGAGGCCTAGATGGAAATTCCTTCTGGTTCCCCTGAAGATATTTGCGTCAATGCATGCATACACAAGAAAGTTTTAAACATCTGTTTTAGATCATCTGGCTTAGATTCTTTTATGTGATTCAGTGTCTTGACAGTATGCCAAGATACTTAGGTGTCTGGTAACATCAACCAAACACTAACAAAACTTTCACTCTAAAACACAGTTGTACAGACTTGTGTAATCATTCCTCGAGGACAAGTAAGTGCTTATGATCAAAGGCTGAACTGGTAATGAAATTTCTGCCTGCCCATGAAATATGTGGCATCTCCACCTGGAATTTCACAAAATTACACAAGACGAGGAGCAGCAGATTGAATCACAACCGTGAATCCTGCATTTCCCAACTTCCACTGCTGAACAAAGCCAAGCAAACATGTTTTCATTCGAAAGACATTTCTTCCTTTTGAATATTTTCCTGCTCATCTGTTTTCCAGCCCATTATTTGGTTCTTTCAAGGAGGGAATCAGACCAACTTCTTATGACTCAGGTTCTTTTATAACCAGTGCAAATCCATGGTTTAGACAATCCTTATCAGTGTTTAAAATATGAGGGTCCTATATAATGGCTCCATTAATTATTATTATCCTGGCAATAAAAATTACTGTGTTGTGTTCAGTCTTAAAAACTATGAGGTATGAGCAGAATGAAACACTAAAGAAAAGACAGAGGTCTGACCAACGATCCAGAACGCCAGAACTTTGGAATTTTTCATAAACAATCGAAAAACAATGATCAAAACAAATGGCAGATCATGAGCTTAGACTCCTCGTCCCATGCCTGGAGTCAACGGAGAAAGATTTGTTGTTATCTCGGTGTGGGAGATATGGCATTTTTTTCCCCCTCTCTTGCCAATCACAGTGACACTAGCCAGTCATGAGCACATATATGTAGAACAGGGCAGATAGCACTTTCCTCTGCGTGAGTTGGTGCACGTGTTCAGTAGTTTGAAAAGATGTGACTGGCTGGCTTTGCATGTCTCAGAGAAAGCATATGTTAGCCTTCACTCACCCCAGTTGATAGCTGGCATGTGATAGGGCATAGAGGAACTGGCAAGAACAAATTAGGGGAGAAGACGGGGCAAATAAAGCCAGGAATCAAAGTGTGTTGAGATTAGCCGTGCTAACAGGATTAAGTAATTATTTGGTTGAACTTAAGGAGAAGTAGTAAAAACTTGCTCCACCTCCCTGTACCAAATCACGATCCCACATCACCACATAAAGTAATTTGGAGACCTGATCTGTGAAACAATTTGAGAAGCTGATTCATAGATAACAGTTGAGTAAATCAGGAATTTGGTACTGTCTATTTTCGACTAGAGTAAGTACCCGTCGTCGACAGGAAAAGAGTTTTTAAAAACAGTCAAATGGTTAAAGCCAAAATAAACTGATCAGCTTTAATGTAACCCATGTACATGTCCGCCTGTCTTTCCGTAAAAATATCAACTAATCCCAGTTCTGAAGTTTTGATTTTCTAATTAATATCTATTGGCGCAGGTGTTTGTTTACATTGAGCAAGCGGCTTTTTTAAAGTACTACTACTTTTTTAAAGTAGATTATTAAATCTGGCACATATCTGTTCATAACATCGCTTTTATCCAACATTTTCGTTTCCCCTATAGTGCAGGTTAAACTTCAGGCAGATATCTATGTACTGCAAAAGTTTCAATAAATTCTGTCCAGCCGTTGATTTAAGACTGCGCCCACAGTTTGATGCATGCACAGTATGCTGTCGAAACTTTCGGTTTTTAAGCTGCCATACACAGTACTTGCTCGTACTACTAAATATTTTAATTACATTTTTAATTTATGGTGCAGGTTTAGCTTGAGGCAAATACTGAAGTACTGCAAAAGTATTTCTGAGAGTGGTTTCAGGTCCTCCAATGTATGAAACAAAAGAAGGGTTTTGTCTGTACATTGGTCAGAACTCATTATTTCAATGATATCTTTATATACATTTCTTCAGATGTACTGGGTATAAAATTTACTGGGGTAACACCAAGGTTGCAGTACATATGAATACTGCAATTGTGCATGTTTATCGTGACTAAGTCTTTTAAAGACTAAAATAAGTGAGTTCAACAATCAGCAGGAACTTCACATTTTTGTATGCATCCTTTATAGTGCAGGCAATGATGGTCTCTTGGGGCAAATCTAAGGCAAATCATTGTCTTAGCTGCATTCACACAGGCCGAAAGGTTTTTAAAGAAAAATGATGGTTTTCTATAGATCTCTTAAACCTGTATGCAGTCATTCCATACAACTAAACTAAACGCAGCCACAGTTAGGGCAAGAATTTTCACACTGCACCACAGAGTCTCGTGAGAACAAAGCGGAGAGATTTGCTTTGTCATAACAGCTGGAAATGAACAAGCCTGTATTAACACAGAGCACAATGGGAGTGGAATGTAAAATACTGTTCTGTGATAAAACTCTCAATCTGCTCCAGTCCTCTGCTTATTGAGGAAGGAAAGAGACTCGGTTTGAAATGAATTTCACTTGGAAATGAGTCAAAAAAGCACTGGACGTTGTTTAGACAAGCAGTGCACACTAATTTTAATCTTTCATTTATTGTTTATGTAATGCTTCCATTTAAGGTTAACCGGTGAGCTATCACACCCAGGTACATGATCAACAGAAACTACCTTTCATCAAGTGCCAATAATTCCGGCACGACCTGTTATCTAAATAGAGTTTTGGCAAGAAACCTAAATAAACAAGGATTTCTTAGGGTTCCTTATAGGATTTCTCAACAGAAACAGTTTCATTATATCATTTCATAATGCATAGGAATGTGCAAAAACACTCTTTCTTACATGGAAGCAAAATATCTGTCCTGCCAGAAAATGAGTCTTTCAAAAACAAACAAAAAGTGATTGCTGTGCTTCATTAAATTTGCATATTTAGAAAAAGTATTGCATGAAAAGTGCTAAAATGCCTCTAATGTAAGTGTCCTTGAAAACTACTCCTATTGAGATCTAGCTGGAAACAGGGTATGAATCAGGTCAAATTTTGAGTAGAAAATATACTGGCTGGCTAGTTTTGGAGACTCTAAAAAACATGAACGTATTAATCAGTGAAATATTAAGGCAGATCAATAATTGGTATATATATATATATATATATATATATATATATATATATATATATATATATATATATATAAAATGGGGACATGCAGGGATTTTCTGTTTTTTTTAGAGGGAAAATATGGCATAAGGGATATTGTATAAAATTCAATAATCAATTTTGATGCTCCTAGCCATGCTTTTTCTGCAGACGAAAATGTAATGTAGGAAAAAAAACAAAGAAAAGAATGAGAATTAGGCCAAAAATGCACAAAAACAACAACTTTAGAAACACCCCATCCTGAGAAGGAGGCCCATAAGGTGGGAAATTTCTGAAAGCAGATTTCCAGTGTGTTGCCAGATTGAACAGATTCCCTCATGGTGGTGGTGATTTTAATCACGATAGATAGCCTTGGACTAACATTTTGATAGCTGATCTTAATTATATTCAATTGACTTGATTCACACAGCTTCATTTCTTTTAGTCCCAATGATCAGTAGCCATAAAAAAAACAATTGGTGTACATTCCCTATTGCAAGTGAGCCATTCCCTTTTTTTATTGGGTTATTGTGCAGCAGAATGTCTGCTGCAGTTTTACATTCCGTGCATACCTGATGAATGCGTTTGCGCTCTTACCTCCTACAGCGCTCCACGTCTGGGTCTGTGCGGCAGAACTGTACTCCTCCATGGCGCTCTGCATCCTCTGGATTAGCAAAAGCCTGAAGGATAAAGTTTCATCATGCATTATGAACATCCTGGAGGTGTATTGCAGCACCTGGGTTTAGTCATAAATTATGCTTATGTATGTGTAATAAAGGGATGTGGTGTCATTTTGCCTTGCATTGGACAATATTCATCACTGAAATGCACTGAACGCCATTTAAGCACTTAAAGATTAGTTATCCAATGTCACATGATTATGTTTTTAGAAGTTTTCTTTAGCTAATAAATAATAAGTAAAATATCTATTTTTTTTAATTGTCAACTTAAGGAATACACACTAATTAATAAACTTTTAATATATAATATATAAAGTGACCTGAAAAAATCACAAAAAATAAAGAGACAAACAGAAGGAGAGAATTTTCTTTCTTCATCTCATGAAAAAAAAAAAAACTTTAAAAATTCTTAGAGCTTTACACTCCTTAGGAGACTTTAGGTCATTTAATGAAAATAGGATATTACTATTTACTCAGTGAAGATGCCACATAGGTGACTTAAGTATGGGTACATTATTAAATTAATCCCGAAAATATTTTGGGTGTTTGTAAGGCTCTACTGAATCCTGAAGATAACCCCATGAGGTTGTTAGTTTTAGCTCTTGAACATCCTGCTGTGCTATTTGAGGCCGTGGACACACAATCATGCGGTGCAAGTTATGCAAGTTGAGTTCTGTTTTCAGTTCTGTGCTTGAAAATAGCTGATTTCATATACAGGTCTGTAAACGAACGAGGAGCATCCGAATCAAACTGGAACTTGTGATTATTATTTTTTTTTTGTGTGTGTGTGTGTGTGTGTGAATGAAGACATTAACAGAAGACTTTAAGCACAGTACAGTGATGAGACTCTTTGCCACATAAAACATTAGAATGCTGCAAATAATGCTGTACGTCTGTGAATGACCATCCTGGCCCGAGGTGGCTTAAAGCCCATTGTTGCTGTTCTCGTAAACATTCAGTGAGTGGAACACCTGATCCATGGAAATCGACGGATAACTTGTCGCCAACTTGTAGAACTGTCCGCGCAATCATACACGGACATCACTTGCACATTAGAGGAACTCTGCTGCGTGTTATTCCCACATCTGTACCATCCTGACCTCGCTCCAAGCCATTTCCACTTTCAAAGGGTTCCTCGGAGGCCAGCGTTTCAGACGTGAAGCAGGCAGTCCGAGTTTTACACTGAGAAAACTTTCTGCCTTGACGGTATCCAAGGACTAGTGGAATCATTAGTGAGGTAGGTGATTATATAACTAAATAGCCTCATAAGTGGGTTAATATACTATCATTATGGGCAGTTAAAAGTCCCGGTTTGACTTGAACGCCCCAAGGTACAAACGAGAAGCAAGAAGGATGAAAATTGAAATGTACATGTCATGAAACAGACATGTTTACTGACGTGGACGGTATATGGAATGATGAGGGAAGAGACATCTGTAAATAGCTAAAACATCTGTCAAAATCCATCGCGCGTTCGTTTCAAAGCAGCGGAGTGCACAACTACATCTGCTTATACGGTTAAAAAGAAAAAGAGAAGATTGAAGCAGGACAAGCATCCACACTTTATACGCGTTGTCTCCTGAACTTCTGCAGTTATACAGTTTCAGGCGACATCCAGGAAAGAAAGTCCTTAGAAGTCTTTAGTACTGATCGCGAGCTGCTTTTTCGAATCTCTCTTACCTTTTTCCGCAGTCTCACTTGTCCAGTGATGACAGCAATGGTGAACATCTTCAGGATTAACAGTGTGCTGTAGAACACGAAGCACGAGAACACCGGGTTTCCCAGCATGGCGTCCATTCCGTCCGCGCAGAGCCGCAGCGCTGATCCTGAGGCGCACAGCAGTCCGTCAGTCGGTCTTTATAGCAGCAGTTTGGGAAGGCTTGGAAAACTCTGAGTCACACAAATCAGCGCAAAACTTTCACTCACTTCCGTTTTCCCTTCCCCCTCCTCCCCCCATCTCTCTCTCTCTCTTTCTCTCTCTCTTTCTCATCCCCCTTTCTTGCAGCCTCTCTGCTCTTCTTCACGTTACAGGGATTACTCCCCACATTACGCTGTGTCAGGGTTTCCCACTGCTGCTGCTCGATCATCTGCACTGCACATAATCTTATTATTCCTGCTTGAACATGCAAGTCTCATTCCTGTAGTCTGTCTAGCAATAATTAAAAAAAAATAGATAGATAAAAAGGGAGAGCAGGTGGTGGTGAGGTATAACCAACAGCAGCTCTGACTACTGACTATATATATATATATATATATATATATATATATATATATATATATATATACATATATATGTATACACACGTGTACAAAATTGTTGGTACCCTTCGGTCAATGAAAGAAAAACTCACAATGGTCACAGAAATAACTTTAATCTGACAAAAGTAATAATAAAAAAAAATTCTATGAATGTTAACCAATGAAAGTCAGACATTGCTTTTCAACCATGCTTCAACGGAATTATTTAAAAAAAATAAACTCATGGAACAGGCCTGGACAAAAATGATGGTACCCCTAGAAAATACTGAAAGTAATGTGACCAAAGTGACATGTTAATTCAAGGTGTGTCCACTAATTAGCATCACAGGTGTCTACAATCTTGTAATCAGTCAGTGGGTCTATATATAGGGCTCCAGGTAGTCACTGTGTTGTTTGGTGACATGGTATGTACCACACTCAACATGGACCAGAGGAAGCGAAGGAAAGAGTTGTCTCAGGAGATTCGAAAGAAAATTATAGACAAGCATGTTAAAGGTAAAGGCAATAAGACCATTTCCAAGCAGCTAGATGTTCCTGTGACTACAGTTGCACATATTATTCAGAAATTTAAGACCCATGGGACTGTAGCCAACCTCCCTGGACGTGGCTGAAGGAGGAAAATTGATGACAAATCAAAGAGACGGATAATCCGAATGGTAACAAAAGAGCCCAGAAAGACTTCTAAAGAGATCCAAGGTGAACTTCATGCTCAAGGAACATCAGTGTCAGATCGCACCATCAGTCGTTGTTTGAGCCAAAGTGGACTACATGGGAGACGACCAAGGAGGACACCATTGTTGAAAACAAATCATAAAAAAGCCAGACTGGAATATGCCAAACTACATGTTGACAAGCCACAAAGCTTCTGGGAGAATGTCCTATGGACAGATGAGACAAAAATGGAACTTTTTGCCAAGGCACATCAGCTCTATGTTCACAGACGGAAAAATGAAGCATATCAAGAAAAGAACACTGTCCCTACTGTGAAACATGGAGGAGGCTCTGTTATGTTCTGGGGCTGCTTTGCTGCATCTGGCACAGGGTGTCTTGAATCTGTGCAGGGTCTAATGAAATCTCAAGACTATCAAGGGATTCTAGAGAGAAATGTGCTGGCCAGTGTCAGAAAGCTGGGTCTCAGTCGCAGGTCATGGGTCTTGCAACAGGACAATGACCCAAAACACACAGCTAAAAACACCCAAGAATGGCTAAGAGGAAAACATTGGACTATTCTAAAGTGGCCTTCTATGAGCCCTGACCTCAATCCTATTGAGCATCTTTGGAAGGAGCTGAAACATGCTGTCTGGAAAAGGCACCCTTCAAACCGGAAACAACTGGAGCAGCTTGCTCATGAGGAGTGGGCCAAAATACCTGCAGAGAGGTGCAGAAGTCTCATTGACAGTTACAGGCATCGTTTGATTGCAGTGATTGCCTCAAAAGGTTGTGCAACAAACTATTAAGTTAGGGGTACCATCATTTTTGTCCAGGCCTGTTCCATGAGTTCATTTTTTTAAATAATTCTGTTGAAGCATGGTTGAAAAGCAAGGTCTGACTTTCATTGGTTAACATTCATAGAATTCTTGTTTATTATTACTTTTGTCAGATTAAAGTTATTTCTGTGACCATTGTGAGTTTTTCTTTCATTGACCGAAGGGTACCAACAATTTTGTCCACGTACAGACCAAAAGTTTGGACACACCTTCTCATTCAAAGAGTTTTCTTTATTGTGTTCCTTAGCCCAAACAAGTCTCTTCTGCTTGTTGCCTGTCCTTAGCAGTGGTTTCCTAGCAGATATTCTACCATGAAGGCCTGATTCACACAGTGATTCTCCTCTTAACAGTTGTTCTAGAGATGTGTCTGCTGCTAGAACTCTGTGTGGCATTGACCTGCTTTCTGATCTGAGCTGCTGTTAACCTGCGATTTCTGAGGCTGGTGACTCGGATGAACTTATCCTCCGCAGCAGAGGTGACTCTTGGTCTTCCTTTCCTGGGGCGGTCCGCATGTGAGCCAGTTTCTTTGTAGCGCTTGATGGGTTTTGTGACTGCACTTGGGGACACTCAAAGTTTTCCCAATTTTCCGGGACTGACTGACCTTCATTTCTTAAAGTAATGATGGCCACTTGTTTTTCTTCACTCAGCTGCTTTTTTCTTGCCATAATACAAATTCAACCTCTTTGAATGAGAAGTTGTGTCCAAACTTTTGGTCTGTACTGTACATGTCTGTAAATGTACAAGGGGCATCCAAATCAAACTGGAACTTGTCATGAATTTTTTTTTTTGGTGAATGAAGGCATAAAACTGTATATAAAATAAAAAACTAACTAAAAAGACTGTACATTTAACTGTAATAAAACATTAACAGAAGTCTTCAAGCACATTAAGGTGATAAATAAAACATTCAAGTATAAGTAAAAAATTATTCCACACTTCAGGGAAAGAAAAAAAAATTATAAATATTTTAATACAAAATGTATTGCTATATGTTATATATTGATAAATGATAATATTAAAATTATATTAATATACATCATAATATTTTCTTTTCCTGAAGGGTGTATCATTTTTTTTGTCTGACTGTGTGTGTGTGTGTGTGTCGTAAATATGGTTAAAAAAAATAAGCACCAGTTTAATATATAATACTCCTGTCATACTGTATACTAATATACAATACTACTGTCAGAGTTGCTGTTAATCACAGATTACAGTATAATACATAATTGTGTATACATAAGAATATATATTTTGTAATCTTATGTATACACAATAATTAAATTCAATACGCTTTTTCATGTTACGAACTCTTACATAGTGGCAGGTTGACTTAGTGGTTAGCACGGTACGGTCACCTCGCTCCTCCAGGGGTGAAACCTTTTTGGCTTAAAACTCTGGAAATAGCCTTTACTCTTTTACATGGGTTTTTCTGGGAAGTGAGCATGACTTTTTAGTCATTCAGCCGCAAGAGCTTTAGTGAGGTCAGGCACTGACGTTGGATGAGGAGGCCTGGGGTGCAGTGAGCAGGATCGAGGCTCTGTACAGGAAACCTCACATTCTTTCACTATATCCTTGGCACACCATGAAAGCTGGAAACACACAATTGTAATGAATGTCTTTGTGTGCTTTGTAATTCAACTTCACTGACTATCAGGATCCAGCCTTGTTCCAGCATGATAATACCCCTGAGCAAGTGATTATGCATTATGGAGCTTGCTTTGTGCAGGGGAGCATTGTCATGCTGGAGAAGCGTCCGGCTTCTACTTTATGTGCTTCTAACTTTGTGCCAACAGTTTTGGGAAGAACCCTGTATTGGTCTGATGGTCAGGTGTCCACAAACCTTTGGACATATAGTGAAGGTAAAGCGTATCTTGGGGGTGTATGGTGGTTACATTTTTGTTTGTTGATGGAAAAGTTTTCTGCCTTCAATCAAATGGCTTTTTTTTTACCTATTAATTGTTTGGTAGTAAATTATTTGGCCGGTTAATTGTATAGCTTTGCTTTAGTGTAATTCTTAAACAATAGTGAATAGTTTTTCTTAGGCTTTGTCCCGTTTACTCAAGGGGTCAATATTTCGGATCATTTGATCTGCAAGATTTGGTACAAGATTTGGCAGAGGTTTTACACTGGATGCCCTTTCTGTCGCTTTTTCTAACCAGGCTTGGGACTGGTACTGCATGCAGTGGCTGGGCTGTATGGGGCGTAGGATTAATGGTCCTGCTCAAGGGACCCAACAGCTGTGAGCCAGCGGTTGCAAGCCTCAACCACCTGAGCCACCACTGCCCCAAACAATAGTGAACAACAATGATGGGAAAATGTATTTAGCAGAAAATGAGACAAAGTCTTCACCTGTAGAAACAGTACTAAATCTATAAATGTTTTAATTTGTAATAACAAACTTCCAGACCACACTTAGTTGATCTGTCCTATAAATGATATTAACTTGAATCTAATATCAACTTGAATCTAACAATAACACTAACAAAGATTTATTCGACCAATGATTTGTTCCATCAATACATAAAAAAATCAGTCATCTATATATTGTCAAAATATTATTATTATTATTATTATTATTATTATTATTATACACATTTAACTAATCATCTGGGTCAGTATCTGTTGCCCCACTCTAAAGTACTTTAGTGATACATTAATCTGATCAATTAAATCCTACACTCAACTTAAAATATAATCTTTTAATACCTCATTAACATCTATTGGATTAATAATTTGCAGTAATCTACTCACTGATGTAGAATGATGATTTTGCAGTGTTGAGTTAACTGCAGTAAACATATTGGGTCCAGCCAGTGAGACACATGGCATACGTGTTTATACAACACATTCTTTATGACAGCGTCATTCCATCTGAGTCTGATTATCGTGTCTTTACACTGGATGCAGGAAAAAGCAGATTAGAAGCAGCACAGCAGCGTAAGATTCTATGAGGCATACAAAACTGGATTCAACCGGCGCAAATATGGTTCTGCCTTTTCCCAATAGGTCAGAAAGATTCCTGAAATATGAGAAACGTTACAACAGACTGTAGTGCTGTTCATAGGAGCAAGATGGCTCTTGTAGGTGATCATGTCCACTTATTGCTTAACAGATTCAGAAAGAGGGGATCATAGATTAGCACACATCTGGTTTGTTAAGTCTGACATGTATTTACAAAAACCTTTATTTGGAATTCATATACACAACACAGACATAATTAGGTATAAGAGAAAACTGGTGTATGGGTTAGCTCATCATGCTGTATTAGGTTTTATGCGGTTCCTTGCTTTTTGAATTCTGCCTTTTACCAGACAGTGTCTGATGAATACAATTAATTATAATTATGGGACAGAAATGAAGAATAATCTATCAGGAAAATATTAAATGGCCCAAGGGCTAAACAGAAATATTATACATTATTGCTGAGTAATTTTTCCAGTAATTGGAAATTAATTTGGTTAAATAGTCTAATTACTTTTAATAATGTTCAGGAGAGCTTGACACAACATTGTGTGAACTGTAAAGTAAGGATTATAAAATAGGAAATAAAATATGATGTATAATACAAAGAACATTTACGCTTTGGCATTAGTCATGGTGTATAGTGTAGTGCGGTGCAGTGGGGTTAGTAGAACAGTTCGAAGCACTACTAGAACAAGACCAGGCGCCACCACCTAAGAGTTTTTGTCTGAGGTGTATTAAAGATTACAAATTACAAAATTATTCCAGGAGTGTAAAATTGCAAAGCTGACATATTTTGATATTGTCTCCCTCCAGTGGAAATTGATCTGTGGTTTCCATCAAATAGGACAGAAAGATTCCTGAAATATGAGAAACGTTGCAACAGACTGTTATGCTGTTCATGGGAGCAAGATGGATCTTGTACTGTAGGTGAACATGTCTACTGATTTCTTAACAGACTCAGAAAGAGGGGATCATGAATTACATGCCAATTTTTTTTTTTTTTTTCACCTCAGGACCTAATACACTGAATGGTTTCCAAGAGTTAATTCAATCCTGATTTAGTCATCTTAATTGAATATTTACCAATTCTGTGACCACAAGGTTTCCATCAGTGACCACCAGATCCCTGTAGGACCATTAACTGTCCTTAAAAAAAAAAAAAAAAAAAACAGTAAACACATGTAGTCAGCTGGTCAAACATTAGGCGCACTCCTTTGTGATATCAATCCATAAAAGCACAATATCATTAATAGCTATAAAAAGAAGCTAGAAAGTGAACAAACTATATGGAAATTAAGTTGTTATTATTACTATTATTATTATAATATGCATTATTAGTATTATATAACAAGGTCTATAAGTATTTAGACAGTAACAATTTTTGCACTGCTGTCTCTGTTTGTCTTTTGGCTGCTCCCATCGAGGGTCGCCACAGCGACCTGTGGGACTGGCTGGGGTTTGGGCATTGGGTGGGAATCGAACCCAGGTTTTCCACAGGGCAGAGGCAAGAAACCACCCACTGAGCCACCATTGTCAATATGTCAGCCTAACATCACCAAATGTTTCCTCCCTTAAGATGCTTGGTCAACCCTTTACTGTTGCAGCCTGTTTGTGGGTCTTTCAGCCTGGTGTTGGTTTTGTCTTCAGTAAGAGAAAAGCATGCTCAATTGGGTTAACGTCAGGTGACTGACTGAGCTGTTTAAGAACATTTTATTTCCCTGCCTTGGGTTGATTTTGTGGTGTATTTTGGGTCATGATGCATCTGTACAGCAAAGATCAGATGCTGAAAAATCGATCTCCTTCAGATATTTGACTGAATCTGAGCAGAAATTATAGCTCTTTACACTTTAGAAGTCATTCTGTTACTTCTATCAGCAGGCACATCATCAATAAACACCAGTGATCCAGTTCCACTGGCAGCCATAAATGCCTAAACACTGTCATCAACAAGTTTGATGACGATGCGGTGTGCATTAAAGCACAAGACTTTTCTTTCCTTCTCTGTATTCTGCTCTTCAGATATATATATATATATATTTTTTTTTTTAAACTTTTAGCAAAGTTTTATTTGCCCGCGGTATTAATAGCGGTTTGGATCTTAAGGTAAACCCATTGTATTTACATTTACATCAAGGAAAGAATTCGGCGATTAACTACAGCAGTTATTTTCCATTTTCATCCAGGCCTTTTGGTGTTGCTGAATGTACCAAATTGTAGATTTAGCCACTCCTAAAGCTTCGGATATCTTTTTGGTCTGTATTTTTTCCAGGCTAATGATGGCACGTCTTTAGACTGAATATTAAAAGTTCCAACTAAAAGAACGGCTACCAAATGCAAATTCAGCCCAGACCTTTGATGTCTTTAATGTGTCATGAAATAATGATTAAACAGGCCACATCCGGTACAGCCACATCTACATCTAGGCATTTGGCAGACGCCCTTATCCAGAGCGACTTACATTTTTATCTCATTATATATCTGAGCAGTTGGGGTTAAAGGCCTTGCTCAAGGGCCCAACAGGGACAACTTGGTGGTAGTGGGACTTGAACCTAGGACCTTCCAAACCATAGTCCAATGTCTTAACCACTGAGCTACCCCTGATCCCTCAATGGACATGGATCCCTGATCCATCAATGGAAGGGCTTTGTTAAAGATGGTATATAATTGAAAGTAGAATATTTTTGCTAAAACTCTTTGACACTTTGATTTCTTTTCCAATCCATTGGAATCCATTGGAATGATGTACTGAAGCAAAAATCATAAAGTTGTGTCACAATCCAAAAACCACAGTCATATAGGCCTGACTGGATGTAATAATACTTTTTTTCTTTTAAAATGCTGATGTTTGCTGATGTTGTAGCTTTTTTAGTCAAAGCCTGTTTTATGTAGCAGAAAGGTGCTGCTGTAGATTTAAGTGGTAACAAAAAAAATACTTAGGGTAGCCATTTTAGACTGGAAACCTGGGGCTTGTTCTTGTGTTGTTAGGTAAAGTTCTGGGCACTAAGGGCATTTATTTTTAGTGCAATTTAAGACATTCATGTTTATAAAAGCCTTGTACGTAGGGTGTTACAATATAGTGCATAGTGTGTCAGACATGGAACAAAAACTTTAAATATTGGTCATGGCACAGTTGGATTATCCAAACGCCATGATGCTCTTCAGTGCGCTAGTTTGAGCGAAGGCTTACCAAAGGTAGGAGAACAATAGCAAAAAAAAAAAAAAAGACAAATATTCTGTCAATCGTCCATGCCAAGGTAATCTGAGGAAGAGCTTGTACTTGTTGTTTCATCGCAGCAGTCCTCTGCATCAGAGAAAGAAGAGGTGTAGTGTAAACCAGACAGTCTATGGTAGTCCTGCTGAGGGACTTCTGGAAAGCCGGACATTTCCATAGCTCTTGGTTCAGCTTGAGAAGAAGACACGCTGCACATGTCGATTAACTGCGTGCATATGGCACAGCCCATTGTTGCATTATGTTGCCAACTATTAATCCCCCCAAAAAAACACAACCAGAACTATGGGCAACGTGTGGCCGATCCTCTTGTCTCCTTGTCGCCCATGTGACCATCTACAGGAGAACTTTTCCCTACAATCAGTGAACTACGTCCTGCAAACACACCCACAGTCTCAGCTGTAGAAATGCCTATAGGCTAGAGACACAGATACGCTGGCTGCCAGAGAAACGACACATTAAACACACAAATATGCAGCTCTTTGTATTGGGCTGTTGCATCATAGGAACTAGTTATCTACTTACTTTGAACAGCAAAGATCTACAGTCTCACAGCAATAAACCAGCCACTAACGATGTCAGACACAATCACAGTTACAATTAACGTCTGACACTCCCAGCAATCAAAGGTGTTAATATAGGGCACAGACAATGGACGATCCTCTGACCTTCTCAGGCAGACAGAATGCATAAGCATGTGTTTAGTTCAGCTTCCTGGCGAACCCTTCCCTAAAGGGAATGACTACAATAAGTGGCACCCAGGACAAAAGGCAACGAAAAACACAGAAAGAGAGAAACTGCTATTGTGTGTCTCAGAGCTGTCTCATGCAGGTGTGTCTGAGGAAGACAGGTCAGAGATCACAGGGTCACAACACAACATTCCAGTTCAGCAAAGTCAAAAGCAAATATTTACAGTCATAGATCTCCCTGGAGACGAAGTTCTTGTACATCCCTTTTCACACTTTCTACTGATATTGATAAGAGACCCAGATCCAGCCTTGTTCGTATTAAACGATGGGTATGGGTGCCCTTACACCCATCTGTGATTCCAGGAATGTCCTCCTTTGTCCCATAATCCAGGGTGTGCTGCGGACCTGTTCGAGTGGCTGTTGCTCCAACATGTTTCAGGGAACCTGATGGGCACTCATGTTTCTGTCCTGCCTGTGAGGAGTAAAATGAGATGCTGAAATGAGCCTCTAGAATCAGGGTGTTACATCTACACCAACACTTAGATTCTCACACAAAGCACATAATAAAATACAGACTAAAGCTTTACTGATGCAAAGGGACTTTGGAAAACATTTGAACCAAGTATCATTAAATAATTTTGTCATTGTGAAGGTGTGATTTATCGCAGGCAATTAATATTGTGAAAGTTTATCACACTATACCAATTCGTTAGTATTTGCATATGAGGAGCGTCATTGTTTAGACACAAGTGGAAGCCTTAAGAATTCTTACACGCTGCATTGTTTCAGGGTAGTAAATATTACTATTACTATAGAATTTATGAGCTTCACTAATAATAATAATAATAATAATAATAATAATAATAATAATAATAATAATGAGAAGAAGAAAAAGGACAAAGGAGAGAAACAAGAATTAAAACCAGGTGAAAGGAAAGAAAATTCTTAATTCAGATGTTAAATAAAGAAACATTCGTAAGAGAAAAATGATGAAAAAGATTTTGAAATAATCTAATAATAAAAGTAATATTACATCTTTAAAAAAAAAGAATTAAACTCTATATCATTAATAATAATAATAAGAAGAAGAAGAAGAAGAAAATTGGTTGCTGCAAATTAGATTTTTACATATAAGAAATTTGTCTTGGTAAAGTGGTGTAAAATATAATTACATATACAGTAGAAGTAAAAAGTAGGACGTACTATTACAAAATATGTCTTTAATAGTAATATCTAAAAGAATACCCACAATATCATATATGCCTATGGTGAATATATATCAAAGAGAATTTTGCATAATAGGTCTTCTTTAACACACACACACACACACACACACACAGACGCACACAAACACACACACACAGGGATTGTTTCCACCATTGCGTGGCTGTGTTCTTAGAGGGAAAATTCCCTTTTTGTTGATTTTTAGACATTCAGATGGGTCCCCAGTGTGCATGTACAGACAAAAACTGTGAGAAGGAAAAAAATGTATTGGCTGTGGCTTAAACAAGCCAATTACATTTCCCCCTCTATTGTTCTCTGGTGGGGCGTGGCTCAGCAGCAGCTCATTTACACAGACACTGAAACAGCACATTCGGAGTTTGAGGAATGAAAAAAAAAAAAAAGTAATATCTGGGGGTTATTACAGCTGGAGCATTAACCCGATACACTTTGGGGGGACTGTGTTAACTTCTTAAGGTAATAGTAAACTACTGCATACTTCAATTTAATTCAAATATATTTGTATAGCGCTTTAAATTCTAGATAGTAATTGAAAAATCGGTACATTCTTAGCTTTATCAGTTTGTCCCTAATGAGCAAGCTGGAGGCGATAGGAGCAAAGGAAAAACGTCTTCAGATAAGATGAGAAAAAACCTAGCGATAACCCAAACTCAAAAGGGAACCTATCCTCATTCAGTGTGTGTGTGTGTGTAAATAAATTATTTAAGTGTAGTTGTACAGTACAATAGGAAATGTGTTATAGTTAACATAAAGTCCATCTACTGTTCTTTGTTCACTGATCTAGACAAAACTGTTAGCGTCAGTTGAAACTATTCAGCCAACTGTACCAATGCAGCCTAAAGCCACCGTTATGAATATTAAGTGGAATTGTCCTCGTTCAATACATCTTAAAGAGGACCCCATGGGGTCATCCTCAGCAGCAGTGCGTGATCTCCATGTGATGGGAACTACAAACAGGATTCTAGTATAGACATAAAATATAGGACCTTTGTTTATTTCATGAAAAGCTTGCAGGTTATGAAAAAGAATATACAAAATTAAACGACCTTCATCTTCACAGCTTTACCCTGGAGTTTATCCTGTAAACAATTCACTACAGGACACTTTGCTCATACATACCCATACCTAATGTGGCCAGCTTATGTGAGTTTAATGTAGGAAGAAACGGGGGAACATGGAGGATCATTGGGAAATGATATAATCAACACCTTTCATATCATAAGTTATCCTTTATTCTTGCTGCTGGCTAAAGAGTATGAACAAGTCCTGGTGACTGAGCCAAAGTAATCAAACCTGTAAAAGAGGACAAGTCATCCCAAAATATTTGCCCTGGGCTAAAATATTGTATCTCTGAGCACTACACCTAAAGAAAACAATTTTCAAAATGCCCTATAATAATCAAGAGTGAACCTAATTGAATGGAACCACAATCTAGATCATTGAAATTAGAGTGTACAGGTTCAGACAATTGAAAAGCTGTAGGGATGTTCTCCAAGGATGTCTGCCAAACATTTATACAAATATATATATATATATATATATATACACACACACACACACACAGCACTAGGACTATGGGACACAAGTTTAGTTTTATTTTCTACTTCTTGAACAATACTGGATTTATTCGAAATTGAAATAACACATATGACATTAGGTAATTTAGTAACATCAATGGTCGATTATTATTTTTTTATTATTATTATAAGGTCATCTGTTCTGGAATAGTTCTTGCAAGAACCCTATTGTTAAGTGCATTTGCAAAACCCATCAAGCACCATGATGAAACTGGCTCTCCTTAAGATCCTCCCAGGAAAGCAAGTCCAAAACTTAGCTCTGCTGCAGAGGAGAAGTTCATTTAGAGTTACCAGCCTCAGCAATCACCAATTAACAAACAGCACCTCAGATTAGAGCCGTTATGAAGGCTTTACAGAGCATAAGTAGCAGACACACCTCAACATCAACTGTTCAAAGGAGATTATTGCATATTTTTGATGCCTTCAGCATTGTTTTACAATATTGATTTTTTTTTTACAATACAAATCATGAATGAACATGGAATTAAAATATATATTCTCTAGTTTCTGTGATGAATGAATTTCAATACAAACTAAGCAACATCTTTGAGACATAACACATTCATTCACATTGGAACAACATAGGAATATTATGTGCTATTATATACAGAAAATATGCCTATTTAGATCAAACCCATCACTACTTATGTCATTACGGCTGAAGGCACAACCACAGTATAATTACACTGAGCTAGGACACACCCTTATTGTTAAAACGAGTTGAAAAGATTCCCCGCTGCCACATGCTACCTCTCGCTGGCAGAGGGTGCAGCTATTATTGTCCAAGACATCTTCTCATGCTGCAGATTGTGTTGATACTGTAAATCATAAAAGAAGAAATGTGGTACTACTCACCTCTTAAGGTATGAGTGGATCTTGTCTCCAGAACAGAGCTGATGATGCAGAACGGCTCATCTGCAGCGCTGTTTTCTCATCTCCTGCTCTGTCTCTAAGTGCTTTTCTTTATCTGCCTGCTCGTAGAATGGCGAGTCAGTGTGACATCAAGACTAGCGTGGTCTCTTACACACCTCCCCTGGGGTAGCTGTGGACTTCACATTGGCTCTATTGAATGAAAGGATTAAGATGGATGAGGGACAGATGATGGGGCTCAGCTGGGCCAGTCAGCATGGCATTAGAGGCAGACACCAGCCTTTAAACACTCTGTGAATTATGTATATTGAATTGGATTGTAATGCCTGCTGCAGTTTATATATATATATATATATATAAAAAAACATTTAGCAGATACTTGGAATTCTTTTTCACATTTTCACATAAGAAAGACAATTTTTTTTTTACACCCTTAAAAAAAAAAAAAAAAGAGTTAATGACTGTTCATATTACCACTGATCAACCATAACATTGAAACCAAATGCCCAGGTTAGATTTATTTAACCAACACATCCCACAAATGCTTAATCAGATTCCTGTAAGTCCGGAATGTTGTAAGGTGGAGCCTCCATCTTTAGGAAATATAACATCCTTCCACACAGCACAAACTGTGAACGGTTTGAGAAACATGACAAAGTCTGATCCATGGAAGTTCCACCTCACCTCAACTTACAGGACATGATCTGCGGCTAACATCTTGGTGCCAGATACCACAGCACACTCCCAGAGGACCTGTGGAGTCCATGGCCTTGATACTGTTTTTGACAGAACAACGGAGATGTATGCAATATTAGGTGTGGTGGTGGTATTATAATGCAACGGGCCAATCAATGATTAGTATATTGTTTCTTACCTAATTACTGTTTTACACATTAATCAAAACTTGATTATATTAGAATTAATCTTTTTCCCCGAAGACTTTACAACACAGAGAGTCGGGCAGTAGATTTAATGCTTAAATATGGAATTTACACAATTGTGAATGTCCTATAAAGACGTTGGGCAGAATTATAAAGATGATTATGTGCAGAACAGCTGTAAGGATTTCATTTTCAAATTATTATTCACATTACAGATTTATGGATTACACATGCAATCATGTAGCTGAATACATATGATTAGACATTGTAAAGTGCATCATGTTTTAACAGATGTCATCATGTAGCTGAATACATGATTAGACATTGTAAGGTGCATCATGTTTTAACATCATGAGTCAAATAAAGAAAAATGAGAAGTGATGAAAAAAACAGGCTTTATTAGGTTCCCTTGTCAGTGACAGCTACAGGCTCGGAGTGAAAAAAGCCATTACACAAGCACGTAACTTGGCAATTTAAATAGTTGCAATTCGCATAATCAGCATGACAGTCCTTCTTTGTTTTATCAAGCTGTCTATGATTGTGCTTAATGAAACAATCGACTGACCATTTAACTAAGAACGAAATGTACATTATAATTTAAACCTGAAATAAAATGTAATATTTAAATATGCAATGTTTTAAATACAGATGAGACCAACAGTACAATTAAGATGATACAATAGTAAAGAGGGGGCTTTTTTCATCCACCGCCCCTTGTTGCTATTGACACTTTTAAGCACAACATGCTGTACATTATAGCGACCATCTTTCCAAGTGAAAACATCTGAACTTTAGCATGACATTAAAATACTTTCCTGTCGAAGCTCCTCAGTCTGACTTCATTGCACAAGCCCTGAATTTACTAACTGATCAAAAATACAAGTTAAAAGTAAAAAAAAAAAAGTGTCCACAGTCTACCATAGGCAATTGGAGGCAAAGGTGCAAAAACAAACATATATAAATAAAAATAACAGGACAGATTTTTGTAACTTTTTTCACAAATCTCTCTTTTCATTTCTACATATTTCATAAATTATAATTATAAATTCATTTATGCTTTTTTTATGTAGTGTACATAAAAACATCACCCATCACTCACATCATGACACAGTAGAGGACTTCCAAATCCAGTTATGTCTTTAACCGTAACAGAACCGTAACCGTAATACTTTAACCGTAACAGAAATCTCACAAGACCTTATGTTCTGTGCAACTGTTGTCAACTGTTATCTTTTATCTTTCGTTAAAATTAATGACCCACAATAAAACTTGAAAAATGTCAAATCGTGGCTATGGCAAATTGATAGCGTTAAGAGTTAAATTCGTTGGAAATGTTTTGATCATATTATATAGAAGTGGTTTGAATGCAAGTGCTAAACTGTTTTGCCATGACTCTGAAAATATAGTCTAAAAGTAGGTTACTAGCCAGATATGCAATCAATATCAACATAAACAACCATCAGAAGAACATGTTAGGAAAATGTAGAGGACTGACCAAAGTTTAAGAGTTTATGGTGGTTTAGTCTGCTTGGATCATAGCAAGGAGGACAGCTGTAAAGGTGAGGTCACGTCTCATTATTGGAAGTCAAAATATATTTTTTTAATTCTGTGTATATGTGAATGTGAGAGGGAGAGAGAGCATGAGCGAGAGGAAGGAAATGTAGACTTAAACTACAGTAACCTTCATCCTGGTATAGTATCCCAGTTAGAACTTTATACACATTTACAACCTAGAACATTATTCTCACTCCACAAAGTGCATTGTTTTCCAGTAAGAGAACCTGTGTAAGCTAAATTCTGGAAGCTTAAATGTGACTGTGGGACGGGAAATGGGACTCTGAAGAGGGGAGCTCAGTCCACCGGCTGCATGAAATGAGTCACTCATTGTACCCGACTCATTTTCTCCAAAAATGCAGACCTTCTAGTATACCAACCCTGTGTGTTACTAGACATCAAAGTCCTATAGAGGTAACAGACCACGGCATTAGGTGCGCTCACAAAGTGCTTACGGGAAAGCAGGCGTAAACATGGTGCAAATAAAGTTCGCCACTTTCAGGATGCCACCTATGTGGGAGAGAAACAGGAATCAGAAAACATGCTTGCATGATAATCCTGCACTCACAATGACAAGGAAGGCTTACAGAACTGTTTTGGTGTCATGATCGAGATGCTCAAATCAAGCTGGTTCACCCACTGGCTGAAATCGCTCTCATGGTTAGTTATGCTTACTAATGGGTCAGATGGTAGCATACAACCATCAGTTGTTTTTTCTTCATCAAATGAAACACGTGCAAAATTTTCACCTCTTTCACAGTGAAAAAAAAAGCGTTTCTTTTGAAGAATGTTTCTTTTCATTGTCTAACTGCACTGTGAAACACCTCGCAATGTGTTTAGAAGCATTGTCTGATAATGCTGATTGTGTGGTTTGTCTGGTTAAATGTTGTAACAGGGTTCTTTCTTAAGAACGCTGTATTTCTGATCTCACCAGAGTCATGTAGCAAATACTTTCTTTTTTCAACTCAGAATTCTGAGGGGAAAAAAGTCATAATTATGATATTTATGTCATAATTCTGAGGTAAAAAGTTAATTATGAGGTAAAAAAATATATATATAAATGATTAAATAATAATAAGCCTAATCCTCTTCCACAGATCAAATGCAAATGCTACACTTGAAACCAACTTGACCTTTTATCCGCTTAGTTTTAACTGACAACCTTATAATAACGTAATAACACACACACCTTCCCAAAGAATAGCTGAGACTCAAGGTATGCTTACTAGGAAGTCTAATTGTCTAGGTTATGAATTGGCTGTTTAAAAAAATATATTAAAAAGATTGTCCTACACTGTGCTCTATTTTGCTTTGGACGGTCACCGATTCCACATTTATATTAATGATTACGCAGAAATTTACAGTAATTTATATGCCTAGTAAATATCTTTCCTTCCAAAAGCCACTGCACATCCTTAGTTTGTATCAGCAGGACAGCAGGTGGTAGCATTCGGGGGGAAAAAGATAGATAATGTGTTTGTCGAGTACATCCAGGGCAGCAGTTATTGCAGTAATACTTGTTAACAGAACTCCAGGGCATAAGCCATAAAGATAATGGTTGTTTAATGTATGCTGAAAACAAATCTCGAACCTTGCTTCTGTGAATGCAGTGAACCAAATATCTCTATGATCAGAACATAATGAAATAAAGTGACTGCCTTGAGTCTTACTCGCTCAAAGTGCTCTAGTTTCTGCCTCAATCTTCCTTTCTCCATGCGTGTCTGATTCTGGAGAATTGACGCTCTGCCTCACTGCAATTTCCGGCCCGCCACCATAAATTCCCAACAAGTACTGCCATGTCTC
Organism: Clarias fuscus; assembly: GCA_030347435.1. Taxonomy (NCBI): domain Eukaryota; kingdom Metazoa; phylum Chordata; class Actinopteri; order Siluriformes; family Clariidae; genus Clarias; species Clarias fuscus. The sequence goes on along the minus strand of CM059212.1, from coordinate 12,940,355 downwards.
CTCTGAGATTTGCCCATAGTCAGCCCCTGTTCATGCACACAGACACATGTAAACACACGAACATGCATATACACACACACACACACGCACACACGCACACACACACAAAATCATGTCAGAGGATTTATACTAACAACAGTTAAAGACTTGCATATTCTCGTTGTATTTGTGCTTATCAGTCAAACTCACCATGCTTTAACTGTGCATGTCCCCCCTTCATCACTGCAATCTTACTGTTGTCAATCGGCCCTGGAGGCTCTAACATAGAAAGAGATGACGACGACTGATAATAAGAGGAGTGATGGTAGGAAGAGTGTTACATCTTACTGTTTACATTTGAGTATGTAGGTGGTCTTGGCAAACCATTCGGTGGCATTTGAAAGTTTATATTATAGACACTGTGTGGCGGTGAGAGCTCGTACAGTCTGTTTGTTTATAGTTCACTTCAGTGTGTGATGTTTCAGGCATGCAGTACTAAACGAGTGGTTGAAAATTGTGACTTCAAATTTACAAAATGTGTCGTGACTTTCTACATTGTACTTTTTTGTTCAAATTCATTCATGCATACCTGAGCATAAACAAATGCACTGTAAAAAGCTTAACTTGTTAATATTTCCAATTAAAAAAAAGATTTTAATAAAAAAAAAAAGCAAAACTGACAGAAGTAAAAAATATTCGGACACCACAAAATACGAATGTTAATTTTTGCAAAAACTGCTGTTGACAATTACAGCTTTGGAATATCTACAATAAGAACTAATTAGCTTTTCACAACATTGCATTTCAATTTTGACCGGTTCCTCTTGGTGAATTATCTTCAACTCCCAAAGCTTACATGGGTACATCGAGGCTCAAGCCAGGAAATGGGCTAAATTATGCAAGGCTTTCTTAAAATATTTTTTGGCTGGATGTTTGAAATCTTCCGCCCAGTTTGAGTTTCGTGGCAGATGAGATTAATGTTGTTTAATTTTTTGTTCAGAATGCAGACAAATCCCATTTGTTTTGAGAATCTGATTGTTATGACTGACTGTCCGCACTGTTATCTGAAAGTGAATAGATTGGATTTGGCTCCTTACAGACTGGCAGCCCAAATCCGAGACATTGTCAACACATCTGCATTGGTTGCTGTGGTAATGACGCCATGTCTGTCAGAATCCCTTTCCTCACATGGAGCACAATATTTCCTCATACATCACCTTGTTTCTGTACATTCCCTCTAGCTTTGCCTTTAGTGATGCATCCCCCAAAGTGCTATCAGACATTTCACTTTGTTCCCTGTCCAAGGACTTTTTTTCTTCATTTCCATCTACAATTCTTGCATAACCTTCCCACTCATATTTCACCATGTCATAACACATGATCGTGTGGATTTCCACGTCACCTTGCGAGTGACGTACTGTAATTGACAGTTTGACATCCATAATTTGACTGGGTGAAACATCCAGACTGAGAGACATCTTCAGATATTCTGTGGATGTGGATGAAATCAGATTTGGAAAAGAAGAGATTCAATGTGTTTTTTTTTTTAAATATTGTTCAGACTACATGAAAAGAATCTGGATCTGAATCTGGATATGCCACAAATCAGATTTGGCCTGGCAGTCTGAACAAGGCTTAAAGTTTCCTCTAATAGCTCTAATAACCCAGAGCATCAGTCAAAGCACTTGTGCATTCATTGCTCCATTCAAATCTTTTAACGCTTTAGTATTGTTTTCCATATAATGACGATACCACTTTTGTGATTTACTATGCATGTGGCATCATATGAGCAATCTATCTTTCTTCAAACATGAAGAACCAAAATATTGGGAAAGTGTTTTATTTCTGTTTTGTCTGAACAGAACATATTGTTCCAAAAGAGTTCTGACTTGTTTTAATGTTTTATATGTGAATCTGTGTGCTTCTTTTGTAGAGAAGTTGTGTGTGGATTTAAGGAAATAGATATTCATGCTGTAGTTTTTTGCTTGTTTTTCTTTGGGAACTATTCGTCTTGACACTTTCACGCCCTGGAACTCTTTTCGAGTAACCGCTGGCTTCTGTTTTACCTTCCCGGCTGAGAGAATGTGCCGGACCATGCGTATGTCCAGGTACCATGCGTTGTGGTTCTGTCAAATATTCACCTAAATATTATCTTACGATAGTTTGTTTTCTGATGTAAGTAAGATGCACGTCCTTATGTTCTTACCGTTGTCTTTACCCTTGACAAAGTTCTCCCACTCCCTGAACCACTGCATGCCGATGCACAAAATAACTGTTGGAGCCTCTTCGGCCTGGAACTCTTTATTGAGCTATATTAAGAGATAAATGTCAAGGTTATTTGCCATACTGCCAAAAGAAACTAATAATAGTCACATACATGTTGTGCATGTTTATTTTCTGACCTTGATGAATGTGTCGATCTCAGTTTTCCTGCGCTTGGCTAATGCCTCGATCTCCACTTGGCAGATAGTGCACACATACAGGTGATTTACGGCTGGACCTCCTCCAAACCTGCATGTGGGAGAATGCAAGCATGTTGCACAATGTTACTGCTGTTTGGATTATAAACTGATTAAGAAAGATGATGATGTGGGATGATGCTGCACTAAGAGTGCTGAGATGACGTCAGAACCATGTGTTTTTCTTTTTCAGCTCCACCCTATCTAAACATCTACTGTATTTTTTTTTTTTATAAATCTGTAAAATATGTGCAATTACTTCATAAAATGTTTTAAAATGTTTCTCTGTAGTAAGAAACAAGAAAAACAAGTGGTGATGTGTTATCAAAATAGTTATGTGGGCCTGATGAGGCATGAATGCCACAAAAGCCTCAGAAAGTAACACTATTTTTCATTATATGGCTCTAATGTTGGAATGCCTGACAGAGCATACATAAGAACATACTTCAGTTCTGTTTCATCCTAACTTCTTCATAGTCTAAACATACGTTTTTGAATTTGAACTAAATATCACAAACAAACATGCATGCAAAATAAAACAAAACTGCTCACTATACTCTAAACTTGGTGTAAGTGGATTTTTCATTTCAAGGCATATGTGACATATCTGCTACACACACAGTGGATACTGATTACTATAAAAATGTGCAAGTTTTCTTTATTATCTTGAAAACTGCCTGCCCTACTCACCTGTTGTAAAGGTAGTCCCACACATTTTGAGGCAGGATCACCACCAGATCGTCCACATAATGATATTTGGTAGGAGGAATTCCTGAACAACATGGCAACTCAATTAAGCAGTTTTCCAACAACACATACCTGGACCTTATCCTGACTTAGAATCAACATCTGTCTCGGGTGATCTGAACTTAAGCAGTCACCTGGTATTTACTGATATTAAAAGGCATTCTCACAAAAAAACTTCAGGATTCTGTCTCAGTTCTAGTCAGCAGTAAACTTCACTGTCAGATCCAAAGCCCCTAGACCTATTCTGAAGAGCTGTGAACATGAGTCTCTAATTGTCTCGAGTAATTTAGAAAGCAGAGGACCCTACTGAGACCAATAAACTATGAGGGGTTTTCAAGTCAAACTAGGACTTTATATTCTACAATCACAAAAGTAAGGTCACCTTCATCCTTACTTTTATATATAATCACCTGCTACACTAAATCACTTATCCCAGTGTTTTACTAGTGCTTGGATACTATCAAGGTAGAAAGTTTTCTCAGTACTCTGGAGTCATGATCGGACTGTCTGCTTAATGTCTGAAGTGCTGTTCTCTCAGGAACTCCTTTAATGGCCCAATGACATGGAGTATGATCAGAAATGTGGTAATGACTCCAAGCTGAGTTCCTGTAATATGCAGTGGTGTTTATGAATGGTTGTGGGTACCTCAAACACAAGTGAGGTGGATGGCAACAAGTTTCTTTCTTTTTTTTTTTTTTTTTAAGGAACATACAGTATCATAAAAGTTAGTGCTCTCTTTTTTGTGTAAAGACATAATAAAAATATTCTGAAATGATTTTTACTATGTTTTTACACAAAATCACATAGAATTAAAAGACAGGTACTACCTTTAACACATACAGTCATGTGTTAAAGATAGTACCCCTCTTTTAACACATGACTGTTGGTTCACAGGTAACAATAACTGCAGCGGGCACTGAGCTACCATGGCCAGGACCTCCACTCACAGATGTACGGTCTGTATTAAAACGTTGGTACCATTCAAATGTTTTACTGTGGCTAAGAGTCTCATCACCGTACTGTGCTTGAAGTCTTCTGAAAGTATCAACAGGTTTTGCACCTTCATTCACAAGAAAGTTCATCGCAAGTACCAGTTTGACTTGAACACCCCTTGTATTTAAAGTTATTTTAAATTAACTTCATAGACAGTTTGAAATAATGACAAGTTTTTAAAAAATAAAAATTCAAAGACAAAACAAAACCCAACCCATTCATGCAACAATAACGTTATGAAATCTCTGACCCAGCCCTCCAAAGTGTTTACATTCACACCTGTATTTAATGCTGTCCACTTGTCATTGGATCAAACAATACGGATGAGATTACAAGGAATAACACCAAATTCTTCCTCAACGGTAAAATGTTTTTTAACTGAAATTACGAAGTGAACTTTCCAATCAAATAAGAAATTCATGATATTCTTGCTATATTATAGTTCACTTAAACCATTAGAAACAAGTACAATAGTCATCAGAGTATGTATGTTTGTACATGTTTTTACCTCCATGCTGACAGAGGAATGCATGATTAGTGATGGGTCCTGGTTCAGTAAATGTGTTGAACTTGTTGAGCCATTCTCTGGAAATATAGAACTGTAAAAGGCTGGGCTCCTTTAGATTAGCCAGAGCTATGACTTTCTGCCGTTCTCGTACAGATTCCTCACTGCTCTTCCTTAAATAAGAAAAAAAAAAAACAGAGACATCAGTAAAAGTGAGCAAAATGCTGTAATTGTCTTGGTCTTGCTCCTGTGTTAAGCCTGCGGCAGAGCTTAGTATAAAGAAACAAGAAATAAAAGAGCTTATTAACTCTTCATGTGTAATCGCCCATAAGCCTACCTTAAAATAACATAAAACGGTGTTACAGATTTCCATGTCACAGACTGGTCTAATTAATAAACAGAAATAAGGCAGGACGGCCAGTTAATGTAAGCTGAACATGTCTCACCTGTAAAAGAGAACGTAGGCCTCTGCATTCTGCACAACTGTCTCATGGACCTCTGTTACATATTGATCATCAAACTCGTACCACTGGCCATTGATAACGTTCTGACAATACGCGATGTAGTGGCCACCTAAAAGAAAGGTTCAAATGAAACCTATATATGTGAGTATTTAAACATAAAAAAATGCAAGTCATGCATGTTCATTAATCCCTTAAAGGAACATCAGAGGTTTTCCAGTCTAATTGCTATCTACTGCATCTTTAATTATCATGATTAGAAAAACTGGTTACTTTAAAGTCTAAAGTATAAAATAAAAAAACCTTGTACCAATGCACTGGTTTTCAAAGTGTAATTTGGGACGCTGGGAGCAGTGAGAGAGGAGCTGAATGGAGATGGTGGTACAAGAGGTGTTGGTTGGGACTGATATGATATGATTGGGACGTTTATCTTTTTCATGGCATCATTAAAATAAGGTATTCATGAAGGGAAACGTAATGGCTTTGGACACAGCAGAAAAATAATAATATTAATTAAAAATAAAATAAAATAAAATAAAACTCACAACGTGTGACTGACGTGTTTTGTTTTGTTTTTTTCCCCCCAGATTTGTTCCTCTTAGAGTACGTGTTCAAACAATTAATAGCTCCCTCAATGCCTACTCTTGGTTGGAGCCCTGGGTATCACCTGTGAAGACTGCAATTGCTGTTATCTTCTTCTTTGTCTTTTGGCTGTTGCCTTTCTGGGAATCATCTGCCTCCATCTAACCCCATCCTCTGCATCCTCATCTCTGACACCAACTAACTTCATATCCATTCTCACTGCATAAATAAATCTCCTCTTTGGTCTTCCTATAGACCTCCTGCCTGGCAGTTCCAACATCAGCATCCATCTATCAATATATTCACAATCTCTCCTCTGAACATGTAGAAACCACCTCAATCTGGCCTCTCTTTATATCTTCAAAACATCTAACATGAGTTCAAACATGGGTTTAAAACATATAACATGGGTTCAAACATGGGTTTAAAACATCTAACATGGGTTGTCCCTCTGATGGACTCATACTTGATCCTATCCATCCTTGTCACTTCCAACGAAAACATCTTCAACTCTGCCTTCTGTCTTTTCTTCAGTGCGAATGCCTCTAAGCCTTAAGTTGTTGTTACATAGGTTATTTAAACAACATAAAAAACTGAGAGCTGTTTACAAGAAAAAAGCATGGCATTTTGAAGCTGAGATAAGATTGGAAATCACAAGCATTAGGCAAAGCCAATAACACAATTTGAAATGTCATGAAAAAGAAAGAAATCACTTGTGTACTAACAACCAGCCATCAAACAAGTCAGCCAATTAAGCCAACATAAATTGATGTCGGAAAGATTATGAAAGCTATAATTAAAAAAAAGCCGTAAATGACATCTCCAACAACCTCTAAAGGGCAGGGGTGAAGGTATCACAACACACCTTTCGAGCAAGACTTCAAGAACAGAAATATACGGGCTATGCTGAAGGATGCAGACTACTCATGAACAGTAAGAATCGAACGGTCAAAGAGGTGAGCTATAAGTGATGGAGAAAGATAGGATCTACTCATGATCCAAAACATAAAAGCTAATCAGTCAAGAATGGTGGAGTCACTGTACTGTCCTCGTTTGGGCTTGCATGGCAACTTCTAGAACAGGATCACTAAACATTTTTACAATGTTATTCATGATAGCAGCAGAAGAATGAATTAAAAGTCTGCATAAACATTCTATCTGCGAGTTTACAAAGAAATGCATTCAATCCCATTTGGCAGGAACTTCATCATGCAGCAAAACAATGTCCCCAGTCAAACTGCCAAAACAACAATGGACTTCATCAGGGGGAAAAAAGGGAAGAATTTATACTGGTGAAGTGAATCACTGGACTATAACCCAATTGAGCATGTACTTCACATCCTGAAGAGGCGGCCAATGGGAAAATCAGCTCAAAACAAACCTTTTTTAAAACAAACTGGTAAAAGCCCCCCCAAAAAATCACAAAAAAGAAAGCAACAGTTTGACACTGAGTCACCAGCTTGATGCAGCTGCAACCAAATAGAGTTTACATTAAAATTATTTGTTTCATTTATTTTGCTCAGCCAAAAATTGGGTGGTCTGTCATTAAAGGTGCCATGCTCTAAGCGGTTTAACACATCTAGATGTAAATATCAAGAAATAAAAACCTGAAATCCTGATTTATCATCTCATATACATCTTTTCATTTCAAACCCAAAATGTTTTCAGTGTAGAGCAAAAAAAAAAAAAGGGGAAAAAAGGGGAAAAAAAAGAAAAAGAAATTACCTCATCAAATCACTGACATAAAAGTGATGGCAGCTTTAAATTTCTAAGAAAAAGAGGCAACATTTCTGAGAAAAATGGTTCATGATTGTCTTGTGGAAGGATCCAAAATAGTAAATCAGCAGTGCATTAATCCTTTAATATGTCTAGCTGAATCACTTCCTGATTTCTACACTCTTGCTCAATCAATTTCAAATGGCTAATGTAACCATCAACACCACTGTGCATCTCATTTCATCTGCATCACATAATTCATCTGCATCCAGTTTGATTCCAGCATTTTCAGTTCTACATTGGACTCAATAATACAATACTAAACATTGAATGAATTCTTCATTGATAAGAATTGAGTGAAAGTGGAATCTTTTGTTCTTGTGTTTTTCATGCGTAACAGTAAAAACTGATGGAAATTTGAAATAAAAAAACATTATACAGTAATGGCACTATCGCCGTTCACCTTGATCATCAGATGAACATCATGGTGCAAAACTATTGCTTACTCAAAAGAAGAAAAAAAATTGAAGAAAACCAGACTTGAAGAGCACGTCTCAAATATTTTAATACGACCAAATCTATTGTGTTTTAGGTTGCTTGACTCACTTCCGGCTGTGCCGTGGTGGCAGATGACAGAAAGGAGATCATAAGTAGTAATCTGAGAAGGGCTGTCTTTGGCCAAGAAGGGCTGCAGGTCCAAACCCTCCAATGGGAAAGACACGTGGCTGCTGATCTTAAAGGAGTACATCACTTCATGCCGGAAACGCTTCAAGTGAATGCACAAAATCTGTGCACAGCGTACGAGGGAGAAATACAGTTATTGGGACACATGAAGGCTTTACACTTGCCCAAGCTGCATTGATTTAAAAAGGCATGAATGTGGATGGTTACCTCTGGAAGTTGTAGGACTTTACAGTATTTCACACCATTTCGCAACCTGTATGGAGCAAAATTCATATTTAGTCACATGATCAAACTGGCCTAATTTTACAGCACTTATAGAAGCAGTGAAGTTCTATGTTTATAACATTAGAGATTATATACTTGCTTTTTGCATCGCTCACAGCTGTACATGTTATCCCCTAAGACAGAAAAAAAAAATCATGTCACTGCAAGTGAATGTTCAGGAGTGAATTGAGATTTTAATTCTAAAATGACACTAGTCGTTGTGTTTTACCTTTCAGTTCATCTGCAGCAAAGAAGGCAGCGAGACAGTCCTCCAGTGTCACCATGGGACCCCAAAACCAGCTGGGAATACAGGACACTACAAACCTGAATACACAGCACACACACACACACACACACACATACAGCAGTGACAAATTAAAAGAACAACATCGACTGTCGATTTTTGCCCTTTTTTGTGGATCTTTTTCCTATAAAAGTAGTATTGTGCAGTATGACGCTGCATCATCCACAGAACACAAGGACACATGAGGAGGATAAAATAATGTAAATTGCATGCTATAACCTTCACAGTACCCACATTAGAAACCTTAACCCAATTGGAAACCTGTGAGAGACTGATCTGTTACTTAGCATCCTTCAACAATGTAGAAACAATGTAGTGACTACCAAAGGATTTGTGTTCAAGGTCACAGCTTCTGTGCGTGCATTTAGGGTAATAAAGCTGCTTTATGGTTAAATGAGGAAGAAACCACATTTGTCGCAGGAAGAGATCTGATTTATGGATGGTGGTTTTGTATATTTTGTGTAGGCAGCTACTATATGTTGCAAAGAAGACAAACAAACCAAAAAACAACTGCAAGGTATAATGTACATAGTGAATTTTCTCTAGTTTGCACACCTGCGTATAGAGTCCATAAGGTAGGTGAGCCAGCCCTGCGCAGCGTAAGTGTCTGTGCACACACCCATCTTGGCCGGAGAACTCTGGTGAATGGAGGAGTGGAGTTTAGCGAGGTCTTCTTTACCCGGGATTGGCAGAGACAAATCCTGAAATGTCTCCACTGTTGTTGACACCTGCAACAGTGAGATGCAGAAAGAGCACTGTTGATGCTTCAAAAAACATAAAAACCATTAACTTATTAAAATAACTACTGTATTATAATAATTACTGATTATACCTGAATTAAAATATTTTACAATTAGTAATTTTGGTGAACTAATGCCCTAGTTTAGCACCACAATCTTTCATACACATTGCTGGTGTTGCCCTCTAGTGGAGAAACATGAGCTGACTTACCCGGTCACACGTCAAACACTGGACCAGGCTCAGAATGGAGCCATCAAAGATGTCGGAAATGACACTGCGGAAACGGGGCTGTTTCTTTTTTTTGGTGCTCAGGAGCATCTGAGCTGAAAGGTTAAATAAATACAGGAGGTTGTGAATAATGCAGTGTACATTTTTTAAAGCATATTAATAAAAAAGTTACAGGAAACAAATAAATACATTAAAAATTTTAAGGATGCATATCTGTATAATCTATCATTTTAAAAAATATATCATTCTGTATATATAAACTATTATTACAGACAAGAACTGGAGAAAAAAGAGGGAAAAAGTGTTGACACGAGCAGTTTTTAGTAAACAGTTTCTCTGTTGTCTAAACATGCTAGACATACACTAGATAAATTATATGACAATTTGCAGTAAACAAAGATTTGATTACGAAAATGGTGCAAATGTTTTTTTGTTTTTTTTTACAACTACACCAATATCTGTCAGACCTTTCTTGAAAGCATAGGCGGGGCTTGCTCGTAGAGGGCTGGACCTGGGTGGGCTACTGGACAATTTAGAATGAAATTCCTGCACGCTGTGAGTCGGGCTACAGGGGCGAGAGGATTGGCGATGCATGGACACCTCATTGTCTGGTTCTGAGAAAGAGAAAATACACACAGGTAAAAAGTAGACCAACTATTAAATGATTATGACTGATTAATATCCAGTAATAAGAGGATAATGAGCCCCATGGTAAATTAAAATGGTGCAGAGTCAAAAGTCAGGGTTCTCACAGCAGAGCCAGGTGGTCTTTGATCGTAGAAGTGTAAATCACTGTTTAGACATGGAATTGTATATAATCAGTTTCCATGTGTACCTGTACTTCCCTGAGCTCTGCCGTTCCCACTCTGCTCCCCAGCTCTTTCGTTCTGCTCCTCCTGTGCTGCCGTGTCCACATCAGCGTCCTCGTCCATCTCCGGAGTTCTCTCCTCTCCTTTGTCCTCCCTCCGCCTCTCTTTCAGCTTCTCTTTCTCAGAGATTCCATTGCTCTCCCTCACTCCTGTGCACTCATCCTGAATAAGAAGCTCGGTCTCACCTCCTGGTCTATCTCCATCGCCTCTCTCACTCCCGGACCCAGAGTCGCATGACAGGAAGTCGTCCTCTGAGGGGCTACGGTCTCCGTCGGCGTGGTTTTGATTGCCGTGGTTGGTCTCCGAGTCGTTATCAGTGATGGAGTTGCCGCAGTCAATGAAAGGCTCCTTCAGTTCCTCATGCAGCTGATCCATCAGACAACGTAGGAACTCTTGAGTGTCCTGAAGGACACAGAACATGATGAGAAGATTTAAGTTGTTTGTACAAAATTATTTCAGTATGGGGTTTGATAATTATCTAATAATTCCTTAACCTCAACTAGATCACTATATGATGCAACATTTTCAGATGATTTCAAATAATATACACAGCCTTATTCAGACTACTCCGGCCCTTTTACTGTCTTTGTTCAATGACCTTCATGTCTGACAGTTTCTCTGTGCTCCCTCTATATTTATCTGTATAGCACATGTTATCTGATCATTTGGAATAATGTATTCATATTCAGTTAAATCAACAGAGAATACGTTTGTATGTGTCGTTGTTTACCAGGCCAAAAAGTAAATAACTGTTTGTGAGAAACAGAACATCAAATCCACATCATTCACAGCTTTTGTGAGTAAGGAACAGATGGTGCTTGTGTATATATTTTCAAAAGCATTCTATACAAACCTGTTGGGCATAACCTCGAAACATAGGATTCACCAGTTTGATACCATGAAACAGACTAGTAGGGACCACATAACTGGGCCTACACAGGAAGAAAGAAACAGGGTGATGAGAACAACAAAAGTAATCATGGCAGGAGCTAAAAAAGGACACAGAATGGATGATAACCTTGGACCAGATGGCGGTAATGAACTGTTATGACTGAATCTATTAAACTAGCCCTAAAAATAGAAAAGTCCTTTTTCAACCTAGGCATATTACATTACAACAGTGTGTGTGTGTGTGTGTGTGTGTACCGTTTTTTATGCCAGAGCTCAGAGATAAGTTTCTGATAGCTTTTGCAAAGTGCCGGTTTCTTATCTGTACGAACGAGCCCGCTGCAGTCCAGGAAAAACTGAGTCAGCGGAGGACTGGTAAAGAGACAGAATTAAAAATAAATATGACATACTGAGAAAAATTCATGTTATACAACATAAAATAAAATAGCACTAATTAATCGGCAGTAAAGTTCCATTTCACCACTGTCAATGGAACATCATCTATCCTCCTCATATTTCTGATAAATATATAATGAATGTTGAACTCACCAGTTAGAGAGGGCCTGCAATGCTGCGTTCATGTAACATGAATTTCCAATGTTCTTCATCCCTGTGAGGCCTGCAGAAAATAAGGAGAATGAGATAAAAGTAAACAAAAATGGATACCCTAAAGATTTGCACTTCCCAAAAGCAGTTTATTCCATAGTTTCACCTTTCCTTCGGTTGACCTCCTTGTCACATGTAAATTTGCAGATTTCTTTCTCTCTTTTTTTTTTAACAACACTCAGGCTAAACATCTTTTCAACTCATTTGTGTTATTTGATAGTAAAGACTCTTTGAACAGGTTTACCAGCAAGCCCATATATTTTGGAACAAAGATATGCTTAACCACCTCCAGGTCTTTTATCTGCTTGATTAATCATGGAGCACTGAGAGAGCAGGCCACATCTGGTCATGCAACTGCTTGTCACTCGTCTGTTCCATTATTTATGAGCGCACAAAGAAGTAGGTGTGTGTACAAAAGACTTTTGTTAAACTCTTTGAAATAAAGCTGAAAGTCTTGACTTTGTCTTTGTTCCAAAATTTATAGACATGACTGTATAATCACTCTTAAGGTTTCACCCTCATGTTACATGGAAATATCTTTTGCTTTAAATTATAACCTCTGTCTTGCTCATTAGGAAAGTCAATAGATATCCAGACTACTGTAAATCTGCTTCATGGCTACAGCTATTGTTAGAAGTGTTATACAGTTGAATTACACCCAATTTTAAAACAAAGAGGCAAAAAAGTTGTATGTCATAACTCAACTACTGAAGGCTGCTAACATTTAGTTAATGCAACTAGAATCACAACAGGAGCGACACTGTGACAACTGAGCTGGAGGTCATTCATTTTTCAACCGCTGGCAAAGAAAATTGGGAGCAGGGAGGCTAATCAATGTTTAACCTTCTGTAAATCACAAACAAAACATGTGGTGAGATCATAGGAGTTGAGCATACAGAGACTTCCCACTGTAAAATGTCAGATATTCCTTTTTTAAAAAGATGGAGGAGAAACCTGATTGATGCTGTTTTATTGCTTCAATTATTTTACAAGGCAAGAATCTAGAATCTGCATTATTAATCAGTTTGTAATGGTTTGCTATAATTACTTTATTCATCTTGTGACTAAACAATGTTGATCATGTTCACATTAAAACTGAGTAAGACTAAATAAATAACATATGATCAGCAGTTTGGTTTGTTCCCAATTGCTGGCACAAAGACAGGAGGAAACAGATGTATTGAATATCTTTGCATGTTGTAGTGTTACAATTTCCCTTTTTTTTTAAACAGGTTCCAGCATGATAATGCCTCTATGCACAAGACAAGATCCATAAACCCATAGTGTGTCTATGTTGGAGTGGAATAACTGACCTCAACCCCGCTGAACACGTTTGGGATGAACTAGAACAGAGGACATGCCCTAAGACTGGGGGTCGGCTAATTTAAACACTCAAAAAGCCAATTGGACCCATTTCCACAAAAAAGAAAACACTGGGAGCCATAAAACCATTTTGACATCTAAAATGAAGGTAACACTTCACATATTGTGTTTTACCTTTATTTATTGTCTATTTGAGTTCTTCTTGTATTTATGAAACTTTAATTATCCACCTGCAGAGCGTGCAGTCAACGGTCAACCTGAATAAAACTGAGGCTCATAAAGCTCAATAAATCGGCGGCTGTGATGCAAATTTTGAGCGACCAAAAATTAAACCCCTTTTATTTTAATGTTACAACATCACCATAATCTTCAAATATTGAATTACACTTAAAAAACTAATGAACTGAAATAAAATACATTTAAATTAAATCCTCATTATTCATTTTCCAAAGCCACACGGAGAGGGATGAAAGGGCCACATGCAGCTCCGGAGACGTGGGTTGCCGACACCTGCCCTAGGACTTCTCAACCAAAATAAACAAACACAATGAATGAACAATGAAAGCCTTCCCAGAAGAATGGTGCTCATAGTAAAAGAAAAAAAAAAGAGTAAATCTGGAACAAGATGTTGAACATGGACATACGAGTGTGAAGGTTGTGAAGGTCCTCAAACTCCCAGCCATGTAGTGTGTATCTCATTCACATCAGACCATCTACTAGCATTTTGTATGGGTTTGAACAACTTTGAACCTCCAGTTTGTTAATTTACCTCTGGGTTTAAACTCATCTTCTTCGGACTCTGAACCTTCATCGTCTGCTACAGCAATCGGCACTGCCTTTAATGGGTGACATGCATTCAGTGGAGGAGAATCCTGAGGAATAACAAACATGTTTTGTTTCATGAGAGCTGTATATTTTTACCTACAAATGTATTATGAAAAAAAGAAGAAAAAAAATTATATACGTATATATCCATCGTTTAAACTGCTTATTATTGGCCTTCCCTTAATCTTTCTTAACACTCTTTTTTATTGTCCACAGCAATGCTTTCAAACATTTTTAAGGCCAACTTAAAAAACAACAACAACAAAAAACAGCTATTATCAAATGAAAAGTGTTATGCACAAGATCTTCAGGATCAGGCTGCAAGTTCAGATAAGAATAGGCGACAAAACGATACCTGTTCGAGAGATTTATAGCGCTGTGTTGCTGCCCCTGGACTAACAGGCCTTTGTTCCAGAAACACCTCTCTCTCACAGACGTAACACCACACCCTGAACGTAGTCAGATTCACTGTCAGATTGTGTTTCTTTGCCTGGAGTCAAAAAAGAAATTGTAAAGATGAATGAATCAACAGTATAAATACTGAAAGACAACAATGGCAGACGATGGAGAGTAGAAAGGTTGTAAGGTGATAAGGTTCAGACTTACCTGTGCATGTGTGGTGCTGTGGTCAGAATACGACTCTCCGCAACCCACATAGGGACAGTCACACTAAAGGAGCAAGCACTTTTATTAATTTCAGTTGTACTTAGGGTAAAACAGAAATCATGTTAACAGAAAAACACGGTTATAAATAAAAATCATTTAAAAGTCTACAATACGGCCATTATGCCTAGACTACAGACACTTCCTACCCAGCTATCAATCATGATAGCGTAATCAATATTTGTAGACTTTAGAAGTTATTACATTCATATCATAAATGATTTTATAAACCATTACAATGTAGTCATGTCTATGTTTATCTTACATGGAACAAGCAAATACCTTCTCTACCTCTACACCTGTAACCTAACCAATCAGGGTTAAAATCTAACAGTACATTAGTTGCACTTTCAGCATAAATTTAACTAGAAAATTTAACCTGGTGGATAAAAATACTTACAGTATATTTTTTATTATTTCATTCAAACATTTAACATGTGTTTACCATTATGTATACAATGTATACAATGTATGTGTATAGGGATTTTTCACTGGTTCAAAGACATGTCAGTGGACAGTTTGAAGGTCAGCTGCTTAGGCTTATGTCCATTTCACTATGGCATGTCCAACAATTTAAATCCAACATTACATTTACTGTGTGAGCAAATTCAATGATCTACCAATGTTTTAAACATCTTTGAGCAGACTGAAGCCAAGTCTTTTGTGTTACCAATACTGAAAAGTTCTTACAAAACTCAAGAGCTCAAATCCTACTGAGGGTACATTATGGTAAATTATGAATGGATCTGTTTAGATCCATTTCAGAATCTAGAGTTAGAGGCATAATTCCATGTAAATCATACTCAATTTGACAACAACTTCTTAAGATATCATGCTACAGGAAATTTCTGATAGCTGTAGGGGAAACAATCTGCAAACATAATGACTCGACCAGCAGAATCATTTTAAAAAAGGAAAGAAAATAGCTTTCATTAATCTAGACGTGTCAAAGTATGTTATAGCCAGAAACCATTTCCTATTATTCAATCAGAGTGACATCCAGTGGGTTTCCCCAGACTGCCACATGAACATATCAATGACTCCCAGGCAAACAGAAGCAGGAATAAACCTCCACACACAGGGATCATATTGTAAATACATATTGTAAGTGATACATTTTCATTTACTGAGCTCACCTGAAGACATGCCCAGAGGTTGGGACCGCCGACGCCACACGATTGACAAGTGCCCTATAAGTAAAGAAAAATTTAATGTTAAAATGCCTTTCACAAATATTATTTCAATGTTCATTAATATTGGTTTGTATTGACATTACAAGGCTTTACCTTGGATTTTTGTAGAAGTTCTTCCTTGGTCACTTCACCTATGGAGTCCAGGTGAGGACAATCGTTTCCACAGTCTGTCATGTTTTGGCTGTGATGTCTCGAGCAAAATAAAACAAAATGTTGAGCTAAAGAGAAAAATCACAAATAAATGCATATTGTATTCCGCCATACTGTAACAATGATTCTTTTATATGACGCATACAATGTAGTGAAGGGATGTGCCATCTCATTACTTGTTTAAAATAAGAAAGTGTAAAACAGGCTTTAGGTAAAATGATTTACACAGACAGACCGATGACAAATTGAAGGGGAAGACAAAAATTATTTTGCTGAGTCACTGCAATTCAATACAGCTTCATAGAGCACTTGAGCTCACTAAATGATCAGACGTTTTAGACAGCGCTCTCTTTTAAAAAGATGTTTGTTTCTACAAATATCTGGGACTGAGCTGTTCTGGCAGCCTGTAGTGGAAAACTTTTACCCGCTTTAATCACATGGGCTTGGTTAATATGTGCTAACCCCACTGCTGGACTGTCATCATTATAATACGAAAGAGTGTGTATGTTATTTATTCACTGATGCAACTTTACTCTGGTCAGGGTCATTGTGGTGTCCATACTGAGACTAGTGGGTCCAACACATGAAGCAAGACACACTCTTTTTTACACCTAGGGGGAATCTTGAGAATTCATTCCACTACCAGTAACAACATGCTTTTTGGGAGAAAAGCTGGAAAACCTGCAGGGACGCAGAATTTAAATCCCAGACACCGGAGATGCAAAGCATTTCCTAGTTGCATGTTAAGCTTGTAATAAACACTTAAATATCCTTTTACAGCATTTTTTAAATTTTTTAATGAATATTTAACTCACTCTGAAAACATTTTAAATGGTTAACTGTTACATTACAAAGTTATTGTTCTAACTGTTGATTATTCTTGGGTTTAGGAATAATTTACATTATTACGTGTATACCGTCTTCTTGATAAAATAATAAAGTCATTATTTTCCATCCAAAGTTTGCATCATGAGCATCTTCATGGTAGGACTGTACAATTTGATTTAAAAAAAAAAAAAAAAACACATCACATCCTGTGACCACTTACTAAGGCGTGGGAACAAAATAAGGATGTTGTGGCCACAACTTAACAACCTCATAGCATTTAGCTTCTCGAAAACTATGGACAGAATTTAACTTAGAATTTCATTTAGCACCATTAGAATGACTACTGACGCACAAAATAACTCCTAAACAACAATCATCAAGTTCTTAAGTAATGGCCACAATAACATACTATCTCATTCCCACGCCTAGGGAAGTCATGGCCACGACAAACTCTCTCATACCAACGCCTGGGGAAGTCGTGGTCACGACATACTATCTCATTTCCAAGGCTGGGTAAGTTGTGGTCACAACATACTATCTCATTTCCAAGGCTGGGTAAGTCGTGGTCACGACATACTATCTCATTTCCAAGGTTGGGTAAGTCGTGGCCACGACATACTATCTCATACCTACGCCTGGGTAAGTCGTGGCCACAACATTCTATCTCATACCCATGCCTGAGGAAGTTGTGGTTACGACATACTATCTCATTTCCAAGGCTGGGTGACTTGTGGTCACAACATACTATCTCATTTCCAAGGCTGAGTAAGTCGTGGTCACAACATACTATCTCATTTCCAAGGCTGGGTAAGTCGTGGCCACGACATACAATCTCATTTCCAAGGCTGGGTAAGTCGTGGTCACGACGTACTATCTCATTTCCAAGGCTGGGTAAGTCGTGGCCACGACATACCATCTCATTCCCACGCCTGGGCAAGTCGTGGCCACGACATACCATCTCATTCCCACGCCTGAGTAAATCGTGGCCACAACATACTATCTCAATCCTACGCATGGGTAAGTCCTGGCCACGACATGCTATCTCATTTCCAAGGCTGGGTAAGTCGTGGCCACAACATACTATCTCATACCCACGTCTGGGTAAGTCGTGGCCACAAGATACTATCTCAATCCCACGCCTGGGGAAGTCGTGGCCACAAGATACTATCTCATCCCACACAGACAGAATCCCCCCGCCCACCACCAGTGTCATCAGAGGGGCTCCATAGATATAGGATAATGCTTTCAGAAATGTACACTGTGTCACCACAACAATCATACTGTAACAGACACGAGCGACACCACCAACACACTTGCTTCTTGCTGTCTTTTTATTTTTACTAATAAATATTTTATATTTAACAGCTTCATGTCAGTGACACATCACAAACATGTTTTCAGGGCTAACTCTAAAGGAAAACATTTTCCTTCGACACTCGACTGTTTCACCCAGATGACAGGACACACAAACAACTGGCACTAATTTAATTAGCTAGCTATAAACATATCGAATACATTGCTACATATAAACACTCAGGGTTACCTGTTTTTTTGTTTTGTTTGTTTTTTTGCTAACTCACACTTTGAGCAGCTGTTAGCTACAAGGCTTCAATATCCATTTAAACCCATATACACAGGAGGCCAGTGCTCAGAGAAAACCGCTCGGCTTTAACCATTAAAACACACAGGGACTTTTCTGTCCAGATAAATAAACAGCAAAACCCCCCACCTCAGCAGCAGGTCCCGAGGAAAAGCTCAGAAAAGTTCATTTTTGGTCAAAACGAAACGCGCAGTTTCGCCTACTCCTCCTGCAGCACTAGCAGGCTAGGCTAACCAACACAAACACTGACTAGCAGCCAGAGCGCAGGGATGCGCAGGGTTGCCAGGTCATTACAGAATCTACTCCATGTGCATCAAAATCAACTCCATCTAGGAACTTCTGTGGACTGTGGAGGACAGTGGTAATTACCAATGAATTTATTCCCATTTTTACGACCGTGGTAGGACCTGGGGTCAACATATACATTGATGAAATGTATACATTATACGGATGAAATACATTATCTTTACAAAAGTATTTGGCCAAAGCTACAATGACATTGTATTCAAATACAATAGATGTCCCTCTTGCAGCTATAACAGCTTCCACTCTTCTTGAGATTTTGAAGTGTTTCTGTGTGAATTTGTGCCCATTCATTCTGTAGAACATTCATGAGGTCAGGCACTGATGTTGGATGAGAGAGCCTTGCAATCTTCGTTCCTGTTCATCCCACAGGTTCTTGTTGGGGTTGAGGTCAGGTACTCCTTCAGACCACAAAAAATATCTCCACAAGTGGGGCATCCATTTTTGCTCGCGCCACAGTTACAAACAAACTGATGTAATGCGTTCACACCTGCACAGAACATGAACTTCATACAGCAGAACGGAAAGCAATGATAAGACAATGTGGGGAAAAAATAAGTTTTATTTCTCTCTCTCTCTCTCTCTCTCTCTCTCTCTCTCTCTCTCTCTCTCTCTCACACACACACACACACACACACACACACACACACACACACACACACACACACACACACTACCTCTCTCTCTCTCTTTCTTTCTTTCTTTCTTAGGCTATATGCAGTTTTAAAACATACCTGGGCTCATCCTGGAAATAGAGTTCTGTTAATAAACAATGATAACTTGATATATTGTACTGTCCCCACAAGACTATCTAACGCTGGCTTTATACTGTATGATGATGCAAATGATGATTGATCCCCCCAAAAAATTTTGCTTAGCCACACCTACAGCATGAGAAGTGACAGGTCCTTTGACAAGGCCGCATGAACAAAGTCCAGTGCTCATCTGTGCTATATTTCAATAAGGAATCTGTAAAAATGGACACAAGGTAGCTCTTGAAAAGCACAAATGTGTGAATGTCAGAAGAAGAAAAATGCAAAAGCAAAAAATGCAAAAGCAAAATGTTCTTTATAAGAAACCATTTTTACACAAAAAAGGTTTAATTCTTATTACTTGCATTTACAGTATAACCTTTAATAAAATTTGGATCCACATCACTAATGCCCTTATTTCTAAATGAACAAAAAAATCCGAATGGTCATGCTTCAAAATCTAGTGGAAAGCCTTGCCAGAAGAGTGGAGCTCATTATTACAGCAAACTGTCGGGAACTGGATGTTCAACAAGTATTATTGAAGTGTTCTGGTGTCCACAAACTTTTGACCATATAATATATTTATGCATGACTATTTTAATCACACCACTGTGTAGCCTAGACGTTTACTATTTGCATATATTTTTTATTGCTCAGTCAACCTATTTGACTTCATTTAATGCATGCAAAATTCTCAACTGTCACTTCTCCAGACAATAAAAAGAAAGCACAAAAGTATAAAGAGGAAAGGCAAAAGATCTGGCAACACTACCAGCAAAGAAAGGATGTGAATGATTCTTACATTAATTTGTGAGAGAAAAAAAAAAGTGTACTGACTGTACAGGAAATTACAAAAATGATGCTGCGCTGTTGGATGACGGTTCAGTATTAATAATAATGACTTTAGCATTTAAGAGTATGAAATATAATTTTTTTAAAGAAATACTAAGTGGAAACTGCTTAAAACGATGTTTTATGGAATGTAAGACTATGTTTGCAAAACAACAACAAAAAATGCTTGTAAAATGGAGAATTGTTTTTTTGTATGGTTTTTACCATGACCACTATCATACAGACAAAACCAGAGGAAAGGGTTCATAAGATTACCGCTTAGGACTGGCAAAGGAAAAAAAAGGAAAAGTGAAGAAAGAAAAAAACACTATCACAGAGGACATTCTAAACATCACATTCCACTGACTCACAATTCCAGCATCGAGGAACAAAAAAAGAATTGAGGGCAAAAACAAAGTTGAAGTACTGAATTACAGCCATGGCCAGATGTTTTGAGAATGACAAATGTTTTTTTTTTTTTATAACAAGGTCTGCTGCTTCAGTGTTTTTAGATCTGTTTGTCCGACATTACTATGGTATTCTGAAGTATAATTACAAGCATTTCATAAGTGTCAAATGCTTTTATTGACAAACTTCTGGGAAACATCCTGACTGATGGCAGTCCATTCTTACATAATCAATGCTTGGATCTTGTCAGACTTTGTGGGGTTTTGTTTGTCCACCCACCTCTTGAGGATTGACTACAAGTTCTCAATGGGATTATGGTCTGCGTAGTTTCCTATCCATGGACCCAAAGAGTCACTTAGTTAACACTTTTGCCTTATGGCAAGGTGCTCCATGATGCTGGAAAAGGCATTGTTTGTCACCAAACTGTTTTTGGATGGTTGCTCTCAGAGGATGTTTTTGCACCATTCTTTATTCATGGCTGTGTTCTTAGGTAAAATTGTGACTGAGCCCACTCCCTTAGCTGAGAAGCAACCCCACACCTGAATGGTCTCAGAATGCCTTACGGTTGGCATGACACAGGACTGATTGTAGCGCTCACCTTCATACATTTCAAGACTGCCAGCAAAAAAGCCACTTCTCTCCAGGAAAAACACCAGGGACAGACTGATAATCTACAAAAGCTACAGGGATTGGAGGCTGTGGAGTATTTCTTTTTTTTTTTTTTTTTTAAGTGATATCTGTACGTTTCACACATTGGAGGACCTGGATTTAGTCTCAGTAAATTTTCTGTCTGTATGTCTGTATGTCTGTATGTATGCAGACAGATTTTTTCATGGCATCATGCAAAACTGGCTAGAAAGAAAGAAATTTAAGAATTTTGAAATCAGGTTTTTTTTTTCTCCTGAAGTTAAACCAGCATTATAAATTAAATAAAAATGTTGAGTAGAAGGGAAAGTTATGTGCCACATAATAAACCACCAGCGACAGTTTTTGACAGCGCATGGGTCAAAAGTTTTAAATGGAATGCGGGACAGAATTTAATTAAACTTTTTCTGTACATAGATATTAGCCTGCAGTTTAAACTGCACCATAAGTCAAATTAAAATGTTGAGTACAAGTCATGTTATGAACAGTTATTTGACAGGGGTTTAATAATCTACTTTAAAATAAGATACTAATAAGCCAATTGCTCAGTGTAAACAAACACTTCCACCGATAGTTATTAATTAGAAAAGCTAAACTGAATATTTTTTTCTTGGAGTAGGTATTATTTTCATGCTGAAGTAACAAAGCTGAAGTGGTACAAGTAAATTTTCATGTACTGGAGTCGTTTTAATCTGTCAAACCAGATGATTTGTATTCGATCAACTTTTTTCGATTTCTCATCTGTGATTCCCTCTCTTAATAACGAACATGGAGTGTATTTGGCTGACGGCAAAAGAAATACAATTTAGCATAAACAAGGCGTAAGATACACAACCTTACAAAATTTTATTTATTTGTTTAATAATTTAGGCAGAGTGTTCTGCCCTCAGATAGACATATAAGTGGGCTTCAACCTGATATAATAATAATAATAATAGTAATCACTGATTACATTGAAGCTGATTGTATTATTTTTAGCTTTAAGCTTTTAACTATTTCTCCAGAGTCTGTAGCCGTCAACGACAGGTACTAACTAGTTAATACTGTATTACGTTACAATTACAGCGCGCGGTTATTGGATATATCCAGTAGGTGGCGGTAATATAAACCATACCCTTCGATGTCACAAGCCCCTGTTAAGGAGAAGAAGTGAACCTTGTTTTCTAGAACGTGCGAGAAGAAGAAGAGGTTGTTTCTCCACGACGCTTAAAGTGAGGAGCAGGACGTATTTGTGCTTTATAAAAATACAGAGTAAAAAAAAAAAGCTGATAATGCCAGCGGGTAAAAATTTTAGGAGACGGAAAGAGGAATCTTCTGATGACGAGGAGTCTGCGGAAGTAACTGCAGAAGTCAGGTTTGTAAACTGTTGTTTATTTCATAGGTCTTTCAGCCTTAGCTGTGTTTGTGTGTGCTGAAACAACAACATCAACAATATTAAAGTTACTTATAGCGTTTTTACTCTTTTTGTTGATAGTAGCCCACTGTGTTTCTGTAACTAATGCTGAGTTTTAATCAGGAATAAACTTGATGAAGCAAAGGAACTGCAAAGTTTAAGGAGGAGACAGAAAGGTGTGAGGTGAGTGATATTTAATGAAGGTGTACAACACAGTGCTGTTACAATCCTCGAATTTGATTGGTCCTTAGATGTTATCTGATGATGATGATGATGATGACGCCCCATGTAATGAATGTATTTCTGGGTGCAACACAGCTTTATATTAATAGTCATGTTCTATACTGCCTGCAAACCCCTCCCCCCCAAAAATCCCCCATCTAGCAAGGAAAGTGACTGGCATTGGATCAGGAACTGTTTGGTGTATTATTCAAACCTGTAAGGATAATGCTAAACCATCAACTTCCTGACCCCCCCCAAAAAAGTCAATGAGCATGATTGAAGATCACTAATTCTTCCTCTCTTTGTTGTTTAATGGCGACTGGAATCCAGTAGGTCACATTACCGCCAGCTATAGGTCTCATTCTCCCTCATCTTTCCAGCCTCTTAAATATTTTTTTCAGACCAGCCTTCCTTAGGACGTCTTCCCCGATCTTGTCTTGAGCTGGGGCTGGAACCGTCGACCATCCGATCAGTAACTCAGAGCCTTAACGCACCGAGCCACTACTTACCACATACTCTTTCTTCTCGACACGTTTCCTCTCAATACCATTCAGCAACTAGTTTGGGTTTTGTAGGTTGTACATATATATATCTCCAGTCTTGCTTAAAAACAACATTAAGATGCTTCCTTCCCTGATCAGTGGCTCCCCATTCTTAACATTTCCATCTACTCTTCCTAGATCTTCGAGCTGTGCCACCATATCTAGTCCACTGCATATAATTCACAAACATGCTGATGGCATTCCTCACAGAGAACCGTTGTGTGTTTACCTGCTGTTTATTACTTAAACACTTGGTGGAGCTGCATTAAAAAATAATAGACGGTAGAAATCAGTGTTATGTTCTAATAGAGAAAGTACACAATGTGACGAGAACTCACAGGATTGGTTTTAAACAGCTGTGTGGCCACAATACAACCATTTGTTAGTGAGAATAATCAGAATGAAAGCCTAGGGAACATGAAGATTGTACTTTGTACATGTAAAAGGTCATGTGGTCTGATGAGTCCAGATCGACCTTGTCAGGTGCGATGTGTGCGTCAGGGTAAGAAATCATGCATAATGCCCACTCTGGGTGTTAGGATCTGGGGTTGCTTCAGTTGGCCAGGTCTAGACTCAACAATATTATGTGGCAATAAAATGACCTGAATGTATGGAGTTTTTCTTCCCAGCCTGAGAGCAAATCATTTTCGCAAATATTATTCCACGCTGTAATCAATGATCTCAGAAAACAGCCCAGTTTGTTTTAGGACTTGAGCTGTGTTCCTGCGGTACTGGATTAAATGTAAAAAAAAAATATTTTGTCAATAAGCATAAATTGTTAAAATCATAGTTTATGTTGTAACTGTAAAAATATTATTACATGGATATCAGTTTGCCTATGTCTTTTGTTTGTTTATACATTAACAGTAGTATACAGCTAAAACTGAACATTCCTCTTTTTGCTTTCCAGTTTAGCAGCATTACTCGTGGGAGAGAAATTACCACTGGAAGCAGAGATGGAGGTATGTTTTCATCTTGATTGTACAGTTTGATATCATTCTTATTGTGCGTAGTTGTGTATTTAATTTCCTGGCAGTGATGTAACAGTGTGTGTCTGGCCATATTTTAGGATGATCCATTTAAGCTCAAGACAGGAGGCATCGTGGACATGAAGAAAGTGAAAGACGGGGCCTTAGATAAGTAAGTGTCCCAGGGACTATGTGTAAGTCAAGGCCAGTGTTTAATCCTCAAGTTCTTTAACAGTGGTGTGAGTAAATTTTACTCACTCACTCATCATCTATACCGCTTAATCCTGTATTCAGGGTCACGGGGGGGCCTGGAGCCTATCCCAGGAGACTTGGGGCACATGACAGGGTGCCAATCCATCACAGGGCACAGACACACACACATACACACACTACGGGCAATTTTGGGAACACCAATTAGCCTAACCTACATGTCTACTGGAGGAAAGCCACCAAGCACGGGGAGAACATGCAAACTCCATGCACACAGAGACGGGAATCGAGCCCGGACCCTGGCAGTGCAAGGCGACAGTGCTAACCACTACACCACCGTGCCGCCGAGTAAATTTTAACGAAGGCTTAATTGTATTTTTTATTTCAGTGCTGAGGATGATCTGAACCTGGGAACTGCTTTCTCTGCTGAGACAAACAGAAGAGATGAAGATGCAGACATGTATGTATACAAAGTTATATAGGGATTATTATTATTATTTTCAATAGAGATGCACTAACTAGACCTTAGATATAGTCTAAATGTGTACTTAATATAGACTACACTCACCAGCCAATTCATTAGGTACACCTTGCTAATACTGGGTTGGACTCACGTTTGCTTAATTCATAATGCTATAGATTTAAGGTTCTTTAAACATTACTTATAGATTTTGGTCCATATTGACATGATGGCTTCAGATGGCTTTAGATCTGGATTTTGACTGTAGAGGCCATTTGAGTACAATGAACTCATCGGCTCAAACCAGTCGTGCCAGTCTCCTTGTACCTCTGGCATCAGCAAGGCATTTATGTCCAGAGAACAGCCATTCACTAGATATTTTCTCTTTCTCAGACCATGTTCTGTAAACCATAGAGATAATTGTGCATGAGAATCCCAATAGATCAGCAATTACTGAAATACTCAGACTGGCCTGTTTGGCACCAACAACCAGGCAATGTTCACAGTCACTTAAATAAATCATCTTTCTTCCTGGTGCCCATCAGTTCATCTTCACTGCATGTACATGCCTAGTTGCATTGCATCACTGCCATCTGATTGGCTGATTAGATATTTATGTTAACGTGCAGTTAAACCGGTGTACCTAATAAAGTAGCCAATAAGTGTATCATATAAGGGAAAGGGATTGATGGTAATGTGAAGTTTTTTTTTTTTGTATCAGCTGATTATTTAACAGTTTGCCCTCCTTTCAGGATGAAGTACATTGAAACAGAGCTGAAAAAGAAAAAGGGATTATTGGAGGCAGAGGAGCAGAAGGTGAAGTTAAAGAATGCAGAGGATCTCCTGTACGAACTGCCCGAGAACATCCGTGTCAATTCTGCCAAAAAGACAGAAGAGATGTTGTCTAATCAGATGCTGAGCGGTATCCCAGAAGTGGACCTGGGAATTGAGTAAGTGCAGAATGGTGTCTAAGAAAGAATGGGCAATGGGACGATTACGAGCTGACGTAAAAAAAAAAAAAAAAGTGTTTCACTTAATCTCATCTCTACAAGCTAGGTTAATTGAGGTCTCACAATTGGTGGCACAAGGGGAAAAAGACGTCGTGAAGAGAATTCTCTCTTTTAGTGATCATGTAAAACTGGGTAGATCGTACGTACATGAGCTGAAAATCGTCAGTCGGATGTGCAGCGAGTTCAGGAGAGGAGGACAGGACCGGGATTATAGGATGGAGTGGTGTGATTAGATCCCAGAGTTGATCTCCTTAATCAACAGCACACTGATTCTTATTCATCTTGCAGCCAAATACATCATGTTTAAGACAAAAAAGCAGCTTGTCCGGTGATTCATAAACCCCAGAATGCAATATAACATCCTCTGCACTGAAACATCCTGTCTTTTCCTTCTGACAGTTGTACAAAGCTGTACAGACTCCTTCAATTAATGTTTAGGGAAGAAAAAAAGACCCCTGCTTTTTTTTTTTTTTCAGGGCTTCAACAAGCTGATTAGGTTTTTCCCTCATTTTGTGACCTCGTATAGGGAGATATTCAATTCGATTCAATTCAATTTTATTTGTATAGCGCTTTTAACAATTGTCATTGTGGCAAAGCAGCTTTACACAATCAAAAGAATTTGTTTGAAAGTTTGTATGAAATTTGAATGTGTATAATTCATAATGATCAGATTGTCCCTGATGAGCAAGCCGAAGGCGACGGTAGCAACGAAAAGCTCCCTAAGATGGTACTAGGAAGAAACCTTGAGAGGAACCGGACTCAACAGGGAACCCATCCTCATTTGGGTGAAACAGAAAGCAGGAATTGATCTGCATTCATACAGTTAGGTGGCAGGCAGTTCGGTATAACAGTTGATGTTAATTGATATCAAGTCCGCAGAGAAACAGCTGTCAACATCAGCCGAGGCCAGAACTGTCTTTATGGTAGAGATATCCCTCGCCTGACTTGTTGTTCTCAGGTGCCATGAATAAATTTTGTCTTTCATCTCTGGGATGTGTGTAAGTCTGGGAGCTTGTTAAGGCTAAAGCCTAGCATTACAGTACACTCGTATGAAGTGATTATTTCTGGTAGGAAGTGTGCAAGCAATCACTAGATGGGAGGATATATTCAGCTACATTCAATTATCACCACACTGACCCCAAAATCAAACAAAACTATTTTAATTTATATACGTTTGCATTTTAGGTGGTAAGCTGGAGTACCTCTATGATCCTACAGGTGGTTCTGTGTGTCATGTGATTTCACATCCATATGAGTCACTGTTGGTTCTTGTGTTCTACTTTCCTGTCCTCTATTCATTGCTGTTTCCTGCAGGAATCGAATCTGTACAGTATGTGTGTGTCTTAAACTATTTCGTGTGTGTTCTTCACAGTGCAAAGATAAAGAACATAATCAGTACAGAGGACGCCAAAGCAAAGCTGCTTGCTGAGCAGAGGAATAAGAAGAAAGACAGTGGTACCTCCTTTGTTCCCACCAACATCGCTGTGAACTACGTCCAGCATAATCGCTGTGAGTATTATCCATTAGTTTTGGACCACTAGCTCTTACATACTTACCCTACTGTTTCAGCATTAACAATATGAACACTGAGTTTCTTCACAGTTTTTTAAAATAATTTTTTTAGTTCTTGGAGCAAAATGCTAATCCTTTTTTTTTTTTTTTTACAAGTCTACTGAATACACAGTATGAGGGAGTGCAGCAATTGACTTTTTTTTTTTCACACTTGCATTCCAGTCTACCATGAAGACGTGAACGCACCTCACAGACGGCACAGAGAAGAGCCTAAAGCACGGCCACTGCGTGTTGGAGACACTGAGAAACCAGCACCGGAAAGTAAGTGCAAAATATCAGACTTGCACCTGAAAGAGTCAAATCAGGTCAGAGTTTATCTTAGGCACACACACCGATCAGCCATAACATTAAAACCACCAAGGCTTTGGGTTCCATTTGTGCCACCGGTAGGAACCGACCCCTTGTGGCATGTCTCCGCAGGGGTGTGCTGTGGTGTCTGACACCAGGGCGTTGGCTTTTTTTTTTTTTTGTCTGGAGCATTCCATGGGTGCTCGATTGGATTGGGATCTGGGGAGTTTGGAGGTCATTGCCTCCAGGGACGTGTGCCTGACAATCTCAGATGGTTTTGGTACCTTTCTATCTTGGCCAGCATTGATTTTTTTTTTTTTTTTTGTGCTGCATTAGCTTTTTTTGTGGGACTGCACCGGGCTGGCCTGTGGTGGTAATGTTATGGCTGATCAGTGTACATGGGTCAGAATTAAGTAGAAATGGCGATAATCCAACTGGTAATAATAATCGCCCCGGTTTGTTCTGAACTTCGATGCAACTGTTTATTACAT
This sequence comes from Clarias fuscus, assembly GCA_030347435.1. Lineage (NCBI taxonomy): Eukaryota > Metazoa > Chordata > Actinopteri > Siluriformes > Clariidae > Clarias > Clarias fuscus. Next base: position 12,911,652 of record CM059212.1, on the reverse strand, counting down.
GGATTTGCTATGACGTTCATTATTTCCCTTCCTTCTCTCAGAATCACCACCCAACTACCGCAAGAGACCAAACAACGAGAAGGCCACGGATGACTATCATTATGAGAAATTCAAGAAGATGAACCGCAGATACTGAGCGTTCATGACCTGCAAGCTCACATTTTGCTAATGGAGCAGTTAGCAAATTTCTTAATGAAGATCTGGCAAGGATGGGTCATGCAGATAATAATGTCATTCATGTAGATAATAAGATTTTACCTGTAAATATAATGTCTGTAACCAGCAAATCACAAACGATGTGTGGCTTATGTTTCATGTTGTTGCATTGTTTAAAGTTTCAATATTAAGAGGACAATTCTGGTTGTAGTGTGATGGCGTGAGGGGCCGAGGGTAGAAGTGCTGCCTCACTCATTATTGAAATGATTGCAAAGACTTGATATATCACATCTCCAATTAAATGAACCTTCAGAAGCGTATTACTTTGTCAAACCATTTTATTCATAGCGCATGTACTGTAACTAAGGAAATGTGCCTTCACAATGAAAATCACACAAATAACTGAGATTCTATGTGCTATCGTATCAAGTAAAAGAATGAGGGAGGGGGGGGGGAGTGTAAACATCTAACAGGGCCTTCGTAGCCCAATTGTAACAAGTCATGTACGGTAAACACACACTATAACACTGAGAGGTATGAGACAGGAATGTACAGCAGTCAGACACTGAAAAAGAAATAGTCATCCAGTACTTGTTGCACTGCAAAGATGGAACAAACGTGTAGATGAGTGCATGGCATTTAGTTTAAGTCAGTCAAACATTTTTGTGGCTCAGGAATTAATGTAGAAAGCATAGCTTAATTAAGTAGCTTATGTAATCTAACGGAACTGTTTTCAAGACTGTTCATTTGCGCTGCTTCCATGGCCGTTGAGGTGGTGCGACATTGTTTCTGTCGCGACAGGCCTTTCTGAATCATCTGTGACGGGGTTTGAAGGGTGGAGGGCCGTACCCGGTGACCCCCAACTGTCTCGCTGACGAAACGCCTCGCAAAGTGGCAACTCCACACCGTCCCACTGTCCGCAGCTAGAAATGTCACATATAAACACATTACATCCATGCACACAGGTTACCTTAAAGCTCAGGATCCCCACCCATGGTCCTGGAGATCCAGCATGTTCTGCACATGTTAATGCTTTCACGGCTCTATCTCAGTCATTTAACAGAACTTCCTGATTTGCTGAAGTGGTTTTGTTAGTGGAAAAAAAACTCTAAAATGTGCAGGGGGTATTCCTGGACCAGGGTTGGGAACCTGTTCAGTAAAGGAAAACTCTCTCATCTGTCCTCTGTAGTGTGTGTGCAATTACCACAAACAAGAACTGATATTTCCTTGTACGGTAAAAAGAACAGAAAAACAGTGTGCTGGAAGTCCCATTATAATACAATGATATAATGCAACCAAAGTAACTCTGGCCAGGTGTGAGCATCTGAGAGCTCATATGTTCAGAAGAAGGTAGAAAGCAGATGTGATAAGGGCTTGCTTCGTCAATGAGTAGGAGGGTGTCATTAGTTTTGTCGGAATTACTGAAATTGGCGTGATTCACTACAAAATACACTACAGTTAATATTTATTTACCAGAGTTTAATAAAAAAATTAATTAATTTAAAAAAAGGTGTGTGTTCCTAGGCAAAATCTAAAATAGAATAATTCTCTCAGATGACCAGGAATAAAACAACAACCTCTGAGCACTCCGATATGTGGCTACATCATGCCAAGAAGAAAGGACATCAGCCATAACCTCAGGGAAGGAATCGAACTTGCAGAGTACTGAGACATTAATGAACTCCACTTTATACAGTAGCTATTCTAGTCGACCCGGGACTTCTGGTGAAATTTCTCGTGACCCATTGAGGTAATCTGACGCGAGTTGTGACTAAACAAGTGGCATAAAACATTAATGACCTGAGGCAGTGTTGTAAGGAACGTTGGACCAAAATGTCTCCAAAGCAAGCAATGTGTAAGACTTATATATTCTCTATAAAATATTTTTCTGAATGTTGGGTTACTACTTGGAAAAAAACGATTACGTACTGAAATCTGTTGTGTTTGTTTTTGCTGTCACCTAATATACAGAAATGCATGAGGACCACGCAATTTTTATGTATACCCTGATGAAAAAAAAAAAAACAGAAATAAAGAAGGTGTACCTTTCAAAATAGCTGAAGTGTTTTACCGGGAAAAAAAAAAAAAGAAAGAACGAAAAATTGCATAAACATCTATTAATGACAACAACCTTGTTTAGACTTCCAATATATATGTGCGTATTTGTCTGTTCTTTTTTTAAGTACTAATCTTGTTTATGGTAAACACATGTACATTACAGATGTGGTAGACAATAATTAGCTTAAAAACAACTGCAGAAATGCATGTAACATATCTCAGTGCAAGTAAAGCAAACACAAAGCAGAAGCAGATTCTACTGAAAGAACATTTAGAAGCATGCGGGCAGGTAAAAAAGCCAAAGGAAAGAAGCCATGTGTGTGAACATGTATATGTATATGTATGTGTGTATACTGTGTATATGTTTATATAATTACAGCTCTACCTAGTATTCAGCAACTTTTCTAAAGTCTGAGACGTTTCTAAATTCATAGCTATTGAATATTATTTGTGATGCCGCTTTGTAGCTGAAAGAAGAAAAAAAAGCTTAGCGTAGTAAAGACTCTTCAGAAGACTGAAGCAGAAGCAGAGCATCCAATTTGGTAGAGACCAATAAATACTAAAGACATCGAAGTTGCTCTCTTTCCTTTCCGATTTATTTATAATATTTCAAATGGCCAATCAGGCCCAGTGGGGGAAACGTTAACATTACACATAACCTTATTTATCCAGAGCTGATCTCTTACATTGTTTAAGATAGAGGTTTCTAGTTAAAGGCAGAACTCTGCTTTAAAAATAAGATCAGTGTTAACAGTATAGATGTTACCAGTGCAAACTTAAAATGTATTTATATGCAATCAAACAACTTTTGATTAACATTTGTACAGGACAATTAGAATCTCTTTGAATTGTGTACAATAAAAGAATTCCAAACAAGTCATAAAATTACAAGGATTACTAAGCATTATAAAAGTTCCCAGAGTGCTCCTTGTTTTAGAGGTACAGAGTGTACATAAATACCTACTTTAGTGCATTACAACATCGGTTCGACCAATTCAACAGCATAGGATATAAAAACCTAATGACTGGAGAAAAAAAAACAAAAAACATTTCAACATCCTAAGACACACAACATGTCATGTCATCATTCTGAGCTGCACATTCTCTGTAAAGTTAAAGCATTTGCAATTAGGCACCAACAGCTCAGTATCCTCCAGCTTTATTATTAAAACTGAACTAAACTTAATTTATATTTCACATAAACAAAACCAATTATCAAAATAATTGCATTGGGTGCTATACTACTGGAAATACTGGAATAGAGTAATAGTATTTGAATAGGTCAGTGGTGAATGTCGAACAATTATTTTATACTTCTAATAAGAGATTGAAAAACATACATGCACTTGCATAAAGAAAAATCAACACACAAGCACCCAGTGAAAGGGGTAGATGATTTCCAACCTAATCTCTGCAACATCCTAACTGCCTTTCATTTCTCAGGAGTCATCACGTGGTGGATCGTGGCCCTGACGCAGACCTGGAAGTATTTCAGCGGATTGAACCAAAAAATAATAATGCTGAAACAGAACTAATAAAAGTATTAAAAAGGTCGATCATTATCCCAGCTTCAAAGGCCAAGGTAACTTTAATCTTTAGAAGTTTCATTGTTGGTCTTACTATATGTCTGCAAAGTATAAAAAATAAGTCAACGTTTTATCACAATTTCTTCAGCGCATGACTGTGACCTTGGCTGAAGCTTGTACAAACTGGCTTTGATTAAAAATTCAGTGAATTCTCAAGCAAAGCAAACCAAGCAAGCATAAGCAAGTAACACAAACTAGCCCTTTGTTTATAGCACAGGTCTTCAATCTTATCTCGCCGGCTTGGGTGCAAACTTCCATTCTAACCAACTACCTTAAATCAAGTGCCTTGTATTTGGTTGGAATGAAAGCCTGCGGTAACACTCGCCCTAGTCTAGGTGCACTGAATATGAAATGCTCTAGCAGTGTAAAATGGCACATCTGGTTTCTTGCAAGAAAACTAAACAAATTATTAGACAAATAGTTCACAACTGCCATACTTATAGCCACTATGTTAAGAAACTTTACAAAAGGAAAGTACTTCCATGCATCTATTGGTATTTTAGTGACAAAGATTATAATCTATGAGACACTATAAAATGGTCAGAACGTCAATCTACCATGCCCCATTAAACCTTTAAGGCCAGTTTTATACAGGTCTGATCGGTAAGTTCGGCTGCTTGTTACGACATGTCTTATTTTTTACATATTTTACTTATTTAAACTACCACATATTCAAAATATACACTAATAGGTATAAATACAATCTACAGTATATGTGGTGGCATACAGTGAAGCAACATAAAAAATGGTCGCTGTCCAAATACTTCTGGACCTGACTGTAACACTGAGCTTAATATTTTACATTTATTCGTAGGATCATTTGGAGACCGTGAAATAGACCAGTGCCGTGAAAAAGTACCTAAAGAACCAACAGAAGAAACTAATGGGTTACCAAAAGCCATTTCTAATTCTTTAGGACTCCTGCAAACAGTGAGAGCTATTATCCACAAATTGAGAAGACTTGGAACAGCGGTGAACCTTCCCAGGACTGGCCGGCCTACCACAATTACTCGAAGAGCATGATGACGACTCATCCAGGAACTCATAAAAGGACCCAGAACAACATCTAAAGATCTGCAGGCTTCACTTGCCTCAGTTAAAGTCATTGCTCATGATTTAACAAAAAGAAAGATACTGGGCAAAAATGGCCTCCATGGGAGAGTTCCAATGTGAAAGCCACTGCTGACCAAAAGGAACACAAATGCTCATCTAACATTTGCCAAAAAATGTCTTGATTATCCCCATGATTTTTGGTCAAATATTGAGTGAAGTGATGAAAGTTTAACTTTTTGGATGATCTGCTTCCTGTTGCATCTGGCATAAAACTAATACAGCATTTCATAAAAATAACATCATACCAACACTCAAACATGATAGTGGTAGTGTAATGGTCTGCAGCTACTTTGCACATTTAGACCCTGGACAACTTGCCATAATTGATGGAGACATCAATTCTGCACTCCACCAGAAAAATCCTGAATGAGAATACCTGGGCATCATTTTGAGACGTCAATCATTGTCCTGCTGCCTTTGGGTTATTCAGTAGAACAATGATTTGAAAGACAAGTCCACCTCTAAATGGCTTTAAAAAATAAAATAAATGAAGGTTTTGGAGTGGCCTAGTCAAAGTCTGAAACAGACTGTTTGTGCTGGAAAACCCTCCAATGTAGGCAAATTGAAACAATTCTGCAATGAAAAAGTGGGCCAAAACTCCTCAACAGCCATGTGATAGACTCATTGCCAGTTACTGCAAATGCTCGACTGCAGTTGTTGCTGCCAAGGGTGGCACAACCCGTTGTTAGGTTTAAGGGCATTTTGTATTTACTCAAGTTATCTTTGTGTAAAAATATATATTTTTTTAGTTTAATGACCTGAATCATTTAGGCATGACAAACAAATCAGGAAGGGCCAAATACTTTTTTTTTTTTCACAGCACTGTACCTTTATCTGCAGTTAGACATAAGGTTAAGCTACTAGCGTTTGCAAGCAGCTCCTCAAGCCAACACCATCATTACATAACCTTAAAAAAAGGCAAGGCATATTTATTGCTGAGATAATATTATTACATTTATTAAATCACATTTTTAGTATCCTTATTTAACTTATTGCTAAATATGTTGTGTACTGTATGTACATTTATTTGATTTGATTTTTAGTGGTAGTACACTTATTTTCATCATCCATGGTCACTCTTACATAACTGTTTACTTTGGCAAAATCTTTTGGTGGTCTCAAGATTTCCTTTTTTATTCCTTTTGACTATCATGCTATTAAAAAATATATAATAATAATAATACCTGTTATAATAAAATTGTAAGGTTAACCCTTTATATAGTTTTGTTCCATTTTAAGGCACTACAGTTTGTGAATGTCCTAATTCATGAACATGGACACTCACACAGATTGTGGTCTAAGGCACCATGGTGTGTGTTATTGGGTATGTGCGTATAAGAACGTATGCATATGATTCTCGACTACAGGACTGCAGGGTCTCTGGATGATCTATTTGTACCTGGAGGAGTAATACTCTTCCTCAAGCTCGTACAGGTCAACAGCAATCTCATCGCGCAGGGAGATGAGCTTCTTGTCACATTCTTCCTGTAGGGCACGCAGCTGCTGGTTGCGCAGACTGATGGCCTCATTTACAGACGGGAAATCGTTCAGAATCAGGAACTGCTTCAGGTCTGACACCAGTTTCATCAGGGACTCACCAGCTCGCACCTTTTTTTATTACATGTATAGTTTAACAACCAAATAAACACAAACATATTTACAGATATGTCAAATGTACAGTAAGCTATGGAGAATCAAAACAGAAGATGAAAGATTTCTTACAATGTTGGCAGCTCTGACATGCATTTCGTAGTGGTCCTGTTCCGCTTGTGTTGCTCTAGACACCTGCGTTTCATCTTCTACCTGAAAAAATTTTTAACATCATTTTTTTTTTCTTACTCAGATTCCCAAAGCCTTAATGCAGGACTCCCTGACTTGTGGGCATATTCGGTCAGTTTGGAGAAAACATTAAAGTCAAGACTGTATCAGCAAACTTGATATTATATTTAAACAGACGATAAATGTATAATACTCCATGAGACAGCATGACTGTCTGGGTGTGCTGGGGATTTAAATTCACAACCGACTGATCAGGAACCTGAGGCATTACCCTTGGAGCCACAACTCCTCTAGATATAACTAAGCTGTCATGTCTTACACAAACCCACCTTGGCAGTTTTGATAATCTCAGTGAAGTTGTCCAGTATGGATCTGATGTCATCTTTCAGCCTCTTGTTGTAGCTCTGTAGAAGAGTTTCTTTACTTTGTGGGAGCACCCTTTGTGTGGCCATTTCCTTTAATTTCCTCTGCTCAGGTTTCTCTCTGTCTCACTGGAAAGAAATAAAAGCATCCTGATTTTTTTTCTTTTTTTATGTTATGATACTTTTCCACTCCAACCTGAGACTTGAGGCAAATTCACGTCCATACGATTTACTTTTAGTTTATACACAACGGCTGCTTAGTAACTAACTTAAGAGCTAGAATAAAGATAATTAAATTGTATAAAAAAATAAATATGACTTTTTTTTTTACTGCTATATCATTTGTTTAATATACGTACATTTTGTGAAGAATTTCCCAAACAACACGAATCTCCTTCTGTCGCTTGGCAATGACGTCACTTCCTATCGTCGAGTCGCGTCGCTTAAAATTACCCACAACCCCCTTCGTCTTCCTTTCTGTCTGAACCAACATGGTGAGCGTCAAACTGTTATTCACTCAGAAACCAAGGATTTTTAAATCTTCAAACATCTGTTATATAGTGTTACGTAGGGTTAAAGGAATAATGTTGATTTAATGTAGATATGTATTAAATCATTTATTGACGTGTATTACGAAGAAACAAAACGATAATTTGGTCATTATTTAGGTTTTTAGCTGAGATGGTTAGCAGCTCCGCGGTGATTTAGCTCTGTAATGCGGTGGTGTGGAGCAGCGGGGTGACGCTGCTGTTAGAAAGAGCTGGGTTTTACTATGTTTATTTTTTATTTTTTTGGTTGCAAAAAGAGACAAATCTCTGTCTTATGTGTTTGTTGGAATTTGGCATTAGTTCTGGTGTAGGTTGCTAGGCCGGTGATGACCAACGTTTCTGGATTAGCCGGTTAGCTACATGGCTAATGTTAAATTACGTTTTTAGTTCGACTGATTTCAGATCAGTAATAAACTTGGCAATTGGAATATTTTCACCTGCTATGCTGATCGATATACTGAGTAATATGGGTATGTCAGTGTAAACGTTAATTTATACCTTGAATAAACCCTGGCTTGTATAATTCCTCATACTTTTCATTTACAGCATCTACAGTAGAATCAAGAATGACAGAATCTAGAAAGCTTTTTCTTAAAAAAAAAAACTGGAATATTATTTGAAGTAATTCAAGAACTTTTTCCATTGTGAGTTGTTGAAATGGACATGTGCAGCTTTTGCAATGATGGTTTGAATTTCTTCACCTGAACACCCATGTGGAGCAAAAACTCGAGCTTTTTAAATCTGAGCATAAGCTGCACCTGTCTTGCAACTCTTTTTAGAATAGAGTTCATTTCTAAATGTTTTTTTTTTTCTTTTTTCCCTCCAGCCTAAGGGAAAGAAGGCCAAGGGGAAGAAGGTGGCACCTGCCCCTGCAGTGGCTAAGAAGAAGGAGGTCAAGAAGGTGGTGAACCCCCTGTTCGAAAAAAGGCCGAAGAACTTTGGCATTGGTGGGTAATGTCACATCACAAAGTATGAGTTTATCCCGGCACAGAAACATAAGTTATGGTTTTTAATAACTGGTGCAGATGATGTAAACGAATATTTGCTATCTTATAAACAATGCAGACAATCTTCCACCAAGATCGCTGATGCACCCTCACTGACTAGGTCTGTGTGTGAAGTGATTTAATTTCCCCCTCACAAGTTTTCTATCTGTCCTTATTCCACCAGGTCAGGACATCCAGCCCAAACGGGATCTGACCCGGTTTGTGAAATGGCCACGGTATGTTCGCCTCCAGCGTCAGCGATCTATCCTGTACAAGCGTCTGAAGGTTCCTCCTGCGATCAACCAGTTCAACCAGGCTCTGGACCGCCAGACTGGTAAGCCAACAAACGTCAAGTGTACGATGCTGGAGCCAGAATTAGATTTGAAATTTTGTTTACTTAAACTGTTAGAAATGGCAGTGTGCTAAAACTGTGCAAATGATGTGAAGAAAATCTGATTGTTCACTGTTGACACTTTTCCCACCAAGATCACTGATGCACTAATTGAACTTCACAATTTTTGCCCCCCCTTTTTTTCATACCCTTTTTGTAAATCGGGAGAGTGAATAAAGTGATTGTGAATTTTTTTTTTTTTAACGCAGAGGCTACATTTTGATTTTTTTTTTTTAATGTGGGGTTTCCTCACTCTTTGCATTGCCTTAGATGCACACGGTATGCATTTAAATATCCTTAAACATCTGAATTAAACTAGTCATGTTTGTTCTCCAGCTACCCAGCTGTTCAAGTTGGCTCACAAGTACAGGCCCGAGACCAAGCAGGACAAGAAGCGCAGACTGCTTGCTCGTGCTGAACAGAAGGCTGCAGGGAAGGGAGATGCCCCAACTAAAAGGCCACCTGTCCTGCGTGCAGGTGAGCATATTTGTCTGACCTTTTGAGGTTATTTTTTTGGACAGCAGAAAAGGAGATGCATGTTATTGTATTGAGAGAGATGAGTGAGTTGCCAAAAAGGATTTTCCCTTAAAAAATAAAATAAAATTGGTTCTCTACCATGCTTTTGGAGGACCCTCTACATTGCCCTTTTTTTTCCCCTGCTCACACCCACTTAAATTTGGAAAACATGAGGTGTGCTGGGAGCTGATTAAACATTGCGTGTAATGGGGGCGGGCTCCTCTAGTACCTGGGCTGAGAATCACTATCTTAAAATAGTTATGTCAGGTAAATATCAGTTCACCTGATAGCTTTTCAGTTGTGTGTATGGCAGGGTGCTTCCCCCTCTGCTGATATCCACTGGGATGTTTTTTTTTCTTTCCTTTTTTATACAGCCTCATATTTGTATATGAATTCCAAGGGAAGGGCTGATGGTAGCCAGTGATCGTACAATGCAAAGTTATGTAGTGTACAAGTCTCCTTTACACACACACTTGTATACTGATATTTTAGCTAGGAGCTGTAGTGTTTTGCCCATTGAACACAGATTATTCAAATTTAGTTTTTCTTACTTATCTGCTTTGTAAATGGCAGTGAGAATTTAAATTTTTGGTCTTTTGTGGCTTAATCAATTTTCCCACTTCACTACATTTTTCTTGATTCTGCAAATCAGATACATCAGTGAAGAAAATGCACATAACTTTAATCCAGGGTGTTTGGACTCCTTATTTGTTCACACTTGGTGTGCTTAATCAAATTGCCAACAAAAACTGTCATTCATGACTCATTTACCATGATGTTGATGATTCTGAATCTATTTAATGTCTGGTTAAAAAAGGACTAATTGAACATTTGATAGAAGTTGGCTTTGTGGCAGAACATTTATAGCTCTACGGTGGCCATGTTGATTAGCTGTACTAGTGTGTGCTTTCTTTTCTGAAAGCAGTGCATCACTTGGCGGTAACTGGAGTGCGCAAGGTTTTTGGTCCTTCAGGGTATATTTTTTTTTTTAATCATGCTGCAATCCATTAGGGAAAGGCTTTGTTTTTACATTTGAACAAGAGGTGAACTAAACATCATGCTTTATACGTGTAACATTTTTAAAACTTTTTCTCTCCCCCATCCTAGGTGTCAACACAGTCACATCACTTGTAGAGAGCAAAAAGGCCCAGCTGGTTGTGATCGCCCATGATGTGGACCCAATTGAGGTCAGTGCTCTTTGTGGCTGAAGCACATGATCATGTTTCCCTAGTAAATCCTGTTGTGGTTGCTGCAATGATGTTTTGAATTTCTTCACCTGACTGCTAATGAAGATCAAAATAGACGAGCTTTTTAACACTGAGCAACAATCTCGGCAGATTTATTTACACACTTGTGTTGAATATTAAGCTATTGATTTAGAGTGAAGTTAGTATTTTAGTGTTTGTAGTTTGGGTTATAAGAGTTTACCGATATTTGTACGTCTTGTTTAGTTGGTGGTGTTCCTGCCCGCTCTGTGCCGTAAGATGGGAGTCCCATACTGCATCGTCAAAGGAAAAGCTAGACTCGGTCGACTTGTGCACAGAAAGACCTGCACCTCTGTCTGCTTCACACAGACTAACCCGTAAGTAAAAAAAAAAAAATTTCCCCTTCACGCGTGTGCTCAGCCTCTTTGGCTATGATGTTTGAATTTCTTCACCTGAACAACCATGTTGTTACGAATGAGCTTTTTAACCCTGAGCAAGAGAGGTTTTTTCATTTGTGTGGCTGGATCTCATTTAAAGGATTTGATTAACATGAGTTTCTTGAAATTGCAGTGAGGACAGAGCTGCTCTCGCCAAGCTGGTGGAGGCCATTAAGACCAACTATAATGACAGATATGAGGAGGTGAGTGCAATGCAGTAGTGGCTAGCTATTTTAGACTGTTGATTTTAAAATACTGAATAATTTTTTTAAAGCACTGATGTAAGTAGATGAACTTTTCTAATACTTCTGTTTTTCTCTTTCAGATCCGTCGTCACTGGGGAGGTAACATCTTGGGCCCTAAGTCGACCGCCCGCATTGCTAAACTCGAAAAGGCAAAGGCCAAGGAGCTAGCTACCAAACTGGGTTAAACTCCTAGCACACATGTCTGTTTATACATAAAACAATAAAAAAAACCACAGAAAACTGAAGTGTCATGGCTTTTTTTTTGGTGTGTCATCTGGTATATGTAAAGCAGAAACTCCGGGAGAGGGAACGTAATACCTGGACAACTTAAATTAAAACAGGCATTGGTATCAATTTTGCCCTTGATTTTAAAATAAAATGTTGCCGTAGTCCTTGAACTTTTTGCATTTATCAATGTTACTCCTTAAATATAAAAACCTCCATTTAAACATTTTAAGAATCATGGAATCTGTAAAGAGTCTTTGACCACAAGATTATGTACATAATGAGAAGTAAATCAACTTGGGCATCAAGTTTATTTGGTACGACAAAGAAACCAGCATTCTTGAACTGTTTTTAAACCTAGTCATGAAAGACTGCTGTCCTGCACAGTACTGTCTTTAATATAACATTGTTCTCCCTCTGTTAATTTGACAAAGAGAACCCATAAACCCATTAGGGGAGAACAAGGATAAGATATGTAAAGACTAGTTATTGACAGGCACTTAAGACTGAACTCAAACTCTTTCACACTAACCCACTGAACTACCTACTGCCGTTTGCAGGAGACTCAGCGGTAAATATGATCAGGATATTCTGAATATGGTGTCTTAAAGCAGAAATGAGCAAGGCTGGTTCTGCAGTAACCCTAGCACTGCTGTTTCAGAAATACAGAAAAGTCCAAAAGGTGTTAACTTTTATAGAATTCACCAAAAAAAAAAAAAAGTCAGACTGTTGGTTCATACAGGTAATGTGAAAAAAGTAAAAATACATTAATGTTTTTACACCATGGTCTGTACATACATTGATTGCTTGGTTTCATATGCTGAGACGTTTGATGAATTTTGCATACCACATGTAGGAAGTAACAGCACACAGTCCATACCTAAAAAAGAAAAACAATGAAGTCACATCGTGATATTTTTCCTTGTAAACATTTAATTATTCAACTGCTTTTAATCTGGTGCCCCTTGATAAAACACTCAATAGGCCATACAAGACTTATTAACTAATTACTGGATTTGAGAAAGCTAAATGTTAAGCCTTAACACAGCCTCAGTAATGAATGCTCTTGCAAGATGGACCAATTTGTATTGCTTCTAATAACAATGTATATTATTAAATCCAAACAGAAATATTTACATATTGGGTGTGTGTAGGAAGCACAAACTGTATTTATCCAGGTCCTGCCTGTCTGCACCTCATTACCTAAGCTTGAAAAAGTAGATTCTTTCATATGGATGTTGCTGACTCACCATGTAATGATGTACTGCATGTGTTCATTGCGCAGTGTTACTCTTGTCTGGCCTCCTATCGGTCCTCCTGGTATTGTACTCTCTGCATGAGAAGTTAGTATATACTTTAGGATGGTCTTAATATAATTTACTTCATTCATTATCTGGTAAATTTGTGCAAAGGTAATTGAATATTTACTAAGCCATTGAATGATACTTATAAGGAACTGAAAACAGGGAATATCAGAGTATTTACTATGTTTTATCACAAGTCAGATTAAATATAATGGCAATTTACATAAAAATAAAAAGTCATTCTAATTTGAGATATCAGGTCGGTGGTGAATTATGAAATATCCAACTTTAAATTTTCTTACAGGTTTGACTATGACGTGAAAACATTCTGGTTCTGTCGAAAAAGGCAACAATTTACCAAAATCTTACCAATATTCCTGATTACACCTCTCTATTATTAGAGTGTCTTTGAAAGTGCAAAAAAAGTGGCCAATTATTATTATTGTATCTGTGGAGGGATTGGTCTGCTGTTACTTTTCTAAGAAATCCGACTAGCGTTTTCCCTAAAATTCCTTTTTTTTCCCGATTTGGGATCAGACTTCCCTTATCGCCCTAAATTTTTCATGCACCACCGTGACACTTGTAACAGGGCGTGCAATGGAATGCTCTTAAATAAGGATCCATTTGGTACATATTCCTAATAATAAATATCACAGAAAATGATTCATTAAGCTTGGCTGACTTCTTGCTCAAGGGTGAAGACTTGAAAAGACTTTAAATAATTAAAAGGGAAATTCTGACCCATCACAGCATCGATTAAGATTGCCTCAGCATCGGTTGCTTTTGCCATGGCCTCCAAGTCACGGTAATGCCACCGATTCGCCTCCGCATTGTTCTTAGGGACAAACGGCTTGCGCTGCTCCGTCAAACGCACCACTCCCACCAGGTCCACTTCATCTGTCACCTTTTAAATTAAACAAAGCTCACTTACACACAAAAAAAAGGTCTAAATATTTGTTGTTAGTGAAATCTCTACGTATTTAACATTTCTCTTTCCGTCTTATCTCAGACGACCAGAGCACAGGATTGAAACCCAGAGCCACACCCTTCAATCCCTCAATTAATAAAGTAAAAATAAATTGTTGGTTTACCTGCCCCTTCATCCTTGTTTCTGGGTTCATTCTATTTTTGGGGACATAACCTCGGTTCACCAAGATGGTAATCCTGAGGGATGAAAAATGGCCACAAGTTATTCTGATTTCTTAGCAAAAGAGTCAAATTAATTCTTATTTACATAAGAATGTATGGTGTTCGAAATAAAGAAGCCAGTTTCATACACACCCTAACTCAGTACAGTGGAATGGTGTAATGACATTGGCGCCCACTTCTGCACTGGACGATAGTCTGCCTGCCTCTCGGGCTTCTCTCTCAGGATCTACGAGCGAACGAGGCAGCATGTACAACTCCCGAGAGTGATCGAACTGCCCACGGACCTTCACACGCCGGTACTCCAGATCCTTCAACTCAACGGGACTGCAGCATATAAACAGTTGCATACAAATGATATTTATAAGGCAAATAACTTCTCTACCAATAAAAAAGAAAATCTCAGAGACTCACTCTGTGGGCAGTGGGATTGGATCTGCAGTGGTCAATACATGAAGGTCGTTGATCAGCTTCAACTTCCACTGTCTTCGTTTGACCTTAAATGTATGAAGACAAACCAATCGATCACAACCATCTCCTCATCTTCAGTAAACTGAGATCAGCTTTATCATAATCATTAGCTACAGAGTCTTTCCCAGGAAAACTTGACACCCTGGATGGGACTCTATGGTGCACCATTCACACACTCATTTAACAACAGAAAACCCTTCTCATTTAGAGAAACACAACCACAGATGTGCTCCAGCCCCTGCAAGCCATTCCCAAGTGAGCACAGTGAAGGATGTACCTGCCACGTTCCAAGCCCAAAAGCTGTGAGAGGGATCAACAACAGAAACCATTTCAGCATGGAATCTTCACTCTGTTCTTCCTGGACAGCAGTGGATTTAAACTGTTGACGCTTGATTGCAAATTTAACTGTAAAACAGAAGACAGGGAGCTGAATTTTGTGACATTATAACGTGACATGATGCACTGCAGTGCAATAAAAGACAAAAGGGGAGGGGGGGGGGGGGGGCTGGGGTGAGAAATTAACAATTAATGTGCATCTTAGAAAAAGACCAGCATTCCACAGAATATATATGTAATGCAGTTGCACTGTTTGTTGTACATGTTAAACACATTGTTAAACGGATTACATTACATTAAGACTTTATTTAGAGAGCATGCTGGCCATGTGATATTATTGAATAGTGATATTATAGAATAGTGATGGGAAGTTTGAATCATTTTAGTGACTCGGTTCTTTGAATCTCGTTCAAAATGAACGAATCTTTTTTTGAGTCATTTAGTTAATTTCGTTCTTTTGACCAGAAATAAAAGAAAATGTCACATTTTCAATAAACAGACCCCCAACACGTCTACATACGCAAATTTTGGCTATAGTTCCAGTAATGAAAATATTACAACGCAGCTAAGGGCATATTATATACAGAATGAGCAGTTCACCATCAGATCTTCTAGTCCGAGTCGTTCGTTCTTTTGAATCTATTGCACTTTATAGCGTCTACGGGAGTCACATGACAAAAGAACAAACGACTCGGGACTTGGAAGACTCATTGAGGAGAACCGTTTCCTATGTACTGTACTGCATAGCGTCTATGGTAGACACGTGACAAAAGAACGAATGACTTGGTTGAGAACCTCTATATAACCTACGGAGGTTTTGCGATGATTTGCGCATTAATAAATAGTAGAAAATGAATCACTCTCCGAGACTACTCGTTCTTCTGAGTCACGTTAAAAATTTGTTCAAAAAGAACAAATCGTTCATGAACAACCCATCACTACTATACGATCACATTATAGACAGCATACTATAGAAAGTCAATACAAAAGCCCTACAGCTCTGGATTTGAACACACCTACTTTAGTACTGTTTGATTTCAAAGTACAGTATAGAGTTGGAGATGAATGAGGATTTATAATGCCACTATCTGATGTTACCAAGAAGCAAACAAATTCCTTTTCGATTCTGATTCCTCTAAAGTTTCTGGAGCTTTTTCCTTGTTCTTGTCTCTACTGGCTTTCTTACCACAGAGCTAAATCTACATCTGGGTTTCTGAAAAGGTGATTTGTGAAAATGTCTACATTTTGGCAGCACGGTGGCTTAATGCTTAGCACCGTAGCGTCGCATCTCCAGGGTCCAGGTTCGATTCCCGCCGCTGTGTGCATGAGGTTTGCATGTTCTCCCTGTGCCTGATGGGTTGTCAAAGACATGCAGATTTGGCTACATGGCGCACCCAAAATTTCTCGTAGTGTGTGACTGAGGTATACTGTATGTGTGTCCTGCGATGGATTGATACCCTGTCCAGGGTGTACACCGCCTTGCGCCCCAAGTCTCCTAGGATAGGTTCCAGGCCCCCCGCGACCCTGAATACAGGATTAAGCGGTATAGACAACGAATGAGAGTGAGTGAGTGAGTAAGGAAACCCACTCTTTAAATAAGAACCCAGAACATTTTGCTTTGAAGTTTTAGACCTAGTCAAGCTGACTTTATTACACAAAACATTTCTCACACCTCTCTAAACAGAAAAATAATTAGGTCCAGACAGTTGTCCTTACCATGCTCATGTTTAAGGAGGTCCGGTTGTGACCTGTAGAAAAGATTCCTTGTAGGACGGACTGTTTGTGCCTGAAACCCAAAAAAATTATATTCACATCAAAAATCAGCACTGGGGTGGAGTAAACCTGGAGAATTTAACAAGGACATGGTCGCTATTATCAAATGAGGTGTTATAAAACATGTTATAATCTGTTGATCTCATGTGAGCCTCTAGAGTGTGCACAATATGGTGTTACAAACAAAAAAAACATTGATCAAGTTGCTACTTTAGGAAAGCTACTGTATTTCAAATAATCACTCTTTACAAACGCAGTGAGATCTTTGAATGTATACACCTAAAGGCAGAAGGGCTCAAACAGCAGACCACTGGATATTTATTTTTTTATTCATTCATTCCATTTATCCTGTATAGGATCTCAGGAAGGCTGGAGCCTATCCCAGGAAACTACAGGCACAAGACAGGGTACACCCTGCCTGGACAGCACACACCACACACTGATTCGCACAGTGGGCAATTTAGAACACCAATTAGCCTAATCTACAAGAATAAGTGCCGTTTGGTGTTGGGAAAATGCTTATCCTGTTTTAAAAAGTGCACACAAGACCGTAGACTAGTGTTTCCCAAAATGTGGACAGTAACGATATTGCAGGTGAGCAGAAAGAAGTCATTATTTTAATATTAATTCATTCATCTTCTGTAAGTCTTATCCTGTGTACAGGGTCTTGAGGAAATTCACCAAGCACAGGGAAGAACACGCAAACTCCACACACACATACACACACAAGGCAGGAATCAAATTCTCAACCCTGCAGGTGCAAGGCAACCATGTCATCTTATTTATTTATTTATCACTTTGTATAAATTGTAGAGACTATTGTGCATGAAAATCTCAGGAGGTATACTGTATGTGAAATTCAGTAACATCCAATTCTTAATCCATGGGGTTTAATATAATGTTGGTCCACAACTGCTTAAACTGTTCTGTGAAGGCTTTCCACAAGGTTTAGGAGTGTGTTTATGGGCGTTTTTGACCATTCTTCCAGAAGTGCACTTGTGAGATCAGTCACTGATGTTGGATGTGGCGGCCTGGCTCGCAGTCTTCACTCTAATTCAGCCCATAGGTACTGTATGAGGCTGAGGTCAGGACTCTGTGCAGGCCAGTCAAGTGCTTTGACATTAAACTCGCTCACCGATGCCTTTAAGATCCTCTCTTTGTGCACTGGAACGCACTGGAACTGGTGTGAGGATGTTTTTCAGTTGGGCTCGGACCCTTATTTCCACTGAAAGGAATTCTTAATGCTTAAGTATACCAAGACATTTTGGACAATTTCATGCTCCCAACTTTGTGGGAACAGTTTGGGGACGGCCCCTTCCTGTTCCAACATGACTGCGCACCAGTGGACAAATCAAAGTCCATAAAGACATGGATGAGCGAGTAAAGAACTTGCGCAGAGTCCTGACCTCAGCCTCATACAGTACCTTTGGGATGAATTAAAGTGGAGACCGCGAGCCAGGCCTTCTTGTCCGACATCAGCGTCTGACCTCACAAATGCGATTCTGGAAAAATGGTCAAAAATTCCCATAAACACGCTTCTAAACCTTGTGAAAAGCCTTCGCAGAAGAGTTGAAGCAAAGGGTGGGGTAACATCATATTAAACCCTATGGATTAAGAATTGGATGTAACCCAAGAAATGTTACATTATCAAAATCTGTGCATGTTAGAAGCATCTGATCTGCATTTTCCCTCCAAATTCTGTGAGCGAATTAGTCTTAAACTCACTCATTACACACCACAAGCATTATTTGTATTAGAATCCGCCTGTGCGCCCACTGTCAAGACTTCGGTCATCCTACTTTCTTTATAACACCACAGGTCGTGCTCTCCAAACTATTGACACATTTCAATCCTGTGTGGTAAGAGTGAATTATGTGCGAAGTTTGTTTAGAAATAATTATTATGGAAGATGACAGCGATACGTGCTGCTTAATTAAATTGTATTTGTATCTGTGTTTGGTTTTAAGTAAAAAAAATAAAAAATAAAAACATGTTATAAGGAACGTTTAATTACTTACTTTTTTTAAAATAAAAAAAGGTTGAAAAATTCTACTAAAATGTTTAAATCGTAATATTTATAGAATCGCAATTTTAATCAGCACCGGTATTGTGATAATATATCGTATCGTGTGGTGACTGGTGAGTCCCATCCCTATATAGTGTATGTTCAACACGGGAAATAATAATAATTTAAAAAAGCATTTAAAATATAAGGCTGAACTAAATAAATAAATAAAGGTTGCCTATAGAGACTTTTAAATGATTAATAGTGGCTTTAAGTTGTCCTTGCTCAAATATTGACATTTGCTGAAACTCATAACTAATGTAAAGACTCACGTTTATCCGAATGATCATGCGGCTGTAACCGCACCGCGTCAGCATAAACCTGAAACTGCTCATGATTACAGCCTGACTATTTCAACTAAAAAAAATCACCTTGTGTAATTATTTACACTTATTTAGCAATAGGAGGTCAACAAACAGCCATATTTATCCTCTACAGAGTGTGTGTGTGTGTGTGTGTGCGCGCGCTGAAGGGAAGGGTTTCAGTGTAACCATATCCGGGACATCAGGTCGTTTGCGCATGCGCGCTAGTGACACACGTGTTTGAGTTTAAAGTATCTGCAGAGGAATGCTGTTCTTCGTTTCTTAAACATTTGAACGCTTTAAATGTTTGATCTGGAAAGATCAGAAACCCATGGCAACCCAGCGTTGATGTAGAAGTGCGTTTACACTTGTTGGAGGATTATTTTAAACTCCCAAGCAGGTAAATAACAATACAGAACTAATGTTATCAACAACGAGAAATAATAATAATAATAATAATAATAATTAGACCAAATTTAAGATACATTTGTTGTTGCGTTTTCGGTAAGGAGTCATGCTTGTGAAAATCAGAAGCATGTTAGCTCGGATCTCTTAGACCAAGGCCACACGCACACTCGTGTTACATGTAGTGTTCCATGTTTATTTACAGTTTCATTTGCAAAGATGTCCAGCCTCGCTGCTAAGTATGAATACCTGGAGAAGTTTACCAGCAAAAGCTGGAATTCTGAAGAGCGGAAGCCCAAGAAGAGGGGCCAGGGTATGTATCACTTACTGCTTAAATTATAATATCCATGCATTTTGGAAAGATCAAAACTGATTGCTCACTTGCTTTACCAGTATTGAACTACTGCTGATAAGATTAATAGATGGCCAAGACAAGCTCCTGGCATAAAATGAGATTGCTACTGTAAATAGTGTCAGTCCAATAGGGGATTTTTCCCCTTGGCCACTTTTTTTTTTTTTTTTCACTCATTCCTCTTTAGTAACCACTCTCTCTTAGTCATGGTTGCAGTAGATCCAAAGCTCATCCTTAGAATGCACATTGTGAGGCTGGAATACTGAAGGATCCTGAAGGGGTCACCAATCCATTGCAGGAAAACATACACTCACAAATATGGCTATTTAGGACATCCAGTACATCTAATGGCATGTTTTTGAAGGGTCACAGATGCTTTATATAAGCTGTTGATGATGTAATATGTTTTTTGCATTGACGTGGATGACTAATGATTTTTGATGCATTTTGATCTTTAAAGTTTCTCGCCTGCCGTGCGGAAGGTTCGGGTTCAGTTCCCACCCATTGACCAGATAAAATAGCAGGGTTGTGTCAAGAAAGAAATTATCAAGATCTAGGAATTGATGGATTTTTTTTTTTTTTTTTATGTAGTCGAAAAAGTATTTTCCTTTTATTGGGTTTATTTTTCAGGCAACCTGCTGCCAAGAACAATGCTTTCCCAACTACCACAGTATTGTGTTGACTTTTGTCCTACACACTTATCACCAAATTATACAACACAGGAGTTGGGACATAATATAATAAAGGATATAGGTTTATTTTGCCCCAATACATTTTTTAGTTTTATCTGAGTGTTAGTAGAGTTTTCAGTATTTATGTTAAAAAAAGTAATTTCAAAATGACAAAAAAAATGCATGGGATTTAAACAACGTGATATCCTTCATTTATCTTGTGTTCTGTTGTTGCGATTAAAGGTCTTGATTCACATTTCAAATTGCGCCATGACTTTGTTAAGTTTGAAAATTCCTGCCGTAGATGGTTGTTGTTCAGGGAAAAAAAATGTTTCATTTCAGTTCCCTTTCGAGGCAAAGGTGACAATCAAGGTGGTCCACCCAAGAAGAAGCAAAAGAAAAACCAGGAGAACAAAAAAGGACATAACACGAGCACAAATAACAGGAAGCCAACCCCAAAGAGTAAGCCAGCTCAGAAACAAAGCGGTAGCGCTGTACAGAATGCTGTTCAGGGCAAAGTTCAGCATGGGAAGAAACTAAAGACCGAGCAGGATGCTGAAGGTAAACCATAAGCACAATCACAAAATATTAAATTAGTTACAGTAGTAAAGATTCCTGGTAAATGATGGAACTATTGTATATTCATTAACATTTCGATTCCAAGGTACAAAGTCAAAGGACTTCAATGCAGTGAATATTTTAAGGAAAAGACTTCATGAGAAGATTGAGGCGTCTCGGGGACAGGTATGTAAACCTGTTGTCTCCACTATACCTCTGAAGGTGGTCAATAACTCAGTCATGTTAACTCACTACTGATCGAAAGGTCCCAGGTTCAAACCCAAGAATCAGCAAGCTGCCACTGTTGGCCCCTTGAGCAAGGCCCTTAACCCTCCACTGCTCTTATTTGTACTGAGGTCAAATTAATCATTTATAAGAATAAATAAGAATAAGAATGTCTGCAAAATGGCAACCAAACCATCACTAGCAGATCCTTTACATCCTATAAATCCCTCTATAGATCAGACTTCTTTTACCAGTACATGCCATAGATGCTCTAATCGATTGAGATTTGGAGAATTTGGAGGTCAAGTCAATGCCACACAACTTCTTCAAATCATTCTTGAACCATTTTTGCAGTTTGGCAGGGTGCATTATTTTGCTGAAAGAGGCCACTGCCATTAAGGAGTACTGTTTCCATGAAGGGGTGTACTTTACACTACACTGTGCAGCAATGTGTAGGTAGGTGGTACATGTCAAAGTAACATCCACATGCATGGCAGGACCCAATGTTTCTCAGCAGGACATTACCCAGAGCATCACAATGCCTCCACCGGTTTACTTTGTTCCCATAATGCATTCTGATAAAATGTCTTCCCCAGATAAGTGATGTACGTGCACTCGTCCATCTTAACCATGTAAAAGAAAACGTTATTTATCATTACTCGTCCAGTTCTGATCCTCGCATTATCCTTTTCAGCAATTTGTCCTACAGTACGCGGATTGAGATGGCCAGATGATTCATGATGGGTCAGAACATTTCCAAAACGTTTGTTCTTGTGGGGTGTTCCTGGTATGCAGTTGTTAGTAACTACCAAAAAATTTCAGGAACAGTCATGACCGGGCTGAAGGGTTGTTGATAATTGAATGAGAAGCGAAGGCTAGCTCACTTGTTCCAAGCCAGAGAAAAGCTACTATAGGCACAAAGTTCATTTAAAAAAGTTAATGCTAGCTATAGTAGAAAAGCTTTGAAACCCCACAACTTGCAACTTACTGACATATTGCTGCCAGATACCACAGCACACAATCAGAGGTCTTGTGGACACCATGCCTTGATGGGTTTTGGTTTTAATGTTATGGCGGATCAGTGTACAGGGTGTCCCAAAGTCTCCATACATAGGGGATGTTTGGATCAACACAACAGTTCCTCTATTTCTGGACTGTATTTCTGTGGCCCTGTGGAGTGGTAGCCAAGCTGCCCAGATCTTAACCCTACTTGCTGTTAACCTGTGGGGGGACATGAATTGTAACAATTGTTGGACTACATAGGTGTTGTCTTAAGCCTTTAATTGTCTTTTTGTTGTTGTTGCGTAGGGGACTCCAAAAGATCCCTCCTCAGAGGAAGTTCAGAAACGACGAGCAAAACGAAAACAAGAGCGGGAGCGCAAGAAGAGGAAAAGGAAAGAATTCCGCATGAAGAAGTTAGCGGAGAGTGGTTCCCTAGAGGTCAAAGTGGAAAGCAGTACAGAACCGGCACCCGTGCCTCAGGGCAATTCTACCAGAATCGTACCTGCCAAAAAGGACACGAGCACCATCGTTTTCAACAAGGTAGAAGTAGGGGAGGAGTATGTGGACAAAGGAACCAAGTTAAAGGAGAAGAAGATCAAGAAGGCAAAAGGGACACTCACACCTCTTACAGGCAGGAACTTCAAACAGCTTTTGTCCCGAGTGGAGGCTAGAAATGCCCGTCTTGAGGAGCTGAGAGAGAAGGATGAAAAGAAAGCCAAGAAGGAAGAAGAGAAAATGCGGTGGACTAACGTGCTGTACAAGGCCGAGGGCATGAAGATCAAAGACAACGAAGACCTTCTGCGTGCTTCCTTGAAGAGGAAGGAGAAGATGAAGAAACAGAGGGTGAAGAAATGGTCTGAGAGGAGTCAGAATGTGCTGGAGAAGATGCAGCAGAGGCAAGATAAAAGACGCAGAAACATACAGAAATCCAAGCAGAACAAGATGGAGAAGCGTAAACAGAGCGTCAGGAAGAAGGGCAGGGTGCTGCCTGAGGATCTGAAGAAGGCTGCTGTGTAGAGAGAGGAAATGTAATGATTTGAGGGAAATTTACAAAAATGATAAATGTCAAACTTTGCTTCCAATTGGTGATTTTATACCATGATTCAGTGTAAATATATTCCATTAATAAAGCCAAATTCCTTTATTTGTAATAGTGAATAGTGAAGTCAATCACCGATTAACATGATCAGTATCTGTCTTGAGGCCGTCATAGAATTTTCTGTTCATGAGAAACAGTTGGTCTGTCAGTCTCTGATGTTCAATAAATACAGTTTTGGTGTTTTTCACAGTATTTTTGTATAGATATGTAGAATCTATTTGACTAAAATAGAATCTGTCTTTTACAAGGCAAAAGACTTGAATAGAAATGTATGGAGCGGACCCGCATGTACAGTACGTCAATGTGTATATGTGATATCCATGATATACGTGTGTGTATAGGCACATGTATTGTGATGGCTGTGTCTTGATTAAATATATAATAGCAGATCCATAAAATTGCTCTTGAATATTAAAATATGTATAGAATGGCCCAAAAGAGTGGAAAGTACTTGCCCTCTGACTTCACAGCACTTGTGTGTAGGCCGAATACAAGAACATTTCTTAATGTATCAGAACTAACGCTGTTACATGAATAGATAGATTTCCTGGTTTTAAAGTAGTGAGTGCTCTGAGCCAATTCAGATGAACAAGAAAAAATGTCAAGGGTGGTTTGGTTCAGATTGAGCTTCCATTGTTAGTTTCTAAACCATATTGGGTGGGCGGGGGGATACTGAACATTATTATATTTCATATCCTGAAAAATGCTTTTTGGGCCAACATGTATTACCCAAAAAAATAAAAAAGTAAAGGTAGACAATTAAACTTATGGGTAACTCTACATCCTCCACGGGCGGCGTATCATGGCTGACCCTGTCCGCAGCTATACTGTGATATGTGAAGCAGGAATCTGTGGAGTAATGTACATGTGATTAATTAAGGCTTATTTTAACTTAATTTTAGTTTGGTATATTTTTATATCAAAAGCCCAATAAAGCTGATAGAGTGAAACTATTACACATTTAAAGGCATGGGGTGAACATGCAAACTCCACGCATGCAGACCTGAGATGGGAATCAAGCCTGGAGCCCGGAGGTACAGTACAGAGTACAGAGCTACATTGCTAACCACTAAGCCACCATCACCATTTGTGATTTGTGTTGGCTTCATGCTGCGTTTGCAGGATTACTCTTTTGTCATTTGTACACTGCTTGACTGGCTTTTTAATGGAAAAGGACAGAGTAAATAATTCACTTTATTATTATACCAACAACTGTATGTGTCGGCACCATGGGATAAAAAAAAAATCAACCCAAATGGACTATGACACCGTGTTAAACCCCTGCAAAAGGCTCGTTTTTGGGCAAGTACTGACATCACGACTCATTTTTATTCGCGTGCATTAGCTGTGTGATAGTTTTTAAATGCTAACCATGCTACTCTGTTTTTTTTTTTTTTTTTACCCACTCACACATCCAGTTCTATTAAACTACAATATCTGGTGTACATATCAAACACACAGGTACAGCGATTATAGGACACCATGCTCATAGTTATTCATGTGTAACTACTTGTCTGAATTACTTGCAGCCATCACACGTACATCTACACCCACATACGATGGGAAACACGATATCCTGAAGTCCATGATGTACTGTATGGTTACCCCTGATAAAACACACAAACATAATTGGCACAGCACATAGCGTGGTTAGCAGTTAATAACTATCACGAGTAGACACTCTACCTTTGAGTTACATGCTATAATCAGTTACAAAGTATAATCTTAAATATATTTAGAATAAATAAATTTCCCATCCATCGTCACACAGCTAATGTACGGGAATTAATGTGCACGCGAATTAGTCGTGATGTCAGTACTTGCCCAGCAAAACAGCCTTTTGCAGCGGGTTGAAACGTCTGAATTATCTTCAAATATGCAAAGAAAAAGTTTTTTAAAAGTTCGTAAAAACACTTTAAAACGTTTTGGCGCTAGATGGTGAGTGACGTCATGATTGCATCGGCGCGCGCAGTGCGCGCGACCGGGGTCGCACTGAATTTCGCGGAACGCCTGTTTGTGGCATTCCTACGCCTGAACGAAGAAGTGAACGTTAGCAGACGAACGAGTAGCAACTTCAGTAAGTGTCGCACTGGAAATATAAAACAATAATCATGCATTGAAAAATATATTAATCATGAGCAGGATTTGCAGTAGCGTTTATTAGCAATAAGGCTAAAAAAAAAGTGTGTATCAGAAGCTCCCCATAGGCCACTGAAGGATCTAGTCGTCATGTACTGGGACCTTACAGCAAACGTCTGTTTTGCTTGTTTGGAAGAATTTAAATGTTCTATAATGTTACAATGTCGCACTTCTATAATAACAAAGCAACTTGTTTTCTTAAAGGCATTCTGGAAAGTTCAGGGCCCAATGCTGTATATCCAGCGCTCTTAATGAGTGACACGGTCAAGTTCTTTTTTTTTTTTCAGCATTAAATTAAGTATTTAACTGGATATGTTTACTTACCGAAATTAAAATCCTCCATCTTGCTATTTTAAGTTAGGAAACATGGAAAATGCATTTGTCCCTTGATTTCTGTAAGGTGGGAAAGTTTGGAAATCTGAAAGTGGGAATGCACTACATGTTAAACATCAAAGAATTAACACTAATAAATACAAAACACAAGTTTATTGTATTCTAATGATGTATTTTTCTATTAGCAATATATACAATTGGTTGAAAATATCATAGTTTTGTTAAGTGCTACATTAAATTAAAAAATTCATAAGTTCATAATATATGATTTTAACACAGTTGTATTTTATTTTTTCAGGCTATACCCTCCAGTGTGTCTTTGTCATTCCCAGGCAAAAATGTTGCGGCAGCTGCATGCACAAAGGCTTGAGAGAGCGAAAAAGAATGTGTGGTAAATATTTACGGTAATTTTCCTAGGTTTGCTTAAGATACCCCATGTTAGGTGACCACCACTAGAGGTCACTGTTTTTTTTTTCTTGTAGTTCTTGTTGGTCGACTCAGTTTCCCAGAAGGCACCTCGGTCAGGTGATGAGAGTGCTCTCCTGAACCGAGGTGGCTCATTAAAGATTCTGTAAATAGCAGTTTGTTCTGGGAAACTGGGTCAAGCATTGAATGTATGTTTGTATGTACTGTATATATGTAAACATCACAGTTAAGTGGGCATTCCTTTTTGGTTTTGTTTAAGTTCTTTGAGTTTTATATTTTAGTTATATTATTTAACCTTTGTTTTCAAGAGGACTCTATTGTTAGTTTTCTTTATATTCTTTGTGCTGATGGATTCATGGAGCTGTCTTGTTCAGTATTTAGTTGTGTGTAAGCACTGTTCTGTGTGTCCCTAGTGTCGATCTTCTTGTTTACTTCTTTGTTTGTAACTTCCATTGTCTGTCGAGATGTGTGTAGCCACATGAGTACTTAGCTGCTATCAGGGTTAGCTGCTAGTAGGCCTTGATGCTAGTAGGGTTAGCCCCCAGTAGGGTTAGCCTCCAGTAGACTAGCCTCTACTGGGATTGGCTGCTAGTGGTTTTGGTCGCTAGTAAGTTAGCCGCTAGTTTGGAATAGACATATGTGTGCCTTGCCTCGTGTGTTCCGGTCCCCTATTAGGTCAGTACTAACCCGGTTAGCCACTAATCTAGTTAGATACTAACCTGGTTAGGTCATCATTCAGTACATCCATAGTCTCTGTGGCCCTGGTCCTGTCTCTAGTCTCTGTGTCCTGTCCTGTGTATTGTCTCGTCTCTAGTCTCTCTGTCTCTAGTCATGTCTCCAGTCCTGTCTTGTCTCTAGTTCCCGTCTCTAGTCCGTTTGTGTCTTTAGTTAGTTTCAGCTCCATGTCTCCCTGTGTCCAGCTCTTAGCCCCTGTGTCCAGCTCTTAGCCCCTGTGTCCAGCTCTTGTCCCTTATGTCTGCTGCTAAGAGCATGTGTTTGCCCTGAGCCCTAGTTATAGTTTGAGTTTGTGGTTTTGGTTTCTGTTTGTTTATGTTCTTTATTATTGGTTCTGTTAAATAAAATACTTTTTCTGTTGAAAAACCCCTCTGCGTGTATGCCTGCCCTATTCGCCCACTGCAACTACATCAGCCGGTCTGGCCTGTAGTAACAGCCAGAACGTGACACCCCAAGACCAACAAAGTACACCTTTGGTTTCGGCTATAGATGCGCTCACCCTGAGTCTGGCTTTACCAATCTGAAGCCTGTTATTAGGATAATTATTTCCTTTACCTCTCATGCATATTTGTAGCGTTTGTCATGTGGTTTTGCTCAGCTTGATCACCTTTATATTTATCCTACATGCTCACAAATATTTTATGCACTTTTGAATTATGTTCAACACTACAGTGCTATGTCCAATTAGTACAGCACATAATTATGCAGTTACTTGGATTATTCTTAGATTTATCCTCTGTATGTCCATATAAAACCTTCTACAGGTCAGTTATCACGAAGTATATTTGATAAGCAGTTTCGATTGATTGGTTTTCACCACTGATCTTGTTTCCTTTCATGTTACAACCCACATTGCTTAATTATTTTTATATGAATATTTTTGGGTTGTGGAATGAATCAAATTTCCATTATTTCTTATGGGGAAATTCTAATTTGATGTATGAGTGTTTTGATATACAAGCACGCTTCCGGAACAAATTATGCTCTCAATCCAAGATTTAACTCTATTTAAAAGGCTAATTATTTTTGTGTATAAAACTAACCTCCTCACTTTACATGGTGGCTTAATATTTAAATGTCTTATTCAGGCTGGTTTAGTAAAGTTCTGGTTGTTTTAAACTTCTTAATTATTGCCCTGACAGTGTATATAAATATTTTCAGTCATGTAGATATTTTCCCTACCCAAATACATTTTTATTATTGTGAGATGAATTAATCATAGAGATTTTTCATAACACCTATTTATTTTTTATGCCATTAAATCTTTAGTAAACTGAATTGAACTTGAACTTGAATCCTTAGATCACACCCTTAGACATACTCAGCTCAGCGAATCATAATGAAAGCACTGGTGTATTTTAAGATATTTACCAATTGTAATTATTTGTGTTTATCTGTTAGGGTGGAATTTACACAGCTAGTGGCTAAGTATAAGGCAGTGAACCTTGGTCAGGGATTCCCTGACTTTTGTCCTCCCAGCTTCCTCTTGGAGTCTCTCTGCAATACCGTAAATGGAGGATACTCCATGCACCAGTACACAAGATGCTTTGTAAGGCATTTTGACATAATTTTTTCTTTTTCCTTCGTCTTTTACCATCTTGCTTTTAAGGTTTGTGAAGTAATAACAAAATTAACGATCTATAAGTAATCAAAAAAAGTAATCTAGTAAATAATCTAGTAACAGTAGTGGTAGTAAAGGTATAAAACTCAGCATACCTACAAATGCACTCTAATGTTGCAGATGCACACAAAACCCAGGCTTAATTAGACTTATCTGTTGAAATTGTGGCATCAGTGGAGAATGCTTTTATAGTAAGTAAAAATGTAATCCTATTCACAGGGCCATCCAGCTCTTGTCAGGGTCCTTGCCAATTTTTTTGGGAGGATTTTGGTCCGTGAAATAGACCCCATGCAGGAGATACTGGTTTCTGTGGGAGCCTATGGAACCCTTTTCTGTGCGTTTCAGGCTCTGGTTGATGAGGGCGATGAAGTACGTTTGTGTTTGATGTTTATTATAGTTTGACCTGAATATTTGTGACATAAGCACTTTTTACATGCTGCTGATTTTCTTTTAAATAAATTTCAGCTTCATTATCCATGATAGCCTCATCTTGTTCTTTTCCTCCTCTCATGGATCCTCTCATGATCTGTGGTCTAGGTGATTATTGTGGAGCCTTTCTTTGACTGCTATAAATGCATGACATTAATGGCAGGGGGAAAGCCCGTCTATGTCCCTCTGAAGCTTGTAAGTTTTCACTTTAATTATCTAATGTGAAACATTGTTTTAGTTTATGTTTAAGTATATGAACCTTTGGGAATTTCAAGGTTTTCTGTATTAATTTGTCATAAAATGTGATCTGATATTATATAACTATAATACTCTTACATTATACATTATACAAATATAATGTGCCTAAAATAATAACACTGAATAAATAATTCTGATCTTTCATGTTTTTATTGAGAACAACCATTAAAACCATATCGTGCTAGTGAAAAAAGTATGTTAATCCATAAGTTAATGATGTCAAAAAAGCTAACCGGAGTTAGTTGTTAGCATACCTGGAGTCTTACCATTTTGAACGTTGAATCTGTGTGTAAAATAAAGACTTAATAAGATTTTTTTTTTAATAAATAATTTTTTATTGTGTTTTTATTTTAGGCACATTATATTTGTCACTGGTGGTTAGCACTGTCGCCTTGCACCGCCAGGGTCCGGGTTCGATCCCGGGCCAGGCTCGATTCCCGCCTCTGTGTGCATGGAGTTTGCATGTTGTCCCCGAACTTGGTGGGTTTCCTCCGGGTACTCCGGTTTCCTCCCACAGTCCAAAGACATGTAGGTTAGGCTAATTGGTGTTCCCAAATTGCCCTTAGTGTGCGAATGTGTGAGTGTGTATGTCTGTGCCCTGCGATGGATTGGCACCCTGTCCGGGGTGTACCCTGCCATGTGCCCTAGGTCTCCTGGGATAGGCTCCAGGCCCCCGTGACCCTGAATACAGGATTAAGCGGTATAGATGATGAGTGAGTGAGTGAGTATATTTGTCACTATCCTTTACGTAGTTGAAGATCAAATCACATTTTATGACAAATTAATTAAATTAACAAATTAACCATGAAATTCCAAAGGTTCACATACTTCTTCTTGCCACTTTGATTTATTAATAACAAATTATAACCCATAAAAACTGGGGTGCTTGTACATACCTTACAGCAAAAGGTCACTGGTCCAGCTGTGTCTAGTGCTGATTGGGTGTTATGTCCTGAAGAACTGGCTAGTAAATTTACTTCACGCACAAAGGCGATCATCATTAACAATCCCAATAATCCATTAGGCAAGGTGAGTGCTGCAAATTTGAAGTTTAATGGCTTAAGTTGGTCCTCAAAAAGGAGCAATGCGTTATGTACATAAGAATAAGGATTCACTAAAAATTTAAGTTAATAGGTAGTAATAGGAATAATCGCAAATCACATGAAAATATAAAAATGAATAATCTCAGCATTATGTTCCTCAGGTCTATCGGAGGGAAGAGTTACAGATGATAGCAGACCTGTGTATAAAGCATGATGTTATTTGCGTCAGTGACGAGGTGTACGAGTGGCTTACATATGATGGAGCAGAACATATAAAAATAGGTAAAAATCTAAACCTCTGGGAATTTTGAGATATTCATTATCATCTTCACAAATTATAAAATTATATAATTGTCAGTAAGTACATTGTGTGGTGCATAATAGAGTAATAAAGGCTGCTGAAAGGCTTTTAATGACCTTGAAATGTTTCCTTTGATCTGTGTTCTGAGTGTAGCGGGTCTCCCGGGCATGTGGGAGCGTACCGTCACTATTGGCAGTGCAGGCAAGACCTTCAGTGCTACAGGAATAAAGGTAATCATAGCGGAACAGAATAAAAAAATGTATAGCACAGCACAAGGCTGATATGTACAGTATCATATATTTCTGTAAACACACCTGTGCATTTTCAAACAGAATGCTGTTATATCCGTGACAATGCTGCTACTAATTCTTTGGTTTTGTAAAAATTTGGTTTGAATTGTTTTAATTGATTTGTTCAGAGGGTTTCTTATAGCCTTCAGTAATGTATGAACACAATAGTTACACAGATCAGCCATAACATTATGACCCCCTGCTTAATTTGTGCAACCAAAACAGTAATAACCTGTGTGTTCTGACATCTTTCTATGGAGACCAGCATTTAGAACTACAGTAGCTCTTATATTGGATAAGAGTATACAGATTAGAATCGCTCCCTATGTGCATCAGTGAGCTTAAGGGTACATGTCATGTCCATGGGCTGTATTTATCAATTTTACTACTACTTACTTAAAGCAATGATGAGTTTTATATCGGCCTGTATATCTCCTTCATTTAATACAAAAAGTGAATAGATCACATCATTTATTTAAAAAAGAAAAAGAAAAAAAAAAAGCATATTGTGCTGGAATTTGCTATTTTTGTGCTGTCCTAAATTTCAGGTTTGGCTCCTCGGGTTAACTCTAACTGACATGTTTTCTATAGAGTTTTCATAAATTTTTGTTCCAAATAATGATTAAAATATGAGAAATGTGTTCCAAAAACTATTTTGCTCAGTCATTTAAAGTAAATCATCCACTTTTTGTGTGTCCTAGCCTGTGTAGTCTGACAATTCTATATAAGAGCTGCTGTACTGTAGCTCTAATTGCTGAAAAGGTTTATGCTGGTTTCCTTAGAAAGCTGTCAAAACAACACTGTCATTACTGTTTTCGTGGTGGTGGTGGGGATGGGGAGGGGCCACCTACTCAATATTTAGCAGCTGCTCATAATGTTATGGCTGATCAGTGTATGCTCTCTAAAGTTCACTTACTGTGATTATTATTTTAAATGGTGAGAATGCATTTCCTGATTTCAGTTTCTAATCCAACACATTTGTGCTTAAGGTGGGCTGGGCAATCGGGCCAGGACACTTACTGAAACACCTGCAAACAATCCATCAGAACTCCTTATACCACTGTCCTACTCTTAATCAGGTAAAAACAGACCTAGGACCACATTTAGTGTAGTCCGTTTACTTTGCATGGCAAGGAAGCAGAGATGGAAAGAGTAATAACATTTTGTACCCAAGTAAAAGTACTGTTACTTCAGTGAAATTTTACTGAAGTACAAGTAAAGTTACCATTATAAGAATCTACTCAAGTAAAAGTAAAAAGTAGCTCATAAAAAATTTACTCAGAGTAAAAGTTAGCGAGTTACTTTTTTTTTTTTTTAACAGCGGGGGTGGGATGAGATAAATCTCAAACTAGTTGTTTTTAACTGAAGGAACACCTTTGCATAATAAAGCTGTTGTCTTTCTTGTACTTGAAAATCAAAGTGGTCACTGAAAAACCTCAGTAAATTCGCACATAAATGAATTTAAGCGTGACGTTTTTTTAATGCGCATTCACAGAAAGCCTGGGTAGAAAATAATGATGAGTAGGATAAATTGATGAATTGACCTGCCGCCACTGACAACTGTGCAAACATTATGCAGTGGTTTAGACAAAACAGTGTTTAGTCTGTCTTGCTAACCAAGCTAAGCAATGTATCTCTTGGTCTTTCAGGGTTAATGTTATTCTTTGCTTGCCAGTTACATTGAATCACTGTATCCAGTAACTTCATTTCATCATTATATGATACTTTTTGGGTGGGGTTTGTACCGGCCGGTTTTGATTATTGGGGGGGGGGCTATCTTTGCAACATTGTTAATGGTTAATTGTAAATTATGAGTGGTTGCATTAGTACAGAATGACTCCAGAGAGTTCTTAAATAAAGATGTGATTTCCTTCCCTATATAATATATTTACTGGTAATTATAATGATCAGATATGTAAAAGTATATGACTTTTTCCAGTAAGAACAGTTGCATGCAACAAAATATTATTTTCTTCATACTATCAGAAGATAAACTGCATTAAGCGATGTTAAAAGCAGATCAGGAGTATTGGTGAGGATTTAACTCTACAGAGAGTCGCTACTAAATGGCGCACAGTTTTCAGGTTCACTCACTACCAAAGTGATAACAGGTGTATAGGGCCTGGACACTATTTCTGATATTTGCTTCAGATGTGGGGCATTCCGAAAAGTGCAGTTCATGGAGTACTCTGGTACACTTGATATCGGCAAGTACACGAAAAAAAAAAGGTATTGGTAATCCCTTAATTTGAGTAAGTAAGCATATGGCAAGAAAAGAATGTACAGGAAATCTATGGCAAGACATAAACTAAATTAATTCATATGATTATGTTTATGAGGGGCGTTCAAATCAAAGTGGGACTTTTGATTGTGCAGAATAACAGAACATAATTAAGGGAGTAAAAAACTACCTTTACATGTCTATATAATTCCATGCTATACTAATGCACTTATCTCAGTGTTTAACTAGTGCTTGGATCACATAAAGGTAGAAAGTTTACTCAGTACTGCTTCATTGCTAAAACTCTGGCCTCTCAGGAACTCCTTTAATGGCCCAAACATGTGGAAATGACTTGGGTTGAATTTTCATCATAAGACCCGGTTTGACTTGAACGCCCCTAGTATCACAGTGTAAAGCAATACAATCCAACAGGTGGCAAGTATATACATGTAATATAACAATAAATTAAATATAGTCTGTTAAATCAGTCACTCAGTGTTAATCATGTTAAATTGTTTTACTCTGTTTCATTTCTTGTTCTATTTCAACATTGTTTATGTTTTTTTTTTTTTGGTTTTATCAACTTTTCACACTATTTGTGATGTAGGAGGCTGTTGCTGTGGCTTTTGAAAGAGAATATGAAATGTTCGGCAGAGAGGAAAGCTATTTCAAACAGCTACCCACACAGCTCCAGGCCAAACGGCTCAGGTTAGCTGAGTGCCTGAGGAGTGTTGGGCTGCAACCCATCCTGCCCGAGGGTGGCTACTTCATGATCACAGATATTTCCTCCTTAAGTGAGTCCTTATATAGTACATATGCATTGGAGTGAAAAATTCAAAGGATGATAAAATGTACATTAAGAAAGACTATCTTAAATAAACAAACATGTGTTCTTGATGGTAGTGGTGGCTCAAATGGTTAAGGCTCTGGGTTACTGATCAGAAGGTCAAGGGTTCAAACCCCAGCACTGCCAAGTTGCTACTTGAGCAACACCCTTAACCCTGTCTGCTTCAGGGGCGCTGTATCATAGCTGTCCCTGTGCTCTGTCCCAAGCTTCCTAACTGCAAAAAAAAAATTCAATGTAAATGTAACACAACCAATGAAGAAAGCTACTGTTAACGTCATGACAAAAATCTGTGCATGAAAAATCTGTATTCATCTCCTGTATTCACACTATATGAACAAAAGTATTTGGCCGAACCTGTTAATTATTGAATCCTGGTGTTTCAGTCAGGGCCCTTATTCCCACTGAAGGACAATTTTAATACTTTGGCATGAAGGACTATGCTTCCACTTTGTCGCAACAGTTTAGGAAAGGCCCTTTTATGTTCCGACATGACTGTGCCTCAGTGTACAAAGCAAGGACCATAAAGAAAGTTTGGTGTGGAAGAACTTGACTGGCCCACACAGAGCCCTGACTTCAACCTCCTTCGAGCACCTTTGTGATGAACTGGAACGGCGATATGGAGCCAGGCCTTTTCATCCAACATAAGTGCCTTACCTCATCAATGCTCTACAGAATGAATGGGCACAGATTCTCACAGAAACACTCCAACATCTTATGGACAGCCTTCCAAGAAGAGTACAAGCTGTTATAGCTGCAGAAGGGAGACCAACTCCATATTGAAGTATATGTATTCCGATACAATGTCATTGCAAGTTTGGCCAAAAATGTTTGTCCATATAGTGTGTCTCTTCAGAAACCCAAACGTGTAGCCGATGAATGTGACTTCAGAAGGTGAAACATTGCCATGATTAAATTTTTAAACCCTGAAAATATTTTGTTGCAGTTGTCATTAAGCTAGCAATTCGAAAAAAGAAGAAAAAAAAAAACGCTGAAGGAAAGCAGCTTGGTCGGAAAGGGTTTGTAAATCAGAAACACAAAGAATCTCATGCATCTCTTCTGTAGAGGTTGACCTGGAAGATTCAAGTTCCAAGGATGAATCCTATGACTACAAATTTGTCAAGTGGCTTATTAAAGAGAAGGTAGGTGTAAACCACAAAACGTTTACCTTTTCAAAGTGACACCTGTTTTTTATTGTAAAATTAACAGGATGTGTTTCGTGTGTCTTTTCAGCGTTTGGGTGCTATCCCCGTATCTGCATTTTACAGCCCAGGAAATAAAGCAGGCTTTCAGAACTACATTAGATTCTGTTTTGTCAAGGTAATTTTTTTTTGCTTATGATTCACTATATTTCAAATATTTATATCCAGTTATGTGGACGACTGGCCATCACATCCATACAAAAGCAGTATACAAAGCATTGAAGACATTGGGTGACAATCCCTCTGGGCTCAAATAGAGGTCCATAAAGACATGGTTTGCCCAGTGTGAAAGAGAATGAGTGGCATTCTTAACCCGACTAAATACTTTTGGCATACACTGAAATCAGTGGCGGCTGGTGCAAAAAAGAATTTTTGGGGGCGCAAACCAAATTAAAATTAAACTTTTAATACTCGCCTGTAAATAGGCATTTATCAGGTGATTAAGCATCATTACTACTAGTATAAAATAAAGGCATTACTCACATCGCATCCAGGCAGCAGCTCCACTTGCTGTAAGAAGTGCTGGGAAAGACTCGTTGAGAATGGTCCACATGAGCCCAAATATTTAAAAACAATATTGATTCGCTAAGAACAGAAGGAGGGTTCGGGTCGCACAGTGCTGCGCCCTAAGAATGATTTGAAAAGATCCAAGTAGAGCTCAGCCTCAAATCACATGCTTTTCAAAAATTTACGTGCCTACATAGACACTCGTTTGTCCGGCGCCCCGCGTACACAAACATAAATGAACGTAATACAGTTTAGATTTTTTTTTTATTGCAATTACGAAATGCAGTGGAATATTGTGACTAAATTACTTTATTTAATTATTAAAATAAATAATTATGTTAAATAATTACATGTTAAAGTAGCATTCTTCTCTGCTTAACTTTAAAGGGGCGGCGCCCCTGCACCCCGTATTGACCGGCCGCCACTGACTGAAATGCCAACTACACTAGTGGAAAAATCTAGTGTAAAGCCTTCCCAGGAGAATGGAGGCTGTTACAGAAGGAAAAGTGTAACAAACACCCTATTAATGTCCATTGTTTTGCAATGAGATGTTTAACAAGCCTGTATGGGTGTAATATTACATAGAAAATATACTTTTTTGGCGTTATTACATTAAACGCTGCAGATTTGTGGTACATTTCTGGTTGATTACATGTTATGTTGGCAAATGCTACAGTTACATGTTAGATATTAGACATGTTCATGTATCCTGCCAGTACCTTTTTTCCTGATAAATTCTCAATTTATCATTTATCATAACAATCCATTAATTGCAACAAAAAAAAAAGTATTGGTTTATGTCATGGAAAAATCTATGTGTAGCTCATATGACAAAAAAGGTTTAGATCAGGCTGGGATACTGTGAATGCCTCATAAATTATTATTTTTTCTTTATCTTTGTGAAAAGGATGACTCAACCCTCAAAGCAGCTGAAGATATTCTGAAACAGTGGAAAGTTCAACAGTAGATGGAACAATATTATTCTGTTCAAAATGAGTTTTGTAAGTCAAAGTTCACACATCTACCAAGAGAATTTTGTCGTTTAAAATCATAGAATCAAATGTGTGTATTTAGTACATACACACTACCAGTCAAAGGTTTAGACACATTTTATAAAGTCACATATAAATTCTCATGATTTAATTTTTTTTTTCCTACATTGTAAAACAATGCTGACACATCCAAAAAAATGCAATGATCTCATCTGAACAGTTGATACTGAGATGTGTCAGCTGCTTATGATCTGTAATTGATGCTTCCGAGGCGCTGTTAACTCTAAATGAACTCCTCTACAGCAGAGGTACGTTTTGGTCTTGCTTTCCTGGGATGGTCTTTCATCATGGTGCTTCATGAGTGTTGCAAATTTAAATGGTTATTATTAAGTGAGTGTTGCTATGTTTCTGGTTTATACAAGTGATTTGCCAAGTGTGTGCAAAACTTCATCAGAAATAAGCTAAAATTTTTCTGATTTGTTTTTCTGATTTTTCTGAAACTTTTTGTTCATTGTGTCTTTACTATAATATTAATGTCTTTCTATCATCAGTCATTGCAGGATTTTGTGATGTCTTGATTACAACTATTAACACAAATTCAACCAACCCCATTGCATCCTGTGCAATAATGTAATTTTATCCATTCATCAAAACATTTCTGCAAATTTGACCAATCATCATAGTGCCCTGCACAGAATGTGACCAGTATGTCACCAAACCTACTGCCATGTTTCTTCTTTTGAAGATACCGTCCGGCAAGAAAGTATTGCATTTACCAACAAAAACGATCAATTCCCCATGCTCTTCATGAATGTAGAGGTAAACTGTTCTGCACTGCGTGCAGTGTTGTGATGAAATACAAATCACCATGACAAAAGATGTTGAATCCTGATCTGCTGCAAGTTTTAAATGAATCAGACACTTTTCTACATTGTCATTGGTGTTGGCTTTCTACACATACATAATTATCAGTGTTAGCATAAGGTTCTGTGTACTTGAATCTTTGAAATTAATTTTATTTGTTTGACGTTTTGAAGAAAGCAAGGTGCATTTTGATGTCTAAATTATTTGACTTAAATGCCTGAAAATGAACTATTTCATTTTCTGAGCATTTGTAGAATAATATGATGAAAGAATAAAATGTTAATATGTTGTGCATGTACATTTTTATGTAATTTTAAAAAATTATTATTTCTAATTTTAAAATGATTATTTTATTATTTAGTCATAAACACTGAAAAGTCATGCTGTATGGACATTGATATTTTGGGATTTTGTGCTTCACAAATAAAGCATATTTTGTTCGAAATTTTTGTAATCCCAAGTCTTTGTGGTATGATTATTTAAAACATTTAGAAATTCTTTAAATTTTTTATTTTACTTTTTTCCTCATTTTTGTATTGCACCAAAACACCTGAAATCATGGAATAAAATTTTAAGCTACAACAATCACAAAAAGAGGCCACAAAATTGTATTAGTATATACTATAGTATAGTATTAGTCTTGTATATATGTGAAAAGGCGAACGTTAAGTAGTCAAATATGCGCTTTAAAATCTATTGCATTATGAAGATGTTGAGTTATAGATGTAATAAATGTAAGGAGCAGCAATTTACAATCATGTCCTTTGTACAGTACTTACTTGGTATTAACCTGGTGAACCAGTTAAAGGATATATTTATTGATGTACACCAAAAAATTAATTGAAATAAAGCAATTAAAATGCAGACTTTATGCTTTGATTCATGGAGTTTAACAGTTATATTGCATTAACATTTAGAAATTAGTTATTTTCACAGGCTAGCAGTTTCTTAGTTGTTATTATTTGCTATAGTTTTAATTATTACTAATAATTATTATCAAATTAACACTTATACATGCTTAAAAAGAATGGATGCACTGGTGAGCTCAGCTACACCAGAAAGCCTTGGAATCCACAGAAGACTGGCGAATTATAACCAACAAATACTTCCTGGCAAATTACAACTTTCACCATCTAGAACTTTAAAGGCCCTGGATACACCTCTCAGCAAACTTTATCACAAAACTCCCAGAATCAGAAGCCAATACCAACACACTGGTTAACTGATGGTAGATGAGTTTGCTAAAGTTTGTTGATTGTTAAATATTGTGTTTTGGTTCTGACTGCTGAGTTGAGTTCACGTCGCAGGGCAAGAATGTGTTGCTGAGCTAAATACGTTTGGGCAGCACAAGCAAAGCAGAAACAATTGGCATCGCTGCCCTGGGATGTGGAGTGATCCATATAGTTAACCATTCCAGTGCTGTTACGTCTGTTAGCAACACTTGTAGAATAGTTTTCATCCAATCAGATTACTCAGTCTTCAGTTGAGTAATGTATTCTTTTATTGCCACCCTTTCACACAGAGCATTTGTTACATGGGTCCAGTAATAGAGCACCTTTACCCAATTACCTTTGTAAGCTTTCAGGATGAAGTTTGACCTTCTTTGGCTACTACTGTCTTTAGATTGTTTTTTGTTGTTTGTCTGTCTATTCTTTAATTGAGCTGGATTCTGGCTACATTACTAGTCTCGAGATGTCACG
Organism: Clarias fuscus; assembly: GCA_030347435.1. NCBI lineage: Eukaryota > Metazoa > Chordata > Actinopteri > Siluriformes > Clariidae > Clarias > Clarias fuscus. Next base: position 12,872,431 of record CM059212.1, on the reverse strand, counting down.
AGTTTCTTATCTGCAAAGAGTTGGCATGTGTGCAGGCTCTCATTCAAGCCAGGGGAAAATTTTTTTAGTCTTTACAGTTTATATTGTTTGAAACCTTAACATTTATTCACTCCTATATATTCACATTTTGTGTTTTCCAGTTTCTTTTCATGTTAGTTGTATCTTATTTACCAAATTGAACTCAAATTAAATGACTACATATTGAAGCTAATTAAAGTAATTTTGTTGATTAATTAATGAACGTTAACAAACTCACTCATGCTCTAGTCAGCAGATGCTCAGTAAAATTAGCTTATGGACTATTTTAGTGAGGTTTTAGTTTTTTTGGTTTTTAATTGTTGGATTGGGCTAAACAGGATAGGCTTCCCTTGGGATGACCAGATGATTTGGTCAGAACATATCCAAAATGTCAGGTCTTAAAGTATATTACAATATTTACAGAATGGTCCAAAACAGTGGCAATTACTTGGCCTCTGTCTTCACAGCACTTGTGTATAGGCTGAATACAAAAACGTTAACATTTCTTAATGTATCAGAACTAACGCTGTTACAGGAATAGATGATTTCCTTGTTTTGAAGTAGTGATTGCTCTGAGCCGATTCAGATCAAGTCAAGAAACGTTTGGTTCAATTTGAGCTACACTTTTATCCAAAGGCACTTTCCTCCAAAAGCATTTTGAATGGAAAAATGAACAGTAAATAATTCACCTTATTATACACACAACTGTACGTGCCAGCAGCATGGGATTAAAAATCAATCCAAATGGAAATCAAATCTAGTGCACATTTCAGTCTAAACTAGAAAGAAATCCCAGCAATTACTCTACGTATTTTTTATTTAAAAAATCACTTAAAGACGTTTATTAACTACAAATACAGTGGAAACTCGGATTGCAGGTAACACAGTTTGCGAGTGTTTCGCAAGACGAGAAAGATTTTTTTAAAATAAATTTTGTCTTGGTTTTACGAGTACCGAGTATCATGTATCACGCATGCGCTTCTTGTTTTGACACAGAGCGTCACGTGATCACAACTGAGCCAACAGTTTTTCTCTCTCTTGCGTTGCGTAACTGTGGGTAATCGTCTCCCCTGCTTAGTGCGTATCTCTCACTGGTATAATCAACATCCGTGCGCGCGTGTACTGTTTACTATAATACTGTGACCATGCGTGTGCACGTAAAACATCTTTTATTTTGTGTTTGTATGTGTGTGTGTGTACATGTACTGTACTGTTAATTACAACACACGTGTGTGCGCATGTGTAAAGCAAAAGAAAGTCTCATTAGAGAGGTTAAAGATCCATTTTCTCACTCTGTCTGTTGTTTCTGCCTGCAGGTTCAGTGCGCATGCGCCATTTGACACCCTTCATTTTCACACACACACACACACACACACACACACACAGACACACACACACAAATGCACTCCCCGCCCCCCGTCACCTTCACACACAAACACACACAAAAATGCAATCCCCGCCCCCCCGTCACCTTCACACACAAACACACACACACACACACACTCTCTGCTCTAAACAGAAACACTGCTCTGTCGCGATTCTTCTCAAAGGTAAAGTGCAGGTTAATTTCTTTTATTTTTACTAGAGGTGCTCCGATCAGGATTTTTGGGGCCGATCTCCGATCACTAGAAGCTGTATCGGCCGATACCGATCACGGGTTACAGGGTCTACTTGAAGCCTTATCATGTAGCATTATTTATTACACTATATCTAACAACAATGTTAATTAAGTATTGAAATTACAAGCAGAGGAATATCAAGAATTGACGACTGTATTTATTGGCAAGCAACATGTGCAACACGTCAACTTAAAACATAGCAGCGTGTGCTTGGTTAGTAATTAGGAACAGCTTAGAGCTTGACAAATACAACTTTCCTGTAGACTATATAAAATTAAATAAAATAACAGACAAGTAGGATGTGAGTCGCCGGAAGTTCTGCAAGCATCCACGAGGACCGCCAAAAAACGAAACGTTTTTTTTTTTCTTATACATGTGTAATTTTTCATGCTTAAAAACATGTTTTAATTTTTTTTTAATATTAAATAAATATTAAATAATATTTTTTTTTTTTAATTTTCCGCACGGAAAGATGGAAACGTAATGACAGCGCCAAAACTCGCGGTGAATCATGATGAACTGTACTTACGGCTACCGAGCAAAACCACGTGGGTGAGAGAGCGATTACCAACAGCTGAATGAGTGGCGACGCGCGAGTTGCTGAGCTCTCCCGCTCTCTTAGCGCCAGCCAACTTTGAAAATTGCTCGTGTTCCTTTTTCTCACAACACGTAGAATTGCCAGATTGGTGAAGCCATTTTATCAGCACACAGAAAATTGTCCCGCGAGTTTTGCGTCCTCTGATCGGCTTTTCTATATCGGCCATTATAGAGACTGCCAATCAAACTTCCCAAAGCAATTATCGGACGATTATGATCGGCGACCGATCAATCGGAGCACACCAGATTCAGCCCCGCCTCGATCTGCAGGCTGCAGACAGGGGTACTTGGTTTAATGAAGCCTTGAAATTTGACACACGCATGCGCGGTAATATGAGTGACTCAATATTAGGCAGGTGGTCATAATGTTATGGCTGATCACCGCATCTCGTGTCATTTTTCCATAGAAGAAAGAGGGTATACTATTATTACATTTACTTTTATGAATAAAGAAATCTAAACATAAATATAAAAGGAATACATTTATTATTAAATATTTATCCTTCTCTTCCCATCCTTCTTGTAGTGAAAAGAAAAACAAAATTCAGAAAACAAATTCTTAAAAACAAGAATATCTGATCAAACAAGAATATTCTGAAGTCCCGTAGTGCACTTCACAGTGTGAAAACACCGCTTACCGTGTGTAGTGCCCTCGGTGTAGGGAGAGAGGAGTCGTTTGGGAGGGAGCCAGTCTGTGACGTTCCAGTGCCTCGCTAAACGAAGACGTGAAACTTAGCAGCAACATAATGCTAGATGACAAACGAGTAGCAGCTTCAGTACCTGTAAGTGTCACACTGGATATTTAAAATAATAATCATGGATTGAAAAACATATTCATCATGACCAGGATTTAGGAAGGATAAAAAGTGTGTATCAGAAGCTCCCCTCGGCCACTGAAGGATATTGTTTGTTTGTTTGTAAAGAATTGAATGTTCTAGAATGTTACAATGCTGCACTTCTGTTATCTTTCCTTAAAGGTGTAACTGCCTCCTGGAATGTTGTGTTGAATGGTGAATGGTGCTGGAATTTGAACATCATCAGTACTTCCCACGAACTGGCTGAACAAGGTTGGTTAGAGAGGAGAACTAATATAAATAATATATTAAATACCAGTGTTGTGTTAGATAATAGTCACTCAAAGATTGCTTTGTTAGTCACTTAATACAGAGTATTGCAGGGTACGTGTAGACAGACTGCTTTAACTGTAAAATTAATTATTTAATGATATAATTGTGAATATTAATAATAATATGTTTATTAATTTGAGCTGTAGAGGTTGAAACTCGTTGGCGTAGTGAGTAGCACTGTGGCACCTCCCAGGTCGAAGGTTCTGTTCCCGCCTCGGGTCTGTGTGCTTGAAGTTTGCATGTTCTCCTAGGTGGGTTTCCTCCGGGTACTCTGTTTTCCTCTCACAGACCAAAAACATGCATGGTGCTCCCAAATTGCCTGTAGTGTGGTTGTGAGCCCTGCAATGAATTGGCACTCTGTTCAGGGTGTACCTTGCTCGCAGTCTCCTGAGATAGTCTCCAGGTCCACCGCGATCGTGTGTACAGGATAAGCAGTAGAGAAAATGGAGAACTAATGACTTAGTCTGTATGGTCAGAGTGAGATATTTACTTTTTGTTCACTGGATCTCGATTGTCATTATTTAAGGTAAACCTTAGTCTTGCAAGCTGTTTTCTTTTGTCTTCATAGTCAAGTACTTTTCATCACTAAACGTGACCAGGACCCACACTCCAGAAAAAGTCTTCTTTTCTTGTCAGTCTTTCAGTAGCGATGTAAATGTTTTTAAGCACAAATTAACAGACTAACAGCACCAGAAGGGTCTAAAGCCAAGTTACAGTAAAGATTAGATACTGATTAAGTGAGGTGAAAGAAAAAGGTTGACCTGAAAATGGAGGGAAAAAATATCTGCTGTACCCAGGTGAATGTTTATTCCAAGCATATCACATACTGTAGCACTTAATAGAATATGGCACAGTACAACTTGAAACATACCAGATCTGTCACCTTTTGGTCATTTAGGACTGAATCCAATCCTGAAGGTTGAATTACTGGTCTTTTGTATTACTTTATGGATTACTGTTGGCTTGCCTTACTAAATTAATGCAATTATTTAGACTCAACTGGGTTTCACACAATTTTTGTATTCACAATTGAAATACATGAGGAATTAAAACTCGACAGGGTAATTTGTGTTACAGTACAGTATTTAAAAGTCTTTTTTCAGATCTCATGGGATTTACATGGATACCATTTTTGCATTTTCCTATGAATGATTCATGACTTTGTTTGATCTAGCTTGAACATTGTATATCCAGCACTCTTTTTTTCAGCACTGCATTACACAAAATAAATCCATAGTAATGGCATGCGAACATTAACCATTAAACTTGACAGGTTAAAGTGCACCATCGTGCTATTTTATGTTAAGAAGCATGGAGGGGGGTGGGAAAGTTTGGGAATCTAAAAGGGGATTTAACACAACTGTAATTTTTATTTAGGCGATACCCTCCTGTGTGTCTTTGTCTTTTCCAGATAAACATGTCCCGGCAGTTACATGCACGAAGGCTTGAGAAAGTGGAAAAGAATATGTGGTAAATATTTACTGGCATCACCGTAGGTTTGCTTAAGATACCCCAAGACCCAACAAAGTGCACATTTGGTTTCGGTTATAGATGCACCCACTGGCTTTACCAATCTGTAGCCTGTTATTAGCATAATTATTTCCTTTACCTCTCATGTATATTTGTAGCGTTTGTCATGTCGTTTTGCTCAGCTTGATCACATTTATATTTATTCTACATGCTCACAAACCTTTTATGCACTTTTGAATTATTTTCAACATTTATTTTAATGTAAATGTTCAATTAGTACAGCACATAATTATGCAGTAACTTGTATTATCCTCTGATTTATGCTCTATATGTCCATAGAAACCCTTATACAGGTCAGATATTCAAGATTTAAAGAACTTTTAAACTTAGAGGGAAATTGCTTAACATTTGGAAGTATAGTCAGGAAGCAGCTTAGAATGACGGTTTTCACCACTGATCTTGGTTTCCTTCACATGATATATTTCAAAAAATGGAAGTGATTTGAGCAAAAACATGCTTAAGATTTTACTCTGGAGGACGGCAAGCAGTTAGTTGGCTGTATTTGTTGAGGGTAAGAAGAAGAAAGAAATTCCAGTGCTGCCGGTGCTAACTGATGACATCAGCATCCTATGGAGGCAAAAAGTCACATTAATTACAATCTGACCGGGGAAAAAAATCTGATTTGTGCATTCAGGCAGGGAGTTAGTTGTGTATTGCAGCAGGGAGTTATGTTGCAGTACAGTAAGGGTGTAAACGTTGTGATGGGTTACAGATTAAAACCAGTGCAATCTTTTTGTTCGCCTACATTATCAGCTGGATAAACAGGACTGTCCAAAGTGATGCTTACTGTTTTGCTATTAAGAGCGGTGTAATGATTTAACAGAAAAAAAAATAATTCAGATGTTCGTTAAGATTTAGGAACATTTCTATAAAGGAGGGTAGTAGAAAATTTAATTTTTTACTTTTAATTTTAACTATTCTAAATAGGCATTTTAAAGATTCTGGTGTTTTCATCACACTCAGCTTTCATATAAAAAACAAATCACCATCAGTGGTAAATACAGTATATGTAAGAGGGAATTGTTATTTTTTTTGTCCAAATAAGCACCTGCCTCACTTTACATTGTAAAAAAATAATTATATATTTTGTCTTATTCAGGTTCTTTTAAACTTCATAACTGTTTCCCTGATAGTGTATATGGGCATTTTCTGGCATTTAGATATTTTCCTTAGCCAAATCCTTTTTTTTTCATCATTGTGAGATTAATTAACCATAGACATTTATCATAACACCCTTTTTCCCATTTTTATTTTTTCAAGGATGGCAATACATCGTTAGTTAATTGAATCCTCAGATTTCACCCTTAGATATAATCAGCTCAGTGAACCATAATGAAAGCACTGGTGTATTTTGAGATATTTACTAATTGTAATTATTTGTATTTATCTGTTAGGGTGGAATTTTCACAGCTAGAGGCTAAGTATGAGGTGGTCAACCTGGGTCAGGGATTCCCTGACTTTTCTCCGCCCAGCTTCCTCTTGGAGTCTCTCTGCAATACCGTAAATGGAGGATACTCCATGCACCAGTACACAAGATGCTTTGTAAGGCATTTTGACATGATTTTTTGTTGTTGTTGTTCAATATATAAATAATAAACCTCTAATAAAGTTTTAGTAACAGTCGTAGTAAATGTGTAAAACTCGGCACCTAGAAATCTATCCATATCATATTTCACATTAACACAAAAATCTGTTGAAATTGTGTCATCAATGGAGAATATTTTAATAGTAAGTAAAAATCTTATTCACAGGGCCATCCAGCTCTTGTCAAGATCCTTGCCAAATTTTTTGGGAGGATCTTGGCCCGTGAAATAGACCCCATGCAGGAGATACTGGTTTCTGTGGGAGCCAATGGAGCCCTTTTCTGTGCCTTTCAGGCTCTGGTTGATGAAGGCGATGAAGTAAGTTTGTGTTTGATGTTTATAATAGTTTGACCTGAATATTTGTCAGCTGTCACGAACTTGGGTGCGAGGCATAAACGCAGAGGTCCAGGTGTTAAAGGAAATGATGTTTATTTAAATAAAACAAGAAATGAAACAAACAAAGAGACTTTATATGAAAAACGAAACTAAAACACGTACAAAGGTAATGGGAGACACAACTAAACTTACAAACATTTACGGGGTGAAATCAACACATGCAAGACAAGGAAAAGGACTAAAAGCAAGCTATTTATAAGGAAACTAATAACCAACTCGGTTCAGGTGAGCACCCACGTCACCTGACCGAGATGTATAACGAGAAATGAAGTACAAAAATAAACTACAAACAAAAGACTCAGGGCGCTTTGGCGCCCTCTAGGGGTTATCCCTTACAGTACCCCCCCTCAAAGGGCGCAACTCCAGGGCGCCACAGGAGGTCCCGGGCATCCCCCCCAGGGTCCACTGTCTGCCCTCCTCACCCCCGGGCTGGCACCTATGTTCGGCGGGCCCGATGGCCTGATGCCTCCTTTGCAGTAGGGCGGCGGAGGCAGAGAACGAGCGCCGTCCTTTCCGGTGCAGGGCGGCGGAGGAAACTTGCCGTCCTCGTTGATGCAGGGCGGCGGCGGAAGAAGCTCGCTGTCCTCAGCGACGTAGAACGGCGGTGGAAGGTCGCTGTCCTCCTCGATGAAAGACGGCGGCGGCGGAAGAAGCTCGCTGACCATGACGGCGCATGACGGCGGAGGAAGAGGAAGCTCGCTGACCATGACAGCGCATGAAGGCGGCGGCGGAGGAAGAGGAAGCTCGCTAACCTCGGCGGCGCATGAAGGCGGCGGCGGAGGAAGAGGAAGCTCGCTGACCTTGGCGGCGCATGAAGGCGGCGGCGGAGGAAGAGGAAGCACGCTGACCTCGGCGGCGCATGAAGGAGGCGGCGGAGGAAGAGGAAGCTCGAAGTCCTCGGCGGCGCATGAAGGCGGCGGCGGAGGAAGAGGAAGCTCGTTGTCCTCGGCGGCGCATGAAGGCGGCGGCGGAGGAAGAGGAAGCTCGAAGTCCTCGGCGGCGCATGAAGGCGGAGGAAGAGGAGGCTTGCTGTCCTCAAAGGTGCATGAAGGCGGCGGCAGAGAAGAGGAAGCTCGCTGTCCTCGGCGGCGCATGAAGGCGGAGGAAGAGGAAGCTCGCTGACCTCGGCGGCGCATGAAGGAGGCGGCGGAGGAAGAGGAAGCTCGAAGTCCTCGGCGGCGCATGAAGGCGGCGGCGGAGGAAGAGGAAGCTCGTTGTCCTCGGCGGCGCATGAAGGCGGCGGCGGAGGAAGAGGAAGCTCGAAGTCCTCGGCGGCGCATGAAGGCGGAGGAAGAGGAGGCTTGCTGTCCTCAAAGGTGCATGAAGGCGGCGGCAGAGAAGAGGAAGCTCGCTGACCTCGGCGGCGCATGAAGGCGGAGGAAGAGGAAGCTCGCTGACCTCGGCGGCGCATGAAGGCGGAGGAAGAGGAAGCTCGCTGACCTCGGCGGCGCATGAAGGCGGCGGCAGAGGAAGAGGAAGCTCGCTGACCTCGGCGGCGCATGAAGGCGGCGGCGGAGGAAGAGGAAGCTCGCTGACCTCGGCGGCGCATGAAGGCGGCGGCAGAGGAAGAGGAAGCTCGCTGACCTCGGCGGCGCATGAAGGCGGCGGCGGAGGAAGAAGAAGCTCGCTGACCTCGGCGGCGCATGAAGGCGGCGGCGGAGGAAGAAGAAGCTCGCTGACCTCGGCGGCGCATGAAGGCGGAGGAAGAGGAAGAGGAAGCAGCTCGCTGTCCTCGGCGGCGCATGAAAGCGGCGGCGGCGGAGGAAGAGGAAGCAGCTCGCGATCCTCGGCGGCGCATGAAGGCGGCGGCGGAGGAAGATGAAGCTCGTTGTCCTCAACGGCGCATGAAGGCGGCGGCGGAGGAAGAGGAAACTCGCCGTCCACGAAGGCACTGTACAGCGACGGAAGCTCGCCGTCCACGAAGGCACTGTGCAGCGTCGGAAGCTCGCCCTCCTCCCGCTGTGCTCGGCGGCGCAGTGCAGTTGTGCTAGCAGCCCTTGGAGCGTGGCCACCTACTCCCGCAGGTCACGAATGCGCTCTTCATTTCTCTTAGCGCACCGCCGAAAGCTACTCCAATCATGCTGGGTCATCCGGCTACCTTTCGCGCCGACTCCCCACAACGCATACATCGTTGCCCCCCCCCCAAAAGAATCTCCCGGGGGAAGGGCTCCTCTGCTATGCCTCTTGTACGGTCTTGCATTCTGTCACGAACTTGGGTGCGAGGCATAAACGCAGAGGTCCAGGTGTTAAAGGAAACAATGTTTATTTAAATAAAACAAGAAATGAAACAAACGAAGAGACTTTATATGAAAAACGAAACTAAAACACGTACAAAGGTAATGGGAGACACAACTAAACTTACAAACATTTACGGGGTGAAATCAACACATGCAAGACAAGGAAAAGGACTAAAAGCAAGCTATTTATAAGGAAACTAATAACCAACTCGGTTCAGGTGAGCGCCCACGTCACCTGACCGAGATGTATAACGAGAAATGAAGTACAAAAATAAACTACAAACAAAAGACTCAGGGCGCTTTGGCGCCCTCTAGGGGTTATCCCTTACATCAGCTAAATGCTTTCTATATGCTGTGGATTTTTTTTTTTCAGCTTCATTATTCATGATAGCCTCATGTTCTTCTTTCCCTCCTCTCATATTTGATCTGTGGTCTAGGTGATTATTGTGGAGCCTTTCTTTGACTCCTATGAAGCTATGACATTAATGGCAGGAGGAAAACCTGTCTATGTTCCCCTGAAGCCTGTGAGTGTTCACTTTCATTTTCTATTGTGAAACATTGTTTTAGTTACTGTGTAATATACAGCTGCAAAAAAAAGTTTGTGAACCTTCTGAAAATTCATATGTTTTTGCATTAATATGTAATAAAATGTTTGTTTGTTTTTATAGTGCTAGTGGAAAAAATGTTAATCCTTGAGTTAATGACATCAAAAAAGCTATTAAAATGACATAAAAAAAGCACCAAGAGGAATATGCTTATGTGAGCCATGCCTCGCCAAGAGCTTTCAGAGGATCTTCAATCAAGAATTGTTCGTTTACATAAAGCTGGAATGGGTACAAGGTGATTTCAAAGACTTTAGAAATTCAGCAGTATACGTTGAGGGAAATGAAATCACTTTGGCACTGTGACTACTCTAACAAAAAGTGGCTCAATGAAGACTCAAGAAACAATCCAGAGTGACAGCCGAAGATTTGAAGGCATCATTGGATCTGGCTTACATTTGTGTTCATGAGTCTACAATAAGTAAAACCATTGCTGCTTACTAAAAAGAACATTGCTGCACAGTTTGTGAAGAAGCACATTGACACTGAAGAAACATTTAACTATTTAAAAAGAACACCCAGTACAACATCTGTTGTGAAAAGGGCACTGCATATCATCATGAAAACATTACCTCAATTTTGGGCCTGCTTTGCTGCATCAAGGCCTGGCCAGCTTGCAGTCATAGGGAAAGGTGAATTCCCAAGCCTATCAAAAAATTATTCAGGAAAATGTAGCTGAATCAGCTGAAACTCCGTAAAAATTGGGTGATGCAACATGACAATGACCCAAAACACCGGAGCAAGTCCAAAAAAGAATGGCTTTAGAGAAACAAAATCCGCCATTGGGAGTGGCCAAGAGAGAGCCCAGACCTCAACCCAATAGAGATGCTATGGAATGACTTGAAGAGAGTCATACACGTGAGACATCCAAACAATATGACGGAGCAAAAGAAGTTCTGCCAGGAAGAATGGGCTAAAGTTTGTCCTGAACGATGTGTAGGTCTGATCCGCAGCTACAGGAAGCATCTGGTTGAGGTTATTGCTGCCAAGGCGGGTCAATTCCAAGGGTTTACTTACTTTTTCCACTACCATTTTGAATGTTGAATCAGTGTGTTAAGTAAAGAAATGAAAGATCAGAATTATTTATTGTGTTATTATTTTAGGCACATTATATTTGTCAATACCCATGACTTAGATTAAGATCAGATCACATGATTGTATGACAAATTAATGCATAACACCTGAAATATTCAAAATGTTCACATACCTTTTCCTGCTGCTGTACATTAACTTATTAATAACAAATTATAACACATAAAAACTGGGGTGCTTGTACATACCTTACAGCAAAAGGTCGCTGGTCCAGCTGTGTCTAGTGCTGATTGGGTGTTATGTCCTGAAGAACTGGCTAGTAAATTTACCTCACGTACAAAGGCGATCATCATTAACAATCCAAATAATCCATTAGGCAAGGTGAGTGCTGCAAATTTGAAGTTTAATGGCTTAAGTTGGTCTTCAAAATGGAGCAATGCGTTATGTACATAAGGATAAGGATTCACTAAAAAATTTAATTAATAGGTAGTAATAGGAATAATCACAAATCACATAAAATTTTGAAGATGAATAATCTCAGCATTTATTCCTCAGGTCTATCGAAGGGAAGAGTTACAGATGATAGCAGACCTGTGTATAAAGCATGATGTTATTTGCGTCAGTGACGAGGTGTACGAGTGGCTTACATATGATGGAGCAGAACATATAAAAATAGGTAAAAATCTAAACTTCTGGGAATTTTGAGATATTCATTATCATCTTCACACAAAAAAAATGTCTAAGTACATTGTGTGATGAATGATGGAGTAATAAAGGTTTCCGAAAGGCTTTTATTGACTTAGAAATGTTTACTTTGATCTGTGTTCTGAGTGTAGCGGGTCTTCCGGGCATGTGGGAGCGTACCGTCACTATTAGCAGTGCAGGAAAGACCTTCAGTGCTACAGGAATAAAGGTAATCATAGTGGAACAGAATAAAAAAATGTATAGCACAGGCTGATATGTATCATATATTTCGGTAAACACACCTGCAGTGCAGTTTTAAATTTTCAAACAGAATGCTGTTATATCTGTGACAATGCTGCTACTAAATTCTTTGGTTTTGTATACCTTGTTTTAATTGTTTTAATTGATTTGTTCAGAGGGTTGCTTATAGCCTTCAGTAGTGATCAGCCATAACATTATGACCCCCTGCTTAATACAAAACAGTAATGACCTGTATGTTCAGACACCTTATATTTTAAAAAATTTTCAGCAATTAAAACTACAGTAGCTCTTATATTGGATCAGCGTACAAAGACCAGTCTTCACTCCCCACGTGCATCAGTGAGCCTTGGCTGCCCATGACCCTTTTGCTGGTTCAATGGCACCAAACATCCAACAAGACCTGCAGTTTTAGGGTTGTTCTGACCCAGTCATCTAGCCATCACAATTTGGCCCTTGTCAAATATACCCACCCATTTCCGGGGGCCATTGGCACAAGACATTGTATCTGTAGCTTCTATGACGGGAGCCAAATTGTGACAGCTAGACGACCGAAAGTGGTCCAAGGAATGAAAACCTGTGAACCAATGACAGGGTCATGGGCGACCAAGGCTCACTGAGCAGTACTGAGGCACATGAGGAGTAAAGCCTCGCCCGTGTAGTCGGAACCAATATAAGAGGTGCTGTAGCTCTAATTGCTGAAAAGGTTAATGCAGGGTAAAACTCTCAGAACAGAGGAGTCATTACTTTTTTGTGGAAAGGGAGAGAGAGGGTGGGGGGGGGGGGGACAACTCGGTGTTAAGAAAGTGGTCATAATGGTATGGCTGATCAGTGAGTGTATATTTTTTAAAGTTCACTTACTGTGGTTATCATTAAAAATGACTTTGTTAGTGAATTCATTTCCTGATTTCAGTTACTAACCTACCAACCCATTTGTGCTTAAGGTGGGCTGGGCAATCGGGCCAGAACACTTACTGAAACACCTGCAAACAATCCATCAGAACTCCTTATACCACTGTCCCACTCTTAATCAGGTAAAAACACACCTAGGACCACATTCTGTGTAGTTTATTTTGCATGGCAAGGAAGCCCACATTTACAGGGCACTAGGGAACTTGACCAGGGATGCTCGAATACCAATACTAGTATCTGTCTGATATCGCACTCATCTTCTCATACAATTTTTCTAATGCTATTGTGCTGATACCCAGAGCACTCACTGTACAAATTGCCCCTCCTCCTCCAGTGTGAAAGTGTGGTTCATGTTGACAACTTTGATGAGAGACTGAAGGGGAACTGTCTTTCTGGTGAGAACAGTCAGATCAGCTTGTGTTCTCTAAGGTGTCAGTAAGTAAGGTTAGATCTTATGTGCTAGCTTAGCAGTGCAACTCTCTTTAGATTAGATTAGAGTAGTTTACTTTCAACTTTGTCACTGTGCAAAGTACATGTACAGTGCCAATGAAATGCAGTTAGAATCCAACCAGAAGTGTATAAGTGGCTTATTTACAATAAATACAGTAACAAGGTGGTTATGGGTCCTTATGTACAGGTGTGAGAGTAAATAATAAATAAATAAAAAAGATATGGTATATATGGTAATATACTGTTTAACTATGCAGTAGTTTAGATTAAACAGTGTTTAGTCTGTCTTGCTAAACAAGCTTACCAGTGGAGCTTTTGGTCTTCTGTGACAATGGTGACGAACGTGACAGTGCAATACGACAATTACTTTCATTGATAAACACAATTTGGCAGTGGTAATATAAACATACCGTCATACCGCCCTGGTTCCAGTCCTCCACACCTCAGGACACATCCACGCGAGAAACGATCCTTCTCCCTCATTGCCAATGACCCAACTAGACGTAGAGCCACAGTTGTTGGACTGTGCCCACAGTTCCAGACTGGCGTGCAACCCTGGGGTGGCATGTATTCTTTATACACCTACAACAACTCTTCTGGTGGCCCACCATCATGGAGGACATCATGCACTTTGTGGCTTCCTGCGAAATCTGTTCCAGGATCAAGAATACAAATCGACCTCCTGAGGGTCTACTTAGACCCCTCCCCATCCTTCACCACCCCTGGTTCTGCATCTTCATCGACTTTGTCCACCATCTCAAAACAACACCTGCATCTTAACCATCATGGATCGTTTCTCTAAGTCAGCTCATTTCATTCCACTACCCAAACTTCCACCTGCCAAAGAAACAGCCAAACTCCTGGTCAACCACGTCTTCCGACTTCATGTTTCTGTCGACATCGTTTCGGTCAGGCGCTGATCACCGACTTTCACAGACTTCACCTCGAAGCACCTGCAAGAATGCCTAGGGGCATTCATGGGGGGGGCGGGGGGGGGGGTACTGTCATGACACATCAAGCCACAGGCCCGCCATGATTGCCTGAGCACTGCCGTTCCATGTTCCTTTCATCTCACCGCCTCACTCTCCGCTCTCTGCACCGCCTCACTCTCCGACCTCCGCACATCTGTGCACTTTTACTGATTACCTCTCATGCCTATTTAAACTGCGCTCTGACACCACCATGTCGCCAGATTACTGTGAGCCTTACTTGCCCAATATTTCGCCGTTTTTCTCGTCACAACCTGCCAGCTGTCGACCTCGTTTTGTTCCCCTGAATTCACCTTCGTCTCTCGTTTTGGACTCCAGCCCCTTATGGATGTTTCATGTTACCGACCTCTTACCTGCTACAACCTACGAGCTTGGATAACAGACTTTCTCTTGTCTGTCTGGCTTGGACCCTCGCTTGTTCTACCACCACTATTAATCCTCACACCCAGTCCGAGGTCACGCTAAACCCACACCTAGTATCAGAACCACCACACTGCCTGCTCAGTCATCATCAAGCACTCATGAACACCACTTTATCTCTACCTGGGATCGACTCTCACCGTCTGCACTTGTATCCACCACACCCTCTACCGAGCTTGACAGTAACACTAATGCACGTATCTCAGCGTTTCACTAATGCTTGGATACCGTCAAGGTAGAAATTTGCATGCTTCATGGCTGAACTCTGGCTTCCCAGGAACGCCCAGGAAATGGAACAAGGTCAGGATAGTATGGAGATGTGGCTGTAACTCCCAGCTGAGTTCCTGTGATGGTTGGGATCGCATTCACAGATATACAACATTTGCACCATTCAAATATTTTACTGCGGCTAAGAGTTTCATCACATCTCATCTTTTTTCCCCACATTTATTAACAAGAAATTTATAAGAAAAAAAATCATAAGACTCCGTTTGACTTGAACACCCCCAGTATCACAGTGTAAAGCAATACAATCCAACATGTGTATGTACGTACGGAAGTGTATGTACATGTAATATAACAATAAGTTGTATATAGTCTGTTAATTCCGTCACTCTGTGTTAAACATGATAAATTGTTTTAATCTGTTTCATTTCTTTTTCAATTTTTTGTTTTTTTTTTGCTGTTTTTACCAACTTTATACACTATTTGTTTTGTAGGAGGCTGTTGCTGTGGCTTTTGAAAGGGAATATGAACTGTTCGGCAGAGAGGAAAGCTACTTCAAACAGCTACCCACACAGCTCCTGGCCAAACGGCTCAGGTTAGCTGAGTGCCTGAGGAGTGTTGGGCTGCAACCCATCCTGCCCGAGGGTGGCTACTTCATGATAACAGATATTTCCTCCTTAAGTGTGTCCCTATATCTATATATAGATATGCATATACATCTATATATGAAAAATTTGGATGACGAAATGTACAAGAAAATAGAGAGGATAATCTTAAAGGCTACTAAACAAACAAGTGTTTGTGATTGCTGTGGTGGCTGAAATGGTTAAGGCTCTGGGGTTACTGATCGGAAAGTTGAGGTTTCAAGCCCCCACACTAATCTTAAACGTAACACAATCAATGAAAGAAGCTACTGTTTCAAATCAAATGTAACATAGTTACTTAGAAGAGGAACTTCAAGGTTAAACTACTGTAGATAGAATAAAGTCAATGTATACAATGACTTCAGCAGATTAAACACTGCATTGATTTATTTTTAATAGCTGAACAAATACTTTAGCAATTGTCATGAAGCTAGCAATTGCAATAACTTACTCACAGCTAAAGCAACTTGGTCAGAAATCTGATGCGTCTCTTCTGTAGAGGTTGATCTGGATGATTCGAGTTCCGAGGACGAACCCTATGACTATGGATTTGTCAAGTGGCTTATTAAAGAGAAGGTAGGAGTAAATCACAAAACCTTTTCAAAGTGACACTTGTATTTTATTGTAAAATTAACAGGATGTGTTTCGTGCCTTTCAGCATTTGAGTGCTATCCCCGTATCTGCATTTTACAGCTCAGAAAGCAAATCAGGCTTTCAGAACTACATTAGATTCTGTTTTGTCAAGGTAATTCTTTTGGCTTACGATTCACTAATTTCAAATGTTTATGTCAAGTTATGTGGACAGCTGGCCATCACACCCATACAAGAGCAGTATACAAAACATTGAAGACACACGATTGGGTACAATATCTTGGGCTATAATTTATGTTGTAGCAATTTTCAGAAACTAGAACAGAAACTGGAGTGTAAACCTGTTCCAGTGTGACAATTCCCCTGCGCACAAATAGAGGTCCATAAAGACATTGTTATGCCCAGGTTAGTGTGAAAGAGAATGAGTGGCCTTTTTAACCCGACTAAACACTTTTGGCATACACTGAAATGCAGTAGTGGACAAATCTAGTGTAAAGCCTTCCCAGAAGAATGGAGGCTGTTACAGAAGCAAAAGTGTAACAAACACCCTATTAGTGTCCATGGTTTTGCAATAAGATGTTTAACAAGCCTGTATGGGTATAATTAATCGTCAGGTAATATTACATAAAAAATATACTGTTGTTGGATTTTTACATTAAAAGCTGCAGATTTGTGTTACATTTCTGTTTGATTGCATGTTATTATGTTGGCAAATGCTACAGTTGCACATCAGATGAATTTAAAATCACAACAGTCCACTAATTGAAAAAAAAGAGTATTGTTTTTTGTCATGGAAAAATCGATGTGTAGCTCAAATGAAAAAGGTTTAGATCTGGCTGGGATACTGAATGCCTAATAAATCTTTATATTTTCTTTTACCTTTGTGAAAAGGATGACTCAACCCTCAAAGCAGTTGAAGATATTTTGAAACAGTGGAAAGTTCAACCTGTAGATGGAACAATATCATTCTGTTCAAAATGAGTTTTGCAAGTCAAAGTGGATGCATCTACCAGTTTAGAAGAATTTTGTTGTTTAAAATCATAGATAATCATTGATAATACATGCACACAGATAATCATTGATAATACATGCACACTACCAGTCAAATGTTTACACATTTGATAAATTCACAGTCTCATGATTTTATAAATTGTTTCTGTTATTTATTTCTACATTGTAAAAAAATGTTGATGAATCCAAAATATGTCCTTTGAACAGTTAAAATTTTAATATGTCTGCTGCTTATGATCTGTAAAGCCTTCATGACGGCTCTAATATGAGGTGCTGTTTTTTTTGTTTTGTTTTTTGGGTGAGACTGGTAACTCTAAATGAACTTCTCTGCGGCAGAGCTAAGTTTTGGCCTTGCTTTCGTGGGATGGTCTTCATGAAAGCTAGTTTCATCATGGTGCTTGAATGGTTTTCAAATGCAAATATCATTAAGTGAGTCTTGCTAGGGTTATATATCAGTTGGCGTTATGTTTTTCATTCTGTCACCTGGCCGTGTGCTTAAAGGGGCAGTCACTATTCTGTGTGCATGTGTAGTATCATGGTACTAAATAAACTTGTCCTTTCATTTACATATAGACACAAATAAGGATGTGTAAGGTATAAACACAACATTGCTGTGTCTTTTTCTGTAAAATAAAATCAAACACGACTTAAAAAACATGTTCACACTTTCAATGGAGATATAATCTACTGTGCCACCAAAGTAGTTTATGATGTCACATTAGTTTTTGATTTATACAAGTGATTTGCCACTTTTATAAATGTGGAAAGCTTAATCAGAAATAATATAATTATTAATAGATAAAATTGATTAGTTTGACCTTTTTGTTGGTTGATGCCAGTTCATTGTATGTCTTTTCTATAGCGTTAATGTGTTTCCACCATCAGTCACTCCTGTATTTCGTGATTTCTTGATTATTGTTACTACTTGATAACTATTAACACAAATTCAACCAACCCCCTTGCATCCTGTGCGATGCAATTTTATCCAATCCAATTTGACCAATCATGCACAGAATGTGACCAGTATGTCACCAAATGCACTTCCATGTTTCTTTTTTGAAGATGACATGCGACAAGAAAATATTGCATTTACCAACAAAAAGTATCGATTCCCCATGTTCTTCACAAGAGGTAAACTGTTCTGTACTGCGTGCAGTGTTGTGGTGCAATATAGTGTAGTGTAGTGCAATGTAGTGCATCGATTGATGCACTTTTTCCACTGCAAAACACATGCCTGATAAACACGTACAAGACAAATCACCATGACAAAAGATATTGAATCCTGATTTGCTGCAAGTGTCGAAAGAATTAAACACCTTTATACTTTTTACATTTTTTTCTACTTAGTGTTAGCACGAGATTCTGTGCACTTGAATCTTTCAAATTAATTTTACTTGTTTGATGTTTTGAAGAAAACAAGGTGCATTTTGCTAAATAGCGAAATTATTTGACTTATTTGCCTGAAAATTAACTATTCCGTTTTCTGAGCATTTATGGAAGAATATGTTGAGATAATTTGTGTAATTTAATGCTTAATTTATTTTAATATGTTAATAAATGTTATGTTATAAATTTTTATATCTGAGTCCATGTTTTTCCAATTACTATTTTATTATTTAGTCTTCTTATTCAGTAAACACTAAAATGTTGTATGCACATTGATATTTTGAGATTTTGTTCTTCACAAATAAAACATATTTTGTTAGAATTTTGGTGATCCTACATCTTTGTGGTAAGATTATTTAAAACATTTAGAAATTCTTTTAATTTTTACATTTTTAAATACACACACACACACACACATTTTTAATAGCAATCATTTTTAATTGTATAGTATTAGTCTTTATTAATGTTATAAAATTTTGAAAATGAAAGGTGTATGGAAAAAGGTGAACACTAAGTAGTCAAATATGCTCTGTGGTAACAGAAGAAAATATGTTTAACCAGGTGTCATATGAACATCAAGTGGCATGAATGTTTCTGAGAAGATAATTGGTACCAAAATAATTACATTAATTTTTATAACCTATGTAGCTTTAACCTTGTTAGCTTTAATCTATTGCATTATGAAGATAGTAAATATTAAGTTATAGCTGTAATAAATGTAAGGAGTGGCAACTTACAATCATGTCCATGGGACAGTACTTACTTGTTTTTAATCTGGTGAACCAGATAAAGGATATATTTATTGATGTACACCAGAAAATAAATTGAAATAATGCAATACAAATTTTGATTCATGGAATTTAACAGTTATGTTGCATTAACATTTAGAAATTACAGTTCTTTTCACAGGCTAGCAGTTTCTTAGTTGTTATTATTAGCTATAGTTTTAATTATTACTAATAATTATTATTAAATTAACACTTATACATGCTTAAAAAAAATGGATGTACTGGTGAGTTCAGCTACACCAGAAACCCTTGGAATCCACAGAAGACTTTAGATGGAAATTATAACCAACAAGTACCTTTTACAGTATAACATTTACCAATTGTAACCTTCACCATCTAGAACTTTAAAAGCAAACTTTATCACAAAACTCCCAGAATCAGAAGCCAATACCAACACACTGGTTAACTGATGGTAGATAAATTTACTAAAGTTTGTTGATTTTAAAAACAAATTTGTTAAAAATTGTACTGTTGTACAGTTGTAGTGTTCTGGTACTTCAAACTCCTGAAAGACATGTTTCTGACTGCTGGGTTCAGTTCATGTCTCAGGTCAAGAATGTGTTGCTGACATTGATACATTTGGGCAGCACAAGCAAAGCAGAAACAATTAGCATTGCTGCCTTGATGTGGAGTGATCCATATAGTTAACCATTCCAGACACTTTGAATAGTTTTCACCTTTACCCCTTTACCCAATGAACTTTGTAAGCGTTCAGGGTGAAGTCTGACCTTTGGCTGTTACTCTTTCGATTACTTATTGTTGTTTGTCTGCCTATTCTTTAATTGAGCTGGATTCTGACTAGTCTCGAGATGTCACGGGTTTCTTATCTGGAAAGTCTTTCAATTTTATATTGTTTGAATCCTTAACATTTATTCACTCCTATATATTCACATTTTGTGTTTACCATTATAAAAATAATAATTATTATTATTTCTTCTGTTGGATTGGACTAAACAGGCTAGACTTTGCTCCCCACGTGGATTGGGATGAACAGATGATTTGGTCAGAACATTGTCCAAAATGTCAGGTCTTAAAGAATATTAAAATATTTACAGAATGGCCCAAAAGAGTGGCAAACACTTGGCCTCTGTCTTTACACACTTGTGTATAGGCTGAATACAAAAACATTAACATTTCTTAATGTATCAGAACTAACGCTGTTACATGAAGAGATGATTTCCTTGCTTTGAAGTAGTGATTGCTCTGAGCCGATTTAGATGAACAAGAAAAAAAGTCAAGGGATGTTTGGTTCAATTTGAGCTACAATTTTATCTTTCCTCCAAAGGCATTTTGAATGGAAAAAAAAAAGCAAAATTAAAAATCAACCCAAATGGAAATCAAATCGAGTGCGCATTTCAGTCTAAACTAGGAAGAAAGCCCCAAATACTCTATGTATTTATTTCTATGATTTCTATACTCTATGATTTTTTTTCTAAAAAATCACTTAAAGACATTTATTAACTACAAATAATCTAATGTTAAATCTCACACTGACATCAATCAAGCCTACATTGAACTATTAATATACATCATAACTAATCAGAGTCAAAACTTGGGATATTTGATTAGCAAATTCTCTTAAAACAAGAGTCAGTTCAGTGAAGAGTCGATTCTGCAACTTATCAATTCCAAAGCTTTGTAGTGTGAAGTAAGTAATTACGGGTACATTCCAATAAATTAGAAAATCATTGATTATTTAAGTAATTCAAAATTTAACTCATATAGATTCATTGCACACAGACTGATATATTTCAAGTATTTATTTCTTATCATTTTGATGCCTTACAACTGATGAAAACCCAAAATTTAGTATCTTTGAAAATGTTAATATTACTTAAGACCAATAAAACCTTGCTTTGTGCACTGGTGGGCAGTTATGTTGGAACTGGTGTGGGGTTGTTTTCTTCAGCATATCAAGACATTTTGGACAATTTCATGCTCCCAACCTTGTGGGAAAAGTTTGGGGATTGCCCCTTCCTGTTCTAACATAAGGCAAGGTCCATAAAGACACGAATGAGAACTTGACTAACACAGAGTCCTGACCACAACCCAATAGAACACATTTGGGATGAATCAGACCCTTTTTCACTGTGTGTTCTGACCCCTTTCTATGCTAACCACCGTTAATCTTTACCTCAATTTCAGCTACAGTAGCTCTTCTATTGGATCAGACTACACAGGCTAGCCTTCACCACCCAGCTGCATCATTGAGCCTGGGCCACACATGACCTGTAACCAGGCTACCGGTTTTCCTCCTTTGGATTACTTTTGGTACTGTAGGTCCTGACCACTGCAGCCTGGGAACATCACACAAGAGCTACAGTTTTGGAGTTGCTCTGATCCAGTTGTCTAGCCATTACAATTTGGTAACCGTTGAACTGGCGACAGTGTCATGGGTGACCAAGGCATACTGATGCACATGGAGAGTGAAGGCTATTCCGTGTAATCTGATCCAAATGATGAGCTAATGTAGCTTAAATTGCTGAAAAGGTTCATGCTGGGTGTGATCGAAAGGTTTCAGAAAACACAGTGCATCACTGTTGGGGGACATCCTCAATAGATCAGTTCTCAAATATTGATTATTTATAAAACCTTGAATTGTGGGAAAGGTCGTAGGTTAAGGCCTCATAAACTGGGCCTGCTAGCGTTTATTGTGTAAATCCAATATTGTCTTGCGATATTAAATGATTTTACAGAATTAACGATTCATGGGTTATGCAATTGGCGCATGCTTATAATAATTATTTACATAATCTATTTATGTGCTAGCCAAATAAAACAATTAAATCCACCATGCCTTAGCTATAGTTCCCTGCCAACGTGTTAGGAGTACATAAAGTAACACAAGAAATAGTGTATCGATGTCACTTTGTGAACATTTATACATATTCAACTATGAAACAACAAGATATGATATACCCGAAGTTATTACCAGAACTATTTTTTTTGTGCTTCTGATGAAGCCTCGAACTTTGACCCCGCGCATGCGCGGTAATATGAGTGACGCAACATTATATAGGTGGTCATAATGTTACGGCTAATCAGTGCATCTTATCATGTCATATTTGAATAGAAGAGGGGTATACTATTATTACATTTACTTTTATGAATGAAAAATATATAAATATAAATATAAAAGGAATACATTTTATTATTAAATATTTATCCTCCGCTCCCTTCTTGCAGTCAAATGAAAAACAAAATGCAGTAAACAAATTTAAAAACAAGAATATCTGACCAAACAAGAATATTCTGTATAATTAAATGTCCAAAAAATCAAATGCGCAAAGGTTTCAGGAGCAGAGTTACAGAAAGAGCAGCTGATGTCCTTTTTAAATCTCAAAGACATAAAGGATTTGACAGGATAATATTTATATAGTCCACAGACTCCTCCCCTACCGATAGTAGGATTAAATGGTCAGTGTTGGACTAATACATGTCTAAGCGTCTTCAGTCCGTTTGTGCACTTCACAGTGTGAAAACACCGCTTACTGTGTGTAGTGCCCTCGGTGTAGGGAGAGAGGAGTCGTTTGGGAGGGAGCCGGTCTGTGACGTTCCAGTGCCTCACTAAACGAAGACGTGAAAGTTAGCAGCAACATAATGCTAGATGACAAACAAGTAGCAACTTCAGTAAGTGTCACACTGGATATTTAAAATAATAATCATGCATTGAAAAACATATTCATCATGAGCAGGATATGCAGTAGCGTTTATTAGCAGGAAGGCTTAAAAGTGTGTATCAGAAGCTCCCCATAGGCCACTGAAGGATATTGTAGTCATGTACTGAGAGCTTACAGCAAAGGTCTGTTTTGTTCGTTTAGAAAGAATTGAATGTTCTAGAATGTTACAATGTTGCACTTTTGTTATCTTCCCTTAAAGGTGTAACTGCCTCCTGGAATGTTCAGGAGCGTGCTGGTGAATGGTACTGGAGTTTGGACATCATCAGTAATTACGACCTGGCTGAATAAGGTTGGTTAGAGAGGAGAACTTATATATATATATATATATATATATATATATATATATATATATATATATATATATATTAAATAACTTAAGATGTACAGTGGTGTACTAGATAATTGTCACTGATCTAAAGATTTCTTTGTTAGTCACATCATCTAGAGTATTTCAGGGTACTTGTAGACAGATGGCTTTTATTATTAATTATTAATTTTTTAAATAATAATAATCATCATCATAATATGTTTATTAATTTGAGCTGTAGAGGTTGAAACTTTCCTCATATGTTGAAACATAATATTTTATTTAACAATAAATATAACATTTATATAATTCTTTTGTATTAACAATGTCAATTGTTAAAAGCGCTATACAAATAGAATTTAATAATAGGTCCATGTTTATATGAGATAAAAACTGACTTGCTTTGTGTTAACAAATACATAAATAAATACGGCACATGGGCGTAGTGAGTAGCACTGTGGCCTCGCACCTCTGAATTGGCACTCTGTTCAGGGTGTCCCTCGCTCCCAATCTCCTGAAATAGGCTCCAGGTCTCCTGAGATCCTGTGTACAGGATAAGCATTAGAGAAAATGGAGAACTAATGACTTCGTCTGTATGGTCAGACTGGCATTTTAACTTTTTTTTAACTGGAGCTCGATTGTCATTATTTACGGCAAACCTTAGTCTTGTAAACTGTTTTCTTTTGTCTTGATAGTCTTTTCATCACTAAAAGGCAAAGGCTTCTTTTCTTGTCAGTCTTTCAGTAGTGATGTAAATGTTTTTAAGCACAAATTAACAGACTAACAGCACCAGAAGGGTCTAAAGCCAAGTTACCGTAAAGATTAGATACTGATTAAGTGAGGTGAAAGAAAAAAGTTAAACCTGACAATGTAGGGAAAAAATATCTGCTGTACCCAGGTGAATGTTTATTCCAAGCATATCACATAGCACTTCATAGAATATGACACAGTACAACTTGAGACATACCACCTTTTGGTCATTTAGGACTGAATCCAATAAGATCCTGAACACACAGTTGAATTACTGGCCCTTTGTATTACTTTATGGATTAATGTTGGCTTGCTTTACTAAATTAATGCAATTATTTAGACTCGACTGGGTTTCTCACAATTTTTGTATTCACAGTTGAAAAACGTGAGGAATTCAAACTTGACAGTGTAATTTGTGTATACAAGTACAGTATTTAAAAGTATTTTTTTCAGATCTAACAGGATTTACATGGATACCATTTTTGCATGCATTTTCCTATGAATGATTTATGAATTTGTTTGATCTAGTATGGACATTCAGCACTCTTAATGTGTAACATGGTTAAGTTCTTTTTTTCAGCACTGAATTACACAAAATAAATCCATAGTAATGGCATGAGAACATTAACCATTACACTGGACAAGTCTACTGAGAAAAGTGCACCATCTTGCTATTTTATGTTCAGAAGCATGGAAAATGCATTTGTTCCTTACTTTTTTGGGGTTTGGCAAAGTTTGGGAATCTAAAAGGGGGATAGACTACACACTAAACATCAAAGACTTCACATCAAGTTTAGAATATTCATGATGGATTTTTTATTAGTGATGTACAGCTGGGTGAATTATGTAAGTATTGTATAATAAGTGCTACATTAAATAAAAAAGTTCATAATATATGATTTTAACACAGCTGTAATTATTATTATTTTGGCTATACCCTACCGTGTGTCTTTGTCTTTTCCAGATAAACATGTCCAGGCAGTTACATGCACGACGGCTTGAGAAAGTGCAAAAGAATGTGTGGTAAATATTTACTGGTATTTTCGTAGGTTTGTTTAAGATATCCCAAGACCAACAAAATGAACATTAGCACAGCACATAATTATGCAGTTACTTGGATTATCCTCTGATTTATCCTCTATGACCATAAAACCCTTCTACAGGTCAAATATTCAAGATTTAAAGAACTTTATTAATCCCAGAGGGAAATTGCTTAACATCTTAATATCAGGAAGTATAGTCAGGAAACAGCTTAGAATGATGGTTTCCTTCACATTATGAAACACGGCATATTGGTTTGACATATTTCAAACAACGGATGTGATTTGAGCAAAAACATGATTGAGATTTTACTCTGGAGGACGGCAAGTTAGTTGGCTGTATTTGTTGAGGATGAGAAGAAGAAAGAAATTCCAGTGCTGCCGGTGCTAACTGATGACATCAGCGTCCTATGGATATGCAGAAGCAAAGAGTCACATTAATTACTGTACAAACTAACCGAGAAAAAAAATCAGATTTGTGCATTCAGGCAGTCCTAAAAAGACCTGATCTGTATCACATTAGGATTAAAAAAATGTATTTGAGTTAAGGCTGTCAATGTGAACATACCCATTGTTACTTCTCCTGAACAAGATTTTTAACAAAAGCTGTGTATTGCAGCAGGTGGTTATGATGCAGTACAGTAAGGGTGTAAATATTTAAATGGGTTACAGATTAAAACCAGTGCAATCTTTTTGTTCTCCTACATTATCAGCTGGAGAAACAGGGCTGTCCAAAGTAATGCTTACTGTTTTGCTATTAAGAGCAGTGTAATGATTTAACAGAAAGAATGTTTACTCAGGTGTTCATTAAGGTTTAGGCACATTTCTGTAATGGAAAATTAAATTTTTTACTTTTAATTTGAACTATAAATAGGCATTTTAAAAATTCTGGTGTTTCATCACACTCAGCTTTCAAATAAAAAGCCATCAGTGATAAATACAGTATATGTAAAAAGTAATATATTTTTTTGTCTAAATAATCACCCGCCTCACTTTACATTGTGAAAAAATAATTATATATTATTTTCCTTAGCCAAATACTTTTTTTTTTATCATTGTAAGATTAATTAACTGTAGACATTTTTCATAACACTCTTTTCCCCATTTTTATTTTACAATACATCTTTAGTTAATTGAATCCTCAGATTTCACCCTTAGACATAATCAGCTCAGTGAACCATAATGAAAGCACTGGTGTATTTTGAGATATGTACCAATTGTAATTATTTGTGTTTATCTGTTAGGGTGGAATTTACACAGCTAGCGGCTAAGTATAAGGTGGTCAACCTGGGTCAGGGGTTCCCTGACTTTTCTCCTCCCAGCTTCCTCTTGGAGTCTCTCTGCAATACCGTAAATGGAGGATACTCCATGCACCAGTACACAAGATGCTTTGTAAGGCATTTTGACATGTTTTTTTCTGTTGTTGTTGTTCAATATATAAATAATAAAAATCTAATAAAGGTTTAGTAACAGTAGTAGTAAATGTGTAAAACCCGGCACCTGGAAATATATCCATATCATATTTCACATGAACACAAAAATCTGTTGAAAATTGTGTTATCAATGGAGAATATTTTAATAGTAAGTAAAAATCTTATTCACAGGGCCATCCAGCTCTTGTCAGGGTCCTTGCCAAATTTTTTGGGCGGATTTTGGCCCGTGAAATAGACCCCATGCAGGAGATACTGGTTTCTGTGGGAGCCTATGGAGCCCTTTTCTGTGCCTTTCAGGCTCTGGTTGATGAAGGCGATGAAGTAAGTTTGTGTTTGATGTTTATTATAGTTTGACCTGAATATATGTGACATAAATGCTTTCTATTTTTTTTCAGCTTCATTATCCATGATAGCCTCATTTTCTTCTTTCCCTTCTCTCATATTTGATCTGTGGTCTAGGTGATTATTGTGGAGCCTTTCTTTGACTGCTATGAAACCATGACATTAATGGCAGGAGGAAAACCTGTCTATGTTCCCCTGAAGCCTGTGAGTGTTCACTTTCATTATCTAATGTGAAACATTGTTTTAGTTACTGTGTAATATACAGCTGCAAAAAATATATATAAACTGGAATTTCATGGATTTTTGCATTCGTCATAAAATGTAATCTGTATCAAGTCGAGAGTATTGACCAATATAATGTGCCTAAAATAATAACACTGAATAAATAATTCTGATCTTTCATGTTTTTAATTGAGAACAATCTTTAAAACCATATAGTGCTAGTGGAAAACTATGTTAATCCTTGAGTTAATGATGTCAAAAAAGCTTGGAGTCAAGTTTTAGCATACCTGGAGTCTTGTTAAGAAAATCAGTTTAGAGATGTGGACTAGAGCCTCTTTAACTGATAAAAAACACTCAAACTTTTTGATTTTGCTCCGCACCAAGAAGAATGGTGGGGCCATTCCTTGCCAACAAAAGCTTTCAGAGGATCTCCAATCAAGAATTGTTGATTTACATAAAGCTGGAACGGGTTACAAAGTGATTTCAAAGACTTCACCAGTATACGTTGAGGGAAATGAAGTCATTTTGGCACTGTGGCTACTCTAACAAAAAAGTGGCTGAATGAAGACTCATCAATGAGGTAAAGAAACAATCTAGAGTGACAGCCAAAGATTTGAAGGCATCATTGGATCTGGCTTACATTTGTGTTAATGAGTCTACAATAAGTAAAACCGTTACTGCTTACTAAAAAGAACATTGCTGCACGGTTTGTGAAGAAGCACATTGACACTGAAGAAACTAATATTTAACTATTTAAAAAGAACACGCAGCACAACATCTGGAGTGAGAAGGGCACTGCATATCATCATGGAAACATTACCTCAAGTTTTGGCCTGCTTTGCAGTCATAGAGGGAAAGGTGAATTCCCAAGCCTATCAATAAGTTATTCAGGAAAATGTACATCAACCGAAACTCTGTGAAAGTTGGGTGATGCAACATGACATTGACCCAAAACACTGGAGCAAGTGCAAAAAAGAATGGCTTTAGAAAAACAAAATCCGCCATTTGGAGTGGCCAAGAGAGAGCCCAGACCTCAACCCAATAGAGATGCTATGGAATAACTTGAAGAGAGTCATGAGACGTCCAAAGAATATGACAGAGCAAAAGAAGTTCTGCCAGGAAGAATGGGCTAAAGTTTGTCCTGAACGATGTGTAGGTCTGATTAGCAGCTACAGGAAGCATCTGGTTGAGGTTATTGCTGCCAGGGGGGGGCAATTCCAAGGGTTTACTTACTTTTTCCACTACCATTTTGAATGTTGAATCAGTGTGTTCAATAAAGACATGACAGATCAGAATAATTTATTGTGTTATTTTAGGCACATTATATTTGTCAATACCCTTGACTTAGATAAAGATCAGATCACATGCTTTTATGATTTTATGACAAATTAATTAATAAAACCATGAAATTCCAAAGGTTCACATACTTCTTCTTGCCGCTGTACATGAACTTAGTAATAACAAATTATAACACATAAAAACTGGCGTGCTTGTACATACCTTACAGCAAAAGGTCACTGGTCCAGCTGTGTCTAGTGCTGATTGGGTGTTATGTCCTGAAGAACTGGCTAGTAAATTTACCTCTCGTACAAAGGCGATCATCATTAACAATCCAAATAATCCATTAGGCAAGGTGAGTGCTGCAAATCTGAAGTTTAATGGCTTAATTTGGTCTTCAAAATGGAGTAATGCGTTATGTACATAAGGATAAGGATTCATTTAAAACTGAAACTAATAGGTAATAATAGGAACAATCGCAAATTACATAAAAATATAAAGATTTGCATTTACGAGCATTTATTCCTCAGGTCTTTCGGAGGGAAGAGTTACAGATGATAGCAGACCTGTGTATAAAGCATGATGTTATTTGCTTCAGTGACGAGGTGTACGAGTGGCTTACATATGATGGAGCAGAACATATTAAAATAGGTAAAAATCTAAACGTCTGGGAATTTTGAGATATTCATTATCATCTTCACAAATAAGAAAATATATCATTGTCGGTAAGTACATTGTGTGATGAATGATGGAGTAATAAAGGCTGTTGAAAGGCTTTTATTGACCTAGAAATGTTTACTTGATCTGTGTTCTGAGTGTAGCGGGTCTCCCGGGCATGTGGGAGCGTACCGTCACTGTTGGCAGTGCAGGCAAGACCTTCAGTGCTACAGGAATAAAGGTAATCATAGCGGAACAGAATAAAAAAATGTATAGCACAGCACAAGGCTGATATGTCCAGTATCATATATTTCTGTAAACACACCTGTGCAGTTTGCATTTTCAAACAGAATGCTGTTATCTGTGACCATGCTGCTACTAAATTCTTTGGTTTTGTAAACCCCTGTTTTTAATTGTTTTAATTGATTTGTTCAGAGGGTTGCTTATGGACTTCAGTAGTGAATGACCACAATAGTTGCACAGATCGGGCATAACATTATGCCCTTGCTTAATATATTCAACCAAAACATTAATGATTTGTGTACTCCGATACCTTTCTATTAGGGGTGCTCCGATCAGGATTTTTGGAGCCGATCACTGATCTCCGATCACTAGAAGCTGTATCGGCCGATATCACCGATTACAGGGTCTACTCAAAGCCTTATCATGTAGCATTATTTATTAATTTACATTGTTGTTAAATGTAGTTTAAGTATTGAAATTACAATTATAACTGTATTTATTGGCAAGCAACATGTGCAACACGTCAACTTAAAACATATCAGCCTGTGCTTGGTTAGTAATTGGGAACAGCTTAGAGCTTGACAAATGTATGCTGGTCACCAGTATACCAGCACCAAAACACAACATATGCTGGTCAAGCTGGTCACCAGCTATCTGGTCTATGCTGTTTTTTTCAGCAGGGAAGTAGGACGTGAGTCGCCGGAAGTTCTCCAAGATCTGCAAGCATCCACGAGGACCGCCAAAAAATTAAACATGTTTAAAAACATGTTTAAAAAAGTTACATGTTAAAAAACATGTTGAATTTTTCGCGTGGAAAGATGGAAACGTAATCACAGGGCCAAAACTCGCGGTGAATCATGAACCGTACTTACGGCCACTGCGCGGTGAGATAGGGGAATTACCGACAGCTGAGTGAGTGGCAGCGCGTGAGTGTGGAATTGTCTTGTTACACAGGTTGCTGATTGCTAATGTATTGTCTTTTTCACACAACATGTAGAACTGCCAGACCGGTGAATCCATTTTAGCAGCGCGCAAAAAAAATATCCCGCAAGTTTTGCGTCATCTGATCGGCTTCTCCATATCGGCCATTATAGAGACTGCCGATCAATCGTCCCAAAGCAATTATCGGCCGATTATGATCGGCGACCGATCTTTCGGAGCACCCCTACGTTCTATGGAGGCCAGCATGAACGTTTTCAGCAATTAAAACTACAGTAGCTGTTATATTGGATCAAAGTACATACACTGGGGCAAAAAAGTATTTAGTCAGCCAGCAATTGTGCAAGTTCAAAGGAATAAAAATCCAGATAATCACATTGTAGGATTTTTAAAGAATTTATTTGCAAATTATGGTGAAAATAAGTATTTGGTCAATAACAAAATTTCATCTTGACACTTTGTTGGCAATCACAGAGGTCAAACATTTTCTATAAGCCTTCACAAGGTTTTCACACATTGTTGCTGGTATTTTGGCCCATTCCCCCATGCAGATCTCCTCTAGAGCAGGGATGTTTTGGGGTTGTCGCTGGGCAACACAGACTTTCAACTCCATCCAAAGATTTTCTATGGGGTTGAGATCTGGACACTGGCTAGGCCACTCCAGGATCTTAAAATGCTTCTTACGAAGCCACCCACTTCCAGGGGCCATTGGCAAGAGATATTATATCTGTAGCTACTATGACAGGAGCCAAATTGTGACAGCTAGATGACCGAAAGTGGTCCAAGGAAGGAAAACCTGTGAACCAATGACAGGGTCATGGGCGACCAAGGCTCATTGATGCACATGGGGAGTAAAGCCTCGCCTATGGAGACGGAACCAATATAAGAGGTGCTGTAGCGCTAATCGCAAAAAAAGATTTATGCTGGTTCCCTTAGAAAGCTGTCAGAACACACAGGTCATTACTGTTTTGGTGGCAAAGATGCGGACCTACTCATTATGAAGCAGGTGATCATAATTTTATGGCTGATCACTGTATGTTATTTGTTAGGGAATGCATTTCCTGATTTCACTTTCTAACCCAACCCATTTGTGCTTAAGGTGGGCTGGGCAGTCGGGCCAGGACACTTACTGAAACATCTGCAAACAATCCATCAGAACTCCTTATACCACTGTCCCACTCTTAATCAGGTAAAAACAGACAAAGGGCCACATTCTGTGTAGTCCGTTTACTTTTACATGGCAAGCAAGCCCACATTTACAAGGCACTAGGGAATTTGACTTTGACCAAGGATGCTCTACAAAATTGCCTCTACAAGTGACAGTGAAATACGACAAATTATTTTATTCGATAAACACAAATTGGTAGCATAACAGTATCGCAAGTGAAAATGCGTTCATATGGGTGCCCTCTCGAATGTCCACTTGTGCTTGTATTACTTGTGACATGACAGAAGGAGTAACATAATTCACTTTGTATAAAAGTCTCAAATTTGTAATGCATCAATTTGTTGTTCTATTATTAATAAATACATGCCTTCTGTTGGGAATGAATTTTCCCTTTTTTTGTTGATCAGAAGGAATGAGGAGGATTTTTCTCCACTAAGAATCGCTCTGTAGTTTTGGGGTTCATTAACTAGTAAAGCAATAATGGGTATATACTGTAGGGCCAGGACACTATTTCTGACATTTCTGAGACAAAAGAAGTGGTATGGGTTATCCCTAAATTTGAGTAAATAAAGATACGGCAAAAAAATAACATAGAGGAAATTTATGGCAAGACATACACCAAGTTCATTCATATGATTATGTCTATTGGGGCGTTCAAATCAGAGTGGGTCTTTTGATAGAGCAGAACAACAGAACACAGTTATATGTTTATTCCTCTATATAATCTCCAACTGCATTAATGCACTTATCTCAGCGTTTCACTAGTGCTTGGATGTCATCAAGGTAGAAATTTTCCTGCTTCATGGCTGAAACTCTGGCATCCCAGAAAGTCCTTTAATGGCCCAAACAAGGTCAGGACGGTATGGGGATGTGGCGGTAACTCCCAGCTGAGTTCCTGTAATGGTCAGGATCGCATTTTTTTAAACATTCACACCATTCAAATGTTTTACTGCGGCTAAGAGTCTCATCACATCTCTTTTTTTTTTCCACATTAATTCGCAAGAAATTTCCTCATAAGACCCAGTTTGACTTGAACGCCCCTAGTATCACAGTGTAAAGCAATGCAATATAACAAATGTATGCACGTACATAAGTATGTATGTACAGTACATATAACAATAAGTTGAATATAGACTGTTAAGTCAGTCATTCAGTGTTAACCATGTTAAATACAGTACTTTTAATCGGTTTAATTTCTTTTTCTATTTTTTTAAATATATTGTTTTAGTTTTTATTGGTTTGATCAACTTTACACACTGTTTGTGATGTAGGAGGCTGTTGCTGTGGCTTTTGAAAGAGAATATGAAATGTTCGGCAGAGAGGAAAGCTATTTCAAACAGCTACCCACACAGCTCCAGGCCAAACGGCTCAGGTTAGCTGACTGCCTGAGAAGTATTGGGCTGCAACCCATCCTGCCCGAGGGTGGCTACTTCATGATCACAGATATTTCCTCCTTAAGTGAGTCCCTATATATATATATATATAAATAAATATGCATATATGCACATTTCTATAGTAACCATATATATATAAAATACATTTTAAGGATGACAAAATGTACAGGACCATACAGAGGACTATCTTAAAGGACAAACTTTTTTGTTTCTTTCTTTGTGATTGCTGTGGTGGCTCAAATGGTTAAGGCTCTGGGGTTACTGATTGGAAGGTTGAGGTTTCAAGCCCTCGCACTGCCGAGTTGCTACTTGAGCAACGCCCTTAACCCTGTCTGCTTCAGGGGCGCTGTATCATGATTGACGCTGTCAAAAAAAAAATTGTATATCAAATAATTGATCTTTATGTCATAAATGTAACATAACCAATGAAAGAAGCTACTGTTTCATATCAAATATAACGTAGGAGGGAACAAGAAGAGGAACATTAAGGTTATACAATGTATTCAGAAGATAAAACATTGCCTTGATTTATTTTTAACACCTGAACAAATACTTCTTTTTTTAGCAATTGTCATGAAGCTAGCAATTGCAATAACTTACTCACAGCTAAAGCAACTTGGTCAGAAATCTGATGCGTCTCTTCTGTAGAGGTTGATCTGGATGATTCGAGTTCCGAGGACGAACCCTATGACTATGGATTTGTCAAGTGGCTTATTAAAGAGAAGGTAGGAGTAAATCACAAAACCTTTTCAAAGTGACACATGTATTTTATTGTAAAATTAACAGGATGTGTTTCGTGCCTTTCAGCGTTTGGGTGCTATCCCCGTATCTGCATTTTACAGCTCAGAAAGCAGAGCAGGCTTTCAGAACTACATTAGATTCTGTTTTGTCAAGGTAATTATTTTGGCTTACGATTCACTAATTTCAAATGTTTATGTCAAGTTATATGGACAGCTGGCCATCACACCCATACAAGAGCAGTATAAAAAACATTGAAGACACACGATTGGCTAGAATCTTGGGATAGAATTTCCAGAAACTGGAGTGTAAACCTGTTCCAGTGTGACAATTCCTCTGCGCACAAATAGAGGTCTATAAAGACATTTTTTCCCAAGTCAGTGTGAAAGAGAATGAGTGGCCTTCTTAACCCGACAAAACACTTTTGACATGCACTGAAATGCCGACTGCACTTTAGGCTTCCTTGTCTGACAGTCTAGTGGAACAATCTAGTGTAAAGCCTTCTCAGAAGAATGGAGGCTGTTACAGAAGCAAAAGTGTAACAAACACCCTATTAATGTCCCTTGTTGAGATGTTTAACAAGCCTGTATGGGTGTAATCGTCAGGTAATATTACATTTGTTGGATTATTACATTAAAAGCTGCAGATTTGTGGTACGTTTCTGGTTGATTGCGTTTGTGGGCTCTGTTATTCCTGTATGTAGGCCAATGCTAGAGTTGCACATTAGGTATAGTTTTGTCATGGAAAATCTGTGTACTGTAGCTCATATAATAAATTCATCATGCTGATATACTGCCCCATAAATAGTCATATTTTTCTTTGTCTTTATGAAAAGGATGACTCAACCCTCAAAGCAGCTGAAGATATTCTGAAACAGTGGAAAGTTCAACCGTAGATGGAACAATATCATTCTGTTCAAAATGAGTTTTGCAAGTCAAAGGTCACGCATCTACCAGTTTAGAATTTTGTTATTTAAAAGCATGGAAGCAAATGTGTTTATTTAATGCATACATACTACCAGTCAAAAGTTTGGACGCACTTTATAAAATTCAGTCTTTCATGATTTCTTTTTTCTTTCTACATTGTAAAACAGTGCTGAAGGCTTCCAAAATAATCTCCTCTGAACAGTTGATATTGAGTTGTATCTGCTACAAAGCCTTCATAACAGCTCTAATCTGAGTTGCTGTTAATCTGTGATTTTTGCAGTTGGTAATCTTAAATTAACTCTAATGAACTTCTCTGCAGCAGAGGTAAGTTTTGATCTTGCTTTCCTGGGATGGTCTTCATGAGAGTCAGTTTCATCATGGTGCTCGATGGGTTTTGCAAATGCACGGACAATACTGTTCTTGCACGAACTATTCCAACTGCTGTCCTTCATGTCTTAAACTAATAACTGACCTTTGTTGTTGTTAATTAATTACTTAATGCTATATGTGTTAATTTAATAGTTTTTGAAAAAAAAATCCAGTCTTGTTCTAGTATATAAATGTAGAAAATAAATCAAAACCTGTGTCCAAACTTTTGACTGTACGGTCTGCATATATAGATATAATATATATATATATATATATAATACACACACACACACAAGGAAATCTCAGGGCTCAAAGAAGTAACTCAGCAGTTGTAGAAGGTTTTTTAATTGTTGTGAAAAAACTTAATTTAAACTATCATTTGTTTTTATCTGTGAATAATATGACTTCAGTACTCCAGTTTCAATGGTTATTATTAAGTGAGTGTTGCTATGGTTATATCTTGATTGGCGTTATGTTTTTCACTCTGTCACTTTTATAGAAATTGATTCCACACACTGGAATCTGGGCATTTGCATAAATGGTCAGTCACTATTTTGTGTGCATGTGCAGTATCTTGGTACTAAATAAACTTGTCCTTTCATTTACTTATAGAGACAATAAAGCATATGTAAGATTTAAACACAACATTGCTGTGCCCATTGTAAAATGAAAATCAAACAGGACTTGTCTAAAACATTCACATATTAGTTTTTGGTTTATACAAGTGATTTGCCAAGTATGTGCAAAGCTTCATCAGAAGTAAGAGATTAAAAGTTCAAATTGTTCTGATTTGTTTGAACCTGATCATTGCCTGTTCCAAGTGTGTCTTTTCTATAGTATTAATGTATTTCTTCCAATGGGGTTTGTGATGTCTTGATTACAACTATTAACACAAATTCAACCCTGCAAATTTAACCAATCATCATAGTGCCCTGCACAAAATGTGACTAGTATATAACCACTTCCATCTTTCTTCTTTTGAAGATGATGTGTGACAAAAAAAAGTATTGCATTTACCAACACACAGTATTGTGGTGGAATACCACCGAAATTTGCAAAATGTCTGATAAACACTTCCAAGAGGCAAGACAATTCACTGTGACAAAAGATGTTGAATCCTGATCTTCTGCAAGTGTTGAGAGTCAGTTACGTTTCTGCATTGTCATTGGTGTTGGCTTCCTACACATAAATAATGCTCAGTGTTAACATAGATTCTGTGCACTTGAATTTTTGGAATAAATTTGACTGCATTGATGTTTTGAACAAAACAAGGTGCATTTTGTTGGATGTCTAA
Source organism: Clarias fuscus (assembly GCA_030347435.1). Taxonomy (NCBI): domain Eukaryota; kingdom Metazoa; phylum Chordata; class Actinopteri; order Siluriformes; family Clariidae; genus Clarias; species Clarias fuscus. The sequence goes on along the minus strand of CM059212.1, from coordinate 12,836,552 downwards.
AATAATTTGATTTGAATGTCGGAAAATTTACTTTGAGCATATTTAGAAGAATATGGTGAGATTTTATTTCTTCTTCTTCTTCTTTTTTTTTTTTTACTTTAATGCTTCATTTACCTTAACATATTTTGCACATAAATATTTATACCGGAGTCCATATTTTTAAAATTATGATTGAATTTTTTAGTCATAAACACTAAAATGTCTATCAATGTTGTATGCACATTGATATTTTGGCATTTTGTGCTTCACAAATAAAGCGTATTTTATTAGAACTTTTGTAATCCTCAGTCTTTGTGATATAATAATTTAAAACATTTAGTGTGTTTTTATTTTTTTATTTTACTTTTTTTTTTAAATAGCAATAATTTGCTATTTTCACTTCGAAATCAGGAATTTTAAGCCGCAACAATCAGAAAAGAGGCCCACAAAATTGTATTAGTATATAGTAAAGGATTAGTCTTTATTACTGTTATAAAATTGTGAAAATTAAAGGTGTATGGAAAAAGGTGAACACTAAAAACTCAAATATGGGCTGTGATAACAGAGGACAAATATATGTTTAACTCTGTGTCGCATGCAAGTGGCATGAATGTTTCTGAGAAGACAACTGGTACCAAAATAATAACATTTATTGTTATAACCTATGTAGCTTTAACCCTGGTATCTTTATCTCTTGCATTATGAAGATAGTAAATGTTGAGTTATAGGTGTAATAAATGTAAGGAGTGGCAACTTAGAATCATGTCCATGGTTCTTACTTGTTATTAACCTGGTGAACCAGTTAAAGGATATATTTATTGATGGAAACCTCAACGCATTATGTAAGTCGCTCTTGATAAGAGTGTCTGACAAAAGCTGTAAATTAATCATTTCTTTTTTGTCTCTGTACACCAAAAAGAATATTCTTTTTTAAAATAAAGCAATCAAAGTTTTTGCACTAAAAAGCCTTGGAAGCCACAAAAGACAACTAAACTGGATGAACATCTAGCCAAGTCAAAACCGCTCTGGACAAGCTAGGCATATAATTGTCTCACTCAAAAATAGATAGGGCAAATTAGATTTTGTGCCAGAATGATTGGAAGAAGGGGAAAGCAAGTGCTCATATTCCAAAGCATACTACCTCATCTGTCAAACATGACAAATGTGCAATGTGGTTGCTAATGAAACTGGGTCAATGTTGTTTCTAATTCTGCTCAAAGTCAGTCAAATACTGCAGAATAAATAAGGGCCCAAAATGTACCACAAAGCCCAAGAGCATCGTAAAGCAAAGAAATTGAATGATGGTATAAACTGCCAAGCCAGTAACCTGACCTCAAACTAAATGAGCGTGATTTCCACTCCCTGAAGTGACAAAACTGAAGATATAAAAACTCATAAACATACAGCAACTGAACAGTGGTGAATGAAGTACACAAATCATGTTATTCAGTGAAAGTACAGAAAATGCAAATGCTTTAAGTCTTCAATTTATATTTCCACTTGAGTAAAAGTATTAAAAAAAAACTTGCCTTCATATGTTTTTAAATATCAAAACTAACGAGCTTGTATTAGTTTATTGTAGCCTTAAAGCAATGTTAAATGTTTGTAAATCTCTCTCTCTCTCTCTCACTATAATAGTGTATAATAAATCAATAACCTGAGGTGCATATAAATACATTACCATAGGTCTTGGTTGTAATGAAAATGTCCTACTCTGCATGGAAACCGTGAGATCATTCATGACATTTGTCACCCAGAATAATTAATTGGGATAAAAAGTAATTGGGGCCAAATTCAACAGCCCTTTTTCCCTCCAAAAATGCCTTCCAGAATCAGCTGAGGCTCATGTGACACTTCTGTAAGCCGACTGAACTAAATCAAATTGGTGTCTTTCAAAGTTATGCTGTATTTAGTACATATTTACCTCTATTCTATTACAGGAACTAAGCTTATGACTAACCAGAACCAGAACCTATTGCTAAGCTGAAGCCATATCTTACTGTGTGTTGTACAGTATATGGCTGTGATGACGATAAAGATCCACTTGACTTGACTTGCCTACCAGATCACAGGGTGTGACATGAACTAGTCAGCTCTTGGTAGATGTTTACACTTAGTCTGCGTGCCATAATTCAGACACATGTCATGTCTTGTTCTGTCTTTCCTCAAGTCAGGTTCTCAGACAACTACCTCCTGGCAAATTATAACTTCCACCAATATTTTAAAGGCCCTGGATAGCCTCTCAGCAAACTTTATCACAAATCCCAGAATCAGAAGCCAGTACCAACACACTGGTTAACTGATGGTAGATAAATCAACTAAGGTATGTTGATTTGTTAAAAATTGTATTCTGGTACTTCAAACTCTTAAAAGACATGTTACTGACTGCTGGGTTGAGTTCATGTCTCAGGTCAAGAATGTGTTGCTGACATTGATACGTTTGGGCAGCACAAGCAAAGCAGAAACAATTAGCATCGCTGCCCTGGGATGTGGAGTGATCCATATAGTTAAACATTCCAGTGCTGTTATACTCTTAGAATGGTTTTCGTCCAATCAGATTGCTCAGTCTTCAGCTTTTATTGGGTAATGTATTCTTTTATTGCCACCCTTTCACACAGAGCACTTGTTATATGGGTCCAGTAATAGTGCACCTTTACCCAATTACCTTTGTAAGCTTTCAAGTTTGACCTTCTTTGGCTACTACTGTCTTTAGATTATTTGTTGTTTGTCTGCCTATTCTTTATTTGATATGGATTCTGGCTACTTTACTAACCTCTAGATGAGGTGTGTCCAATTGTATCTGGAAAGGGTTGGCGTGTGTGCAGGTTATCATTCAAGCCAAGTAAAAATAAATAAACAAATAAATAAATAAATAAATAAATGAAGTTCGTAAATTGATTGAAACCTTAATATTTATTCATTCCTATATATATTCACATTTTGTGTTTGCCAGTTTCTTTTCATGTAAGTTGTAGCTATAGCAATGCAGTAACCATAGTAACAAACCATATCCTACAGTCAAATACCAATTTAGCCATTCTCTATATGACATGCATAAAAATATTTGGGTGAAAATAAAACGCCATCTTAATCAAGCAGAAGAATTACCAGTTAGATAAAATTACCTATACAGCAAATGCTAATTAAAGTGATCTCACCATCTAGCTAATTCACCAAAATGAACAAAAATGATATAAATACGTATTGAATCTTACTTAAAGTAATTATCTTGTTTAATTAATGAACATTAACAAACTGACTCATGGTCTAGACAGCAGATGTTCAATAAAATTAGCTTATGGACTATTTAGCTAATGACTAAAATTAGCTGACTGACTAGCTAATAACTAGCTAAAACTGACATTATTATTATTATTTAGAAATACATGCAAATAATTTATCATACAAATGTCAATCAAACTGGCCTAAGCTTTGTTCTTTATAGCTACTTATGTCTAAATATATTTACAGACAGCCAACAACTTTTGTCAAAATCCAATTTGTAGAATGAACAACAAGCTACAGTTAAAACATGATTCTAATGTTTCTCTCTACATCGTAACTCAGGTTCTTGTCCTGCAATCTGCACACACCCACCACCAAGTTAGGTAACAAAGGTATATGGTAATGATTTACTCACCTTCTATTATTATGGGTTTGTTTAAAGTATCCAAAGTTAATCAAAGTCAGTGTTAGGTTACCTGTTAAACAATTACCAAGTTATCATCACAGTTAAACACTGCCCATGGAAACTTTTTACCCCTTCTTGCCATGATAGGTAGTATGTTCCAATTGGATACTGCATGTACATCACTTATTAATTTTTTTGCCTTATCCTAAAGATGATTTTGAAATATTTGGAATAATATAGGTTTATAAATATATATATTTACTTTTCAGATGTGTTAAAATGATAGATTTACTGCATGGAAGAGCGACTGTGTGGCAACTGTGTGATCACAGAATCCTTGACAGAAATCTTTAAAGGAATGTTTCAAGTCTGTGCAATCCATGCCAGGAAGAACTGAAGCTGGTTTTAAGGCACAGGGAGCCCTGCCGAGCATTGATATTGTGTACTTAATAAACTGCTCAATGAGTGTAATGATGGATATCCCTGGAGTTCACAGGGAACATAAAATAAGGGCAGCATTAAACACCAATTTGAATTTGATGTGCCTCTAATAGACCCCAAAATGTTTTTTAAATATATTTTTTGTGGAACACCACAGGTCACAAATTGAAGAATGTAGAGCCATCTTCTGTAAATGCTTTTTGTTTCTGAAATATGTATTACTATTGACGTCAGCACATTGTTCATCATAAAATATGTGCTGAAATGACATCAAACTTGACCATGAACTACACTGATACACCCATCTCTTACACACAGCATCTCCTATTATCATTCCAACTGTTTTGGAATGATTTGGAACAGTCTGTTCACACCGACTTTAATTAGTTAGTTATATTATAAAATATAAACAGTTCATTAAAAAATATTGACATCTTTAAAAGGGATGGTTACTGAAAACGTCATTGTTGCTAATTAATCTCACACTGAATATATAGTATGGATAAATAATATCATACAAATGGCCCATTAATCAATGAAATTTAGGGGGGAAAAGTATTTTTAAAACATTTTGTGCCACATGCAAAATAGTGCAACCTTGTGCAACCTTTAGCTTCATAATAGTGTCTTCTCTAATGATTCATGATGATAATTTATAGAGTGTTAGCACTTTTCATCTCATAATCTTCAGTCATCATATCCTCCACTATATATTTGCCTGCTGGTATGGTTAGCGCTTTGGCCTCGCATCACAGGGTCAAGGGTTCAAGACCTGTCTTCAGATCTGTGTGCACGGCATTTGCATGCTCTCCCCGTGCTTGATGGGTTTCCTCAGGGTATTTCAGTTTCCTCTCACAGTCTAAGAACACGAGGATTAGGCTAATAATGTTTCCAAATTGCCGGTATGATGTTTTGAGAGGTTGTGCCCTGGGATTGGTAGGCACGTTATCCAGGGTGTACCCTACCTGGATTGCTGAGTCTCCTGGGATATTCTCCAGGACCCGTGTGACTCTGCACACCATGAGCAGTATAGTGAGTGAGTGACTGGGGGTAAAACTGGTTTTTCCATTGCTCCAAAATGTAATGCACCAATCTTTATGCTCCCTAACAAATTGAAGCCTGGGTTTCATATGTTCATGCAGGTGTATAGTCCCAATCACATTGCATCTTATTTTCACTATTAAACCTAGCTGTGATTCCCCCTTTGATTATTTGCCTCCTTTGATTATTACGTAACTTCACCAAGCATTTAAGTAGTCTCTGATCTCGATTTATGATTTTAAAAAAATTTTTTTATGACCACATTTTTTCCCACGAAGTTGAAAGTTCAGCACTATCCTTCTACGTACAATTCTAGGTACTTTTAACCATAGCATTAAAAGACCATTGGGCTCAATCTCTTGCCATCCACTCCTTCCCTTTACGTAGTTTAGTACACTTTCTGAGAACAAAATGCGCTGATGATAATATGCAGTAGTAATTACATTTTTACTGGCTTACAAAACAAACATAATCCTCAATTTACACTGTATGTTAAACAAAGCCAGTGGGACTCTTTTTTTCTCTTACTGTAGGTAGGCTTGTCTCTCTCACTGCGAAGAATTTCAATCATCGTTGAAAGTAACATCTTTTTGGTTTCTCTCCAGCATTATTTTTTTATTTCTGTCTAAACTTATCAATCTAAACTTAACAGTTCAAAACGGTAAGTTCAAAACTTATCCAGAGAAAAATGGAGTGACCTATCAGGAAAGCTCCCAAACAGCTTCAAAGTCAACACTTGTACAGTACCGTGTGCTCTGTTTCATTTTCATTTGCCTACTTCACTGTATGCGTTTCATATTTCAGCACATTATCTAAAATGAAATCATACTCATCTTAAAAAGTACTGATCTGCATTCTCACATAAGCTGTTGTGTGTGTGTGTGTTTTTTTTTTAATGAAATTCTGTTCATTCATTGTCTTTTCCTTTAGTAAACAAATAATAAAATAGTAAAAGGTAAGCAATAAAAAAGCAAATCATTTTATTGTACTTAAATTATTGAGGCAAATATTCAGGTTGATCTTTCAACAAAAATGTAGAAACAATTCTGTATATATTAATCAGCTGGTTAAAGATGAAAGTTTTTGCGTGAAGGTATCATTTGAATACTGGAATGTTAAATGAAGCTTTACTTTGTAAAACATTCATTCGCATAACCTGAAAAACATTTGTATCAGAAATATCAGATGCTTTGAGTACTTGATATTAGAGTCAGTACAGTCTACAGAGCTGTCTAATGGTAGGATAAAAATATTTGCATTTGTATGCATAATTAGTTTATTTAGATTAATTAATGGTGATAATTCTATGTAGCCAGTTCACATGCTTCAGGCCAAAATATGCTGTGTGATTTTACTGATTTAATTTATAAAACTGTATTTCCTTTTTACTGACTATATCCTGAGACATGGTATTATTTTTTTTTAGACCAAGCTCCTCAAGCTCCATACGCAGAGAACAAAGGCAGTCGAAAAAAGCATTTAGTCGCTTTGTTTCTCAATAAACATTTGTTTAAAACATACAACAGGAACCACAGTTAAGCATGGAAAAGCCTCCTAGTTAAATTCATATGGAACATTTTTCAAAAGGCAAAAAAAAAAATTTTGTTAGGCAAATATTTTGGAAAGGTTACAAGTTTAAGCAAGCTTACACTTACAGGGCTACATACAGTAGGCTAAACTGGATACAGTAGGATACAGTATCTGGTTTCACCTGTAGTACCACCCATTTACAACTATTGACAACTTACTTCAACTAAATTGTAGTTATATGTATTTTGACAGTTTACAGTGCAGAAGCAGCTTTTAGAGAAACAAATAAACTCTAAAACTAACCAACTAAGCATTTCAGAACCTCCACAAAGCTCTCCTGGTTCCATAACTGGAATATAGACCATTGCATAGAATTTGAACAGTTGAATCTACAGTATTGAAAACTTCAGAACACACCAAGGAAAAGGAGCCAAGCCATTATCTGTATTTCATTTTATGGCATCCACCTATTTTTTGTAATCTTTTTAGATTTGTTTTGGTTGTTCCTGGCATTTAACAAGTTGTAGCATTTTCACATTAATAATAATAATAATAATAATATTAATAATAATAATAGATGTATAGATATTAAATTAGTTAATTCCCAGAAGGCTGGACTTTATGACTGCAGATTTGTCAAATGGCTCACTAAACCACACAATTTTCAAAAGAACACCCGCAACATGGAATTACAATATTAACAGGATGCTTTATATGTTATATGTAGCCTGGATCACTTTCAGAAATACATAAGTGTCTGCTTTGTCAATGTTTGAAATTAATGCATGTTTCATATCTTAGTATACTGTACATACACACACCAATCAGTCAAAACATTACAACGCAAAACATTGTACCGAGTACTGGTTCCCTTGTGACTCCATGACTTGGGGCAAGATCTCTGGGCCCATGTGGTGCACTGGGAGTTCTGGTACCTTTCTATCGTGGCTAGAATTTTTTGATGTTTTATGCTGCATTGGCTTTTCTGTTGGATCAGACCAGACAGGCTGGTCTTTGGTTTGTTGGGCATGGGTGAGCCTTGGGTGCCCAATTTACTGGTATATAATTGATAATCACTGCTTACATGTTCATATTTTGTGGTATTAATGTTGGTGTATATACACAGTATACACAAAAATACACACACAGTATGTGTGTCCATAACATTCCCTCGTGTGTGTGTTCATAACATTCCCGTTCTTGGTTCTAAACAGGACGACTCAACCCTGGATACAGCAGAAGGCCATGGAATGATTATATCAAAATGCGAAAAAATTATTTTTCATTAGTTGAGTCGAATTGGAATATACTGTAGGAAAATATGACTTAGGTCACATTTAGCACTTTAGATGAATCTAAGCTTTTAAATGAATTACCTACTCAAGGAGTTGGGAAATTTAGCAGTCATACTGTGTTTTATCCAGACAGTTTATTGCAACTGTTTGTATTGTTAATGGATGAAATTTTAAAATGTTACCTTTATTGTACAGTTGCTTATGTATTCAGCAAAGACAGCTTAAAAATAATACATAACAGAAACAAAGTTTTATAACTAGAAGCAACGGAACAAATGATTGTTACAACACTCAGTCTGCTGGTTTTTGATATCAAGCTGCACTTGGTGAAGTTACATCATAAAAAGATAGAAAAACATCTTGTGGTCTGATGATTCCAGATTTAACCATTCCTGAATGATGGGCACATCAGGATAAGAAGGGAAACACATGAAGCTAAGCACCCACCTTGGGTCTGTGTGCATGGAGTTTGCATCTTCTCCCTGTGCTTGATGTCTAAAGACATGCAGTTTAGACTAACTGATGTTCCCAACTTTCCTGTAGTTGGTGAATAAGCATGTGAGTGTGTGTGTGTGTGTGTGTGTGTGTGTGTATGTGTGTACCCTGTGATGGACAGGTACCCTGTCCAGGGTGTACCCTGCCTCGTGCCCTAAGTCTCCTGGGATAGGCCCTAGGACCCCCATATACAGAATGAAGAGATATAATGTTGAATAGGTGAGGGAAGAAGAAAACATTTACTGTATCTGCTGCCTTTTCCACCTTTACTTGTGAATGGAGTGTGTCACTGTAAATGCTCTGCAGTCTGATCTGGAGTTTTAGTATCCCTAAGTTTGGCCTAGATGACGCTGCCTGCTGTTATCAACAGTGAGGAACGCCTATGACATGCCTGTGACAGAATGCTTTCGACGGAACCACCTGTGAAAACACGGAAACAGAATTTCTGTTTTATATATATTATTCATGGTTAACTTTGACATTTTAGGACATTACAAACCAAGACTAAACCATTTTCTATTGAGTGTGTGTGTGTGTGTGAACTGGTTATATATTATTTTTAATACAGTACAGTATATATTCACAGTGTTATGAATGTGGTTTATTTGGTGGCATTTCGTAGTGTGAGTGATTTAATTACTTGATGAGTTATTTAATGAGTTATTAACTGCATTGCTGTACAAAGGTAGACATGAGATTCTCTGTGCTTTGATCATTTCACTTGATCTCAACATTTACTTTTTTGGTTGCTTCTTTTGCCAGCTTATCCGCTCTCTTGTTTCCAATGATTCCTGAATGGGCTGTGTGACCAGCCAGAAAGAGACACTGTTCTCTTACAACTTAGCGTTAAGAGATTCTTAATTCTCTTAAAAGACCACCTCTTGGATCACCTCAATGTGTCTCACTCCTTTAGGATTAAAGATGATATTTCTCTATTATGAGAATTCGGAACACAAACCTCTTGAATTTGTAGTTATTTTTTTTGTTTTAAATGCAAAATACGTTATACATAAACAGATAATTAAAAACGAACAATTGTATTCTTAAACTAATTCAATTAAATAAGAAGAATAATAGACTTCTACATTTTTATGACATTATTTTTAATTGAAGTAATGTGTCTCTTGCTACATCTTTTCCACTGTTTTTATTTTGGACTGTCAAAATATTATAGTTCTTTGTCCTTTGTGTTTGATTTGTTGTAACTAATGTTTTTTTTTTTGTTGTCGTTAATGCTGTTGTTGTTAACTTAATGAGTTTTGTATTCTATTTGTATTGTTTCAACAACAACAACAAAAAAGCAGTGACTGATGGGTAATTTTTTTGCTTGGCCATTTCCGGTGAAGGGATGAACCATTTTGTTCACCTGTTACTACCCCTGCTCACAGTTCCCTTTGAAGTATGCAGTTTGGAATCTCATTTAAAATGCCTGAAAACACTGTGTCCGTCCACTTCGCAGGGAACTAACTTACTACCCAGTCAAAACACGACGCCGGCTTCCTTTCTTCGCGTTTCCTCCTCGCTTCCTCAGTGGGCGGAGTTAAGAGTCTTTTACTGTTCGGGAAGAAATTCATGCGCACCCGGAAATAAGACGGAGTCAAGGGCCTGTCTCAAATCTAACCCCTAAACCCTAAAGCCCGCCTTCAGGACCGCGCTTCGGTGACGTAAGACGCCTAGGTTATAATGTGCGCGCGCGACTCGAGGGCGTGCTTGCGTCAAGTGAAAGGATTGGGACAGAAGCGGCGTGCGTCTTTGGCTGTCGGTCTCTCCCTCACTGCGCCCGCCGCCTCAGGTTAGGGCTCGTATGTGTGTGGGAAGATGGCGACGGATAAACATAAACATGAAGGCAGGGTGAAAATTGGACATTACATTCTTGGAGATACGCTTGGCGTTGGAACATTCGGGAAAGTTAAAGGTAAGTTTCTAGTGCGAATGACGTGCTTGAGGGTTATCTAGAACAAACACTGAGTGCGGGTAAGCTAGTAAACTAGCCAGCGAGTTAGCAGCCTGGCTAGGGCGTTTATTGCTTAATAGGCAGCTACTTTAACAGAACGCCGTGTTTGCTAACTCTGTTGGAAGTCAACATGGGTATAAATAAGAATAAAAATGATTGTGGTTAATTCGACATTTGTAGAATTCTGAGCTAAAATACAAGGTCAGTTAGCTTACTTCATATTCAGAGAACTTGCCTTGTTGCCATAGGCTTCGGTTGGACTGTTGCCTCGGTGCTAGGTGCAGGCTAATAAAGCTAGCTTAAGCTGCCGGTGACTCTGAAACCTTTGTAAGCTGCAGGTTGTCGGATGTGTGACGCTTTATATGCGCATGTTTTGACCTCGTCATCTTGGAAATGACCCAGAAAAACAGAAAATGTGTTTTAAGTTAACGTCGCTATGTTTTTAGTTGCTCTTTATTATATTCTTACATTTGAAGTGTGTTGGAGGCTAACAGGAGTCTTTAAGTCTGTAAGTTTCATGCCAGTATAATGATAGTTAATCAGTGTTGGTTAGCTGTGCTCGTGGCCGCCTCTCATTTGCCCTCTGTTTGGCTAAGTAGCTGCTAACGTTACTGCAAGAAATGGTATTAAAACCTTACAACTCGTCCTGAATGTACCCTGCAACTCGCCAAGAAAAAAAAAAAGTTGTCATGTTGAGTGTCGTTTTTTGGATGTTATGTCGTAGGCAACAGCACTGAGCTCTGATTGAGCTGATAAGGAGCTGCTCAGGAAATCATCAGGTTTCAACATTGTTCTTTAATGTTCTGTTCACTGATGCTTTTGCCATCAAAAAATATGAGCAAAGAAAAGACTTTAACATAAAACATTATTATTTTGAAACCATTATTTTGAAGCTATAGGAACAGTATTGACGTTTTAAGCGTGTTCTGTGCTGATATGAGTTAATGCTAGCAAGCTTTACAAAAAGAGCTCTCAATGATTCACTTCCAGCATCAAGACTCATAAACATGATGGACCGATCGTGGCCAACAACATTAAAATTTTCTCTCCGTTCCTTATCTATGCTGCCTGCATGTCTTTGGACTCTTCATATTTTGCTTCCAAAAAAACCCTGGACCTTTTTTTGTTTGTTAGGCCACACAATAACTTGTGCATCATTCAAGAATTGAAAAAATCTAAATTGCAGCACGAACCAGTGAGAAACGGGTGCAGGTGATGACAGATGATCAGGCTTAATGCTGAGCGGTTGGGACAGATAAGAGAGGAAATGGAAATGAGGTTGATGCTGAGGTTGTTACATAAACCACCAATTTCTGACTTACTGTTGCAGTAAAACATTTGTTGCCATTTCCTGAATGCAATCCATATAATTTAATTTGAAGAGTGAGTTGTGGCTCAAGACCTCTGCACAGACCGTAATCATTATTTTCCAAGGAGACTGGGAACAGACAGAATCACCTAAAAGTGCTCTGTCGACTAACTTGCAATGCATATCTCTAATGAAGATGGGTTTCTTTGGACAGAAAGTTTGTCTGTGAATCCACTTGTAGAGCATTGATTGTACTTTTTGCTATTATGAAACATCGCAGAGAAATTATGCAAAGAGCAAAAAGTGCAATGCTCAGCATCCAAGTGAACTGCTGGCTACAAAGCTGGTAAATATCTTACCAATATGAAATTTGCATCTCTATGCTGTAAAAATAATTCTCAGCATAAACAAAAGGCACACATTCATTGTACATTAAACGTGAGCTTGATGCTTTGCACATTAAATATATATTTTTTCCTTTCCTTGCTTTTCTATTGAACCAAAGAAATCTGTGATTACAATCATCTATGTACATTGTGGAGAAGAATGCACAAGTTAAATTTTAATCTGGATATGGATATTGATATCCAGTTACGATCAGGTACTTGAAACTGTAGTGTGTAACAATGGGACATGGTTCCTACTCGAGGTCTGTATTGTCAGTCAACAGTGAACGTGTTCCCTCCATCTTTGTATCGTTGGCATCTGATATAGGGTTTGGACAGCACAGACTGAGTTTTTTTTTTTTACTTTTTGTTTGTCCATGTTCCTTGACTAAGTTAATGCTGGCTAACACCTGTTAGTTAGTATGGCACTGGGTGAGTTTCAAAAACTACTGAATAAAAAAAAAAGGAAATTCTTAACATCTATAAAAATTCTAATACAGATCAAAAAAATACTATTAAAATTAAGTATTAATTGAGTCTCTTTTTATGTTTAGCATTTCACTTCACAAACAGATGCATCACTGTGGACAGCACAAGAGTACAGTACAGGAGCTCATGTGATGCTACCGCAGGGCTGCGTTCAATAATGAGCACTTGCAAAACATTTGAGTGTTTAACAGTTGGACGGGCTGATGAACTGTCATATGTTTGCGAGTGCTCTCATTATGTCACATGTTTCTAGGGCTATCTTTATGTGGGAATACGCTCCAGACGCTTGTTTACCTTTACATCCATGAATGCCTGTGTAAATGTACTCCTCACTTTTTTTATTCTTTTTTTTTTTGCTCATAAATGATCATGATTTTTTGTTTTGATAAATGATTTTTTTTTTTTGCACATGTCAGGGTAGTTATTGGTAATTATAGTAATTTATAGTATTGCAGTTTACTGGGGAGGTATGGGGTAATTTGCCAGGGGTTTTCAGTGTTTGTAAAGTATGTTTGCTTATAAAGTTTGTTGTGTGTCTAGTGGCAATACTGAGTATTAGGTTGAGCAGACTGGAGGCCGTTCACCGGAGTCGACGAGCCACTCCACAGATTTTGAATCGTTTTGTCTTTGTTCTTCACCTTCTCTTTTCATTTGTCTATATTAGTCACATTTACAGCACATGGAATGAAGAATTTACAGTTTTGTTAGGCACTTTCATTTAATATTGCAGAAACTACTAAGATTTTTTATTAACTGGATACTTTTTTATTATCTCAATGGATTTTGATGTAATACTCATAATAGTTTTTTGCTATCTTAAATCTGTATTCGAGGATTATTTTACTAAAATGAGGTGCCTTATGTTATTATTGAAGATACACCGATGGCACAGCTAGTCACTGAATTTGGATTTGTAATTATTTTTTTAAATCTTGCTATTGCTGATACTGTGCTGATCAAGCAATAAAAAAAAAAACCCTATCCTCCGCAGGTGGCCGCTGCAGCCATTTGTAGCCGGGGTCTACAGCACAGGTTTGTCGCTGTTCTCCCCGGTTGGTAGCCGTAGCCTGATTTTATTAGATTTTATTTGTACAAAAAACTCTTTAAAGTATCACTTTTCACAATTTTTTAATCATGTTTGCTTGAGTTATATAGTTATTATTGGAACCTTGTGCAGTTTTAAAGAAAATGTTATTTAATAGTCTATACATTTATTGTGAATATGCAATTGAATTTGTTATTAAAGGAAAAGTTTGTGCACGCTGGAAAATATAGTTTTTAGTTATTTCATAGTTATAATGCTGCCTTCTGAGTAGAGCACAGTTTATCTCCAAAATGGAAAACACTTGCTACGATATATGCTGCCTTTGAAAATAGGCTTTTATCCAAATAATGCCATGTTATTAATGATGTATTTAAATAGTCATGACAACAGTGTGGTGTGTGATAAAAGTGACGGTAAATTGTCTAACCGGTTATTGCCAAATGCCTAATTGTGACGAAACAGCAGTTCCTGCTTGTCTTTTGAATGTTAGACACTTTTTGGTTAAACTATCGTTTAGTATTTAGTCATATGGAGTTAGGGGTTATTACAAGGCGTAAGATACTAATGGTATGAGGTGTATAGAACTCGGATGATCTTTTCAGTTGTAGGGCAGAGTCTGTTCATTTCCTAGACCACATGCTGAGGCAGCTGGCCAGGATGCTTTATATTGCTTATTTTCTCCTCTTGGTGTATATCGATGGTTAGCATCCACTATGTTGCGTTACTGTTAACTTCTAGTCATGATCTCCCTCATCTTCCTTTCAGTTTAAATCCTCTTTTCTAGTCCTGTCACTCTTAAGAATCCCATCAAATATTTTCTTCCTTGTCCTCTTTCTCCCCTTTGTATTGTTTTTCTGTAGAAGTTCATGAAGCTGGAGGGTGGGAGCTAACTGCATCTGAGGTCTCCATACCCAACATCATTGCCACAAATAATTATAACCAAAATCTAATTAAAATCCTTCCTAGAAGACTGGAAGCTCTTTTACACTATGGATTTAGAAGACCCGAGTGCATTTGACCCCAACGTCTGCATTGTTTGCATTGCGTGAACACTCTGTAACATTTAGTTCAGTGTACTGTGCTTAAGTCCACTTGAAAAATGGTGCAGACTACTTGGTGCAACCACTACCCTATTTGGACTTAAATTACACATTTTAAAGGGGGATCCGACACAATTCCTGAATACAATGTGCACTTTGATATAAGTAGGTTTTAGTATAACAATGCAATACTCAGACTGAAAAATGCATAAAGGTGTGATTTTACTTACACCTTTATTAAGTTATTTCACATAGATAACTATTTACAAAACCCCAAATACTCTCAATAAACCAAAGAAACAAACAAATAGAAAATAAGAACACTAGTGACAGTCTTGATGCACTTTCACGGTTTTATGTTTCTAGACCAGCTAACAGATTGAGAACATGTTGCAGACCGAACAGACTTGGCTGAATATGATGATCATGATAATCGCCAGTGATGGTCCAGGTGAAAGAGAGAAATGATGGCAGTTAGAGAAGCAGCAAAACTTCCTTGAAGTACATGTGTGGGGCACTGCATACAAGCGCGTATGCACTGCCAAACAGTCACAAACTCCTTAGATCACGACTCAGTTTTACAATAAATATAGTCAGTCAAACAAAAGTTGTCCATGGATTGACAAAGGGAAAACGAATCCTCAACCTTAGAAACATTGGCTTCAAAATGTAAGCGTGGGAAAAACACAGCTTCCCCAAACACAAGCCCCATTCTTCATCCCTTCCACCTGAATAAATCCTCTAAATGATAGCTTAGTAAGGAATCATGGTAAGGAAAAGCATCATATCTAATTGTAACAAAACAGTTTGGTTACATTAGGAACAGTTTAAATCAGATATGAACCCTAACTGTGTCTATACACAGAAGTGGGATGCTGTTTAGAATGCGACACAACGATCCTCTGAATTGCACGGCTCATAAAGTAGGAAGGAAGGTGAGCGAATCGATTTGGACATTTTTTCCAAGATATCAATAACATCAGGTGAAGGTTGAGTCCCTTATACCCTTCATGTTAATTGGAAACTAGGCGCATACTGACATGTGCTTTATAGTAGAGTTTAGGTACGCAAGTGTACTCGTATGTAAATTGTTTAATGCATCTCTGTCAGGTTTATGCTGGAGGAGGACAAAAAAAGAAAAGGCCATCAGTATGGTTTAAAAAGCTTGTTAAATAGTATGTGCGATGAAAAGTGTCTTCACAGTGATGTACCAGGATTGGCCTGTTGCCTCCTGTGATGTTCCTTGTTAAAGAAAGCAAAACCTTTTTCACCTTTCTCATTTGCAAGCTATGAATACAGTATGAGTGCAGTGTTTTCCAGGTTGTTTTTATTTTCAGTATGTGTCTATAAACGTATAATGTAAGCAATCTGTGTTTCCTTGTAGTGGGCCAGCATGAACTGACCAAACACCAGGTAGCTGTGAAGATCCTGAACAGGCAGAAGATCCGCAGTCTGGATGTAGTGGGCAAGATTCGACGCGAGATCCAGAACCTCAAGCTCTTCAGACACCCACACATAATTAAACTGTAAGTAGCAGTGGAAAGTTCACATCAGTGCTCACTAAGGCTTAGATATTGTAGGACAGTTGTGTTTTTTAAATTTTTACCTTTGTTGAATGGGTTTAATGTGTGTCAGTCTCATTCCCTCGTTTAATACACAGATGTTCACATTAAAAAAAATATTTTTTTAAATTAGAAGGATTAATTTGGCCTTTTTTTAATGGTTTGGTGGAGAACACCATGTTTCACAGTTTACTGTTGCACTGTTGACAAGGTTTAATAAATCGAGCCTAGTCAGTAGGATCCCACTCTAGCGCTCTCGCTAGCCTTACACCCTCTGACTCACTTACTTATTCACATTGTTGTTTCCGCTCTCACCAATCCCTTATTGCTCTCAGACTCTCTTGATGCACTTTCACGCTTTGATGTATGAGAAATGGGCTCCGGTAGTGCTTGCTTTTGAACACAAGCCAGTCCTCTGCCTGTTAGAGAAGCTTTCTCAGTTTTAATGAGTTGTTTTCATTGTCGTCTATTTCCGAAGTCGGATCCCTAGTGGCCAAAGTAGCTTTTTTTTTTTTCATGGTTCTTCTAGAGAGGTACAAAAGACATGCATAAGAATATAGAAGACTGAAGAGGGGGTGGATTTGCTTTTTACTCTTGTTTGGGCTTGAAAAACAGATCGAAACAACTAACGTCTGACACATTGCTGTCTTCTTTGCTAAATATAAATGCGTATATATTAAAGGTGGACAGATAAGTTCGTCAGCCAGCATGTAAAAACTTTGTCATGCATGTTTTTGTTGCCTGGGAAACTGGACAGGATAAAGTGGCAGTGATTTAATGATGTATTTAATGATGCAATGATCATGTATGGCAAGCTCAGGCCAATTGAGTGCATTAATATGGAATCGGGCAAAAGAACAAATTTTATTATCCTCTCAAAACTTGGTATCCGTTTGTCCCAGGTGTATAGGCTACTGATTTTTAAACACCTAAACACTGTCTATATATAATCCGGAGCACAACACTGTTAATCAGTAAACACATACCCAACCCAATGTGAAGGTGTGTATCGTTTTTTTTTTTTTTTTTTTTTTTTTTTTATACTGGCGCCAAATCGATACTTTAATAAAATTTAATGTATTTAAATTGAACAATATATTAAAAGTTTAAGTACTAGCTGGAAAGCCATAACTATAAACAGAATCCATGTTACATTAGTATTTTACAAATCGTTTGACCATTTGTTAGCATGAATGCAAGATTTGCATTTTACAATTAACATTACATTATCCTACTACTAACCTGCGGAAAGGCTGCTGATGTCATCATAATCGCTGGACTCCTTTTTACTACGGTTGGTATGACTGGCCCTGGGCTCATCCACACCAATAGTACTAGCTGTTGTCTGTAAGCTGTCAAACACGGTGCATCCCTCTGCTTTTAAGTTTATTCTGTGTGCCCTCAAATGTTTCATTAGATTTGACGTGTTCCCACCTTTACACGCAACTGCTGTAAAACATTTACTGCACGTCGCGGTGTCTGAATCCTTTCTTGTGAAAAGTTTCTTGCCACACTTTCGACATTTTAACGAAAGTTAATTTAGCAAGTTAAGATAGCGGTAGCTCACCTGCTGACGTCAGAGCAAGTGTAACGTTAGTTGCTGCAGTCACGCGCATCTTGGATGGTCTCATTTTCCGATGATTTGTGCTTTAAATTTTTTTTAATCTAATTTAATAAACTTTTTTTTTGGATTTTTTTCCCCGATTTTCTCCCTAATTTAGTCGTGTCCAATTCCTCCCTGTCACTAGGGGGCTCCCACATTAAGGCTACTACTACCACTCAGCCGGGAGGGCCGAAGACTATCACGTGTTTCCTCCGAACCACGTGACGCCAGCCGACCGCATTTTTTCGAACTGCTCGCTCGCGCACCGTTGGGGGCGGCGTAACACACTCGGAGGACAGCGCTATCCGCTCCCTCCGTTGCGCGAGCTCACAGACGCCCCTGACTGGCTGTAGAGCCGTGATTAATGTGGGAGCACTACAGTATGTACCTCTCATCCCGCCCCCTCTGAGAGAGCTCGGCCAATCAGCTCTCTCTAGACCACCGGCTGCGAGAGGTTACAGCACCACCCGAGATTCGAACTAGCGATCTCCGGATGATAGGGCGAGCGCTATTACCACTGCGCCACTCGGAGGCATAAACTTTTAATCTAGAAAAATAAAATGTACAGTAACATTACTCCCAAAATGTTTTGGATTTGTATTATCAAAGCTTTCCGAAGGCCTCAAGATTTTTCTAATTAAGGAAATTATTTATTTTTCCGGTCATTTCTGAAACCCCATGAATGCAGTATTTAAATTTTAGTAGTGATCATGTGTGTTGATGAATCTAATGCTTATTACAACATCATGTGTCATCATCATAGCCCCAGAGAACAAATATATTAATCGACAGTTCAGGCATTTAAGTGGCACCGAAATGAGGCACCGAAATTCGCGTTCTGTTTCGGTCCGGTACATACCAATAAGATAACACTGTGCAATAGTGGCAGTGAGTCTTTGCACTATTAGCATTTGATTTTTTTTTATTAGCTTAAACTGAAATACTGTAAACTGAATAAAACATAATGAGACCATAATGGTTTGGCCAAACTTGCACAGTACCCTTTTCTGAAATCATAGATGTACTCTAGTCGTTTAATTCCCTTATATTTTATGTTTTTATTTATATTTATTTATATTTATTTAACATTTAATGACATCTTTTACACTGTAATAACAGTCAGACATTTAAGAAATGGTAATGTGGTTACACGGTAATAACAAATAACGCCATAAGCTGGCACTTCCTTTTTGTTGTCAAGCCTTACTTTCTATCAATTAATTTTAACTAGTTATGAATTATATAATTAAATAACAATATGTGAGCTTGTGGATAGACAGGCATCCAAATTCCTTACAGAATTCATACAGAGAGCTCAGGTCATGGTGTATAATATAAGCCACACTTGTCTGACTTGCTAAATGCATTCATAAGTTATGAACTGCCAAGTTTCTACATTTTTTTTCTTTGTTTTTATGTGTATGATAGCCCCCCCCCCTTCAGCTGCTATTTTTGCATGTCTTCGTTTTGTGTAGGAACTTGGCAGTTCATAAGTTTGTATTATTGCACACTAACATGTATTGAGTATCATTTTAAAGCTGATTTTGCAACATTTATAGTAATTCTATCTGTGTGGTATTTCAATTCTTACAAAGTTTTTTGCTTGTTCTTGCAGGTACCAGGTGATATGCACACCGACTGACATATTTATGGTTATGGAGTATGTGTCTGGTGGAGAGCTCTTTGATTACATTTGCAAAAATGGAAAGGTATGACTTTCACAGCAGTATTTTTTTTTTATTTTTTTACCAAATTATGCAACATGTGCTTCAACAGGACTTAATAGATGTACATATTTATACTTGCACAATTAATGGATATTGCACTTTTTAAAAATCACATAATTATGTGTACATTTATCAGCAATACCTTCAAAACCAGGTTGTCAAACCACTTTTCAAAGGGTGGAATATATTAGGCAGCAAGTGAAAAGTCAAGTTGATGTGATGGAAGCAGAAAAAAATTAACAGATTTAAGGATCTGAGCGACTTCTGGCAAGGATCAAATTCTAATGACTTTCTCACTGGGTCAGAGCAACTCTAAAACAGCAGGTCTTGTCGGGTGTTCGAAGGATACAGTGGTTAGTATTAGGGCTGCACAAATCTATTCACAAGATTTTTCTTCATGGGAATTGAGATCATAATTCTCTCACACGATTCTCCTTTTTTCAACCAAAAGAATTAATGCACTTAAGTAAACACAACAAAACACAGTTGTTCTGTGTCCTGTCTACATAGGACTTTTGACTATAATGAAGTGCCAGACGTAAAAGTCTTTTTGTAAAAAAAAAAAAAAAAAAAAAAAATTTGTTGCTTTTTCTTTAAAATCCTAAAAGTAATTTAAACATAAAAGCTGTTGAACATAAGTAGAATGAGATAGTAGTCAGATTTTACTATTACAGAAACAAAGGAGCCAAGAGTTGTCTCTCTTACTTGCTAATTTACAACATTAAAATTCATATTAATGAGAAATTCAGTGTAGATGTAGGAGAGACTACAAGTGTTGGACTGGGACTGTTATTGATGCTTATTATTGATGCTGCGACTGTGATTAAAATTGAAGCACTGGAACCTGACCTGTTTAGGTATGAGAGCTAGAGAGATGTATTTTTTTTTTTTTTTAGGTGGAGATAATGTATGATCTAAATTCCACTACATTACTAGAAGGTAGTCAAACAGGATGGTGGATAATGTAGGAAAACATTAGCTGAAGTTAAAATGGAGCCATATGTCAATTAGAGAAGTAAATCTTAGAATGAGTGTTAACTCACCATAAATCCATACTCATTTTTTTCTTAAAGTTTTAATTTTGTACAAATATATATTTTAAATTTCGCAGGCTTTGTCCCTAAACATTTTTGCTAAATAGTGACCTTTTGCTAATCACACCATTCAATTTGGAAAAGTATGTTCAGGTTGGACCAATTCAGCAAATGCAGGCCATACCTACAGTACATTTTGCAATATGGGAATATTGACTCATTGTCGCAGCAAGAGCCACAGTTAATCTCTTTCACAACAGTTTGGATTACGTAATAATCTTTTGATGGCTTTGAATAACTCCGTGCTGTGAATGTCCTGTTCTGTTCACCAGCTTGATGAGAAGGAGAGTCGACGTCTATTTCAGCAGATTATTTCAGCAGTGGACTACTGCCACAGACACATGGTGGTACACCGAGACCTCAAACCAGAAAATGTCCTCCTGGATGCTCATATGAACGCTAAAATCGCCGACTTTGGTTAGTAGCAAAGCATATAGGTTTTAAAAAAAAAATAGATATTAAAAACCAACTTGAATATTTACACTGGTAAATATTCTACAGCTTCTACAGTTTCTAAAGCTTCTACAGTTTAGAATGTGGAATATATCATTCTCAATGCACGTGTCATTTTCGTAGGATTGTCAAACATGATGTCGGATGGGGAGTTCTTGCGAACTAGCTGTGGTTCCCCCAATTATGCAGCTCCTGAAGTCATCTCTGGGAGGTAAAGTCTTCTTTTTCCCTAGTAACTCCTGTGGTCCCCCGTTTTTATGTAAGTGTTTTGTAAAGTCTTCAAATTTTTCATTGTATTTCGGGGTTAAATTTATAACTGCAGCAGGCTATGTGCTTTGTTTCCTTTCCTTTTAAGAGATTTTTTTTTATTTTGTCAGAACTTTGTTCTTTACTTCTGTTCATTTCATTTAATGTAATTTAAATACTTTAACTTTTATTTACATTTTTTTTCCTGTTAGGTCTAGTTGACCTCTTCCTTTTTTCCTCTTATCCTATAATTAGGTCTGTTACACAAATGCTGATGTGTTTGTATGCCTGTGTTTGTGCTCAGGCTGTATGCAGGTCCTGAAGTGGATATCTGGAGCAGTGGAGTGATCCTATATGCACTGCTGTGTGGGACGCTGCCCTTCGATGATGATCACGTGCCAACGCTCTTCAAGAAGATCTGTGATGGTATCTTCTTTACCCCACAGTACTTGAACCCATCAGTTATCAGCCTTCTCAAGCACATGCTGCAGGTGGATCCCATGAAGAGAGCCACAATTAAAGAGATCCGGTAAAATCCCAAAAAGATCCAGATATATTCACAGATGCACAAAACAGACATTTTTCCTCCAGTCCTTCCTTTTTCTTTTATTTAAGAAACTAGCCATGATGCCATGGCTCATCTATATTTCACAAAAACACTTTATAAAGCCTCTACTGTATGTAATGGATTTCTCTAAATTATATAGCACTGTACAAAAAATTCTAGGCACCATTTTTGTACAATTCCTCTTACGAATAGGATTTTAAAAAAATCATCTGCAGTATTGGGTTAGTACAAAAACATTTTATATTCACACATTACCTTTCCAACAAAGTAATGAAAAGCTACAGAATAATCTTTGTATGTACATTTTTTCACACAAAAGTATAATTAAGGTTTCTATGGTTTTCTTGCAGAAAATGAGCATTGCATCAAATGCTTTATTGAGCTTATTATTGTTTTTCTTTTATATAGAGGAGATGTTCATTATTTTTCATGTGTCTACATCCATTGCATAGTGGCATAGTTTCCACCTATGATGGTTTAATTGGTTTGGTCACTAAACATATGGTAATATAAAATGTTCTTTTCATTACATTTTGCTTTCAAAACATTAAGAATATCTTGGTCATGAACATGATTTTTTTTAACATGTATATATTCACTTGAATTGGGCAAGGATCATCTATCCAGTGATCCTATGGAAGTTGCCGGGTAAAATTACAGGAGGTTTGAGAACCTGCTGGGCAGCTAATGAGGTTACATTATATTTGCATTAAAGTGCAGGTGTGTAACAGAGGTGACAATAAAGTGGCCATTATGTGTAGCTGCAAAATAGGTTAACGACGTGATCACCTGAAGTGGCTATTGAAATCAATACAAATCACCCACAAGGTGTTCTAGACTGTCCTTTCCTTTCCTTGTTCCTAGGGAGGACGAGTGGTTTAAACAGGACCTACCTAAGTATCTGTTTCCAGAGGACGCTACTTACAGTACCACCATGATTGATGAGGAAGCACTGAAGGAGGTGTGCGAGAAATTTGAGTGCACAGAGGACGAGGTGCTCAACTGCCTTTACAGGTTTGTGTTAACATAGGGACTGGAGAAATTGCCATAAGATCAGAAATGTACACTCATAGAGCACTTTATTAGGAATACTATACAAAATGTGGATAGTCTCATCTCATCTTGAGGTATGGATTCCACAAGATTGTGGAAACATTCCTTTGTGGTTTGAATTTCAAAATCGCAAAAAGTATGTTCACCGTGTACTTTCATGCTGCGAATCTCCTGTTACCATATCCATGTTCTGCTGTATTCAGATCCATTAACTGCCAAGGCCCCTGATGAACACTGAACTCATTGTCATGTTCATGTTGTTTTTTTTTTTTTTTTTTTTTTTGTGACCTGGTGCATTTCATGCAGGAAGTAGCCATTAGAAGGTGGGTAAGTTGTTCTTGTGAAAGGATGCCCATGGTCAGCACCATTAACAGGCTGAGGCACTCACGTGATGGTTGCTTGGTAATAACAGGCCCAAAGTGTACCAAGATAACTTCCCAACACCTCCACCAGCCTGGATTATTGTCATTAGACCACACTGCATTCCAGTTTTGCTGAGGCTGTCCTCACTGTTGCCTCAGTTTTCTTCCTGCCTCGAGTTACAGTACGTCCTGTTACCTCAAAGCAGGATTTATTTTATTTTACTCTGTTTTATTGCACCATTATGAGTAAACTTTAGAGACCATTTCACGTGTTAAAATTCCAAGAGATCATGAGCACCAACAATCACTGAGATCAATGTTTTATGTTCACATAAAATTCAAAGCTGGAATCTCCATAATTTTATGAATATGATTAGCCAATTTAAATAATTTCAGAAATAATTAGATATGCAATTTGTTTATAATAAAGTGACCAGTGAGTGTATATTATATAAGATTAGTTTGGCATCCAAATAGATGTTTCTTGCTCTCCTTGTTCACCCTTTTTCAATTTTTACTTTTTTTTTGCTTCATAGTCGGAAAAACCAGGACCCTCTTGCAGTTGCCTACCATCTGATCATAGATAACCGGCGTATTATGAGTGAAGCCAAAGACTTCTACCTGGCCACAAGTCCTCCCGACTCATTCCTTGATGATTTGCCTGCTCATCACTTTGCCAAGCCACACCCAGAGCGAGTGCCATTCTTGGTGGCTGAAACTCAACCACCACGTCCTCGACATACTCTGGATGAGCTCAACCCCCAGAAGTCCAAGCATCTGGGTGTTCGTCGTGCTAAGTGGCATTTAGGAATCCGAAGCCAGAGCAGGCCTAATGATATAATGAGCGAAGTGTGCCGGGCAATGAAGCAGCTCGACTATGAGTGGAAGGTAAGGTGGAAGTCTGGGCTGCGGGGTGGAGTCAATAGAATGTCATCAGATAGGAAGGAAGATTTACTGTTTACCTGCTGCTCTGTGTATCCCATCTCTTGATAGTTGGCATTGAAATTCATTTATTCACTCCACTTCTCAGTGGTTTTAATCTTATGGCCGATTGGTATATACAGTTGCACTTGAAATTATTTGAACCCATTAAAAATTATCATCATTACTTGGCTGACATTACTAAATTGTAGCTGTTTTGTAATAAATCAGTGAAACGAGCAATTCAAATAGCTCAACACATCTAATATAGCAAGTGATTTCTCCAAATGCAACACAAGTGGCCCCTTTTAATGATTGCTGCGGTTTCAGAATTATTGAAGCCCCTGGATAAAAATCGCTCATTAGAGCACAAATTTGTGAATCAAAATATTGTCTCATGCACAGATGAGATTAACTTGAGATTTACTTGATTTAGAACACATCCGGACTTTCTAGAGATTCATTCATGGAGATTAATTTGGCTGCATGTCAAAAATGGCTAAGTCAAGGGAGTTGACTTAAAGTTAAGATCACTACCTTGCACAAAAAAGCAAAGGTAATAAATGTTCCTAGAAATACATTAGGAGGCCTATTTCGCAAGTTCAGAGTTTAAAGTACAGTGGTTACACTACCTGGACGTGGCAGAAAGAAGAAACTATCACCTGCTGCTACCAGATTCCTGAGGAGGCAAGTGTTGAAAAACCCTCAATTGACTGCTAAGGTCCAACAGAATGATTTGGTGGCAGCAGGTACTGGAGTTTCACTTTGCGCTACAGTGCGCATACTGAACACTGAAGTTCGCCCCAAGAACGGAATTTTCTTGTGTTTTCACAAGTTTTCTTTGAAAACACAAGGATATTCAGCTCCATTATGCTAAAAACCATATAAATAAGACACACGTTTGTGAATTCTGTTCTTTGGACTGATAAAACTTGAACTTTTTGGTCCTATGAATCAGGAGTATGTTGGGGAAAGAATGAAGCATATACAGAATAGTGCACCCTGCATACAGTGAAGCATTCTTTGCTTGCTCTGCTCTGCTTCCTCTTTTCAATGGGGTTGAATAATGTCGAGTGTATGGAATGTTTATCACTGCTCTGGGTTTTGCTGATCTTCTGTAAGCTATGTATTTAAAACGTTTACTGTTGGTACTCTTTAAAAATCAGAGTAACAAAATTGTCAGAATGCCTTACACCTTCAAAATCTTACAAATTTAACTTTGCCTTGCATGCATTTGTATGTATTGTATGCCTGTGTTCAACAGAACTATTTGAAGTAAACTGGAAGTTTATTATTTTTTTATTTTTTATGAATGATTACATATGCCACACATACTTAAGGCACCAGAGATGATGGCAGAAGTCATTAGTATTTAGTCATGTGTATTTTTAAAATGCATTAATGAAAAACTGAATTATTTTGTGTTTTTATCAGGTTGTTAATCCGTATTATCTACGTGTACGGAGGAAGAACCCGGTTACAGGCCTGCAAACCAAGATGAGCCTGCAGCTTTACCAAGTGGACAGCAGGACCTATCTATTGGACTTCAGGAGCATAGATGGTAATGCAAACTATTCTAGAGCAAAGTCATTTTAGAATTATTGTTGAACTGTGTTGAAGTAATCACAAGGAAGATTTATCTTCTTTGCAGAAATATTAGATGTAGACGATTAAAAATGTCATGTCTTACACATTGACGAAGTCTTTTCTATTTGATTTAAATAGAGCACAAGCATGTGCTATTGGGGGAAAAAAAGCTACAGAGAAAGTGAAGTCTAGGTTAACACAAATCTTGAGCAATATTGTGTTTTTGCGGCATGTTGTGAGAATCCCATTGCTTTTCTGTTAGCCAGCTGGAGGCTGCGTTATTTGTAAAAAAAAAAAAAAAAAAACAGCACCTTATTAAGTCGGTGCTACTGCATCAAGAATCGCCACACCAGCATTCAGGGGACAAAATGCATGATGGAATATCACCTTTAACCTGTGTTGTTAATAAGGTCAAAGATTATAACACATCTTTTATGATAATGATGTCAGTGATCATGTCTGCTGCCTGTGTCTCAATAAAATAACCACATTGCTGAATGTTTTGTATTTTGTGTGGTTTAGTTATTAGGATGAGTAGAGGAGCTCAGCTACTTATCGTTATGAGTGTGACTCTGTTTTCGGAGTTTGCTGGGTTGTTTGAGCATATCTTGCACCAAATCGCATCTAACACAGAAAAAACTTTGAGTTAATAAAGATTTATAACTTTTAAATACATGCACTCAGTCCTAAAGTGAGACTCTTAAGATATTTGAGTAGAGTGCATTGTGGTCTGTAATAACAGGTAACAGGAGCACAAGATGGTGCCTTATTCCAAGATACAACATGGCATGATATTGTCAATAGCAAATTATTTATTCATTTATTTGCTTATTTTAATTTCTTACATGAGAAATTAAGACTTGAGTAAAGGTTCCCTTTCCAGCTAACTAACATTAAAGTGCATTGAAGATTAGCTCAGGTAGAAGAATATGAAACAGTTTCAACCCTAGACTTGATTTCTGTTTTATTATCCTGCTGTTCTATGATTGTATCTATCGGGGACCTTTCCAATGGTCAATTTTAAAAAGACAAGCACATTTTAAAGATAAAAGTAAAAAATATTCTGTGAATAAATTTAGTTAAAGAGGATTGTTCATTATTTTAAATGATCATTTCCTGTCTTGATGACAACAGTGCTGTTTAGAGAAAGAACAACAGTCTGTCTTGTCTGTGTAAATTTTTTGTGACATTTTGTTTTTACTTTAGATGATATCTTGGAGACCAAGTCGGGTTCTGCCACACCGCATCGCTCTGGCTCGGTTGGTAACTATCGGACTACCCTAAAGAACGATAAGGGCGAGAAGAATGGCTCGGAGGACGTGATAAAGGGTGAAGGCTCAGCCCCCTCAACACCCCCAGTGGGTGGGGCTAAGCAGGCTGAGGGCTCCCTTGCTTCTTCGCTGACCTCCTCGGTCGACTCGACAGGGGGAGAGATATGCCCGCGGCCTGGCAGCCACACTATCGAGTTCTTTGAGATGTGTGCTAACCTCATCAAGCTACTGGCACGATAACTTGCCATTGCTCTCATGCCTTTTCTCTCACTCTCCCCTTTGTCTTTCTGCCCTTCTCTTGCTTCTTGGACTCTCTACCTCTTTCTTTCCATCTTCAGCAGACTACTTCTTTCTTCTCTCTCTTTCTCTCCCTTTCCGTCTTTCTCTTTCTAAGTGTCTTTAGAGCAATAAGCATGCAAGCAGATGTCTCACGGCTCCATGAATCCCACACGCACAACCAAGCCTACTGGTTTTGTGGTACTGCTACGATCTGTTTGTTCGAGTGGTGGGAAAAAAGATTACGTTAGAGATGAGGCTCTTGAGAAAGGGAATGTATGTTTCATGCCACAGGGAAGAAGTCCAAAAAGATTGTCTAGCCACTTTATACTAACTATAGAATATTCTTTTAGAGCTGGTTTTACAATTGTTTGTTTGATGGGCTTGTTGGCCCGTGGTTGAGGTGTTGAAATGTCTGCACTCTGAATTGTTATACACTGAGCTAGCTGTACTGTATATAATGGCACCACAAAGAGAGACAGAGAGAGAGAGAGTGAATGAGGCAGAATGCAAATTTGCACAGGTTTTCCTTCACATGCTTCAGCTGGCCAACATTTTAAAATAAGCAAGTGATTCCAGGAAGGGGCCATCTAAATGAATGAACATGTGATTACAAGGGCCAAGTGGATAATGTAGAGTGGTTTGTTAAAAGTGGGCCAATTTTAATTTGTTCATTCCGAGGAAGTGCAATGACCCTTCCTCCATTCTTACCATTTTCATAGACGGGGGGGGGGAAAATACATTTTCCTTTTTGGTGTACAATTTTTTTTTTTTTTTTGGTCCCCCCTTTCTTTCTTTGCGTTGCTCACGTTTTACACATATCTAAGTATATACAAATAAAAAAAAAAAGGCATTTGGATATATACATATTTATCAGTGCTTTAAGGGATGGTATTTTATATTGAAATGATAATGGACTGAAAGATTGTTTGTAATAGGTGGTTATCGATTATGTTTTATTCCATACACTGCTTCATTCATTTTTTTAAACTTTAGTTGTAGATGTTTTACAAATATATAAAACAGCTTAAAAAATTACATGCAAAATTGACTGAATTCATCTTGTATTTTTCAACAAAGGAGACCTAGAGACTATAATCTGTATTAGGCTCGAAATTGATGGAAAAGAAATCACTTCTGTGTTGACTGGCTTAAGTTCCTTTGTTAAAAGTATTGGGACAGAAGTAAAAATTTGATACTGATTAACTATTTTCCATCAACAAGAAACTCATAAGAGGGCAAAATCTAGAAATTATTGACTGGTGTACTTGCATTCCAGAATTAGTCAGTTGCTGGAGGGAGGTTTATGCTGACTATAGTGCTTGTACAATGCCGGAATGAAAGTATCATTTGAAAAAAAAATTTTAATGCAATATTTACGACATCACATAGTTAACCATAAATGAGTAGCATAAGCAGCTACAGTATTTATTTATAACAGTTTCCGTGCAAACAATGATTTTGGTGTTTTTAAAATTGGAGAAAGCACATTCCTTGTGTCTGTTCTTGCTGAAGTGCCCTAATGATGAGCGAATAAAAAATATATAAAAATGTACAGAGTTTGGGCCTGTAGATAAAAGAAAAAATTGAGACTTTTGATTTTGTTTGGCTTTTTTTTTGGTCTGAACTCTTTTCTCCAAGATCAAGTAATTCACATAGATTATACACTTCTCAAAATAGTATCCTTAAATATAATGCCATAAAAGTGGTATTTGTTAAAATGGTAGTTTAATTTTTTTTATAACCATTATACTTCATTTCAGATTTTCTTGAATTGTTCTTTTGTCATTCTTTATTTGTAAAGCAGTACAGTGCTGTTTGGACCACCTTTATTTCTCAGGCTTAGGAATAGCTGTAAAGTCTAAAATACACTAAAATGATATTCAATCCATAAAGGTTAATCATTTAAAGTATTTGTATTTAACTTTGTTAAAATTAGCCACAATATATATTTTTGCTGTTTCTAATTAAATGTTAATTTGTTAGTCAGTTCTCTGAAGAAATATTTAAGCCTAAACAATCCATCTTGACTTTTATCCATAATTTTGATAATTTTGATAGTTTTTGATAATTTTGAATTTGATGAACATGATTTTTGGACTGTAATAGGCACACATCTGTCCCAGTGGATCTTTATTTCGGCAGCAACGTAGAAGCAGCTCATGGTGGTTACACACATTGGTGGTGCATTCAATAGCTGTGCTAAGATTGCACTATAATATCAATATTATTGGATTAATTGTCCCAAAACTTAAAAATATGCATGATCCCAAAGGTATGTCAGTTCAGTTTTCATTTGACCTTTTATTATAATCCTTTTAGCATTATTATTATTTCTTTTTGTTTTTTTTTAATCACACACTGACAATTAGTCATGAAAAATCCAAACAAGCCTGTCAGATTTTTATTTGTAACATAAGAAATGCATCCTTGTTTTTGAAAAGGGAGAATCATACTGTAAGATTGGGGTCTGTGTTTTGAATTCTGATGTAGCAGACTTTTCCACATGCTGTGTTTATTACCTACTACAGTACTCAGGTGGGGAACATCTGATGGCTTTGTCTTCAAAGACACTTTGATAAATTTAAGATTGTGAAAAGTGAGGTTGGCCAGTGTCCAGTTCCTGACTGTGTTTAAAGGACATTTTCCATTTAATTGCCTAATAAAGTCATGAATGGCATCAGTTGTTTTTGTTCTTTTTTTAACCCTACCAACATATTGTATTATAGGTGCCAAAGTTTGAGTTTAGTGCCAGTGGTTAAGAAATAAAAATGTAGCTATTTTATTTTAGTACATTATCTTACAAGATAATTATTAATTAAATATTGAGTATGTATATCACCATTGTTCCAGGGATGT
This sequence comes from Clarias fuscus, assembly GCA_030347435.1. Lineage (NCBI taxonomy): Eukaryota > Metazoa > Chordata > Actinopteri > Siluriformes > Clariidae > Clarias > Clarias fuscus. The sequence goes on along the minus strand of CM059212.1, from coordinate 12,806,335 downwards.
ACGACACCAGTCAAAAGTTTGAACACGTCTTCTAATTCAATGTTTTTAGTGACTTATTTTCTGCATTCTAAATGTTCGAACAATACTGGAGAATTCAAAGCTATGAAAAAACACAGAAAACCCAGTTTATTGGTTAGAACTGTTGCCCTGCACCTCCATAATCTGGGTTGGGGGTCTGTGTTCATGGAATTTGCATGTTCTCCCTGTGCTTGGTGGGGTTCCTCCCAAAGTCTAAAGACATGCAGATTAGAATGTGAATGTACATGTGTGTGCCCTGCGATGGATTGCCACTCCTTTCAGGGTTTACCTCGCCTCAAGCCCTCCTGTGATAGGCCTCCGGGCCCCACCTGACCCTGTATACAGAATAAATTGGTATAGCTGATGATTGAGTGAATGGGAAATAATGCATACAATTAGGTAACTAAGTAACAAGAACAATCAGTCATTTTAAGTCCGCTGTTCAGGAATAGTTCTTGCAAGAACAGTATTCTTAAGTGCATTTGCAAAACCCATCAAGCACCATGAGGAAACTGACTTCCAGGAAAGCAGGAGGAGAAGTTCATTTAAACTTACCACAAATTAACAGCACCACAGATTAGAGCCGTTATGAAGACTTTACTCATCATACGTACAGTAGATGGCACCTCTGAATATCAACCGCCCAAAGCACATTATTGTAGATTTTGGATGCCTTCAGCTTTGTTTTACAATATAGAAAGAAATTAAAATCAGGAACGACCATGAAATTAGAAGATGTGTGCATTTCAGACACACATCCTTCATATTAGGAGCAATCATTTCATCCCCCCCCCCCCCCCGAACGCAGGAATTCTGCCGGACTCCCGCTACTCTCTCTACACACTGCGTCACCTGGAGACTTGCGTACCTGAACGTACAGTACGTCATGACGTAGCCGCACGTCCTCGCCGATGCGCTCGCGCACATGCGGCACTGAGTGAGGTGGAGCTCTTCAGTTTTTGAATTTTCTTTCGGCGTCTTTTATTTCGAATAGGACTGAGATTCTGGCTTGTTTTTTTTTGTTTTTTTTTTTTTGGAAGGACTTCTTGGACAAGATGGAAATAGTGTGAGGCCTTTGTCTTTATACTTTATGGATGTAGCAAGAGTGTAACAGTTAACAATATATGAGAAATATAAATAATATACAAATAATGAGACTTAGTTTTAAACAGATTTTGGTAAAGTATTTACCATTATGTGATAATAATATGGTATATTATTTTTATTATTATTATTATTATATATAATTTGGTTAGGGTTATATAAATGTGTGTACAGTACATACGCCAAAAAATGTAAACACATTTCAAAAAAGAAAAACACACACATATGAGGCTTAGTGGTTAGCACTGTGGCTGCGCACCTCCAGGGTCTGGGTCTGGGTCTGTGCGCATGGAGTTTGCATGTTCTCCCCATGCTTGTTGGGTTTCCTCTCACAGTCCAAGGATTTTGCAAATATATACTGTATACACACACTCCATTGAGGTGATAACCTGGTCATTTAGTTTAATCAGGTCATCAGCTGACTTCTTCATTTTATTGCCATATAACATTGCTGAGCCTAGAACTGACCAACTGAAGTAACCCCAGATCATAACACTGCCTCCAGAGGCTTGTGCGGTGGCTCCTATGCCTGCTGTGGTCATTGCTTTATGCGCTTCCCTTCTTTCTCTGATGTACCCAATGCTTTGGAATAGGGTGAACCTGAACTCATCAGACCACCTGACTTTTTTTCTTTAAAAAAAAAAAATATATATATATTCCCCAAAATCCAATCTTTATCTAGCAAATTCAAACCTTGTTTTTCGCTTAGAAAAAAAATCACTAACATGATATTTTTTTGGTGGACACATCTGTTTAGTCCCAGTCCACCGAGTTCTCGTCACATCGTGAGCGAATAACCCGGGATAGTGGTATCTATGTCATTGGAATACTGATTTAAAGGTCATAATTTTATTTGTTGGTCTCTTCAGCAAGGATTGTAATTTTCAGCTGCTCCAGTTGAAAAAAATAATAAATGTCAGTTGATCTGGAGAGGGGCATCTGCCAAGCAATGTAATGTGACTTTTCAACAACAGTACAAGCGGGAAGTCACACGTCGTCGGCCCATAACAATAAGAAATATTTAGTATACACAATCAGGGTTTTCAAATAATCAGATTAATGATAAAAATGCACTGATCAAGATTGATTTAGGGACTTGTGTTTGTCTCTTTCTATGCTTAGTCATTTAGCTGACACAACGGTGTTAACAAAGAGGGTCTCTGGTTTCATTGGTTCTGCAGTGACAGCAGGACATTGCTCTGTGTGTGTGTGTGTGTGTGTGTGTGTGTGTGTGTGTGTGTGTGCGTGTGTGTGTGTGCGCGCGCGCGCGAGAGAGATATGCCTTCTTCATCGGATAAACACTACTATACTCAGCAGGAGAAACATTTATTGCATGTACAAACAGTCGTTTCCTTAAGCTTTGTAAAGCAGCTGTAAATTGCCTGTCACCACTGGAGTTCCCCCATACCCCCTCATTTCGCTCTTTACAATGCAGTTCCATGCTCAGTGAGCTAATGTTGATTCTGTGCAGTCAGTTGTCATGCAGAATTGGCAAAATTGATTGTACAAAATACAATTAAACTGCTTTTTAGGAAAGAATAGTGCTTGTGGGTAGATTTTTTCCCATTCTTTTGTCTTTCTCAGAAGATGAATATTTTAGACCAGATCTGACATGGCTTGGTTGTTCATGGATTAGTAGATGGACCACAGTTCATACAGGATTGACTGCGGTATGAATTGAAGAGTCGATTCTGTACAATATACAAAAGACTAAGTGTTCTGCATGAACCAATGGTTCATTTATCCTTTGGCAAAATGATTGTGATTTTGTTCAAATAAAACTATACAGAATCACAATATGCTTAAAGCATCACCATCAGTGCATGTTATTAATCTTATATATCAATCATTACCAATTCGTAGCAAATTGAAAAATAACCATACATATACACATATCCATCTGCTTCAAGAAGAGATCAAATATGGCCCTGCTCTCTGGGTATGAGGGGTAGCATGCTCTTTTTCTTCTGTCAGTCATAGGAAAACCATCCAATTACTTTACTTTACTTTACTTTACAATTGTGGGTGTCCGTGACCTTTTGTTGTCCTGAGGAGGACAGAGAGTGATGGCTGGTAGAATATGGTTGATTACATTAAACCTAGGAATCCCAGTTCAATGATGTCACCAGATTTACCAGTAGGAGGCAGCAGTGGAGCAGGTGTGATTTAATGCAGTGTTCCTCAGCTCCAGTCATGGAGAACCGCTGCTCTGCACATTTTAGTGTTTTCTCATTTCCCAGCAAACCTGATTTAACTAATCAACAAATTAACAGCCTTTTCTTATATAAAAAGGCTGCGGTAGAGCAGCGACACACTAAAATATGCAGGGAGTGGTCCTCCAGGACCATGCAGTTGGTTTATCACTGGTGAACTCTTTCTATCTATGATTAAACATGTGTTTAAATTCTTTACTTTGTACTCAAACTTAACAGATGATGTGAACGCATACTGTAGGTGTCTGGCTTCAGTGACCAAAAAATGGCTAGTAAAAAGGTTAGAAATTTTATTTAATACAATTGTCATGTTTTTTTTTTTTGTATTATTTTTTAAATTTAATACAGTTGTCAACGTTTTATATAAGAAATTATGTTAAAAGATCTTAAAATTTGGTAATTAATAAAATGTTTGCTTTCGCTTTGCACTGCATATAGCTTCAGTCAGAAGTTTACACTCTACACTGCATACACATGAACACGAACATCTTGCCAATATGTGCTTTAAAGTATTTCACTGGTCTTTTTCTAGGGTAGAATGAGTGTCCAACATACATCTTTAATAGGACTGAAACTAACGACGATTTCGATAATTGAGTAATCCATCAATTCTTGAAATGGTTAATCAGATTACAAATGGCACAGTTACTCAGTAGCTACCAGCTTGAGGTTGTTTTGTGCTTGTGGTAACTTACATTCAAGATACTCATTCACGGTCTATACCGCTTTATCCTGTGTACAGGGTCGCGAGGGCCTGGAGTCTATCCCAGTAGACATTGGGTACAAGGTACCCAAGAACACACATACACTCACACACACACTATGGACAATTTGGGATTGCCAGTTAGCCTAATCTGCATACCTTTGGACTGTGGGAGGAAACTGGGGTACACGGGGGAAACCCACTAAGCACGGAAAAACCAAGTAAAAGTAAAGTGGCAGCAATAAAATGCAACAATTAAAGCTTAAAAATGGCAGGTTGCAATTGTGAATGTTAAGTTGAAAACATTAAGAAAACTGAGATTAACTCTGTCATGAAAGGGCCAGAGAGTGAGATAAGCAGGAAAAAGAAACACACCTGAGGAGAATAAGGCTAATTAGTGTGTTGCCATGAGCTGAACAAAGTGGAGCACGACTGTGCGAGAGAAAGCACATGCAGAACTTTAAAGCCAGCAATAAGGTGTGTATGTGTGTAATTTTACTTACAATGGTTTATTGTGGAGTACTGGAAATAAAAACCTAACTCACAGCAGCAGATTCTCCTCAGATGTGAATCCTTTCGCACATACTTGACTCTCGTGTCCCTTGCAAAGTGCCGCTTGACCACACCCCTGGCAGCAGAAAGTCTTTCCCTCTGGTTCTAGCGACTGTTTTGCTCGAGTAAAAAGTAAATTGTTCCCACACTTAAGAGATTTTTGCTCACGAAGGTGTTTACCACCTCGCCATTGCTCATTTAACTTCAGTATCACCTACAGCACATGATGATACAAACACCCAATTAGATTATTCATTCTAGTGATGCTGCAAGTCTTTAAATGTCCTCTAATCTGTCAAGCTCAAGCTCTCTAATGATTGCCTACACCTAGTAGCTTTTCTGTGCCAACAAACTGTGACCAACAGACAGTAAAATGGGAAAGTTCAAGGAGCTCAGGGCAGATCTGTAAAAGAGGCTGCTGGACAAACAGTGTCAATGTCTATAATCAAACAAGTTGTACATGGCCAAGGACTGAAAGGGCGCTATCCAAGGTAAAAGCCTCTGCTTCAAAATATTCAAGCTCAACTAAAGTTTGCAGCTGACCACATGGACAAAAAAAAACCTACTTCTGCTAAGGTGAAACTTGCTAAGGGGCATTTAACCAAATATTAAGTGTGTTGTATGGATAGTTTTTTCCCCCCTATATTTATATTTTGTGTTGATTGCAGAAACCCAAACCAGATATCATTCATCTCATGGAGCCAACCTTCTCAATGTAGGATAGTGACCTTTCTCTGACATCAGCTCTGAGCAGGGACAGTGCTGGATATAACAATCCACTCTAGGACATTGCCACTGCTTGATGGATCAACTAGCTGTGTAGACCACCAACTTGACTCGAGCGTTCTAGTGATTTTTGGTGTGTATATATTCCATGGATGTTTCCGTAGGTCAACAAAATTATTTGATGTTGCTGCTCCTGCAGGTTGATCAATGACTGGATGATGTGGACTTTTCTGAGTTCCTTTGGCTGAGTTTTCTGCCCACAGGCACAGCAGAAAGAGCAGGAGTTTAAAACCGGCCTATTTTTGGGTCCTTTTAGTTGTTTGGCCACTAGTACATGAACACTCATTTCTGCACATCACTATGGATATTGGTATATAGCTGCAAGTAAAGTTTTCCATAACTGTCCATTTTCTTTAGATAGTTTAATCTGTTCTTGTGGCATATCAATGGTTTATATCCTCTGACCCTCTTGTGTCCATCCTTGTTTTTGGTTATTAATAATTGTGATTTTTAAATACTACTATTAGTACCATGACATCTAAAGCATGATGAAAGCATGAACTAGTAATTACAAAGCAATATAAAAGAAAGGACAGGTATTCAGAGTATTCAAATATGCATCTCTTTGTAGGCATTACTACTTACTGGAGTAAAATAAAAAACAGCATCAGCCACAAAAAGACTTTGGGGTAGTGGGAGCGTGGTCAACTGCAGTTGTGTGAAAGAAGTGAGAATCAGGTAAGGACACACACACACACCTGATTAGAATGTGGCTATATGTGTTTTGCTGTGGGATGACGTTTTATATCCTGGGTGTATGCATGTTGCTGGTCTCTGATCTCTCTCTCTCTCTCTGATCTCCTCTTTATTATTTCCCACTCATAGCAACACACAAACACCAATAAGCCAAATCCTCCACAGGTGTGCATCGTTTCAGATTTTGACAGATAAATCTTATAGTCCTTTTCTTATTTAAAATATAAAGTGCAAGTAGAGTCCAACAAAAGTTGCATCACTTTCCACCCACATAAAGAATGCACTGCTAGAAGTTAAAGAACGAAGTGTTTTTCCTCACTGTGTTGAAATTTGAGGTTGTGGAGAGTTTAAAACCTTTTTGGTTTATTTAGATTTATTTAGATTTGCTGTACGAGAGTCAGAAGGAGTATGATTTAAAGTTAGAGGAGGAGAAAAGTCCAGTTTGAGGGAGGAGAATATAAGAACCTAGAAAAGAGAAGGATAAAAGTAGACACCTAAAGCGCTGTTATTGGTCTATGAAATGATTTAGCTCTGGAATGTACAAATGTACTGCATTATCTGACAGGTAAGCAAAAAATATTTTATTATTTAAACAAAATAAACTACAGTTGTGTATTTTTTTTTTTTTTTTATAACTTTAAGTATAGTGTATACTAAATGTGTTAATACTAAATTAAGTGATTATTTAATGTAGAATTTATTCATTCAATGTTCAAAGCCTTGCTATAACCTTCTATAAACAGCTATACTGCATATAACTGCCTTATAGAGATGTGAGACCTTTATTCAGTAGTTTTTAATTTTATATATGCTGAAAACATTCAATAATTTGTTTCATTTAATTTAATTTCTATAAAGAGCTACCTAAAATAAGCAGAACAATCCAGGTACTCAAATTTGATTTTGTAATACAGGGAAAAAAAGCACAAGGGAGTGATGCACTAAATATGGAGAGTGTTTATTTACACCAGTTCAAAGGTTTGCCCACAAACATTGCTCATAATTTTGGAAATGGCTCCATTTTTAAGTCTTGTTTTAATAATTTGTCCCATTCCCTCTGTACAGTATATGTAATTATTTGTAGAATTAATTGACTGGAAAATCAGTGTACTACACTTTTAAGAGTGTAGTCCAGATTGTCCAATTTAAGAGACATGTCAGTTTTCAACTGTACAGCTTGGGTGTGTCTGTGCCCATGATGGACTCAGATTCTTGTTTTTTGGCTGGCAGGTTTGAAAACTGATGTGATCACCTGTGGTTGTAGCTCATCTGCCTCAATGTTTGACATTTTGTGTGTCCTGAGATGCTTTTCTGCTCAATATGATTGTATAGAGTGATTTGAATTACTTCAGTTCCTATAGACTTGTCAGCTCAAACCAATCTGATCATCTGATATACATCATCAACCAGGTGTTTCAGCCTGCAGGATGGTGCTTTGCCCTTCTCAGAATGACCAGTAGAGATGAAAGCTGTAAATGGAACTTGTCTAAAAATATTTGGTGTATACAGTGTTAATAGGCACCTGTACATTCGTAAAACCAATGGTAATCACTTTTCTTTTCCCTTGTTGTACAGGTTGTATCACACTGATTAGACAGGAGCTAAAACCTCCCACTTTGCTTTGATATACCTTACATGTTGAAGTAGAATTTAAATACTTGGACAACATCAAAAAAATTGACATCATTCGGCGGCTGAGTTTTAACAGACGGCCCTGGGCCACACCAGTCTCTGAACCACAGTGTGGGACTAACCCTTCCCACTGTGCCTCCTCTGGGACATTGTCACCTGCGAGCAGCAATGAAACTAGGAATTCCACCATCACCTCCTCTTCCCCCTCTTCTTCTATTAGCAGAAGAAAACCTCCACTTCCTCCCCCCCATTCCTCATCTAAATCCACCTCTGAAGGTTCTGAGCATCATGAAATCCTGCGTGTTTGCCAGAATGGTTCACATAGTAAGCCTTCCATAATGACACAGCAATCCACTCCTGCTAAGCTGAATCCTTTGGTGGACAGGACATTGGTAGAGACACAAAAGCGTTTAGAGCAAGACAAGTGCTCTTCTCAGACAGAGATTCCAGAGATATACCCACGGCGCAGGCTAGCTAGTTTTGCTGGAGTAGGCGCAAGTGATAATCTGTCACCTCATAGCGGCTGTCATACTTTTATCCACACTCGGTCGCAGGAAAACCATAAAGGCTCTAATCTAACAGTTTTTGATCAGGCTTCATCAGGGAACAGCTCTTTGAAAACCAGCCCCAAGAACTCTGGCAGGGCCACTCCAGTGGCTACTGTTAGTCCACTGGACCTTCATTTGGTAAGGGACCAAATGATACTTGCTCTAGAAAGGCTAAAAGAGATGGAGGAACAGGTAAAGATCATACCTGTCCTGCAAGTCAAAATTTCGGTCTTGAAGGATGAAAAGAAACAGCTTAGCGCATTGGTTAAAAATCTAGAGACTCAAAATTTACATTGTAATTTATATCCAGATTCGCAAAGTTTAACCAGAAAAAGAGCATATAGCACAGGAAGTACTATAAAGTATTCCAAACTGGAAAATGAAGATGATGGCCACAGGGAACCTTCCAAAATGGTAGATAGTTGGGAACATAACACCTTGTCTGATTTGAAACAGTTAAAGCAGCTGAATTCTAAAATGAGGTTGACTGTGAATGATAATGAGAATATGGGTGAGGAGTTTGTGCATTCAAGAAGTCGTAGAGATGTTGCTACAGAAATCAAACTCGATGCACGGTCAGTAAAAGTTGGTGTTACCGAAGCTATGCTGGGTGTGGTGTCGGACACAGAGCTGGAGCTCGAGATACAACAACAAACTATTCAAGTTTTGAGGGACAAGGTACAAACACTGGAGATGGAGCTTAAAGAAGCATTACTAAAAGCAGAATTGTGCAGACTGAAGAGTGAGCTACAGGAAGCTGAGGGCCATACCCATGCTGCCAGGAATTACAGTGCACGACCAGAGATGCAAAGCATTGCAACTCAGACAGGAATGCCGACAAGGACGGTTGGTATTGGAAATCATGTTCAGCTTGTACAGGTGGCTGTTGGGGAAGAGGCATTGCCAACTCTTAACAGTGTAGGAGTGACCTGCCAGCCAGAGACGAGTGATGTGGCCTCTGGCCCAGACATACCTTTTGAGTTGTGGGAGATGCAGAAGAAGGTTGAAAAGAGGGATCAATGTGTAGGAACGCAATATGTGGAAACTTGCAGTCAAGGTGTTGGGACATCTGTGAGTGTTTGCGATGCTGGTATTACGACAACCAGTGAGTTGATGGAGACTCTGGAGAAAAAGAAGGTATCCAGTAGAACTGTAGGCTGTGGTGATTGCACCATAGATTTAAATGTCAACATGGTCAAGCCTCTTGTTTCCCAGTGCACCAACACTGATGTCCATACAGTTTCCCGCTACACAAGCACTTCACCAGTCTACGTCTCTGAATCAAGCACCATCCCAACCAACATGCTTACAAAGGAAAGACATACTAACACTGTCCACATAATTACGCGAACACTTGCAATTGGTGATGGGAAAGTTATCGATCAACAAGTGCCTGGGAAAATGCGCTCCATTGCAGTGGGGACTCCTGTATACCTCAAGGAAGCAACAGTCACTCCTTTTACCCCCAAAGTGATAACTCGTGATACTGGTGTTGGAGTGATTAACATTAATGACAACTTCTTGGTTGGGCTTCGGACACGAAACATGGCATGTGGTCCATCCCGCTTACCAGATCCTAACAAGACCCGGAGCATAGGGGTCGAGGTGGGTGATGGGAGGATACGGGATGTGGACGGGCACATGTGGATGCCTGTCCATTTACTACAGCCAAATTTAGATGCACAGACGGAGCCTGGACTGGATCACTACATAGAACGAATGCAGAGGCTGCTAAAAGAGCAACAGTGTCTGCTAACCAGCAGCAATTTTAAACCAAAGGATGAGGTTGCTCTTCAACCACAGCATGTAATGCACACACAGCATGAAGGTAAAGCAGTTTTTTGATGGTTGAAGATTACACCTTCAGACACCTAAACAACTACAATTAATTTTTAACATTTCTTTCAGTACCTAGGCATGGTCCTTCTTCAAAAGCTAATGAGAGCCTGCAGCTTATATCAAAGAATTCAGTTGGACACGTCAGTGGTAAGTGTGCTTTTGCATCCATCTACTTCATGTACGAAATTTGAATATTTGTTATCCAAAGAGAAAGACTCCATGCTTCTTTTTCTAAAGAGTGGAATGTAGACAGCAGATAGAAATAGCTCTCTCTGGTTTGCCTTTTGGCTAGATGAGCCCTACACTTAAAATAATTTGGATAGCATTGTGGTTTAGAAAACTTTCATGCCCCATAGTCCAGTGGTCTGTGGCACACACACACATAACATAAATACTATCTATTCTGAGACTGGCTGCTGGGTGCCTGGTGAAAAGAAGAGAAGGAACGTGCAAGTCTAAAATTCATTGTCTTAAAAAGGCCTTAAACAGGTGTTACTTGTGAATATAGCTTTCGTAACTCGGTCAGTTCATTAAAATGTTGGAAAGGCATTTTATTGTTTTCATTTAAACTTGAAAGTTTGTTTAACAAATATTCTTAATAAAGACATTATGGTTGTTAGGATATGAATAATTTTAAGAGTATCTAAGAGTATTCCCATACAGTATACGTTAAAGCTACACTAAAATTGCCTAAAATGACTAATGAAAAATATTTCATGAACCATTATCTGTACCATTCAACAGCAGATATAAAATATTCTGCCCGGCCAAAAAAAGGTCACCATCTGGATTTCGCTAACCAATTACTGTAGGTAGGAGCCTTCCATTGGAAAATTACTTCAGTAATGTGTTTCAGCTGGCAACAAGTTATTTAACCCTAATTGATGCAGTGAGTAGCTTCTCATTTCTTAAACAATCGTGTCAAAAGAAATAGCCTGTGGGCCTGACAAAGATTTTACTCTGTGTCAGAAGGGTCAAATTATTGGCAAGCCTCAAGCAACAACAAAACAAGGAAGCCACTAAGGAGAGTGCATAAAAAATACTAAAACTGGGTTAACGACTGTCTAAAGCATTATTAAAACTTGGACGAAAAGAAAAAAAAAGTTGGGTGATCGAATGGATATCACTTAAACGATTTGTGACATCAAATAATAAAAAACAAGGATAGAACTCTCAGCTGTGTTTAATAATAAACAAAATAGCATTTTCTCACATACACACACACACACACACACACACACAATATGTGAAGAGAACCCAAGGGATTGAGGAGAAACAGCTTTGTAGCCTCAAGAAAAAACAATTATCAATATGACGGGCGGCATAAAGAATAGACTGTAGAGCATTAGGAAAGGTACTGTGGATTGATGAGTCCAGATTGAACCTCTTCCAGAGTGATGGGCACGTCAGGGTGAAGGGTGGTGCATCATGCACTATGCACAGTGCCTACCATACAAGCGTGTAACAATTTGTACGCATGGATTGGTGCAAACGCCATTGAGAAACTTTGAGATATCCTAAAGAATAAGTGGTCCGAGTCTCCCTTAATCAATACATCTGGATCAATCTTAATCAACACGGTCTTCTGGATGAAAATAAATGTTGACATTGCATACCCTTATCCAAATGGGTGTGCCATGCAGATGATAGATGATGGCAAATGGTGCCAAAGCAAATGCATGCCGTAATCAAAGCAAAAAGTGACCCAACAAAATGTTAGAGTGTATGACTTTTTGTTTTTGGCTGGGCAGCATACAAGCAAGTTTAAAATCTTTAATTGTTGGGTGTTATTTAGGGCAAAAATACAGATCTCAACTATCAAAAATTCAGTTAGGAAAACCTACATATGCACCTATATATGCTTTCTAGATGTATATATGTTTTTAGAGTGCAAGTATGAAAACAAACTTGATTATTATTTTTAGCTATAACTGGACTTTTTTAAAGGGTTTATTTTTCTTTTATTTTTTGTCTTCAAGATGACAATAACACCATCAGTTCCATAGGCACAATAAAGGACATGTCTCAGAGGTGTGCAGAAAGCAGAAAGACTCCCAAGGCTGTTTCTCCAGGGTGAGGATGAAGCATATATTAACAGGGCTCGAAATCTTAACATGTTTCCAAATACTGAACAAATTAAAGTTAAAATAAAAACAGGTATCCTGTAGTTAATGTTTTGCATATATAACATTATATTATATATATTATATTGCAGTTTTCTTCAGCCAGCTGACATTTATTTTTGGTAGTCGATCCTCAAAAGTGAGAACTCCCCTTTTTAATTTTTTATAGTGTTCATATGGCTTTAATTATCATCTGTACTTGTTTTGTTATTAGTTCTCAATTATTGCTCATTAATAGTTATATTAATTCTTTTCAACCACAGCTTCTTTCCTGTAAGTTCAATTTTCAGTGCATTCTTTACCTCTTTTAGTCTGATAACTATGATGTGAGGGCCTAATAAGTAGGCTAGGTAATCAGGAATGAGCTACAGAGCTAGATTGGTGAAGCTCTTTAATGTCTTGCTTGTAGGTTTGATTGCTTATCTATTACTGAAGACTCCCTCTATAAGTGGACTGATCGTGAGGAGGAGAAGAGGAAAAAAGTGAAACAGATAGATGCAGGTCCCAGGATCAGCACAAAACCTTCTAATATGGAGCCAAGAGAAGGGTTTGTTAAAAAAGAAACAAATCTGTATATACAAAATTTCCTCGTTGAATATGCATTGCTTATTTAAAAATTTGTCTTCAATATTGCAACCAAGTAAGATTTGTTTGTTTCTTTTAGATATGAGATGAGTGACAAAGTGATTTCTGCCTGTCACAAATTAAAAGCCCACCTAAATGAAACAAAGGTTTTATCCAACAGAGAACTGGTGAGTTCCCATTAAATGAGGAAGAGTATTATGCATCTATGTGGAAAATATGTGGTTTTCTTTATTTCTACTACAGTAAGCAGTTTGATTTAGATTTTCTTCCCTGCTTCAGCATTCATCTGTGGAAGAGAAAGTGGTTAATCGTAAAATACTTCTGAAATACTTTTGCAGTCTGTGAAATGTGAATTCCTGATAGTTTGAAGAACTTCACTATGCATGGACCTTCTGATCAAAATCCAGACTTAGATACTTCTATCTATTTATCTATCTATCTATCTCAGCCTTTTTATTGGTCACACATACATTACTGCACAGTGAAATTCTTTATTCTTCGCATATCCCAGCTTCTTGTTAGTAGGCCGGGGTCAGAGCGCAGGGTCAGCCATTTTTGCGGCGCCCCTGCAGCAGACAGGGTTAAGAGCCTTGCTCAAGGGCCCAACAGCAGCAACCTGTCGGAGCTGGGGCTCGAACCGCCGATCTTCCGATCCGTAACTCAGAGTCTTAACACACTGAGCCACCACTGATAGATAGATAGATTATCTATCTATCTATCTATCTATCTATCTATCTATCTATCTATCTATCTATCTATCTATCTATCTATCTATCTAATGCACAGACACTCACTTACTAGGGGCAATTTAGAAATGCCAATTAGATTACTCTGCATGTCTTTGGACTGTTGGAGGAAACTGGAATACCTGGAGGAAACCCACCATGCATGGGAAGAACACACACATAGACTCACCCATGACCATGGAGGTGCAAGACCACAGTGTTGACCACTACGTCAATGTGCCAGCTTGTTGTTAACTATAGCTTAATATTCAAAGTAATCTAGACTGAACTGCATGTCAAAATGTATACTGTAGCAACTGAGGTGCAAGGATAATATTTTCAGATGAAAATATGTTTCACCTTAAAATTAATGAAATGTAGGGGGCTGTAAGTAGGAAATTTATATGCAATTGTTTCTGATTTGCCTTTATATAGGTGAACAAATTTGAGCTCTTGACTTTGGCACGTATTACTTGCTGGTTAAGAATCATCAAATCCGTAGTCATAAAGGAATTTTTTAATTATCCCATAAACAGATTCAATAAAAAACTGTCTACAGAAGGAATTAAATGACATTTATTTATTTGAGCTTTAAAAGTTTAAAATAAATTCACTTTAAAGAAAAAAAAGTTGGAAGTAATGAAAGGGTGTGTTTGTGGCAAACGGTTCTAGATGATTATAAATTGTAAAACAGCTCTTTGCCGTCTTTGCTATTTTCTCTCGGGTTTTACATTTCCCTGCTGTCACATGTATCCTGCAATTACCTACTGTTACGCAGTGTTTTAGCTCAGATTGTGGAACATTCGCTCAAACTGAAAATATAACAGGAATCTTTAACATTCTATTATTTAAAGCATTTATTTAAAATACATTTATTTAAAAAAAAAAAGGAAATTAAAAGAAAAAAAAATTATATTGCTATACATTATATATGATAATAGTATGAAAATATGATATTGTTAATATTATATTAATACAGTATAATATACATTATTTTCCTTTACTGTGTATACCTTTTGTTGGCTGACTCTGTGTACAGTCGTGGCCAAAAGTTTTGAGAAATATTAGTTTTCACAAAGTTTGCTGCTAAACTGCTTTTAGATCTTTGTTTCAGTTGTTTCTGTGATGTACTGAAATATAATTTCAAGCACTTAATACGTTTCAAAGACTTTTATCGACAATTACATGACATTTATGCAGAGTCAGTATTTGCAGTGTTGGCTCTTCTTTTTCAGGACCTCTGCAATTCGACTGGGCTGCTCTCAATCAACTTCTGGGCCAAATCCTGACTGATAGCAACCCATTCTTTCATAATCACTTCTTGGAGTTTGTCAGAATTAGTAGGTTTTTGTTTGTCCACCAGCCTCTTGAGGATTGACCACAAGTTCTCAATGGGATTAAGATCTGGGGAGTTTTCAGGCCATGGACCCCAAAATTTAAACGTTTTGGTCCCCGAGCCACTTAGTTCTCACTTTTGCCTTATGGCACGGTGCTCCATCGTGCTGGAAAATGCATTGTTCTTCACCAAACTGTTGTTGGATTGTTGGAAGAAGTACTTTACTGTTGGCATGATACAGGACTGATGGTAGCGCTCATCTTTTCTTCTCCGGACAAGCCTTTTTCCAGATGCCCCAAACAATCAGAAAGAGGCTTCATCCGAGAATATGACTTTGCCCCAGTCCTCAGCATTCCATTCGAAATACTTTCTGCAGAAGATCAATCTGTCCCTGATGTTTTTTTTGGAGAGAAGTGGCTTCTTTGCTGCCCTTCTTGACACCAGGCCATCTTCCAAAAGTCTTCGCCTCACTGTGCATGCAGATGCGCTCACACCTGCCTGCTGCCATTCCTGAGCAAGCTCTGCACTGGTGGCACTCCGATCCCGCAGCTGAATCCTCTTTAGGAGACGATCCTGGCGCTTGCTGGACTTTCTTGGACGCTCTGGAGCCTTCTTAACAAGAATTGAACCTCTTTCCTTGAAGTTCTTGATGATCCTATAAATTGTTGATTTAGGTGCAATCTTAGTAGCCACAATATACTTGCCTGTGAAGCCATTTTTATGCAACGCAAGGATGGCTGTACGCGTTTCTTTGCAGGTCACCATGGTTAACAATGAAAGAACAATGATTTCAAGCATCACCCTCCTTTTAACATGTCAAGTCTGCCATTCTAACCCAATCAGCCTGACATAATGATCTCCAGCCTTGTGCTCGTCAACATTCTCACCTGAGTTAACAAGACGATTACTGAAATGATCTCAGCAGGTCCTTTAATGACAGCAGTGAAATGCAGTGGAAAGTATTTTTCGGGATTAAGTTAATTTTCATGGCAAAGAAGGACTATGCAATTCATCTGATCACTCTTCATAACATTCTGGAGTATATGCAAATTGCTATTATAAAAACTTAAGCAGCAACTTTTCCAATTTCCAATATTTATGTAATTCTCAAAACATTTGGCCACGACTGTATATATTGTATACACCCACACATTTTATTTTTTTATCTACTATATATATACAAGAACATACTCAGTGGGGTCTGAAAAATACTTCTGTTTTGCATTCTTTTCTAATTTAATGCAGCAAATTTCTTTATAGGTAATGTTACCTAATTTAAGCTCAACCTCTTGGCTTTAGAGTTTCTTAATATTTGGTATGTCTCCTTTTTGCTTTAATGACGGTGAGAGTGAGAGGATGAGATGAGGAAAATCTGAGCTTATGTACAAAACATTTTTAAAAAAAATTGCTTGGATGTAATCAGGAACCTAAAGTAGTGTTTAATCTGTTCAATATTCAAGATTAATTTTTTATTACTATTATTTAAATAATTGTATAATTATATAATGTTTAAGATAATATATTTATCATGATCAATATTTATCAATTCAATATTTAATAATTTAGTAAAATCACCTTAAATAATATTGTAATATTTTTTAAATTAATTATTTTAATTGTTTGTTTAGTAACTTTTTTACTTCAGCTTCTTATAATTACCCACTCATGTATATCTACCATGTATTCAGTGTATACATACACGTATATACATCTCAGAAAATAAGGATATCAAAAAGTTCATTTTCTTCGGTAATTGAAAGAATTAAAGCATCATGTATTCCAGATCCATTACATAGAAAGTGAAAGATTTTTCATATAAATTTTTAATGGGTATGGGTTACAGGCCTTGAAATAAAAAAATCCAGTATCTTAAGAATCTTAAAATTTCCCAAGATAAAAAAAAAAAAAAAGAATTTACAGTACAGAGAAAATGTATGCTTTCATATTAATCACACACATTATTTAGTACAAATTACTGCAACAATGAGGGTATTAGCCTGTGGCACATTTTTATATGAATATTTTGGGTTGTGGAACGAATCATCAGAGTTTCTTTTGTTTCTTATTTGCTTTGATATACAAGAATTCACTTTGATATATAGAGGTTTTGATTTCTTTCATGGCAGCTTTCAGCTCGTCTGTATTGTTGGGTCAGGTGTTTCTCGGCTTCATTTCCACAATACCCCATAGATTCCCCTTGGAGGTCAGGTGAGTTGGCTTGACAATCAAGTACAATAATACAGTATCATGGCCATCAAACAAGGTAGTGGTAGTTTTTGTCACTGTGGAAAGTTTTTAGCATGTGAAGGTAATCTGCATGAATATGCTTTGAACATAATAACTGTTAATAACTGTTAACAGCCAGCTCTTTCAGTGATGACCTTCTTTGACTTAACCTCCTTGTGGAGGGTGTTGATCATATGAATTATCACATACTAACCTAGACCGAGAGATGCATGGTATTTATATATACACAGGTGAACCTTTGATTGTAAATAATTTAATAATTTGGTCTGCAAGCGTTTTGCAAGACAAGCAAAATTTTGAAAATAATTTTTACCTTAAATGAGCGAGGTCTTGATATGAGTAATGTAGTACGAATGCACTTTGTCTGCCGAGCTTCACATGATCACAACAGAGCCAATGGTTCTTCTTTGTGGAAGAATCCTGTGAAACTGGAAAAGTGGGTAATCGTCTCCCATGCTCAGGCTCAGCCACTCGTATACAGTAGTTAACATCCAGACGCGTGTACGATTTACTATAACATTGTATGTGCACGCGCGCAAAGCATTTTCTTAATTTTGTGTCCAAGTGCAGTGACTGTTCTTTAGTAACTGTACTACAACAACAGCCACTGTGAAGAAAAAAAGTTTAAAAAGTCTATAGCAGTGCGGGAGATGAATTTGTTTAGAGGAGTGACTCCACTGTGAAAGTCTTACAAAGTAGCCACCATGCTTCTGCTCTCGTCTAACACCAGTAAAGTGCAGGTAATTTGTTTCATTTTTAGTTTATATTTTGTAGTAATTATTTTTATATTAATATTTTGGAACGAATCAACAGTTTTCATTATTTCTTATTCACTTTGATATACGAAGGTTTTGATATACAATAATTCGCTTTGATATACGAAGGTTTTGATATACAAGTACGCGTCCAGAAGGAATTATGCTTGCAATTTCATATATATATACAATTACAGTGTATATACAGTGATATACAAGTGTATCTTCTAGGCAGCATTTTTCCCGTTGATTATAGCTTTGCCCACTCTTGGCATTCTCTCAGTCAGCCCTTATGATCTAGTCACCTGGAATGGTTTTAAAATGATCTTGAAAGAGTTCCCAGGGTGCTGAGTACTGCTTTTCCTTCAGTCTCCAGTCCAGCTCCTCCCAAACCATCTCAATTGAATTTAGATGAGGTGATTGTGGAGGCCAGGTCATCTCTTGCCGCACACCATCACTCTGCTTCTTGTACAAATAGCTCTTACGTAACCTAGTATGTTTGGGGTTGAAAAACAAATGACGGTCCACGGTCCCCTGTTGTAGCCATGTTGGTTATTTGTGCCCATAGTTTTCAAAGCCACCAGCAAAGCACCCCACACCATCACGCATCCTCCTCCATACTTCACAGTGGGAACCACACATTCAAGAGCCGTCTGTTCACTCTTTCTACGTCTAACAAAGCCATCTGAAATTTTGACTCATTAGACCAAAGGACAAATTTCCACTGATATTATTTCCATGTTTCTTAGCATAAGCAAGTCTCTTCTGTTTGTTTTTCTGAAGTGATGGTTTCTTTGCCACATTTCGATCATGAAAGCCATACCCACAAAGTTTCCTATGAGGTGGATGTTGAAATATGTTTGTTATGAGTGTGCCAAGCAGTCATCAAAGGTAAATATAGTTACGCTGGACATTCTAAAATATAAAACTTATTCTGGGTTGTTTAACACTTACTTTGTTTACTACATAATTAAATACGTTTTCATTCATAGTTTGAATGTCTTCAGCATTAATGTACAATGTTGAAAATAATAAATAAGGTAAAAAAAAAAAAAAAAAAAAAAAGCTGTGTCCACATTTTTGACCGGTAGTGTATAGTATGTATATTCTGTACACATACACAGGAAATGATGGCCAAAAGTAATAAGACAACATATGCCATGTATTATACTGTAATTCTCCCTGTTCACAAAACATTCTAATTATTGACTGTTGTATGGCAATTAAATTTCATTCCCACTGCGTTACCGAATGTTTACAGGGATCACACCATTGACAAGTGCAATACACACAGCTTAATGAAGTTTAAATAAAGGTGTCCATCACTAAACACAATCCATATAATTAAAATCTAATTTCATGTCTGCTTCACCTCAGCGTTCCTGCCTGAATGTGATCCAGCAAGAGTGGTTCTGTGTGTCCAGTCAGAAGAAAGCATGTCCAGAGACAGTTGAGAGTTTTCTGAGCATGTGTCGTCATGTTTCACCTGCTGTTCTGACTCACGTGGCGAACATGGCTGACGGCAATGGAAACACAGCTCTGCACTACAGTGTGTCCCATTCTAACTTCAGAGTGGTGCAGAAACTGCTGGATGCAGGTACACATTTCTAGAGTCAACACAGTTTATTAATTTAAAGCTTTTTAAATTTTTGTTTTTGTTTATAGCAAGCTAAAAAAAAACATTAAAGTAACAGACAATAAGTTCATTAGGGCCAAGGATAAGAAAAATGCAGGAATAATAAAAACTTTAGCTTTACATTCATGAATACTTTTGTGTGCAGACAAGTTATAAAGATGTGCAAAATGCCATAACTTGGGCTTGGGGTTTACAATTGATGATCACATTCCATACTAGTGATCGGTCGTTCGATTTCTTTAAACGAGTCTTTAACGCTATTCTAGTAGTCTCAGAGAATGATATCGTTTTTTTCTTCTACTGGGCGTGCATAGCTTTGCAAAACCTAAAAAAGGTTATGTATAGGAAACAGAAATGAGTAGTTACCTGTGAGTCTTTTGGGATAAATCGTTCGTTCTTTTGTCACGCGACTCCCATAGACACTGTGCAGTGCAGTACACAAGAAACAGAATTTAGCGGTTCTTCTTAATGAGTCTTCTATTCCTAGTCGTTCGTTCTTTTGTCACGTGAATCCCATAGACATATCAGAGGTGGAAAGAGTACAAAAATTTTGTACTCAAGTAAAAGTACTGTTACTTCAGTGAAATTTTACTGAAGTACAAGTAAAGTTACCATTATAAAAATCTACTCAAGTAAAAGTAAAACGTAGCTCATAAAAAATTTACTCAGAGTAAACTTTACTGAGTAACTTTTTTTTTTTTTTTTTTACAGCGGGGGTGGGATGAGGCATTCTAGCGTAGTTCAAAAAAGATGAGCAGATATAAATCTCAAACTAGGGCTGCAACAACTAATCGATAAAATCGATAATTATCGATAATGAAATTCGTTGTTAACGAATGCCGTTATCGATTAGTTGGACTGCTCACATTACTGAGCGCTACCACAAGATGCACAGCCGCTCGCGCAATGGAGGTTACAGAAGCGTCTGCAGGAAAAAGCGTAAGCCTGTGGCATTATATTCCTGCCCAATTCTGAGCGTGCGGTTCGACATTTTGAGAGCAGACAAAGCACTCTATGCGCGTGCTGTGTTTGCGCGCTCAACAGCTCGATTCTGCGCGTGCAATGTCTACCCTCCTCGCTCAACATGTTCTCTGCGCACGCGCGACTCCTCGATTCTGAGCGCGTTCGACTCTGCCTTCACGCGCAAGCAACATTTATTTTCTATGCGCGCTCGACTCGACCTGTACGCTCGCTCAACTTTGTCCAGTGTTACAAAACTGCCACAAAACCAGCCAATCACAGACTTCCACACACTACTTCTGATTAGCTGTTCCTTCTCTATCAGCTGGCAATATCTGCAATAATTAATTAAAAAAAAAACTGTATTTGGCATACTCAAATGCTGTTATTTATTTATTTTTATTTTTTTAGAAAGAGACAAGTCAGCACAAGTGAGTTCATTTAAAAAATTCATCCCCCATGCACTCCACAACAAGCAGCCACTATAACAGATGCCATCCAATATAATAAGAGTACAACAATTGTTTTGCTTTTTTATTTATTTATTTATATTTTGGATATTTAGAGGAGTTTTACTGTTCGAAAACCAACTTTTGTCTTTAATTTAAGGTTTAAAATGTCAAAATTAAAGATCATTAAACTATATGTGGGTTTTGCATTTTTTAAAGTTTAATTTTATACATAACTAATACCCTGATTTATGGTTTTATATAGTTATAAGCAAAACATCAAATTAAAGAAGGATTTAGTTTTTATCCGATTAATCGAAAAAATTATCGCCCAACTAACCGATTATCAAAATAATCGTTAGTTGCAGCCCTATTTCAAACTAGTTGTTTTTAACTGAAGGAACACATATTTTACCTCTATTTCCTATCTTACCTATTCACCTATTTTACATCTATTTTAAACTGTATGGAAATGGTGGTATATGGCAGAAAGAACTAGATGCAGTCATAAACTGATGAAACAATGAGGTTTATATTGCTTTACAAAACACACACACACAACAGGAGGAGGAGGATCAGATTCAGGGTGGACCCAGGCCAAAATAATAAACAAAATGGTATTTATATTTAGTAGCTAGATTACCTGCAACAAAAAAAAAACAACACAAACAAAAATACAGGTACCTTCCCTGACTCCCTAAACCAAAAACAGTGAATAAATTCCCTCTTCCCAAAATAAATTTCAACCACACCCCTACTACTGGTGAGTGCACAAATATACAGTGAAATTATCTACAAATATATACAAAGACCAACAAAAGCAATAATCAAAGTCAATGGGAGGCAAAAAGTCACAACCAAATATCAAAACCCCAAAATCACAATCTCTTTCCTCTTTCCCGTGTCTCTCTCCGGGTTATATATGGTCGCGCAGGTTGATGACGTCACTCTCAGGGCGGAAGCGACCGTGTGGAAGGTCAGGTAGATGCCGATGTGGGGACAGTCAGAAAACCTGGAGTGGAGTCTGGAGCGGCGCGCGACCAGGACATGATACACACACGCGAAGCATTTATACAAAGCATAATATTTTTTTGCATTTTCATTCATTTGTTTTACTCAGTAGCGCATTTGATTTAAAATGTAGCAAATTACAATACTTAAAACAAAACATACTTAAGTAAAAGTAAAATTACAGATTTTAAAAAGTACTTTAAAAAGTAGAAGTACACAAAAAAACTACTCAATTACAGTAACGCGAGTAAATGTAATTCGTTACTTTCCACTTCTGGACATTATGCAGTACAATAGATTAAAAAGAACGAACGGCTCGGACTAGAATATATGAGAGGTGAGCTGCTCAGTCTGTTTATAATATGTCCTTAGCTACCCTTTAATATTTTCATCACTGGAACTATAGCCAAAATTTGTGTATGTAGACGTGCTGGGGTTTCTTTTTATTTAAATGAAATGAACTACATTAAATGACCCAAAAAGGATTTGTTTTTTTTGATTAATGAGATTCAAAGAACAGAGTCTCTAAAATGATCCAACCTTCCCACCACTATCCCATACTAGCCTTCTTAATCCAAATGTTCATTGTTTGTTGGATTAGCAGTGTTTGCTCATTATTGGTGTGTGTGTGTGTGTGTGTATGGCTGGATGTGCAGGTGTATGTAATGTAAATCAGCAGAATAAGGCTGGATACACTCCCCTCATGTTGGCTGCTTTGGCTGCTGTAGAAACCAAGGAGGACATGAGTGTGGTGGAGACGCTGTTCAGGAAGGGAGACGTCAATGCCAAGGCCATTCAGGTGTTGTGTCTGTCTCTGTGCAGTGTAAATGTGCCCACTGTATGTGTGTGTATGTATACTATTCTTCTAATATTGCAGGCTGGTCAGACGGCTCTCATGCTGGCAGTCAGTCATGGACGTGCCGACATGGTGAAAGTTCTCTTAGCTTTAGGGTCAAAGGTCAATGTTCAGGATGATGAGGGCTCTACGGCTCTCATGTGTGCCAGTGAGCATGGCCACGTTGATATCGTCCGTCTATTGCTGGCTCAGCCGGGCTGTGATGCCACTCTTGGCGACAATGTAAGTTTCTATGCTTTCAGGGAACATAAACTTTATTATTAAACATTGTTGTTACAGTCTTTGATGGATGTATCTGTGTGTTTGTTAGGATGACAGCACAGCAATGTTGATAGCCCTGGATGCTGGCCACAATGAGATTGCCATGCTCTTGTATGCTCATATAAACTATGGCATGGGTCAGTCATTGGTAGGATAATTTATTATTTTTTGATTATCGATTGTGATTCTGTTCCATAGTGGCAAATGATACTTGTAACTTTTGTTCCTTGAACATTTCATCTTTGTACACGTGCTTTCAGGCTATGTCTCGAAGCTGGACACCATCTGATGCAACTCCAGGTCTTTTTAATTGAATATTTATTTTTAAAGTCAAGTTATGAAGACGCTCCAGATAAAGCAAGTCCTAGATCACAGTATTTACATGTACGCCAATGATAGTATAATAATCTGACTGTTGAACTGACTGTAAGTCCAGGTCAAATATTGCTCCATTATTTTCCATTTGCAAATCTAATATTCCTGCATCAGTATATGATAGATGTGAGGTTGTCTCAAATACACCTATAGTGTATTATTTACTGTACACATATTTATTAATTTGCTTTTCATTTGTGACAGAAATTATATAAAATTATTGCAGTGGATTAAAAAAAAAAACAAGTTATAGTTGCATTTTACCAACTGTATAGATATTTAAGCAATATAACATGAGACGACTGCATCATGGCCATGCTGATATCTAGCAAAACAGCACAAGCTTGATTGTGATATTGCTTTTATACAACAGATCTGCATACACCATTTATTATCAAGAGATTATGATTTGTTTGTTCATGTAACCAGGTACAGTATTTTACTCTGCCATCACATATCCTTCCATGACTGGCGGAACTAGTGACCGACAGCTAACATATTTTAATTTTTAAGGAATTAAAGTAGTTTTAAACTCGTACCGGTATTACTTAACCAAGAGATGAGGAAAATAAACAATAAAGGTTACGGATATTTCTGTAAATCACATAAGTTTCTCTTTATATTTCCACGTAACTTCTGTGCTCCAGGGTTGAATTCAAAATAGTTACATAGAAAGCTAATGCGCTATGTGGGTGTACAGTCCTAAGGTTATGTAGTGCCCTTGATTATGGGTCAGGAAGTGGTTTGGGAATCAGCGTTGTGTTAGAAGCTCATTATCTTTGTAGCTCAACTTGGGTGTAAATAAAACAAAATTGGGGACATTCGGAATGAGTTAGAACCAATTATTACTGACCTTTTTGTAATGGATATTAGAAGACCTGTGACAAAGAATGATGCATATAGTTAAACATCCCAGTGCTGTTATCGGTTATTATTACAACTCGAAGCCTAGAGACTTCCTCTAGAAGAGCCAGAAAACTGCATGCTGTCTGTAATTTACTGTATTTCTGTCAAATATTAATCAAATAATTAGAGGATATTTCAAGTACAAGCACACAAGCTATGCAATGTAAAATGTTAAGTGACATCATGAAATTAAAAGCTGAGTTTGAACAGCAGCCTTTCTCACTATATTTTATTATATGACTATATCTTTCACAAGTCATTATAAATTATAATTTTTAGATCATTCAGATTATAAATTTTATGATGAAGTAGGCTAATGGATTTAGATTTTTGTTCTTTTATTGCATGTTTTATGTGCAACGTGATGCACATGGTTTATAGCATGCTATTAATAAAGTTTAAAATCAAGAGGCCAGCAAACAATTTTGCCTTAATAAATATTATAGCATATATTATAGCATACTTGTATATTTATATCTTATATACTTATATCATACACTTATATATACTTATCATACATATTATACATATTATACATATGTATGAAACAGAAAACAAGCAACCAAGAACCAAGAAACGGCTTAGAAGTCAACTGTTTAATGACTTTGAGTCTGAAAAAATGGGGGTAGTATGTAACAAAAGGCTGAAACCCTTAACCAGTTTATGCAATGTTTGTGTTAAACCCCTTTAATCTAAAATGAACATCTGACTTTTGTATTTAAATTCAACGTAGTGGTGTACCAAGGCAAATCTCGGAAAATTGTCACTGATTACATATATTGTGCATGACAATATACAATGCACATTAGCATTGATCTCTTTGCTGCCTCTTCTGTAGTCCGTGATTGTAAACCCTGTCAGAGATTGTTTGTATACTCAGGACAGAACATTACTCAGCTAATAAAGTAATTCCTCTTTCACTTTGTATTTCCATTTTGCCTGCCGGATGCTGTTGTTGAGTTTCTGTCCTGATGCTTTATGTAGATCTGTGTATCACCAAAAAATCTTTGCACTTTCTTCGCAAAACATTGTATGTGGGTGCGGGCATTTTCTGTTTGTTTTTGTAGTCCCGAAATTTAAGAATTGCTATATGATATGATTTACCAATTTTTGCCCTTTTTATTGCCATGCATGGTCGTTTGATTAATCTACGTGTAATGGTGATCCAATGTATCTCATCCTCTTTAAGATATCATGCTGTCTGTCCTTATCACTTTTTGCAGATTGGAATAAATAAAATGACCGTCAGCGATTGAAGCAACATGTTGGTTACAGATTTACTTACTGTGTGCTACTTCCTTGCATGCTCCAGGATGTGATAATGGTGGGAAATTCTCTTGGCAAAAATTGGCATTTGTTTGCAAAGATGATTTCAGAGAGCAAGATTTGGAAATCATTTAATGTCTCTTTGCACGAATTGTGATTGAGAACATACATACTTCCTTTCATGAGGTCTGTGCAATGAACTATGCAATGCCTTTTGGTTCTGTAGCCAAATCTGAGAATTTAACATGTAACCAGCTCTCTGTGAATGCAGGGAAACAGCTCTCCTGCTGCATATTTGGTAATGACTTTGGGCCAACTTGTTGTCCAGTGACTGATCCGTAGTCAGGTAGTGGTCAGTGTGACTGCCGGTAAGTGCATCAATTTTCATGCACTGTAAAAAATTTGGAGTAGGATTTACTTGAAAAAAGCTTGGAAACAATTTTCACTCAGAAAAGACAAGTAAAATTACAAGAATTAGCAAAGTAAAAACCACACCATAACTTAAGAATTAATTAAAGTTTATAAAAGTTAAGTTTACTTGGGAATTTCCAGTAAATATTATTGATGTTTGTTCATAAATATATTATGATTTATTGCACTTTTTTTACACAAGAGTCCTACTTATTTTTTTTTTATCATGAGTAATCTTTACTTTAAATATTATTTAAATATTACTTAATTTGCGATGTAGTATTACTACTGATGTTTTCAATAAAAAGACAAAATAGAATTTGTTTGTAAAATGTACTTAAATTATACTATCTTTATTTACAATCACAAAAAATCTTTTTTTACAGTGTGCTGTCCCTGTTTTTTCTTTCCCCTGGACACAAACATCCTTCAGAACTCCAATTGTAAAAGAGTGGTTTCAAACATGAGGAATCATTTGTACACATGATCTGGACACCACATTGCACACCATAATCAAAGCCAAAGATGGTCTAATGAAATATTAGACTTTTTTTTAACAGGGCAGTGTAGCTGGTTTTATGACCAAGTAGCTGTGTTCAGCTAATATAACTCTTTGTGTCTCTTGTGTTCTACAAATTGAACCATGTAGGACATTACAAAGTCTATTATCAGTATTTTTTATTTAAGATACCTTTGGTAAGAACTTTGGGTTGGTAGGAACTTTCAGTTTTATCAGCCACAATCTAGTCATCGGTACATGCTGGCTGCAAGCTTTTCGACCAAGTCAAGCAGTTTTTTCAACCCTTGCTTCAGTGACTGACAGCCAAAAATGTCTACTGTTATTCTCATCACTGCTTAATGTCTGGGTCCACAAGGGAAACATATTAAGGGATTTTGACTCATGTGGGGAGATTGCATATCTGGCTCATGGGAAGTGTGCTGGATGGAGATTGCATAGCTTCTTCCAGAACAATGTTATAAACCCAGCGCTTCCAATGCATGTGGCTATTGTGCTATGGTTCTAGCACTCAAGAATTGACATGCTATAGACATCAGTCTGTCCAATGGATCAATGAGCCAATCCCACAGGCACAGTTAATCTGACCAGGGGCATTACACATTTTCAGCTTGTTTATGATGATGAGTCTGCCTGGGAAAGGATACCCCAGATGTTCTAACCACTAGCAAGAGAAGTCTGTGCAAAGCTGTTGTTGGTGAGCCCAGTTATGAAATCTCCATGTAAGATGGAGAATGATTTTTTAATCTTCTTTTATGCTGGCAATGACATTGTTGTCAGATTGGCTCAAGATGTGTCAGCTTAAAAAAAAACTCATAGAAAGAACTCAGAAAGGAACACTGAGTGGTCCTCAGAAAGGACCACTCAGACTGCCACAGGAAGTGAGGTTATCGTGGGATAAGGGGTTCTTCCTTTCCTAATGGTTTGTCAACAGCATCAGGACATAACCAAACTTCAACTAAGGGTCAATACTAAACCATTTCACCTTGTAGACCTCTGCATTATACGGAAAAGAATTGCACAAATCAGAAGCATGAAATGTGCCTGTGAAGCTATACAGTACAGTAAACATACATAGCATTATAAATTAACTGTGGGTTATTCTGGAGCATTTCATATTGTGATTGAGTTTTTTTATTTATTTATTTATTTTTTTTACTAATTTCACTGCTGTACAAAGTTCCATTTTTTGCGCTTCCCCAAAGTCAGGGCTTCAGCGGGGAGACCTGAGGTAATGCAAATGTTAACATTATTCAGAATTTTTTTTTTTTTCACTGCATGCTCTGTGTCCATGTTGCCATATCTAAATCCGGCACTTGGTTAGCTGCAGACTCAATCTACTTTAAAGATTTCCTTAATCTTAACCTTGCGGAGTTTATCATCACAGCTTTTGGCAACAGCGCATTAAAAAGCTAAAACCATTTGGATGGTAAATTCAGTAACATCTGCCACACATTGCACACTGTCTGTGAGGAAGGTGGACACATTTTAGATAGTCTCCTCTTTGGTTGATGCCCATCAGAACCCCTGTGCCACCCAATTCATTCTTTTAGTCCTCAGCGGGTCTCTGTCTGTCTATTCCCACTGGGCTCAAATATCTGTTATTAAAAAGGCAATCGTAATGAAACTGTGCCTTAGAAATGTGAGTACATGAAGGACTCATTCAACAAACCAGTTGAAAGAACTCGTATTAAGCATATGAAGTATAATAAAGTATTCTAAACGTTGGAACTACCATCATCATACAATTTATTATTAACATTTATGCAGCTAATCAGTCAATCATGTGGTAGCAGCTAACAGTAAAGAGCTTTAGTTAATGTCCACATCAAATATGAAGAAAGGCTGTAATCTCTTTGACTTTAATTGTGACATGGATGTTGGTACCACACTGGCTGGTGTAAATATTTCAGAAACTGGCCGAGTTTTTCGCACACAATAGTGTGTAGAGTTTACATACTGTACTGTAATGGTATGGGAAACAAAAAAATATTGCTTGAGTGGCAGTTATGTGGATGGAAATGCCATATTGAAAAGAAAGATCAAAAGAAAATTGGTTTGAGCTACGCGGAAGGATAAAGTAACTGAAAATAGTGGAAGATCACATTGTGTTCCCCGGGAGCCTGAGCCTGCCATGGGCAAAATCACATCCAAACTAGACAGCTGACTGTTAAAAAAGTAAGTTAGCATAGCCTTTTTCTAGTCTTCAGCTGACCCTTTTCTACAAACACATGATCATGATAGCTTTATATTCCCTTTCTTAAGTAAGAGCAATGTTTTATCTGATGTAGACTTCTGTTATTGTAGCCTTCAGGTTTAAAGCGTTATAGGTTTTAAGATCCTTTTCAGCTTACCAGACCAATATGCGATATTCAAACCAGCTCTTCTAGTGCCAGAAACCATGCCTGGGTCAAAGCCACAAGGTCACATTTCCCCCTCATTGTGATATTTGATGTGAACAGTAGCGGAAACGCTTGAACTGTGCCTGCATGTAGTTTGAAGCATTGTCCTGTTAAAACACGAGTTCCTGGTTGGATAACTGCATAAATAACAACTGTACAGGTTGTCCTAATAAAGTGGATGATGAATGTACCTTTCACCTTCACTTCCTACCAGAGGAATAATTAAATGATTTGAGATAGAGGATTTCTCACACGAGCTGGGCTCTAAGCTCACAGGGGCTGGGTTAATGCCAGAATTGAAAAAGAAACGTTTACAGCATATAACTGTAGCAAAGTCACAAGATTGTGATGCATAAAAAAGGAAATATTATCATACTAGTTGGATGGCCGCCTATGGATAAATCAATGCTCTGAGCAGTCAGTTGTCAAGAAGCTGACTTTTCATGGGGGTTGAACCAATAGGCCAAATTGTGGTCAACCGGTTCATCCGTTTGAGTACAATGACTCTTGTCACGCATAAAAGAAAGACAAAAGAATTATACAGTGTTCGCAGGATTCATGTGCCCATTAGCATGGGATACAAATTGCAAATTGGGAACACCAATTAGCCTTCTCTGCATGTCTGGAGTACCTGGAGGAAATCCACCAAGCACAAGTAGAACGTGCAAAATCCACACACACAGCCCCAAATTGGGAATCGAACCTTTGACCGTAAAGGTCACAATATCTCAACCAAGTTGACAATCTCAGTGTTTTGTGGACCTGAATGTATTGTAGCACTTCATGCAACCTGCTGTGAACCCGTTCGTAAGCAAGCACAGCATTATCCACCTATCTTCAACAATCGATAACTCAAAAACGTGTAATCAATTTCTAATTCAGTATAACTGAAAACATTACAGTGTACTAAATGCTGGTGAAATTAAATGATGTCTTACCATTAGGAGCTTGTATTACATTTCCAAATATTAATAAAAAAAATATATGGATCCAGAAATTTTTCTGCTTGACAATAAAAGCCTGAGGTTTACTTATTCTCTCATAATACTGCTTTCCTTATTAGCAGTAATTACCATTACTGTTTTACCGGTTATGGTACAATTCTCTGATATTAATGGTAAAGTTTTATTCATTTTTATTTGAAAACAACCCTGACACAGTGCAAGTCAATGGAAAGCTTCACTTGACTGCTGTTCAGGAATGACCCTGAAGACTGCGACTCACTGAATGTGGCACTATGTTGTCATTAAATTCATAATCAAAGCATTATCCATTCACCCAGACATATTTGCAGGTTCAGTTGAACTTGAAAATGTGGTGAACCAACATAGAATGGACCTAGGCCTTAGATCCTTTTCATAAATATTTGTTTGTGATAACTATTTTTCCTCTATCTGAAAGTGTTTTATGGCTCATAAAGGTACAGTCTGAATTCTGTATTTCTATTTTTTGGTGGTGTGTGTGAGTGTCGGTGTGTGCATGGATGTGTGTGCGTAGTGAATGCTATAGAGTGTTACAGCTCTGCAGGCAGTAAAACGTGCTGTTGCCATGGCAACTGAATGAAATGTTTTACAGAAATGCCCCAATCAGGGTATAAAGTACGAATATGAATTTTATTATTATGACCGCATTTTACTGTATCATACAGATTGCCATATTGGTGCTGCTTGGATGGCTAACTGTTAACATTAACATTATTTTTGAAATATGGCTGGATTAATATTTGATAAGTGAAACCCGTGCTCTGTTCTTAGTGCTACAACTGTTGCCATGGCAAAATTGCAATTAAAAAATGTTCCCACTTGGGAAGCTGCCTCAGGGTTTCTGCAGATGAGACAATAATGTTCTTAAGGACAATTAAAGGTAATGTACTTTATCACACTGGTTTGTATAGTAAAAGCAGATTTGTAATAAATGAAAGAAATAACACTGATTATGGGTGACGGTGTAACAGTATGAAGAATACTGAGGTGAAAGTTAGAAGTGTATCACATCAGATAATGTAAAGTTAAAACACCTTGTACTGATTTGGTTGGGTGTTTTCTCACTTGTTGACAGAGCTTAATGTGCCACAGAGACCAGTTCTTCTCTAGTGAGGAGCTATTTTTTTTATAAAGTGGGGACAACTTCACCAAATATTACCAAAAGTGTTGAGATAATAAAGTGAGGAGAGAGAGAGTGTGTGTGTGTGTGTGTTTTGGATCATCGTCCTGCTACGTAACCCAACTGATAGTGACCAGACATTCCGCTTCATGATTGTCTGGTGGAGTTGTCCAGGTTCTGAAGCTGCTTTGTAGACCGAGACCATCACACTTTCACCACCATGTTTGATTGTTGGTATGATGTTCTTTCTATAAAATGTTCTGTTAGTTTTATGCCAGATGCCTTGGGACAAAAACATTTCAAAAAGTTCAACTTTGTTTCATCAGTCCACAGAATATATAACCAAACATCTTGGTGATGAGACTTTGTGTTCTTTTTGGTCAGCAGTTGCTTTTACCTTGGAATTCTCCCATGGATACCATTTTTGACCAGTCTCTTTCGTTTATTATTATCATAACTGACCTTAACTGAGCTAAGTGAAGCCTGCAGGTCTTTAGATGTTGTTCTGTCTTTGTTTGTAAGCTCCTGGATGCGTCATCCTTGTGCTATTGGAGTCATTTTGGTAGGCCAGTATGAAGGTTCACCTTCATGTTTCATGTTTTCTTCATTTGTGAATAATGCCTCTCACTGTGGTTTGCTGGAGTCCCAACGCCTTAGAAATTGCTTTGTTGAGCATTTATTTAAGGAAAATGACAATGTATCCAAATAAAAAAGATACTGTGTTTGCAGATCTTAAATAATGCAAAGAAATGTTATTTTTAAGCATGTTATTGATATTTTAAGTAAGGAGAGCTTAGAAATCAGTATTTAGTGGAATAACTCTAATGAATAAAGAGAGAAAGAGAGAGAGAGAGAGAGACGTGTGAAAGTTAACACAGTCTAGGGAAAATATCAGAAAACAGTTCACAAGTCTCTCATATTACTGTTGGGTAACTTTATGCCACTCTTGGCACAAAATTAAAGCAGCTCAGCTTTGTTTGATGGCTTGTGGACATCCATCTTCTTCTCGACCACTCCACGTCTCTGTTTACCTATAAGATGACAAAGTGTTGGCCAAAGCTGAAAATTGGACTCATCAAAGAGAATGAGCTTACTCTAGTTCTCTATGGTCCAATTCCTGTGGTCCTTTGCAAACCTCAGCCATGCCTCAAGGAGCGTGTTTCAAACTGTTCTCTCCATGCATTTTCCAACTTAATTTTGCCACCGTGTTTGAAGGACACTTGATGTCATCTGACAGTGGTTGATTGACATTAGCATGAGTTTGTGGACATCCTAATCAGTAGAGATTAATTTTCAGCTTCAGCCAATATGTAGCATTGTTGTCTCTAATGTCTGCTGACCAGAGGTGGAAAGAGTACTAAAATTTTGTACTCAAATAAAAGTACTGTTACTTCAGTGAAATTTTCCTGAAGTACAAGTAAAGGTACCATTATAAAAATCTACTCAAGTAAAAGTAAAAGAGTAAACGTTACTGAGTTTTATTTATTTATTTTTTTTAAACAGCGGGGTGGGATGAGGCATTCCAGCGTAGTTCAAAAAAGATGAGCAGATATAAATCTCAAAGTTGTTGTTTTTAACAGAAGGAACACCTTTGCATAATAAAGCTGTTGTCTTTCTTGTGCTTGAAAATCAAAGTGCTCACTTAAATATGGCGTTACGTCCCAGTCTAGTGTTGGGCCGTACAGCAAAAGAATGGTTCAGGGTTCTATTATAAACTGTATGGAAATGGTGGTATATGGCAGAAAGAACTAGATCCAGTCATTAAATGATGAAATAATGAGGTTTGTATTGCTTACAAACACACACACACTAAATTGTATTCATATTTAGTAGCTAGATTACCTGCAAAAAAAACCATACACAAACCAAAATACAGGTACTTTCCCCTAACTCCCTAAACCAAAAACAGTGAATAAATTCCCTCTTCCCAAAATAAATGGCAGCCACACCCCTACTACTGGTGAGTGCACAAACGTACAGTGAAATTATCTACAAATATATACAAAGACCAACCAAAGCAATAACCAAAGTCAATGGGAAGCAAAAAGTCACAACCAAATATCAAAACGCCAAAATCTCTTTCTTCTTTCCCGCGTCTCTCTCCGGTTTATATATGGTCGCGCTGGTTGATGACGTCACTCTCAGTGCGGAAGCGACCGTGTGGAAGGTCATGTACATGCCGATGTGGGGACAGTCAGAAAACCTGAAGTGGAGTCTGGAGCGGCGCGCGACCAGGACACGATACACACACGTGAGCGCAACAAAGCATTTTATACAAAGCATATTTGCATTTTTCATTCATTTGTTTTACTCAGTAGCGCATATGATTTAAAATGTAGCAAATTACAATACTTCAAACAAAACATACTTAAGTAAAAGTAAAATTACAGATTTTAAAAAGTACTTTAAAAAGTAGAAATACACAAAAAAAACCTACTCAATTACAGTAACGCGAGTAAATGTAATTCGTTACGTTCCACCTCTGCTGCTGACCTAGTTAATCCTTGCCATCTTTGAAATATTTTTTTTTTCTCCTCATGCAAAATGCTTCTTTTCAACTCAATAGATTATTATTTTTTAATAATAGTAAATTACCTCTGAGTTACAGTACTAGTAGCACTGTTTTATCCAGCAGATGAATTTGTACATTTCCTTATTAATTTGGGTTTGATTCAGGTGATCCTGTACGTTATAAAGCCAAATTCCAACTCAGCTTGCGTGACACCTGAATGGCAGCATCTTTGTAAAGATGCTGATTCAAGAATAATTTGTAGTCGTCTCCTAATTTTTCAAAAACATGTGGGGATAACGTTTTATGGTCTGGTGAAACCAAAGTTGGAACTACTCTCTATGTCTTCTTGGAATAGTGAATTTTGACACCTTCACTTCTGCCATCTGAGGGTTGTTGTTGATGTCATGGCCTCTGTTTCTGTTGTTTTCTATCTTTTTTTTCCAGGTCATTCCAAATTGCCTATGCCCAGTGCCCAATATAAATGGCTCTGACATTTTGTTCTCTTTCCTCAGCTTGCATCTCTCCCATATAAAGCTCTCTTTTCTTTGGATTAGTTTATCCTTTCTTACCACATACGGCATCTTCACAGATGAAAACCTGGGCTCAAACCAAGAGTAGACTTCCAGAACTCTTTCTTTCTTTCTTTCTTTCTTTCTTTCTTTCTTTCAAAAAACAGCCTAAATGTATGTCTTCCTCGATTCCTGTGAGGGAGGATCGGAGGGAACGTGGTTCAGTGCCGGTGTGATTAGAGCTGAGAGGATAGTGGGTGCTGGGCCATTTTTAGCTTTGAAGGTGAGCATTGGTGTTTTGAATTGAATGCGGCCAGCTACAGGAAGCTAGTGCAGGGAGCAGAGAAGTGGGGTGGTATGGAAGAATTTTTGCATCAGCTGAAGGGGACGAATGGTGCACGAAGGCAGTAGTCAAGTCTTGAAATAACAAGGGCCTGACCAAGGACCTGAGTAGCCTACTGTATGTGGAGAGAAAAAGACAACTTTTTCTGATATTGTAAAGAAGAAATTGACAGGTGCGAATAAGGTTAGCAATATGTGGGGAAAAAATCACAGTTTATTGTCCAGAGTTACCCAGAGGTTGCCAGTAGTGACTGAAGGAGTGATCCGATTGTTGTCCACGGAGATCATAAGATCCTGATGGGGGTTGAATCATCTGGGATAAACAGCAGTTTGGTTTTACTGAGATTAATTTTCAGTTGATAAACTGCCATCCACGATAAGAGGTCTGCCAGGCATGCTGAGATCTGGGCGAAAACCTCAGTGTCTGAGGGAGGAAATCAGAGAATGAGTTGAGTGTCATCTGCATAACAATAGTATAAAGTATGACTTGACCAAGAGTCCGGGTATAGAGGGAGAACAGAAGAGAACCAAATTCTGAGCCTTGTGGGACACAAGTGGAGTAGATGTGGATCCCCTTCCATGTCACCTCATACGACTGATCTTCTAGGTAGGAAGCAAATGATTGCCATGGGCTATCCATGTACTTATGTACTTGACTGTACATTTACATAAATTACGCACACTACACCACAATAGAATAATTGGGGCATTGGTGGCTCAGTGGTAGGTTTCTCACCTGCCATGTGGAAGGCCTGTGTTAGATTCTGACCCAGTGCCAAAACCCCAGTCATTGCATGCAGTGCTGGTCCCAAGCCCAGATAAAATGGGAGGGTTGTGTCAGGAAGGGCATCCGGCGTAAGACCTGAGCCAAGTTGTGTGCGGATTGATTGGTCTGCTGTGGCGACCGCTTGATGGGAGCAGCTCAACAACAACCACAATAAAATGGTAAAACTAGTTGTTTGATGTGTTTTGTTAATTTATAAAATAATACTACTACTACTACTAATAATAATAAAGTAATAAAGTAAAATAAAGCCAGAAATATATACAGGGATTGGACAATGAAACTAAAATACTGGCAAATTTAGTGTTGGAGGTTTCATGTCTAAATTTCACCAGCCTGGTGACCAATCTTCATTGATTGCACATTTCACCAGTAAGAGCAGAGTGTGAAGGTTTAATTAGCAAAGTAATAGCACAGTTTTGCTTTAAATATTGCAATGCACACAACATTATGGGTGACATCAGAGTTCAAAAGCAGACAAATTGTTGGTGCGTGTCTTGCTGGCACATCTGTGACCAAGACAGCAAGTCTTTGTAATCTACGGTATCAAGAGCCATGGTATCCAGATAATGTCACCATACCACCAAGAAGGACGAACCACATGCAACAGGAGTAACTTTGGACACCAGAGGAAGCTGTCTGAAAGGGATATCCGGGTGCTAACCTAGATTGTATCCAAAAAACATAAAACCACAGCTGCCCAACGAACTGCAGAATTAAATGTGCACCTCAACTCTCCTGTTTCCACCAAAACTGTTCGTCGGGAGCTCCACAGGGTCAATGTCCATGGCCGGGCTATTTTGGTCACTCGTGCCAATGCCAAACTTCTCTTTCAGTGGTGCCAGCAACGAAAATCTTGGGCTGTGGACAATGTGAAGCATGTACTGTATTGTTCTCTGATGAGTCCACCTTCACTGTCTTTCCTTTCCCACATCCGGGAGAGTTTTGGTGTGGAGAAGCCCCAAAGAAGTGTAGCCCCCAGAGTGAAGCAATGCGGGTGGATCAGTGATGGTTTCGGCTGCAATATCATTGCATTCCCTAGGCCCAATACTTGTGCTAGATGGGCACGTCACTGCCAAGGACTACCAAACAATTCGGAGAGACCATGTACCCCCAATGGTTCAAACATTGTATGCTGAAGGTGGTGCCGTTGATAATGCCCCAATACACACAGCAAGACTGGTGACGGAGTGGTTTGATGAACATGAAAGTGAAGTTGAACATCTCCCATAGCCTACACAGTCACCAGATCTAAATATTATTGAGCCACTTTGGAGGAGCAAGTCAGGAAAAGCTTTTCTCCACCAGCATCACGTAGTGACCTGGCCCCTATTCTGCAAGAAGAATGATTCA
The DNA here is from genome assembly GCA_030347435.1 of Clarias fuscus. Taxonomy (NCBI): domain Eukaryota; kingdom Metazoa; phylum Chordata; class Actinopteri; order Siluriformes; family Clariidae; genus Clarias; species Clarias fuscus. The sequence goes on along the minus strand of CM059212.1, from coordinate 12,769,820 downwards.
GAATTTATCTATTCACTGTGCAGGACTTGTGTCTGTCATTCCCAAGACGAACTGATGCTGTATTGGCCGCAAAAGGAGGCCCTACACCATACTAATGAATTATTGTGGTCTAAAACCAGGTGTTTCAGTTTCATTGTCCAACCTCTTTATATATATATATATATATATATATATATATATATATATATAGAAATTGAGGATCTGCAAATTATCACCAGAAGCATCCAGGTAATTACACAGACACACAACAATATCATGTAAATTTGCTGAAAAAGTGAATTGAACAACTTGGGTCTAAGCTCAGAGCCTAGACCCAGCATAGACCCAGGAACTGTAAAAAATAATAGATGTCTTCTCTGATCATGTGTCCGACCCTGTTGGGAACGACTGGTGTCCTGCCTTGGGTAATTGTAAAGCAACACCCTTACCAAGTCCCACAGGTGCGCCTAAGGGCTACTGACAAGAAAGTGGCAAGGATACTGCAGGATGGAGTCATCAAGGAACTGCGAGCCCCTGGTTGAGCCCAATTGTGGTGGTGGCCGAGCCTGACAATACTCTCTACCTACGAAACTTCAGTAGCCCAACCAGATCTCAAAGTTGAAAAGCTATGACCACCTATGAGTGGATGATTATATCTAGTGGCTATGAAGAGCCTGCTTTTACTGCATTACTGATCATTCTTTGTAAGGTCTTCCCTTAGCCTTTCCCCTATCAAAAAAAAATGACAGCAGGAGGGGATGCAGTGGATGTAGAAAAAACTGCAAACCTAGAGCATGCTCTCACCAGCTCGTCTGTTCTTGTAAACCCCAGCTTTGACTGGCCTTTCTCATCCACACCAACGCCTCTGATATAGGCATAGGAATGGTCCTGTGGGGTGTTGAAGAACTAAAGTACTCTCTCAGTGGATGGCAAGAGCTTAGGACATCAACTCATGCATAAACCACTGGTTTCTCTCAGTCCAGGATTTCTCTTTCCAGGTGAAGCATTAAGCAGGGTTACACGCTACACTGCAATGCTGATGGCCTCTCGCAGAGGTCATGCCCTGTGGGTTACGGTGCACTGTGGTAAAGGGTGCATAAAGAAGACATTGCCCCTTGTTTAACCACCTGCATGGTGCTGAATGGGTGCTGTCCATATTGTTGAAGAATCATAGATATGAGATGGGGCGGTTGGATAGTAATGTTCATCTACCATTCTGGATGCAACCAGCACCTATAAAAGGGCACCAGCAACAGACAGAGAGGTAAGCTTTTCTGTCGAACTATTACTAATACTTGTGTGTCTTTATCTATGCAGACAGTGCTGATAAAGCCTTGCACCTATGTACTGCTAGAATGAACACGGTAAGGACTTCTTAACAAGCTGATTCTGCCTCAGTCTGGTCTGTGATCACTGCCAGAGGCAAAAATACAATTGTGTTTCGTGTCACTTATGGACCTAATTGTATTATAGTACAATCAAATATGTTGGTTGAAAGAGAGAATATGATATGATAAACAAATGCTTTGAAGGTCAAAACCAAAATGTAAATAGTAAAATAATCTCGCAAAATCTAATTAGGGACAAGTATTCAATGATTAAATAATCATTAAATTAGGTTTTACTGTAAGTATAGTTGAGGAACAATGACTTAAGATTTTTTTATTTTTATCCCTGTCCCACACAGTAATAACAATAGTAAGGGATGTTAATAAAGCTTGATGTACTTGATTGATAAGATATATGATAAATGAAACAATCCATTGTAAGGGTAACTACTAGTGTGCACAGTATAATTAACAGAAACTGGAAAGCGCTGCTCATTTGCTGCAGTCAGTGACCTTGGGAACAAAAGAATATTTGTGATTGGGCAGCAGAGTACCCAAATCCCATTTTTCTTTTTTGAGGTAAAGTAGCAAAACACATATAATGATGTTGTTGCCTGTTAATACTATGAAATATCTTACATAATGTTTTCCTGCCAGTGCTACCTAAATTGGAGTAGGAAGATCCTTTTTGAGTTCAGTTATAATGTACATTTGTGACTCTTTGATTTGAAAGCAATAGCTGTCATTCTACTATGGCATGAATAGGCAGACACACAGACAAGAGCTCTCCCATACTGCCGAGTGTGTGTACGAATCCCCATGAAGCACTTTCCGTCCCTCTTTTTTTTTAACCAGCACAACATGGCCCAAAAAGGAGCCTACTACTTTAAAAGTACAATGTTAAAAAAGGGAGTGAGAACAAGCAAGGAGAGGGGGAGGACAGAAAAAAGAAAAATCAGATTGCGACAGTCAATATTAAAACATGCAGTGAGAGAGAGAGAGAGAGAGAGAGACAGAGAGAGGGGAGAAACAGAGAGGAAACCAAGGTCCAGGCCTTTCCACAGAGACGACGAGAAAGAAAAAGACAATTCACGGCAGTTATCTTTCTCTCCCTCCTTCTCTCTCTGTCTCTCTCTGTCTCTCTCTCTCTCCCTCTCCCTCTTTCTCTTTCTCTCTCTCTCTCATCAGCCCCGCGTCAATTGATTTGTGTATGAACAGCTGGGCGCTTTTTCGCCCCCCTCTCTGCCTGTGTGTTCTGAATGATCAGCTGATGAAGAGACTGAGTGCACGCTGCAATGCTGGGTTGCTAATTCTCTCGCCTGCAGACAAGCGGCAGCCTGGAGACCACAGCCAGGTAAAAAAAATCCTTCCTTTCTCTCTTTCTCACCCTTTCTTGCTCGCTCTCCATCCTCAGAGCATGTCATCATGCCAGGTTTCAGCACACGGTCATACAATGGAGAGAGAGGGAGAGAGAGAGGGGAAGAGTGTGTGGCATGTGTAGGTGTGAGCTGTGTCTGACAACTAGGGAATATTGGCCAGGCGAATTGGGTGTTGTGTAGATCCTGGCATTTTTTTTTTCTTTTTTCTCCTGGAGGTTACAAGGACAGCACAGCGCATGTATGCATAAAGGCAGGAGGAGGAGACAAACTGACACATACACATATATGAACGCTTGTCCGGCCACATTGCTGTATATTGTAGATAGTAAAAATGAGGGCTTCTTTGGTGTGCTTATGTTCAGTTTCTGTTTCTCTGCAAATATCCAAGTGCGTGTGTGTGTGTGTGTGTGTGTGTGTGTGTGTGTGTGTGTGTGTGTGTGTGTGTGTGTGTGTGGATGCGTATGCAAACACATATGCATGTCTGCATTCCATTATAATTCCTCTGATTATTAGGCCTCCAGACCCATGGTCCCCTAGGGAGAGTAAATGTTTTCCATGTGTGGTGTGTGTGTGTGTGTGTGTGTGTGTGTGTGTGTGTGTGTGTGTGTGTGTGTGTGTTTCATATTTATATTTGGTGTGAGTGTGACTTAGACATCAATAGCTGGCACTGCCTGTGGAGCAGCTTATTCAGAATTCATATTTTCTTCATTCTCTTGCCTCTCTCTGCCAGCAGAACAGGGCTGCGGCATGCATATCACTGCACTTTAATTGCCTTTGTGTAGAACACAGTCTCGGCAGTGAACACGCACACACACACACACACACGCACACGCACATGCACGCGCACACGCACACGCGCACGCGCACACACACACACACACACATACACACACACACACACACACACACACACACACACACCCCTCCTTCTCCTGTAGCCATGAAGAAAAAAATATACAAGGAAACATGACAGCTTTTTATATTAACTATTAGCTAGCAGGCTGCAGTCAGTTTTGGCAAAGTATCACACTTTCAAATTTTTCACCATTTTGGATAAGCAAGCAGTGCAGTATTGCTGTAACTGCCAGCATGTTAATCTATTTTTAAATACAGACAGCAGCATTATCAATTTACATTAAACAACCTTTCATAAAACACTTTAAATGATTCTTCACATTAACGAGTATTAAATATGAAATTACATACTGTATTTTCACTCAAAAAAAGTGAAAATAGTGAACTAGCAAGGAATTCGTTTAAGTTATTTTTAATTACAGGGGCTTTCTTGTAACTAACTATTTTAACTTCATTCAATTATAGTGTTTTTTTGTTTGCTGTCACCTGGTTGAACTGAACGTGCCTGCGCTGATGTGGGTCGAGTGCCACAACAGGTTGTGGGAGGTTTCAAATCTGCTGGCATGGTGGTGTTTTGAGATCCACTTTCATCCAAAGTTTCACTGCCAATCATGCAATAAAAATGATTCATATACTGTATATGAATAGCGATATACATATACGCGCTATTTGTCATTTTATTTCAATGTAAATTACCTACTACTAACCTACCTACTACATTTTCCTGTCCTATTATGTAAAACAAAGCCAAATCGCCCTGTTCAAATTTGCTCGTGAAATTTGAATGCAGACATCCAGTTATTCCTACTACAAAAATATCAGGTACATCTATCCATAAAACACAGCCTGGTCAAAAACCAAAAAAGTCACACACTCAATCACCTTTAGCTTTGATTACAGCACACAACGTGGAGACTAGCTCATGTGTGAACATGATTTCTCACGCTCCCAGAACCACTCTTGTCTTGGCCTAGACCTGGAAAATGGCTGTGCCATCGGAGTACAAACACTAAATCGATGTGATAACTTGGTTGTTCAGTACATTCAGATCATTAGCTGACTTCATTTTTTTGTTGCTGACCTGACCAACTGAAGCAGCTCCCAATAATAGCACTGCTTCCAGAAGCTTATACAGAAGCTTATACTATGCATCGCTTTATGCACTTCCCTTCTTACCTTGATGCACCCATTGCTCTGGAATAGGGTCAATCTGAACTCATCAGACCACATGACTTTTTTCCATTGCTCCAAAGGCCAATGTTTATGAAATCATTCTTTTCTTTCATTTCCATCTTTTTCTTCTGCTGGAAATGGAATTACTCTTCTTTTACCATTAAACATAGCTATGGTTTTTCACTGTTTCACTTCACCGTGCATTTAAGAGATCTCCATTTAGGATTTTTTTTCTGACCACATTTCTTCCACAAAGTTTAAGGTTAAAGCACTATCCTTCTAGATTTCGATAATGTGTTAAAGTGTTCTTAACCCATTTGAAATCTTCTTAGCTGTTTTCTTTGCTGGCTACTGCCCAATAATTTGACCCTTCTAAAATGGTGCCTTTTTTCTGCCAGGCGGTGCATATTATAATTTATATTTTAAAGTTCATTGTTTGTGTCGGCGGTTAAATTGTGCTGCTTTTCCACCATTTACAGTTTTGCGCTTTAATTTTATTTTATTGCATCTTCCACTTTTGCCTTTTTTTTCTGTTTTTCTGATTTTTGAAGAACACATTAATTGCTCCGTCTAAAAACAGCAAGTGGAACCCATTCACGCCCAATCTGTCTGGAATAACTACTAGCAACAAATCCCTGATTAAGGTATGTTAATCACTTATCATGACTAACATTGGGCTTGTGGAGTGTGTCAGTCATTCTTACTCCGTCATTACTAATAACTTTATTTTATCAATAGGGTTATTATAACTTAGTGAGGGTTAGTGAGCATGAGAGTAGCTTTACTTCTGTAGGGGAAAGTCTGTAGCGGAGATAGACAGCCCCCGACTCCGACGTTAGAGCCCTGACAGCGGGGAGAGAGGGCGATGACTAGGCAGCATTCAGGCTCAGCCAAGCTAAGGCTTAGACTCGCACCTCCTCTCGCTTCACATGTCCAACAGGTTTGCTCTCATCAGTGAAGCACCCACTGAGAAACCTGGTTGTAGGAGATTCTATACTGAGTCATGTAAAATTAGCTAGGCTTTTAGGGGCATGAGTGGTAGTAGTTAGGTGGAGCCAGGGCACCAGACATAGCAGCCTCAGAGTCAGCCCAGGAAAGGTTTACCATGACAGCAGTACATGCTGGAGCTAACGATATACTCCTTTGTCAGGATATATGGTCGTTAAACTGCTGGAAGTCCAGGTGGTCCCCCGAAAACAATGTAAGCTTTATAGATAACCGAAGTCATTTGAGGGCAAAGTTGGCCTATAAGGGCGGGATGGTGTCCATACCACTCAGGGAGGTACTGCGGTCATTTCTTGCAGTATAGTTCATAGTCTCAGAACAGGACTAGTAAATCAGGAACTATCCAGATCCCAGGCCAGGGAGCAGACATACTGTACAGTCTAACCTGATCATTTGCTATCTGCACAGACCCGTCACTCAGGCTACACCACATAGAGGCTGTGCAGTTCCCTAAGCTAAGCGTCTTTTTATAACAATGTATGTACATTGCTGCACTCCCGCATTAAACATACATTCACATCAATTCCTGCACAGTGCTTTATCAGTAATCTCTCAGAGGTATCAGGTATGATTGGATCACTGTCTGACTGTACAGAACTCCAACAGGATGCTGAATGTTTTGGGTCAATATTCTGTTATACTTTAGATAACCTTAAACAGACCCTTGAAAAGTAGAACATACTGTAAATGGCATCAAACTAAATGGGTACTGTAGTATTTCAAATAGCATGGACTACATGCTACAGCTGAACTATAAAATTATCTTGTTAGATCAACACATCTCTCCACTCTTATAGAAGATAACCAAATTATCCTAGATTCTTATTTACCTTAATGCTGTAGAAAAATTAACTATAAATAAGAAAACCTAAACATCAGTATCATGTACTGTAGCAGCGAGGACTTCAATAACAAAATTGAAAGTATCTGGCAAAAAATACAGGCTTTAAAAACAGACTATTTAAGGAACATTGCAGGTTATAATCTAACTATATCAGATCAGCGCTTATATATTTTACTTCCCTTCAAGAGACTGAACTAATTTCACTAATCTATTGTGCAAAATTGAAAGTTCCATTTCCATTTTCGACATTTGGCAGACGCCCTTATCCATTTTATCTTGTTATATATCTTACCAGTTCAGGTTTAAAGGCTCTACTCAAGGGCCCAACAGTAACAACTTGGTGGTGGTGGGATTTGAACCTGAAACCATAGATCCTGTACCTCCATGTCGTCTCAAGTGAATAATACTGGAAATAACCAAACCCCTAAAAAAAATATTTAACTCTTCACTCAGCAGTGGGTATGTTCCTCAATCTTGTAAATGATCAGTTATTAAATGCCTAAATAAGAAACCTAACCTTGACCCTGTCCAAACATAAACCGATATCAAACCTCCCCTTTGAAGATTGCAGCACAGGAGCTATGTTCATATTTACATAGGAATATCATTCATGAAATTTATCAGGACTCATCATTCTGTAGCACAGAGATCTGTCTTCTGATCAGGGCTGTGTTTCCTTGCTTGTGTTACTTGATCATCTCCTTGTTAGATTAGAAAATGTTGTAGGAGTTAAAGAAATTGCCCTCTCCTGTCTCAGGTGTTATTTGAGTGATTGTTATCAGTTTGTAGGTGTACTGTAAATGCTGACTGTTCTATGTCTACTAATGTGAAGTTGGATGTTCCTGGGCAATATACAGTAATTAGTAAGGGTGGTATTAGTTTCCACTGTTATGCTGTTGACTCACAGTTATATGGCTCAGCAAAGCCGCCAGATGAGAAACACCAGCTTAGTAAAGTTGAGGAATGTGTGAAGGACATTAGAAATTGAATGCTAATTAACTTCCTTCTGCGTTATTCTGCCAAGACAGAAGTACTTATAATCTTGCTGATCGCACAGTAACTCTGGATTGCCTTTCTTTTTCATATTATGTCCAGCAGTAAAAAGACCTTGGTGTGATTATAGATTCCAGTCTTTCATTTGAAGCTCATGTAGATAATATTACTAGAATAGCAGGCTTTCATATTAGAAATATTGCCAAGATAAGCAATATGCTGACACTACATGATGCAGAAATTCTACTTTATGCTTTTTGTCATCTCTAGGTCAGATTACTGTAATGCTTTCCTGTCTGGCTGTTCAACTAGATGCATAAAAAAAAATCCCCAGTTAGTTCAGAATGCAGCAGCCAGAGTCCTCATTAGAACTAGAAAATATGAGTATATCCCCCCTGTTTTATCCACACTGCACTGGTTCCCAGTGAAATTTTACTGGGAAAACTACTAACCTATAAAGCATTAATGGTGTATGTCACATGCCACAGTACCAGAGTGAACTGCGAGTGTTTTATGGCCCGCATCACAATCAAAGGATGCAGGCTGCTTTTCAGTACCTTGTATTATGAAAACTACAACAGGGGGCAGAGCTTTTTCATTCAAAGCCCCGAAGTTATGGAATAGCCTTCCAGTTAATGTCTTGGACTCAGGCACAGTCTCAGTCTGTTTAAGTATAGCCTGAAAACATATTTATTTAGGCCAACATTTTGTGAATAGTTTTGCATTAAGTAAAGGTGCAGGTTTAGGGGACTTGTGAACATGTTGGATGGTTGGATGCTCTCTTCCTCACTCTCACTGATCATTAATTTTTGTTGACAGTGGAGTGATGGGTTGTTTTATTTCTCAGGGAGACTTATGTCTGTGTTTCCTTTTGGCTCTCCCTGTCAGTTATGCTGTCATAGTATGTCCTACTGGAGTCCCTGCCTGAACTCTGCACTAAATATACACTCATCTTATACATTATGTGACTGTGACTATACCTAACTGTTCTCTCTCTCTCTCTCTCTCTGTTGAGCTACGTATGCTGCTCCTGAGCTGCCAGTGATCCAGACCCCCTCTGCCCTCTGGACCTATCCGACTCATCCTGGTGCCCCACTTCTGGTTGGAGATCTCGTCGTATGGAGGCCCAGTGTGGTTTGTTTTGGATGCACGTGGTGATTAGGGACAGTTCCACTTGACCATGGACTGACCTTGACTTGGCTGATACAGCTGATACAGTTCTCTGATGACTTGTGACTGCTGTCGCACAATAGACCGACATTTCCACAAACAGTTTTGTACCTAAGCCTCCAATAACTGTAGACCAATCCCTGCTATCTGATATTATCCAAATGAGGATTGGTTCCCTGTTGAGTCAGGTTCTCTAAAAGTTCCTTCCTGTTTTGTCATCTCAGGGAGCTTTTCTCTTGCCACTGTCACCCTCTGCTTGCTCACCAGAGACAATCTGATAAATATGATTTCTTCACACTTTTCGAACTCATTTCCGTTTTTTTTTTTTTTGATTCTGTAAAGCTGCTTTGCAACAATGACTATTGTTAAAAGTGCAATATAAATAAAACTGAATGGAATTGAGTTTGATATATATTTTTTCAATTATGCAATTCCTCATTACATCAATGGTCATAATTAAATTAATAATATGCACATGCATTTGCTTCTTGATCACAATTAATGATTGTATGTATAATGAGTGTAGACATTTTAAATCATGTATGAATCAATACATATATTTAAATTTCATTTGCTTATTCGCTCTTCATGGATTGTATCTTCAGTCTCAGGCTGTACTAAAAGGTGCATCTGAGGACATGGAGGAAGAAAGTGGCTTGAAGAAACGAAAAAGTGACCACCAGGTCAACCAGGCTTCTGAAACCGGACAGGAGATTGTTGAGAAAGTAAAAAAACGTCGCGGTCGACCCCCAGCTGAGAAACTCCCACCAAATCCTCCCAAACTTACCAAGCAAATGAACACTCTTGTTGATATGGTCATCAACTACAAAGACACGTAAGTAGCAGTGAGACTAACACATTTCCTTTAAGATTGACCTCTTTTTGTTTGGCTAATGATTTATGGACTTCAGACATGCTGAGCTCTACTACCACCACCACCACTACTACTACTGTACTACTACTTAGTACACTGTACTAATCATCATCATCATCATCATTACATCATTATTGAAATTTTTTTGTATTGTGGAGACTAAAGTTGCTGAAGACTAAAAAGGTGACATTTTAAAAATCACAGACAAAAAGGGACGCAATTTTGGTCCAAAATGTCTCCACACCACTGGGATAATGAATATTTTCCTGCATCTTAAGTCTTGTCTATTACAGCCTGGTTTTGTGGACATGCACTATTTACATCACCCTTCTCCAACATAGGTAGGTAACTTCACTGTCAGTGTTTGTTTTCAGTGCAATCAAACCTACATAACCAACAAACCTACAGTACAGTGATCTGTGAGCATTCAGTTTCAGTTGTTGAAAGCAGTGACAAGTTGACATCTATCATAGAAACCAAACTATTAAATATTCTGCATATACTATTTTAAATATGGCTTAAATCTCATTTCTATAATGTAAAACAATTGCTTAGTCGTTAGCGCTGTGGCCTTGCATCTCCAGGGTCCGGGTTTGATTCCCGCCTTGGTGTCTGAGTGCAAGTTTTTTGCATCTGAGTTTGCATGTTTTACCCATGCTTGGTGGGTTTCCTCCCACAGTCCAAAGATATGCAGATTAGACTATTTGGCATTCCCAAATTGCCCGTACTGTGCGAGCGCCTATTGGAATATTGACCGGAGGACCTACCTCGGAAATAAATACATTTGTCACCATTGGCCTTCACCATCCCTAGATGGACTATAGAGGTTCCTACAGTAGATGGAATATTCATCAGTACATGAATAGTGTAAAACCTTGCCAATGAAGAAAATCTGTACTTTTGTCTGTATTCAATATTGGCAACTAACATGTTAAGTTACTTACCAGGGTTTCTTATTTATTCAAAAACAGGTTAGGCATCTGTTTAATTTGATGTTGTGGGTTTTCCATTAAGATTATGCAAATTGCCTGCATGTACTTCACATCACTGAATTTGCCTCTAGACCACTGCCTGTACACAAGCCATTGCTTTTAGGCCTGAAAATTATCTGGGGTAGAAAATGCAGAAATAAAAGATATAGCATTTTTTGCTTGCTACCAAATCTAATATGATGTAACATAAAAAGCAAGCTATAAGAGGCAAAGGGGAAAAAAAACATCATAAATATTAATAAGATGGCAAGCATTGAAATAAACATCCAACAGGAGTTAGTCATCATCTCATTGCTATCTTCTTAACCACTGCAAAATGGTTTAACAATCTTGATTCCATCCTTATTATTGAGCAGCTTGCAATATAGCACTTAATATAGAACATCCTTTTATGTCCATTTATATATATGATTTCATGTCCTGAGACCTACTTCTGCATACAACTTGGACAGTGTAGACCTGTTAGGTCATGAGTTACTGAATTGAGGTCTTGTTGACAATTAGTGTACACAGTTAAATGATTCAAGCCTTATCGATTATCAATTGCCTTATGTTATGTTATATTATTGCCTTACTGTCTTACTCTAAAATTTACTAGTCGAGTGTCATTATGAATGTTGTCAAAGCCACATTACAGGACTCATTAAAGGACTCATGTTAAGATAATGTAAATTATATATAAATCTGTGCACTTATATCCAAGTTATGATGCATATGACACAGCCACTAAAACATTGTCTTGACATCCATTGTTTATGTCTACAGTATACAACATATACATGACAGAGAAAAGCTGTATATACTACTCTGAACCAGTCTTATGCCTTATATTTGTGCATGTCCCAAGTTCAAGAAATCCCAAGTGTCTTACTATGTCTTACTTACTTACTGTCTTACTATGTATTTAAAAGCAATGCATACAGTAGTAGTACAGTGTAATTTTGTAACAAAAATCGATACATTTTATTTTACAGCGTTCAGGACCATCATGTGACAATTTCAGTTAATTTATGCGTATCATTGTTATATCTTTTCTATGTTATATCTTTTCTTGTGTTATATTTATATATTATGGTAGCATCTCACAGTTAATTCATTATTGTCATGCAGGTTGGGTCGCCAGATCAGTAAAGGTTTTGTTCAGCTGCCATCTAGGAAAGAGGTGCCAGAATACTATGAGCTTATTCGCAAGCCTGTGGACTTTCGGAGGATCAGGGTAAATGGAAACCTGTGCTATTTTCTGTGGTACTATACAATCTGTAAGCCATCAAAATAGCTCAGTGGTTAGGACATTAGATTACGGTTAGGAAGGTCTCAGGTTCAAATCCCATGACCACCCTCCCTGTTGGGCCCTAGAGCAAGGCCCCTAACTCTCAACTGCTCAGATGCATCACTATTTAGAATGTATAAAGTTGCACTGGATAAGGGCATCTGCCAAATTCCTAAATGTATCGTACTATAGAAGCATTGCTTTCTGTCATTAAAAGTTTATAGGACTAGCAAAAACATTTTAACTTCTTTTCCGATATGATATTGACATTGATACGGTAAGACCAAAGTTTTTGGAGCTTTTATTTAGTTTAGCGAAAACTTTTCACTCTGTTATCAACTTTTCACACAGTACTCTTAACACAGTAACACAGTAACAGCATGGAAGGGAAGCTCCAGTGACCACCCGATACGATATTATCAAGAAACTTAAGTTCTGATTCAATTAATATTTTGTAATAGATTCTGTAAATATTAAGATTTTATTTTATTATTTTAAAAATTTTGTTCCAATTTTAAGACATTGAACCTTAAAAAAAAGTTGCCATAGCTTGAAAGTTTTATACCACGGCACAACTGAATTGAACATGATTAATTAAATGTGGCCCGTTCCTAATATAAGTTTTCTCACTTAAAAACCGAATGTAGCATTTAAACGATACAAAATGACAAAATTAAAACAAAAATATCTGTGGCTATTCAAGGCTGATTGGCCATAGCTGTTCGGGTTGAAAACCAGCCAACCAGTTTCTGGTCATTGGCTGATGGACCAGTGCTACAGTACATAGGAGCCCCCAAAAAATGTATAGATGCTTGAAATGAAAATTGGATACACACAGGCACACAAAAAAAATCACAGTCACATGACTGCATCAACAATAGCATCAACAATGGTGTGAGAATCGTACCTCATAACTGATACCCCCCCCCCCCCATAACTATTATTAACACTTCTTTTGTAATTTTAGGTTGAATAATCTGATATTAGTCAGGTTTATGATAAATAATTCAATGACTGAATTAGTTAATTTTGTCAGGTTATACATTTAACATAAATAACCATTATTTTCCATGTATCTTTGGACACATGATGCAGGATTAGAAATAGTGTTTGTTATAGTGCTTGTGTTTACAAAAATGCTATGTTGTTCTGTGATTGTGCTTTTGAGTTGGTTTAACTATTTTGCCAGCACATGCCATATTTCTGAAAGTACAGTCTAAAAGCAGTAATGCTTTAGATATTGCTGGTGAAGCTTCTGGCAGTTGAATGCAATAATAATTATAGTAAATTTACAGTAAAAAGTCTTGCAGTGTACAGTAAAAAATAATTTATAAAGCATTTGTCAGGCTTGTGTCAAAACTCATATTAAAGGTGTTGTGTAATTGAAAATATATAGTATGTAATACTATACGCTACCACTACCTTCATAACTTATTATTTTATTGTTCACTTCTTCTCGTCTTCACGTGTCCTTGAAAGAACATTGTGCTGCCTATTTTGTTGGAATAAAACAGAATATCATAGACCATAACAACTTATTTTGGTGCACATTTTACTTGGAAGATTTTGCAACAAATGTTTGCCTGCCAAAACCCCACAGCAGTGGATGTCAGCTGCAACACGTTGGCAGAAGCTTGCACTCATGTTAATCAGCAGTAATGAAAGGTCCAAACACAACACGGACCGTTCAGAAGCAATTCGAGAATGACTTAGAAGCAGTTAATAGGGCAAATAGCAGTTAATAGACAAAGTGTTGTTTAACCCTTAAGATGATGTAACGCTATCAGATGTGTTTTCTTGCTGAAAGTGCTACCGTGACTGGTTTTGAATGTGGGTTTTGGCAGGCAGCAGCTCTCCCCTCTTAACAGTACTGCATACCACTACTGAATCTTTTAGTGGTATGCAGTACCTGACCTTACCAGCCTTCTTTCACCCATGGGTAAGAATGGTGGTGAATCTATCCATATAAAATGTTACTATATATATATATATATAAGCAACCATAAGTATCTGTTGCATGTGTTTTAACGAGACTTTTTAACTAGCCTTTCTTTGTATAGGAACGAGTACGTAACCACAAGTACAGGTGCATTGCTGACTTGGAGAAAGATATAATACAGATGTGCCACAATGCTCAGACTTACAACCTGGAGGGATCTCAGGTGTGCTTAATTTTAGTTAAATCAGATATGAATGAAACTTAATAATGTATATATAACCAATATAAAAAGTAAAAATAAAACAGGCCATATTTGTTTTGTCTGTTTTATATATCTTAGACTAGTTTAAACTGCAGTTTCTATATAATGGCCAAACAAAATTGAAAAACTTTTTGTCACAGGTGTTTTCTTTTTCTTCCACATAATTCTCAATGTACTATATAACCACCATTATAAACACTATACGCAGTGTTATAGCAATACAAACTCTGCTAAAAGTTCGTATAGTGTCAACCTAGAATGATTGTGATACTAAAGATGTGTACTATTGTTTCAGATCTTTGAGGATTCCATTGTTCTGAAGTCGGTCTTTGAGAGCGCAAGACAACGGATAATAGAAATCAATGAAGAGGACACTGATGCTGTTGGAGGAAGTGAGACAGTGCGTGCCAAGCATTTAAACCTAGAGAGTAAGATGAAATTTATTTTAATGAATTTAATTCGGGTGACATACAATACATACAGGCCCGGCACAAAAGTTTGGATCCATACATAACAATTTATTTAAAATGATGCCAGCAAATACTCAAATAGCGAACATTTATTAGCTGTTGCAATGCTGTCTTTTTTATTGCAATGACTGTTCTGGGCTGACACTGGTTATAATGACTTCAGACGACCCCAATGAAGAAGTCGAGGATTGTTAGGTCGGGTTATAATCAATCTCATATTGTTAGTTTTAAACCCACATTAGGCCTGAAATAAAACGGAAAGAAGAAAAAAATGCCCATGGTTCCAGACTTTTGAGCCACTACGGGCCACCAAAATATTTAGGGATTGAGTGCAAAATGGGATCCATTTTGGCAGCTTAAAAAAAAAAAACTGGTAGAGAATATGTTATGCACTATACAGTGATATTCATATATTAGTACTCCTCTTATATTTCTATGTGTTTTTGTGTAAAAACAGTAAAAATCATCTGATTGTAGCGTGTCTAAGGCAAACACAACCTCAGACGAGGTTTTTTTTTCAGTGCCATTATTTATTATTTATTTATTTGGTTTGGAGCTACACCTGCTGCTCTTGAGCTCCCAGTTATTCCGACCCCATCTGTCCTCTGCACCTGCTGACTCATCCCCATGCTGAACTGGACTTCATGTTAATTTAAATAACTTCTGTTATATTGAACTTTCAGCTGTATAATACACATGATAATATATCATTTCCACCCACTTGAGGATAAGTTCCCTATTGAGTCTGGTTCCTCTCAAGGTTTCTTCCTATTGCCATCTCAGAGAGTTT
The DNA here is from genome assembly GCA_030347435.1 of Clarias fuscus. Taxonomy (NCBI): domain Eukaryota; kingdom Metazoa; phylum Chordata; class Actinopteri; order Siluriformes; family Clariidae; genus Clarias; species Clarias fuscus. Next base: position 12,754,497 of record CM059212.1, on the reverse strand, counting down.
TTCCTTGCAACTGTCTCCGTCTCCATTGGCTTGCTCATCAGGGACAATCTCATTATCTAGACACATTTTTCTCACACATACACACTTCCATAAATTTTCTTTTCATTTTTGTGAAGCTACTTTGAGACAATGACCACTGTTAAAAGCGCTATAGAAATAAAATTGAATTGAATTGAATTTTATTGAATTAACCAAAATAAAGCCAATAAGAGTGGGCCATACTAAATACAGCCATGATTCAATAGCTTGTGCATTGATCATTAATTCAATTCAATTACATTTTATTTTATTTGTATAGAGCTTTTATATAATTTTTTTTTATTCTATACAGCGCAAAGCAGCTTTACAGAATCCAGAAAATATGGAAATTAGTATGAAATGTGTGAGAAAATATGTATGAATCAAAATGATCAGATTGTCCCTGATGAGCAAGCCGAGGGCGACGGTGGGAAGGAAAAACTCCCTGAGATGGTAAAAACCAGACTCAACTCATCTTCATTTGGGTGATATCAGATAGCAGTGTAATGAGGGTGGAAGTTTAGTATAACAGGAAAGTACTTTTAAGTTAATATGTAGTCCACTTTTGTCATTAGCATCTCTATTTTGCAGCCAATCTATATGTTACAAGGTTCAATATAACTAACTGTATGAAAATGTTCTGAAATATTGAGCAACTAAAGGACTGAACTATTAACTGAGGTTTAGCAGGAATAACTTGAAGTAATCATTTCCTGTTTGCAACACTGTAGAGGAATTCTGGCCAATTCTTCCTTACAATATTGTTTTAGTTCATTGAGGTTGTTGGGAATGTTCTCCCTTAAGGTCCTGCCACCATACAGTACTTCACAGTGGGCATGAGGGCATCTTTTGTTTTTACGCCTGAACCAGACAGTGTTTGTTGCCAAAAAACTCTATCTTAGTCTCATCTGAGCAAAGCACACAGTCCCAGTTGAAGTCCCAGCAAACTCTAGATGTTTGTCTTTGACTGTAGGTGAGAAAAGGCTTTTTCCTTGCATGCCTCCCAAACAGCTCGTTGGCATGTAAATAGCGTCTGATGGTTGTTATGGCGACTTTGTGGCCCCAAGATGCCTCTCTTTGAAGCAGTTCTCTAACAGTGAGCTTTGGAGATTTTTTTTATTTCTCTTACCATCCTCCTAAACTTGGGTCCTCGTCCAGCCTTGTTTGTCACTGTTCCAGTTGTTTTAAACTTTAATGATTTCTCTGACTGTAGATATTGCATGAGTTTAGACGAGTGATTATTTTCTTGTTGCCAGTGCCTGACTTACGAAGGTCGACACACATCTGCCTTACTTGAATGGGGTGTTCTCATGTCTTTCCCTTGTGGATAAGAGCAATATCCCTCTGTGTCATGTCATATTTATACCACAGGGAAACAGCAAGTCATTAATTATTAATGAAAAGTTTCTTGCACATCTCCCTTGAGGTCCTGCCACAGCATTTCAATTGGGATCAATTCTGAACTTTGACTAAGCCATTCCAAAAGTTTGATTATTTCATTTTTCAGCCGAGAAAAAATTGTCAGCCAAATATACAGTACAGATGTGCTTCAATTCCCTGTCGTGTTGCATTACCCAATTTTAACCAAGATTTAGCTGTCAGGCAGATGGCCTCACATTTGCCTCTAGAATGCTCAGGTGTACAGAAGAATTCATGCTCGACTCAATCACCACACATCAGCAGGTGCCCAGGTCCTGTGGTCCATCATCCCTCCACCGCCATGCTTGACAGTAGGTATGAGTTGTTTTTACTGAAATGCTATTTGGTTTTCCCCAAAAATACCCCTAGGCATTAAGGCCAAACAACTTCAACTTGGTCGAATCTATCTACAGGGCATTGTTCTAGAAGACTTGTGATTTTGTTCAAGTTTTGTGAAAGTCAGGATGCTTCCATGTTGTTTTTAGACAGAAGATGCTTTCTCCTCGCAACCCTTACAAACAAACCATACTTGTTCAGTCTTCTTCTAATTGTGCTGTGGTGGACTTTAACATTTAACATGCTCAGATTGATGTGTAGCAACAATTAATTCTCTAAGACCACTGCTTATGTCTTTCCCTGTTGGCATTGTGTTAACACACACCTGAATGCTCCAGACCAGCAAACCGCCAAATTTCTGTCTTTTCTCCTGATGCTGATCAGGTACTCAAGGGCTAATTATTATCCTCTTAAATCCTGTGGAAGCAGTAGGCAGATACTTACTATTGCCTGCATGATAATTTTTTTCTTTTTGGTTTAATTTTTGTTCAATAATGGCATGGTGAAAAAAAAAAGTTATGTGTTGTTAGACCTGTTATACAGTATGTATATGTGGTCAAGTGGGTAAGTTCCCACCTATGATTTAGAACATTAGCCTATCAGAGCTTGGTATATAAAGCCTGCAACTCAGCTACCTGGGATGTGTCATTCACTTGACCACATATAACAAGACCCACTATGATCATATGATTTTAATTATGTTTTTATACAAAAACATCTAGCATTAAAACGGGGGATACTAACTTTTAGATACTTTCATAAAGAACATGACTGTATCTTTAGTGTTCAAAAGGATGAGCATTGTGATTTTGCTAAATGCTATAAATCTATCTCTATAACAGTATGTTCATAATTAAAAACTCACCCTGCAATTGTTTTTGTACCGATGTAAATATGAAACTTAGGATCAACAATATTGGTTAAATTTTAATAAAAAATATAGAAAACTCAAGATTTTGTTTTAGTAATGAGTCATACTGACAGCAGATTGGAACACGGAATAGTGTGAAAGTTTAGTTCTTTCTAATTACAGTTTGAGTTTCACTTTGGCAGATGATGACAGCACCTTATTGTAGTGTCAGTCAACAGACTGTAAATGTCATTTTTGTTGGTTTCAACATTCTGAAAAACGCATTAACCCCATTCACAGCAGCTCTTATTTTGCAAAGCTATTAGTTTCACTGATAAAATGACTGAAAGTAGCGATGCATTAGGCTTTTTGTGAATGCATGTAGTGCCAACTATTTATTACTCTGTTTTCCTAAAACGTGTGAAATAAAAGCTTCTAAACAAATAATTTTTTTTAATTTAAACTTTTTTTTTTATCTGAGAAAACAATTTGCCAGAATGAGTGAAAGTTAGAAAATGGCTTTATCCTGCTTTGCATTCAGACCACTCATTAAGTCAAGTCAAGTCAATTTTATTTATATAGCACTTTTAACAATTGACATTGTCGCAAAGCAGCTTTACACAATAAAAGAATTAAGTTTGTATGCAATGTGTATGAATCAAAATGATAAGATTGTCCCTGATGAGCAAGCCGAGGGTGACGGTGGCAAGGAAAAACTCCCTGAGATGGTAATAGGAAGAAACCTTGAGAGGAACCAGACTCAACAGGGAACCCATCCTCATCTGGGTGATAACGGATAGCAGGGATTGATCAGCATAATAATGTCTACTGGAAGTTCAGTATAACAGGAGATGTGTTAAAAATTAAAATAAAAAGGAGTCCAGTTTGTTCCTGGAGGCTCAGGTAGACTGTAGGAGATTCCAGTCCTGAGCTATCGAACAACTGAAGTCACAGGTCCTCAAAGCATCAATCGATGACAGGACAGTCTTCATGGAAACCATCCCCAGCCACCACACGAATCCAGGCAGACCACACGGGGCATCCATGCGACGAGATCTCCAACCAGAAGCAGGACTCCAGGACGGGTTAGACGGGTCCAGAGAGCAGAGGGTTCTGAATCACTCAGGAGTGACATGTATAGCTCGATAGAGAAACAGAGAGAGGGAAAGGAGAGAGGGAGAGAGAGAGAGGAGAGAGCAGAAGAGGAGAGAACAGATGTAAAGCAACCAATCACCTCACCGTCAACAAACCTGAGTGATCAATGAGAGTGGGGAGGACAGCATCTAAACATACCAGTTCACCAGAATCCTCTACGTCCATGAGTCCCCCATATCTGCTCCTTTACCTAAGGTTAATCTATTTACAAAAATGCTTGGCTAAATAAATATGTTTTTAGCCTAGACTTAAACACTGAGACTGTGTCTGAGTCCCGAACATTAATAGGAAGACTATTCCATAACTTTGGGGCTTTGTAAGAAAAAGATCTGCCCCCTGCTGTAGTTTTAATAATACGTGGTACTGACAGGCAGCCTGCATTCTTTGATCGAAGTAGGCGTGGCGGATCGTAAGACACTAGCAGTTCACTCAAATACTGTGGCGCGAGACCATTTAGTGCTTTAAATGTCAAAAGTAGTATCTTAAAATCGATGCGAAATTTCACAGGGAGCCAATGCAGTGTAGATAAGATAGGGGTGATGTGCTCGTATCTTCTGGTTTTAGTGAGGACTCTCGCTGCTGCATTCTGTACTAACTGAAGCTTGTTTATACACCTAGTTGAACAACCAGACAGTAAGGCGTTGCAATAGTCCAACCTAGAGGTGATAAAGGCATGAACTAGTTTTTCTGCATCATTTAGTGACAATATGTTTCTAATCTTGGCAATATTTCTAAGGTGAAAGAAAGCTATCCTGGTGATATTATCTACATGTGCTTCAAACGAAAGGCTGGAATCTATAATCACACCAAGGTCTTTTACTGTTGCATTTGATGGAACAGAAAGGCCATCTAAAGTTACAGTGTGATCAGAAAGCTTACTTCTAGCTACTTGTGGTCCTATGACCAGAACTTCTGTCTTATCAGGATTAAGCAGAAGAAAATTAATTAACATCCAATCTCTTATGTCCTGCACACACTGCTCAATTTTAGCAAACTGGTTTTTCTTATCTGGTTTTGCTGAGACATATAATTGTGTGTCATCAGCATAACAATGAAAACTAATACCATGTTTACGAATTATGTTGCCCAGAGGAAGCATGTAAAGGGAAAAAAGCAGTGGGCCTAAAACTGAACACTGTGGAACACCAAACTCCACTTGAGAACATGAGGAATAATCACCATCTAAATCTACAAACTGATAACGATCAGTCAAATAGGATCTGAGCCACAAGAGGGCAGTTCCCTTAATTCCTACTACCTTTTCTAATCTGTGAAGGAGAATACTATGATCAATGGTGTCAAAAGCTGCACTGAGGTCCAGTAACACAAGTATAGTGACGCAACCCTGATCAGAGGTCAATAGGAGGTCGTTTACTACTTTAACAAGTGCTGTCTCTGTGCTGTGATGAGGCCTAAATCCTGACTGATACAGTTCATTTATGCTATTTCTGTGTAGATGTGAACATAGCTGCTGTGATACTATCTTTTCCAGAATCTTGGAGATAAAGGGAAGGTTTGATATCGGCCTGTAATTAGAAAGCTGAGAGGGCAATTTGCCATGCGTAGCAGTTGAGACACGTGGAAGGTTGGATGAATGCGTCGCATGGAAGAGGGAAGTAGGAGTCGGACCGCGCACGGGTTGATTACCTTGGTTACTGTAAAGGGGCCGATGAAACGAGGGGAGAGCTTGCGTGAAAGTGTCTTCAGGGGGATGTCCCTGGTGGCGAGCATGACTCTGTCCCCTACGTGATATCTGGGAGTCTTGGAACGGTGGCGGTCTGCTTGTCTCTTGTATGAGGCCACGGCTCGTGACAGGGTTCGTCTTGATCGTAGCCATGTCCATTTACAGCGCCTGACAAATTGTTGGGCTGAAGGAACCTCCGTCTCTGGTTACTGGGCTGGAAACAGTGGAGGCTGGAAGCCTAAGCAGCAGTGAAATGGGGACAGCCCCGTCGAGGCGGAGGGTAGGGAGTTGTGGGCGTATTCGACCCAAGGGAGGAATCTGCTCCAGGTGGTCAAGTCCCGAGTAGTCATACAGCGGAGGGAAACCTCTAGTGCCTGATTCATTTGTTCGGTCTGTCCGTTGGACTGAGGATGAAAACCAGACGATAGGCTGGGAGTAGCCCCGATGAGCTTGTAGAACGCGCCCCAAAAACGAGAGGTAAATTGAGGACCCCGATCCGAGACGACGTCGGTTGGAAGACCATGAAGCCGAGAATTAGTAGCTCCGCGGTCTCTTTGGCGGTAGGTAGCTTAAGAAGGGGGATGAGGTGCACAGACTTTGAAAAGCGGTCGACGACAGTCATGATGCAGGTGTTTTTCTATCAGACGGAGGTAGGCCAGTGACGAAGTCAATGGAGATATGGGACCATGGACGGCGAGAAACTGGTAGGGGTCTGAGAAGGCCAGCGGTTGGTCGGTTGTCAGCCTTACTACGGGTACAGATGTCGCAAGCTGCCACGAATCGGGAAACGTCCTCCCCTAACGTGGGCCACCAGAATCGTTGTTGTATGACGAAGCGGGTCCGGGCGGTGCCTGGGTGGCAAGCTAGCCTGGATCCGTGGGCCCATTCCAAGACCTGTGAGCGTAGGCGAGAGGGAACGAAGAGACGATTCGGGGGAACATTACTTGGTCCAGTCTCTTGGATTAGGGCCTGCTGAACCTTGGTCTCGATGTCTAATCTCAAAGCTGCGATGAGACAATGGGACGGGAGGATGGTGTCACTTGGCGTGGAGTCCTGGGAGGGAGAAAACTGGCGTGAGAGGGCATCCGGTTTAGAATTCTTGGAGTCCGGTCGGTAGGAAAGGATAAAATTCAATCGTGAAAAGAATAATGACCATCGAGCTTGATGAGCATTGAGTCTTTTAGCTGTGCGCAGGTACTCCAGGTTCCTATGGTCAGTCCACACAAGAAACGGGAGCTCAGTCCCCTCCAGCCAATGTCGCCACTCCTCCAGAGCTAGCTTGATAGCCAAGAGTTCTCTGTCCCCTACGTCATAGTTTCTCTCTGCTGAGGATTGGCGACGGGAGTAGAATGCACAAGGATGCATCTTATTGTCATGGGTGGACCTTTGAGAAAGAATACCCCCAACGCCAGTATTGGAGATGTCGACCTCAACCACGAACTGGCGAGACAAAGCGGCGATAAAAATTGGCAAAGCCAAGGAACCGTTGAAGGTCTCTCCGGGAGGCTGGTGTGGGCCAATCAGTGACGGCCTGTACCTTGGCTGGTTCCATCTCTAGCTTGGCCGGGGAAATGACGAAGCCCAAGAAGGTGGTGGAGGATGTGTGGAACTCACACTTCTCTGCCTTAACGTAGAGGTTGTTCTCCAGGAGCCTCTGAAGAACCTGACGAACATGGTGCAGGTGTTCTTCCAGGCTTTGAGAAAAAATTAAGATGTCGTCTAGGTATACGAACACGAAGGCATTAAGGAAGTCGTGGAGAACGTCGTTGATGAGGAATTGGAAGACAGCGGGGGCGTTGGTCAACCCAAAGGGAACCACCAAATATTCGTAATGCCCCGTAGGAGTGTTAAAGGCCGTCTTCCACTCATCGCCCTCACGGATGCGAAGCAGATGATAAGCGTTTCGCAAATCCAGTTTAGTGAAGATGCTGGCCCCCTGGAATACTTCGAAGGCCGTGGTCATGAGTGGGAGTGGGTAGCGGTTCCTGACGGTGATTTCGTTGAGCCCCCTGAAATCAATGCATGGACGAAGGGTCCCGTCTTTTTTCTTCACAAAGAAAAATCCTGCCCCCGCAGGTGAGGAGGATGGGCGGATAATACCAGCAGCCAGGGCATCTGTTATGTACGTGTTCATGGCCTCTCTTTCTAGGCGAGACAAAGAATACAGTCGACCCTTGGGCGGAGACATGCCTGGGGGAGAAGGTCGATAGGGCAGTCGTAGGGTCGATGTGGAGGAAGCGACATGGCTCTGGTCTTGCTGAAAATGATCACGTGCTTGATCCAGTCGATCTGGGGACCGTGAAGTGCTAGCCATGGGAGGCCAAGAACAAGAGCGGTGTGTGACTTGTTGATAACAAAAAAAAAAATCTCCTCAGAATGATTCCCCAACGTTCTTAGAGTGAGCGGAAGGGTTCTGTGAGTGATGGCCGGCAGAGGGCTTCCATCTAGGGCTTGGACGGCCAATGGACAATCCAGGGAAGTGCATGGGATCCGCAACGCCTTGACCGTAGCCGAACTGATCAGGTTCCGGCCGAGTGCCTGAATGGAATGGGCTTGGCCGTTACTAATTAGTGTAACGGAGAGCAAGGGACGAGATTCTGGGAGACTTTTGGGGGGAGCGCCCTCTAGAGCTCCCAGTCTGACTAGAGGGCGCCTCCTTTTAACGGACAATCCCTGAGCATGTGGCCCGAGCCCCCGCAGTAGAAGCAGGCTCTCTCCAGGCGGCGGGGTGCCCTGGGAGAAGTTGACCTTCTGGGGGGAGGTGACCTCCGAGTGGGTCGTCTTGTGCAAAGACACGAGTCGATCCTCCCGGCAAGGTCCATGAGTTCGTGGAGATCAGAAGGTAGTTCCCGGGAGATTAGTTCATCCTTGAGTGCCTCCGACAATCCCTCCAGGAAAACGTCCGCTAGGGCTCTGTCGTTCCACCCACTTGAAGCAGCTAAGGTCCGAAACTCGATAGCGTAGTCATAGGCGGAACGTGATCCTTGGCGCAGGCATAATAGTCTAGTTCCAGCCTCTCTGCCGACGTGAGATCGGTCGAAAACCCTCCTCATCTCTTCAGAAAAGTCCTCAAAACTGTCACAACCTGGATCATGAGCGTTCCAGAGAGCCGTGCTCCACTCTCTGGTCCTACCGGTGAGGAGGGTGATAACGTAGGCCACCCGGGATCTTTCTGAAGAGAAGGTGGAGGCTTGAAGCTCAAAGATCAGAGAACACTGAGATAAGAAGGATCTACATGTTCCTGGCTCTCTGCAGGCGCGGCTCTCGTGGAGGGTCCGTGATTGTGGCCCGAGCCGTAGGCGCGTGAAGGTGTTGCATCTGGGCGGTGACGTCCGCGAGTGTTCTTCTGGTGGTGATGAGCTCCTCTTGATGCTTACCGAGGAGAGCGCCTTGATTCTCCAGCGCTTGTCTCATCCTGTCCAATCCTGCTGGATCCATAGTCTGGCCAGATTATTCTGTCAGGGGCGTGCGACGAAAGAGCAAAGAGATGGATCCAAGAGCAGAGGAGCAGAGATGATATAGGGATGCTTGGGCTAGGTAGTCTGAAGCTGTGTACTGTGGATAGATGAGAGGCGGAGCCGTAGTCGAGGAGTGAAAGTGAAAGTTCGATGACGTGAGGTCCGTCCGTGAGAGCGTTGAGCCGAATCGTGAAGCGAAGCCGTAGTCGAGGGGCGAAATCGAGAGTCCAATGCCGTTAAATCCGTCAGCGAGAGCGTCGAGCCAAAACGTGAGACGAGAATCGGGAAAACGAGAAAAACGAAGCGAGATCGGTAACGTGAAGAACGTGAAACAAAACGCGAGAATATTGGAGCAAAAAACACACAATAATCCGGCAGCGAGATAGCGTGCTGCGCCTCCTTATATCCCGGAAGAAATCAGCGCCAGATGAGAAACCGGTGTGTCGGCCATGGGGGCGTGTGATGAGAGATGACAGCGTGGGAAAAAACATGGCCTCATGATGAGCAGGTTGACAGCGTGGGAACGGAAGTGTCAGAAGACGGGTGCGCGCTCAGATCAGCGCGAAAGCGCGGAGAGCGTGACACATTCGCCTGTTCGAGTTCTGTGAAGTCAGATGGCAATCCAATCAAAGTTGATAACTCTGGAAGATTATTGATAAAGCTCTGTGCGGTATTTGATGTAAATGTACGTTTAAGGTGGAAGCGCGGTGCTGTGCATACATTATTATTATGACACGCTTTAATCGAGACAAGGTAGTGATCCGAGATAATTTCAGACTGTGGAATTGTGGTTATATTTCCTATACTTAATCCGAAGGATAATATTAAATCTAAAGTGTGACCTGCTTTATGAATGGGTCCTACTACAGACTGATTTATTCCTGCTGAGTCCAGTATGGACAAGAATGCTGTTCTCAGAGGGTCTTCTGGATTCTCAAAATGAATATTAAAGTCTCCAGCAATTAACGCTTTGTCTACAGAAACAACAAGGTTTGAGAGGAAATCTGCAAATTCACAGAGAAACTCCGAGTACGGCCCTGGGGGTCTGTAAATGATGATTAGCGGGATTGACTGAGCTGACTTTATGCTAGAGAACTTCAAATGCATTAAATTTAAATCTGTGTTTTTGTACGACAGATTATCGTTATAAATAACTGCGACTCCTCCTCCTCTACCAGTTAGCCGAGGCTGGTGTATGTAGCTGTATCCAGGAGGACTAGCTTCATTTAGAGCTACATACTTGTCCTGTTTAATCCAGGTTTCTGTTAAACATAATATATCAAACTCCTGATCTGTGATAATTTCATTAACAATAACTGCTTTAGATGCGAGAGATCTAATATTTAACAGTCCTAGCTTCAGATCAGAGGTGCTGGCTGCGCATTCAGTGTATTCTGAGTTTGTGGTATCTATGTTAATTAAATTACTAAAACAGACTTTCTGAGTCTTTCTAAATTTATGTTTAGCTCGGGGAACAGACACAGTCTCAATATGATGAACCCTGAGTGACGACTCTCTGCAGCTAGCAGACGGTTGGTTTAGCCTGTCTGTCTGCTCCCTGGCCTGGGCTCTGGATTGTCACAGATTAACTAGGCCTCTTCTAAGACTATGTGCTATACTACAAGAAATGAGAGCAGCACCTTGCCGAGTGGGATGGACACCGTCCCCCCCTAACAGGCCAGTTTTGCCCTCAAAGGTCTTCCAGTTGTCTATGTAGCCCACGTTGTTTTCGGAGCACCACCTGGACATCCAGCGGTTCAGCGACCATAACCTGCTGTAAGCTATGTCGCCACGTCTCATTGGGATGGGACCAGAGCAAACTACTTCTTCGGACATCGCCTTCGCTATTTTAAACACCTCTGTAAAGTTATGCTTGCTAACCTCTGACTGACGAAGGCGTATATCGTTAGCTCCAGCATGTTACATATGTAATTTTTTTCCAACGCACAATTCTGTGAAATAGTATTTGCCCCTTCCTGATTTTTTTTTTCTTTCGCACATTTGTCACACTTTAAATGATTCAGATCATCGAACAAATTTTAATATTACACAAAGGGAACCCGAGTAAATACAAAATGCAGTGTTTAGATGATGATGAAAAAAAGCTATGAAAAAAAAAAAGTTGCCCCTTAACCTAGTAACTGCATGAGCCACCCTTGGCGGCAACAACCGAAATCAAGTGTTTGTGATAACTGGCAACAAGTCTTTCACAACGCTGTGGAATAATTTTGGCCCAATCTTCTTTTCAATTAAGCCACATTGGAGGATTTTCAAGCCTGAACAGACTGTTTAATGTTCGGACATTGACTAGGCCATTCCAAAACTGTACTGTAATTCAGATTTTTATTTTAACCATTCAGTGGTTGCTGGTGTGTTTAAGGGCCATTGTCCTGCTGCATAACCAAAGTATTCTGGGTTCTTTGATGAGCACCTGGGTGAGGCGTTGTAGTGCTCTTGGAGTAATTTTTCTTCATTTCTCAAAGTCAGAAGTTTCTCAGTTTCTCAAAGTTTTCTCAATTTGTGGATAATGCTGCTCACCGCAGTATGCTGGAGTCCCTAAGCCTTAGAAATGGCTTTGTAACTCTTTCTAGACTGATACATGTCAATTATTTTGATTACATCTGTTCTTGAATTTCTTTAGATGATGTGCATGATGCATGATGTGTTGCTTTTTTAGATCTTTTAGCATGCTTCACTTTGTCAGACAGGTTCTATTTAAGTGATTTCTTAACAGTAATCTGGCAGTAATCAAGCCTGATGTGGCAAAGGGAAATGTAACCCAGCTTTTCAAAAATATATGGTTAATCAACATTCAACAATTTAGCAAGGGGGTGATTACTTTTTTTCTTTAATAAATGATCATATTCTATCAATTCTATCAAAATCATATTATATAAACTGCATTTTGTGTTTACTCTGGTGATCTTTGTGTAATATTCAAATTTGTTTGATCTGAATTGCAAAAAAGATTCACAGCACTGTATATTCACTGTACATGTTTTTTTTTAACATACAGTATATCTAACGAGGTGGAGAAGTCCTTTTACCACCCACTCAGAACCCATCAACAGCCATTGCCTGTTATAATATAGTTATACATTATGATATAGTATTAGTAGCACAAGTCTGACTTGCACTATATAATGCGCTAAAAATAACATTAAGTGAATAGTTTTTAGCTGCTGTTTCTATATAAAATACCTATTATGTTCTGATCTTCTGTCTGGACAAAACCAGGGAGACTTTCGAGTGTATAAGGCCCAGGCTGCAGTATTTTTTATGCACTGAAGACCAGTCCCTGTGTTTGCAACTTTAATCAAAACCTCAATATAATGGCGTAGTGAAGGCGGTCATTGCAATCATTCCATTTTTTTCAATCTTACATTTAATTTAATTATAATTTTTTTAGAATGGAATTATCTTTGCAATTACAATAAAAACATAAACTGAATCAGGTCAGAGTCCAATATGGATTATGATTAACCAGTAAGGCATTTAGGGTACTTTCACCTATAAAATCATGAGACTGTTTGACTCCCATTCCCTCTTGTGTGTATTTTATGTGGGAAGATGGGAATAATGTAATTATATTACATTTGATTGTTGATTGTTGACTTTGTCAGTTTGGTCCATCCCTTGCTTACAGTAAAAAAACTGCTGAATAAAAAGGAGACATAAGAGAAGAGAATGCAACAGTGGGCCCTTAACCAAAACTACTTACTAAGCCTGTTTGCATGGATCTGTTCACCTGGAAATGCCTTGCTTCCTCACAACAACAGTAGAGTCTTGGCTTGTCCCCAGTCCCGCTGATATTCCTCCTGTGTGGAGAAAAAGGGAGCAGGGGGAGACATTAAGTTCTTCTTGGAGGAAATTGGGGACAAAATTAGGTGGTCTCTGGATCTCTTCATTTTGGGAAGATGGTCAGTGGCACTGGGGGCGCAGGGAGGATGCCTATGGCCCACTTGCCACTTGCCATCCATAGTAGCTGGTGCACCCTTGATAAGCTCCCCAAGAGTGTTCTGGATTGTCCATGGGGGGAATCTTTGTGAGTGTCATAGTCACAGATTGAGGAGCAGTAGCAAATACAGACACATTTGGAGCACTCATTGCTCCTTGTCCATCTCCTTCAAAATCTCCTTCAAAACACGCAAATGAATAGGCTGTGGATAATTATCAACGGTTGACAAAACTCATGTTATTTCTGTTGGGTCTACCCAACACCCCTCCACGATCACTTCTGCAAATTCTGAAAATGTTCTCATTACTGTTAATTCTTTGTTAAAATTAAGTTGCTGTTTACCCACAAATGCATTACAAGTATCATGACCTACTACAATGTATTGATGAACCTCTGCTAAGAGCATTAGACTATGGAGACAAATACAGTGGTAGCAGTATGAATGAACGCCCTACCATAAGAATTTTTGCCTTAAGAACTGAAATTTTGCAAGAATTTTGCCTCGAAGCATACGAAGCATTTTCGTCATATGAAACCAAATGCTGTCTATTGCATTGGGAAATTGGTAATATTGGTAATATTTTTGGGTAGCTGGAACAGATTATCTGCATTTTTGTGCATTATCTTTGCATTATTTCCCAAATTTTCACCTTAAGAATTACCGCACTGTAGGCTGAGGTATCACTGTAACTGTACTGGATGCAGTTTAACTTGTTTCAGTCTGGTCACCTGTTAGGTGTTCCACCATGAATTTTAGATACTCAAATAAAATAACTCACTCAGATTTTGAAAGAATACATCAAAACAAATTTCTCCTTTTTTCTTTCAGTAAAGTCAGAAGCAACAAAAACAAAATTTGACAAAAGTAGAGAGAGAAGCACCACTGTTCCTGCTAATTCCAGTGCTAAAGTAAAGGGGATTTACAGCGACGAGGACAGCACTGAAGACCAGGAGGACAACACAGGCTTGGAGGATGGCTGAATTACATCTGGATATGAGCGCCATGGCTCTGTCATCTTGCTGATATTGGAAAATGATAAGCTCATCAGATCACTTACATTTATGTGAGTTGATTCAGTGTCCTCATTGTTCCCAAATTTGTTCCAGATCATGAGCACATTAATATACTGAGATACGGCTAAAGACATTATGTTTGAATTAAGCAATATCACACAATATGGAGTGCTGTTGCGCTTGGGTATTGGCAGTCGTAGACGTGAGGGTGCAGTGCTAGTGCCGATGGCATCACCGACTTGCTGATCTTCAGCACAACAGCATGATCTCAAGTGTGATATTGCTTTTATAAACCAGTTTCACAAATACCAATTATGATCAACAGATTGTAATTGGTTCGTTTATTTAATTATTTATTAGCTATTTTGCTCCGCCAAAACGTATTCTTCCACAAGTGGCAAAGATGGTGATGGACAGTTAGTCACTGACAGTTTAGCAGGGGAGAAAGTAGTTTTCATTTTATCTGGTACTATGTAGCCAAGAAGTGAGGAGTATTCATCATGAAGGTGGTGGAGAGTTCTGAGAAACAAGATTGACTTTATATCTCCACTTATTCTGCTTTAGATCAGCAGAAAATTTTGGGTTCCAGGGTTGAATCCCAAATAGCATTACATGCAAAGCTAGTGCACTAGTCCACACACAAAGTAATGCCCTTGATCATGGGTTAGAGAGGGATTTGGGATTTAGTCTTTTGTAAGAAACTGGTTAGCTTTGTAGCTTGTGTTAGCCATGAACAGAACAACGTGGACGGGTAAGGGGCAATTCAGAACTACGTATAAGCATTTACTAAGGACTTACAATGACATAATCTTTTCAGATGTGTTTTCTTGCTGAAAGCATTTTGTGATTGGTTTTTAAATGTGGCTTTTGGCAGGCAGCTGCTTTCACCTCTTTCCAGTTCTGAGGACCGAATGCTGGCAACCGACACTTAGTGTAAGGCCAGTCTAGGGCAAATATATAACTCAGATAATTGATCTACATCAATTAGCTGTTGGAACGTTTACATCAATTAGCTTAAGTTAAGGGAGAGTTAAGGGACAAACACATGGTTGTATAACTCCTTTATTTAATGTCATGGCAACTGAGTTTGGAACTAAGTGCAATTTTAGTATGTCAGCAAATCATTACCATTATATGACATTTGCTTAAATAAAACACATTTTAAAGAAATAAATTTTAAAGAAGTTCTGAAAGCATATCATCTCAAGAATTTGTTGGTAACATAAATGAAAACATGCCATGTTACCCTGTTATGTACAGGTGTATACAAGTACAATTAATACACCTAAATAGTGTGTGATTTCTTACTGTATTTCTTTAATGTGTTTCATTTAGGCGGGGTTGAGGGTTGAGGGTTCTGTTTCCCCCCGGGTCTGCGTGCATGATGTTGCATTTTCTCCCCGTGCTTAGTGGGTTTCCTCCAGGTACTCTGCATTCCTCCCACAGTCCAAAGACATGCAGATTAGGCTATATTGGTGATTCCCAAATTGCCCATACTGCGTGAATGAGTGTGTGCCCCGCGATGGATTGGCACCCCGGCCAGGGTGTACCCTGCCTCGTGCCCTAAGTCTCCTAAAAAACATTCAACCTTAAATCAAAGTGGATATGTTTATGAAAGTTATTGACTATTGTACTTTATAAAGTCTTTATACATTTTTATGCACCTTTATTGTAGTTGGTACGAAGGGATTATGCATGTGTCATGTAACCCTATAAAACCTGCCAATGGTATGAAATAGTTTAAGAGTCAGGAGGTACCTTTTTCCACTTA
Source organism: Clarias fuscus (assembly GCA_030347435.1). Taxonomy (NCBI): domain Eukaryota; kingdom Metazoa; phylum Chordata; class Actinopteri; order Siluriformes; family Clariidae; genus Clarias; species Clarias fuscus. The sequence goes on along the minus strand of CM059212.1, from coordinate 12,738,834 downwards.
AAATGTAACCTCTCCCATTTTTTATACATAGTTGTGATGAAACAATGGCTTTAATTTGTGAACATATTTGGGAACAACAGTGCAAACCGAACTCATATTTAATTAATCAATGTCTTAACTACATAATTAATGAGCCCAGTGGTGTTTGGGAGCATGATGCATTTTGCTGGAAGGACATTACCCTTAAGAGAGTGTTCTAATGATAACACTGGCAAGATGTGCGTGTTGGGCTGGGAGAGAAAATGTCTTTATAGGTAGATTTTGAAATAAAGTTTTTAAGGTTTTTATGATATGAAAGTGCAAAGAGGTTTGATTTGAATCATCGTAATTGATAATAAACATTTTTATAAATAGTGCTGTGTCCGTGTATCAGAATGGTTCTTGTGGCGATTAATCTTGCTGTCATTAACATGGATTTGCTCATTTTCTATTCATAAGATGAGAGCGGGACTTTTATTTTGAAATACATTTTCCACACACGCGCCAACGCCAGGATTTAAAGTATTTAACATTTACATTATTTGGCGGCACAGAAGAAAAACAAAAACATTGTATTTATTTATTTATGTATTTATTTATGTATTTATTATTATTATTATTATTATTATTATTGTTATTGTTATTGTTATTATTATTATTATATTATTATTATTATTATTATTATTTTTTTTTTACAAGTTTTCTTTTCATTTTTGTTTGTGAAATTTAAGTTTTGACAGAATTATTTATTTATTTATTTATTTATTTCTTTTTAATACGTGCCTCACACAGGAAACTCTGTGGAAGGATCTGTGTCCTCTTGCTCTTCTAATTGAACCACTTCGTGTCTGGTCTCTTGTATGAACTTAAATTGTTGTGCAACACAAAAATCAGTCACATAAGTACTGTAATTTAAGCTTCATGCTAATTGATGGTACAACAATTCCTATTTTATAACAGTAAACCAGCTCGTGGTCTGCACCCTCAATGTGACTTAGTACTAGCCTCCTGAAGTATCAACATACAGTACATATGAGTGCATGGTAGCGCGGTCAGTCACAGGGTTACTGCTGGAAACATTTTACTATTAATAATTCAGGCAATTATTACAAATTGACGTATTTATAATATTATTATTTATTTCAAGAACGTATGGAGAATAAAATGTAACCTATACCACAAAGGTGGACATTTTCAGAGCTCTCACTAAAAATCTCAGGGGAGGCTTTAAAAGGAGTTTGTGTTCTTTTCAGGATGTTTAGCGCCCCGTAATTTGAACCATGAATTTATTGATTGTGCAGCATGGTGGCACAGCATGTAGAGCTACTACTTCACACAATCAGGGGTTTAGGATTCAGTGCTTGAGCTCTGGTTCCTGCCTGTGTTGATTTTAACAGTTTCATTGTTTCCCAGCGTCCATATGGTTTTTCCTTCTTCTTCTTTTTTTTTTTTTTTTACTGGGTATTCATGTGTTTCCTATTATCCCAAAACATGCCAGTTGTTGGATCTGCCCCTCTAAATCACTACTAGTTGTGTGTGTGCACAAAATATTTATACTATGACCAAATGTCCCCTTATTGTTATAACATTTGAATTATCAGTTCAATTTCTAATCAATATTCCTTATTAATCGTGTATCACGAAAAGCAGATTAAAAAAGAGGCCTACTCCTTGTCCAAGCTCTCACTCCCATGTTGTAAGGTATGTTGGTTGTTAACCTGTTGTATGAAGTGACTGCTAGAACAATCTGATTCTCAAGTTGTATACTTGATACAGTAAGATCAGTAGTACGTAGAGCGAGATGGGCTTTGGAAATAATAAACACAGGAGTAATGTAGATATTTATGTTGTGGCTATTTGCAAAACTGCAAACATTTCACTCTCCCCAAACCTAATAGATCTGGTGAGACACTCCTCCTAGGGTGACAACATGAAATGTACTGTAAGTAAACTTTCATCAGCTGCTCCAGTCAAGGGCTCGCCACAGCTGACCATACGATGCGCACAACTTGGCACAAGTTTTACACCAGATGCTCTTCCGTTTTCTAACTGGGTTTGGGACAGAACTGTATGTGGTGACTTGTTTGTATGGGATATGGCATCCACCAACTGTATGGCTCAAACCTGGATCTTCTGATCCCCAAAGCAACAACCCTAGAGCCTTAGCTGCCTGAGCTACCACGCCCATACAACATGAAATGTAAGAATACATGTTTTTATTTATTTATTTATCTATTAAGAATTTGTGCAAAAATGCAAATGATGCTTAAGTAATAAAAAACAAAAAGCTTAAGGTAAGTTTTATACAGTTGATTGTATATTGAATTGCATCAGCAGTGTACATACTTATCATAAATGTGAATGCCATGGAAAAATTTGGCTTTCAATAATCTTTCAAACTGGTACTCTGGGGAAGAATGATTATAAAGCATTTAGCTAAAAAAAAAAACAACAACATCTAAGCAAATTTTGGAAAAAATTTGTTCATAAGTGTCTGCCATATGTGTATAGTTTACATTGCTCCACCTGTAGGGATATAGTGAAACAGCAACAATTTACCACTTCAATTGCAAATTAAATCAATAAAAAAAAATCAATAAAAAAAAATCTACGACTCAGTTTGGTGATACATGAATTGCCACACCAAAGAATTGTGATTAAAAAATAAATAAATAAGTGTGTGTGTGTTTGTGTGTGTGTGTGTGTGTGTGTGTGTGTGTGGTCATAAATATAAATACAGTACACCGAATATTTGGCTGAATGTCCCTTACCGAATTTCACCTTTAGCAAGTGCTTTAGGTAGGCATCAAAACGAACCTTTAAAATGGGCAAAATTCTGGATCAGGATTGATTATTTTAAATGAAATTTGCATGCAAATTGCATTATTAATCGATAACTGATTGATCATTAATGATTAATGATAACATGGTGAAGATTCTTTCTTTAGTTCTATTTAAACAGATTTAGCAGCACAATCCCCCCAAAATTGTCATGTAAGACAAATTAATGAAGCAAAAATATGTAAACGGAACATTGTAAGTTAATAAAATGTTAATTAGTTAATTCCTAATTCCAATTAATTGCCTCATGATTAATGATTAGCATCAAATCTGAACCAGTTTCTTTTAGACCAAAGTGGCTACACTTACCAATAATTTGTAACCAGCGTATATACTATTGTTTGAACTGCTCTTGGAATCTGTAGTTGTTTAAAAATGAGAGACAAGGGAGCCAAGAGACATTCTTGACTTCTCTCCGTCATCTTCCTCAGATCTTCAGTTGGCTCTCTGGACTTTCCCATTGTGCTGTGTGTTGATCAATGTAATAAATGCTGTCAAACAAACAATTTTTATGTTGGCAGAGAGAACCTACCAGCTGTAGTCAATCATAATCACTAACAAAAAGTTGAGAGGCCTTGGGCTTGGCAAATTCAGCACTACTGAATGAATAATGTAGATGAATGTATGGTATATTTATCATTTACATTTACATTTCTTTATTAACCATATCTGTAAGTTAAATAACACAAATTAGGTAGATATTGTAAGTATATAATATTGGATTTTTCTTGTACAAATCAGGAAAGAAACACCCATTAGTCAATAACTGATCAATCTCATTTATAGAGCAGCCAATAATGTGTATATATGAAGCCAAAACAATATAAAGACAATGTCATAATTTAATTTCGGAAGGGACATACATGTAACTTACATGTAAACTGAAATATATCAAGAATTTTATTTGTTTGTATTTTAAAGATTATTATGGCTTATAAAACAATCCAGATGTTTTAACAAATTTAGCACTACTTACTGAATAGTGTAGATGAGTGTACTGTATATACTATATATAGTTTATTTATTAACCATATCTGTAAGTTAACTAACACAAAACTAACTCTAATTAAAATATTAAAATATTTCCTAAGGTTAATCATCAGCCGACTTTGGACTTGATAAAACACAGGGCAGTTTTCCTTTGGCAGTCATGGATGCTTTTATTACCTGTTGTTAAATACAAGTGGGATGTAAGGTTTTCTATTGTGATTGCATTTGGGTTCATCTAGATGCATTTATTTAGATGTGTCTGAAAAGTGAGCCAGAATCCAATAGAAGCATGTAACTGAGAAACTGAAGATTAAAGTCCTTGCTTAAGAGCCAGGCAGTGGCTCCCTTGCAACTCCCAGATCCTTATAGCACTAACACAGAATCTATTATTACTGTACATTCTGTATGTGAATTTTGTACACTAAATAATTTATTAGGAGGCTGAGACTGGTCGTATCTTAAGTAGGATAATATACTCATTTACTCAAATTCTTCTCATTGATGTGACAATAAAACTGAGAAAATGTTTTCTTAATATACTGTACTTCCAGTAGCAACCTGGAATTGCTAAGCATATTTATAGAGCTGTTAATGTACTTACTGCATACCATGCATAGATGTATATACTCATGACATCAGTTAATGTTATAATTTTCATTAACCTCTTTATGACCACGAGATTTAAAGCGATTGATAAATGTGCATCCCACTGCATCCTAAAAATATTGAAGAAGGCAGCGGGAACAGGGTCTAAATGGAAAAGCATTCATCAAATTCACTCCATTTTCTGCCTGTAAGATTTTCAATGTGTCTATCATGCTGTTACTAATTTACTATCTCCACATCCAGTGAAATCAAACTGCAGTATTACTGCGTCTGATCAGATCTCATCACACTCTTACCACAAGGATCAGACCTTGGTACTAAAAAAAAGCACGAATCTACGAACCTTACCTGCTTGTGTCAACAGTCTATAATGGAGCTGGTGCAGTCAATCATCAATCACAGCCTATTTAAATTCTGTTGCATACTATGTGTATTCCTTAATGACCTTTTACTTTATCCTTCTTCTAATTTCCACTTCCTTTACGAAAATGCGCCATGTACACCAAGAGAACATGGAGAGCATGTTTTGCCAAGAGATCAACCAAGTATTAATATAGTGTTCCTAATAAAGTGCTTATGAGTGTTGTTTTTTTTTTCAATAGCAAAACTTTAGTAAGAAGACCAACCCCATTAACCTGAGACTAATGAACTTTATTCAATACTAATTAACATACAAAATATTAGGATTGGGAATTACCAGGGACCACCCGGTAGGATAATATCACGATGCCCAGATGCTAATTCTGTTTGTATTGTGATTCTGCACAGTAAGTATCATGATTTTAGAAATGTCCCGACATTGTGTCCAAATTTGATAAATGTAAGGTAATTTGTAAGGTGATGAGGTTCTCAAGGACATCCTACAGATGATCAATCAGATTTAACTCTGATTGATTGTTAAAATGGAACTCAATCTTTGCCATGTTCATTAACTGAAACAATTTTGTGGCAGAATACATTTTCGATTTTATACAGTACTACATAATTCACATTTTATCAGAATAAAAAGTAAATTGAAAGATTCTTAAACTCTGGAATTTGTTTGAGATGAAGTTAAGGTAGATTGATAGATTGACCAGCAGAATGCACACGCAGGGGGGATTTGATGAGACATCTCAGCTAAACCTGTTGCAGTCTTGGCCTTGGCTGGCTTTTGTGATTTGGATTTGTGATTTACAGGAATCGGTTGCTAACTAATGCCAGTAGAGGGAGTTAGTGTGGCTAGACAATTAGAAAAAGCAAGTATTTTCAGGCTTTTGAAGTTTTTGAGATCATGCATTATGGTCATTTCTTCAGCGTGCACTCATGAGACGGACCTCCTTTACTGCCTGGTTTTACCTTTGTAATATGTTTATTATTAATGCTGCCAAGTTTTTGTTTCTTTCCTTATTGTCAAACCTTCATGAAATATAGCAGAATTCTCCACAACACAGGGTTCATTAGGAATACTGTTCCAATCAGGGGGTGTACTTAGTTTGTAAAAATTGCCCAGAGCATTAAACTGCCTGTGTCAGCATGTCTTCTTCCCAAAGAGGTACTATCTGGGTGCTATCTCCTTCACAGGTAAGTGACATACATGCCTCTGGAAGTCCACATTATGTAAAAGATCCTGCATATGCATCTTCTGAACTTTGATGAACTTTCTCAGTCAATGGTCAGGGTTACAGGTTTACCACAGCAACTCTTGCCAATAACTTTAGGAATGAACTAAAATGCAATACTGTAAATTATACTGTAATTAGTCATGTAAACATACCTTTATCTTGCTGTTCTTTTTCTCACCTTCAGTTTTTCTTCTGCTTTCTTTTCTCTGTGCGAAAAATGATAGGTACATTTGTGTTATATAATTTTTTTTGCTCCTTGATTCCCATGTAATCTAACATTAGTCTGATAGACAGTGCGTTATTATGAGGTTATTATCCATTTCAGGGCATAAACACGGTGTCTTGTGAGACATTTCTTGGGGACCCTCTGGTGGCCACTGGCCTATAAGCAGGCTCTGAAAAACAAATCAGCAGCAACACCAGTATTATACTTTAATGTTACAGTGCATCTATCATAATGTATTTGAGCAATATTTTACTCTGTATTGGATTCCATTATCCGAAAGTTGAATAATACTGTAAATAATTGTGCAGGCCCATACTGCGATTGTGTTTTTTATATGATTAATTGTGCGGCACTAATAAAAGAAATTGTAAAAGGGTTAGCTGGTGTTAGTTAATACTGCTTGAGCTTGAACCTGTCAATTTTAACATCCTGACTTACTGAGCAATTATCTGAACAATCAGTTCATGCAGACAAAACAATGTAAATTTACCTTGTGTGTGGACTAAAGTATCTTTAGGAAGATGTTGATGAAAAGTATGCTTTTCCGCAGCTTGAAATAATATATTATATGCTGATGAATTATAGTTATCTACTTCAGTTAATTACATGGGAGGGTGCATATGTTTATTAACAGTATTTTACAATCATTATGAAATGCAGTAAAATACTGGAGTAAAACTGCTTTAAAATTTACAGCAGTGTATTACAGTGTCGTATTACAGTGTCGTTTGCTCATACATGCTGTAGGGCTGGCTCCCTCAGATCACAAGGCGTTTATGCTTTCCCTTACATACTTTCCCTGAACTCTTGTTTATTGATATGGCAGTTGAGTAAAATGCCTCCATTAAAGCCTTAAATTATACTCAATTAGAAAAAAGTCTGCCACCCCTGCAATAACATTAGTCCTATAGCTTATAAATAAAGATCATTTCTTCCACATCTCCCACTCACCGTCAGTAATGTGTTTTCTGTAAACACCACATCTCTTACTAAACTAGAAAGTGGAAGCAAGAGTAAACAGTATCTTACTCAAATATGTGACCTAATGTCACGAACTGGTATGACAGGCGGTTCGGGCAGGTGTTATTGCCGTGGGCAGAAAAGGCAAGCATAAGTGCAGAGGGGTTGTTTTTAAACATAAAAGTCTTTAATTAACAAAAAGGAACATACAAAATACACACGTGGGCTCTAGAACACACATGCACACATACACAGTCTCTTGAAGATTATTTAGTCTCACAGACATCTTTGGCCTAGAAAGACCCCTTAAGCATTTCAGCCCCTTTAAGCATTTCAGCCCCTGTGGGACTGACACGAAGGCTTGGGACTGACACGAAATCCGTGACTGGACTGGGGCTCGAGACAGGGCATTCTCAATAGACCAGAGGCTACAAGAGGATATTAGAGGCTATAGGGGAGCACACTGGAGGCTACAAAACAAAGAGAAACACAATACTTAAATAAACTCAGAATAAAACAAAACAGTACACTTACACAAACACCACAAAACAGAGCCCCTATAAACAAACCAAAGTAACATAAAATACAATCAAAACAAATGCCCACTGACAGTATTAATGCTCGACCCAGTTTCCCAGAACAACCAGCTATTTCTAACCCTAATAATTAGCTACCTTGGTTCAGGTGAGCACCCGCATCACCTGACCGAGGTGCCTTCTGGGAAACTGAGTCAACTACCAAAAAATACAAAACAAAAACAAACATGTGCCCACAGTGACCTCTAGGGGTAATCCCTTACACCTAAGAACCCTTTCCTCTCTGTCAGGTTATTATAGAGCAGACTCGGGCATTTTAAGGCCCGGGGGCCAAATATGGCCCGCGGCCTGACTCTGACTGGCCCGCGAAAGGTTGCTTGGAATTAAGAAAATAAAACCGACTTTTTATTGGGGGGGGATTTTTCCCCGATTTTCTCCTTAATTTAGTCGTGTCCAATTCCTCCTGGTCACTAGGGGGCTCCCACATTAAGGCTACTACTACCACTCAGCCAGGAGGGCCGAAGACTATCACATGTTTCCTCCGAACCACGTGACGCCAGCTGACCGCATGTTTTCGAACTGCTCGCTCGCGCACCGTTGGGGGCTGCGTAACATACTCGGCGGACAGCGCTATCACCTCCCTCCGTTGCACGAGCACACAGACGCCCCTGACTGGCTGTAGAGCCGTGATTAATGTGGGAGCACTAAGTACCTCTCATCCCTCCCCTCTGAGAGAGCTCGGCCAATCAGCTCTCTCTAGACCTCCGGCTGCGAGAGGTTACAGCATCACCCGGGATTCGAACTGGCGATCTCCGGATGATAGGGCGAGCGCTTTTACCACTGCGCCACACGGAGGCCAAAACCGACTTTCAAAATTTTCCATAATGCATGGACTAAAACAGCAGTGCGTTTACTTTGAAACCTGTTTACAGTGTGCGTGCGTCGTTTACGTACAAGTACTCTGAAACAAGTCCGAGTGCATGTGATTAGCAACAAGTCATTGTAATGGTATCCCTTCAAAATGTTTGCACATGCCTAAAAAAGAAAGGTGGACGCTGAAGGCTGTGGTTTCAAGAAAATATGGACTACTAAATATTTATTTACTGAAGTCGGGGTAAACCGGTGTGTTTAGTTTGTGGAGAGCAGGTGTTTATGAATTACAACGTGAGTCGGCATCTGGCGCTCTACAATATTTTCTGCTTCTCATTTGGCCCCTGGGGGAAAATAATTGCCCACCCCTATTATAGAGGCTTGCATACTGCAAAATTACTTGGAGATAAAAGTGCTTCCCCTGTATATTACATTGTGATGAATACTGATTTTTAAAGCACTACCATGATGATTTACAGTAGATATACACACGTGGACAAAATTGTTGGTACCCTTCGGTCAATGAAAGAAAAACTCACAATGGTCACAGAAATAACTTTAATCTGACAAAAGTAATAATAAAAAAAAATTCTATGAATGTTAACCAATGAAAGTCAGACATTGCTTTTCAACCATGCTTCAACAGAATTATTTAAAAAAATAAACTCATGGAACAGGCCTGGACAAAAATGATGGTACCCCTAGAAAATACTGAAAATAATGTGACCAAAGGGACATGTTAATTCAAGGTGTGTCCACTAATTAGCATCACAGGTGTCTACAATCTTGTAATCAGTTAGTGGGCCTATATATAGGACTCCAGGTAGTCACTGTGTTGTTTGGTGACATGGTATGTACCAGACTCAACATGGACCAGAGAAAGTGAAGGAAAGAGTTGTCTCAGGAAAGAAAATTATAGACAAGCATGTTAAAGGTAAAGGCTATAAGACCATTTCCAAGCAGCTAGATGTTCCTGTGACTACAGTTGCACATATCATTCAGAAATTTAAGATCCATGGGACTGTAGCCAACCTCCCTGGACGTGACCGAAGGAGGAAAATTGATGACAAATCAAGGAGACGGATAATCCGAATGGTAACAAAAGAGCCCAGAAAGACTTCTAAAGAGATCCAAGGTGAACTTCATGCTCAAGGAACATCAGTGTCGGATCGCACCATCCGTCGTTGTTTGATCCATGTGAGACGACCAAGGAGGACACCATTGTTGAAAACAAATCATAAAAAAGCCAGACTGGAATATGCCAAACTACATGTTGACAAGCCACAAAGCTTCTGGGAGAATGTCCTATGGACAGATGAGACAAAAATGGAACTTTTTGCCAAGGCACATCAGCTCTATGTTCACAGACGGAAAAATGAAGCATATCAAGAAAAGAACACTGTCCCTACTGTGAAACATGGAGGAGGCTCTGTTATGTTCTGGGGCTGCTTTGCTGCATCTGGCACAGGGTGTCTTGAATCTGTGCAGGGTACAATGAAATCTCAAGACTATCAAGGGATTCTAGAGAGAAATGTGCTGGCCATTGTCAGAAAGCTGGGTCTCAGTCGCAGGTCATGGGTCTTGCAACAGGACAATGACCCAAAACACACAGCTAAAAACACTCAAGAATGGCTAAGAGGAAAACATTGGACTATTCTAAAGTGGCCTTCTATGAGCCCTGACCTCAATCCTATTGAGCATCTTTGGAAGGAGCTGAAACATGCTGTCTGGAAAAGGCGCCCTTCAAACCGGAAACAACTGGAGCAGCTTGCTCACGAGGAGTGGGCCAAAATACCTGCAGAGAGGTGCAGAAGTCTCATTGACAGTTACAGGAATCGTTTGATTGCAGTGATTGCCTCAAAAGGTTGTGCAACAAACTATTAAGTTAGTGGTACCATCATTTTTGTCCAGGCCTGTTCCATGAGTTTTTGAGTTTTCATTTTTTTTTTTATAATTCCGTTGAAGCATGGTTGAAAAGCAATGTCTGACTTTCATTGGTTAACATTCATAGAATTCTTATTTATTATTACTTTTGTCAGATTAAAGTTATTTCTGTGACCATTGTGAGTTTTTCTTTCATTGACCGAAGGGTACCAACAATTTTGTCCACGTGTGTATTACTATGCATTACAGTTATAGAGCAGCATTTTGATGCCCCGACTTTACAGCTGGAGTGGAATTCAAGCACACTTGTGACGATCTTTCTTGTGATTAACGTTATTTATAATTTTTCACAGTTTTAACACATACCGTCGTGGTTATGTCTTGATGTCCAAAATTATCATTAGTCGTAGTACCTTTATTTATCATCTAAAAAGTCACAGTTCTTGGCGGATCGTTACAATTGAACACACTCTCCTGTAACATTCCCCTCAAGTAGGCATCAGGGGGTGTACGATCTGGGGAATGGGACGGTATGGGAAAGAATTGGTCTGGCACATTTTTCATACTTGGTCCCCATTGACGACCACTTCCGTATTGTCGTGGAAAGTGCTCATGTCTTAAGTTGACATATGCCCCAGTTCACGATAGGAGATGTAATGTGTGAAGCTGAAACTGTTCTACACATCAAAGCAAGGCGAGTTGCAGCTCGACGGCCACAAAGACGTCATAGGAAACTGCATGCTCTGAGTTCTCGCAAGAGGAAATGCTGCAAAGGCTCCGCTTCCTGACATGGCTGCAACGACTGAATCAGTTAACATCTGTGATGCTGCAGCCAGCCAAGCAGAGGTTATCAAAGATTTTCTTCACACCTAAGATGTTCTGTAAGGTGTAATATCTGCGGTCATCGCACTTCTTAAGAAATTGCCTGGCAGTTTGTAAGACACAAGACAATTTTATGGATTATGCTGATTATGTTAGAGGGCATCACAGCTCATCAGTATTTCCCTAATAAGGTTAGAATCTACTAATTGGTTACTAGGGTTATGCTGTTAGAACATGAGTCACAGGACCGGGGTATAAAAAGCGTTCGGTTGTACTACGATGTTGTTCTTAGGCATTGTTGGTTTGAGTTCACAAGACTTTGTGTTCTTTCATTTTCTTTGAACCTTGTTGCTTAGTTAGCTTTATTTACCATATATTGCTTTTCTTTGCTGGAGTTGTAATTGATTACAACACAAAACAATAAAAGGACTACCTCCCATTGCGAGGCTAGCAGTGAGTTCTTTGAGTTCAGGGGGCTACATTTCCAAGGACACTTTCTAAGGTGAGTGTTGCGCTAATCTTTACAGAATTTGACACCAGTAATGATGTGCCCTTAGCAGATAGATGTTTCCTGTTTGGTTTTGCGCTTAGGGAATGTTTATCACATGCAACGCAATAGTATGAGCAGAAATAATACCCAACTATGAATACTTTTTCCTCCGTCAATAGACCCATTTCCAACAACAAATGCAGAACACAACTTCCATTTTTACTACTGGCACCAGTTGCGGCTGGAGCTATGTCCTGACGACAATGCACATGCGCAAACCAGATTCGAGCTTCAGTATTGTATATTTTGGTGCATACCGTGCTTAAAATATTAACAAACTCCAAATACATTTCCAACTAGGTATACTAGGTATATATACCTCACACTTTTGGAAAATTCCATTTTGAGTGTAATCATATTACTATTCATCCAGTATAAGCACCATGTATCTCTCTGACTTGTCAGAGATCACTGACACCCTACTGTACGGGGAAGGTGAGTCACAGAAGGAAAAGTTGACTGGAAGGGAAAAGTGTGGTAGGAGAAGGTGCACAATCAACAGGGATGACTTCAGCTTTAAAGTCAAAGTGGCTTTTATTGTCATTTCAGCCATATACAGTAGTACACAGTGAAACAAAACAATGTTGCTCCATGCCCATGGTGCTCCTTAAAACACAGAGCTACACAATACCACGCATAACTAAAAATTACATTAAGGATGCTTAATACAGTACATAAAGTGCTTGAGTGCAAGCATGTGTGCAGACTCACAACACAAGACACTGGGAGACAATGTGCAAAGTTAAAAAGCAGTGCAGTGATGACCATTAGAAAGTTCTGATGACAGTAGAATGGCAACAACAAGATATTGCAATATCTTGATCCTAAATGTGATGAGTGTAAATATGACATGCTGTTTGACATCCATAATGCAGATCCATAAACCTGTCTTGGAAATCTTGGAAAAGAGTCATAGGAAGGAGTAAAAAAAAAATGTGCTGAAAATATGATCTTGCAGAGGTAATATATCTCTCATACAATGCTGGGGACTTTACTGGCATGAGGTAAAGGATGTGGGTTACTGATAAGAAGCTTGGGGATTAAAGCACTACTCAGCACTACATTTAGGCTCTTCAGAAAGGCGCTTAACCCTTAAATCTTGAAAGGGCATTGATCCAGTCAGTCATCGAATTGTGTGTTTGGGTGTTTGGAACCAAAGTTTTCAATATAAACACAATAAAACACATAAAAAACATAAAAGAATCATATGTAATAATAAGCTGAATATATGTGTATATATGTATTTGCTCAGTCATGTTCATACAGTTGGTTAAAAATATATATTTTTATTAAATACAAAATTTAATTCATCATATTGCCTAGGTGGTGCTGAAAAAAAAAGATATGACATTCTACACTGCACAACCCTGTGGCCTGTATATGTTCATCATATGTTATCATATATCAAAATACAGACATGCACCAAAAAACAAAAGGCCAAAAATGACTAAAAATGCTCTTCGATTTTGCTCCCATGCAACATATCATGGCTGACCCTGCACTATGACCCAAAATTCATAACAATCCTGGATATAGAAAAATGATGCACATATGAAAAATAAAGACCTAACTATTGAAACACTGAATATGGGACACTGTTAAACTGTTAGATTTTAATATTCATTTATTACAATTAAGTTCCCTATTGTGTTGTTCTACAGAAACGTCTTCTCCATGATAATGATGAATACATCATTAGCATCAATGGAGTACTTTATAAACACACTGTATGAAATTTGTTCCCCTGGGTGCTCAGTGGTAGTGAATGCTCTGTGGGGAAAGTGTGATCAATAGATGTAGGGCTAATACATGGACACAGTGCCACTGTAGTAGTACCGATGAGGAATTTTAATTAACCATGTGGAGCAAGGTAACCCAGTTCTTTCTGTGGAAGAATAATACTTTGCTAAAACTTGTCAAATAAAACTGATGCATCTGATGCAGCTGCATTTGTATCACTTTAAACTTGTATAAGGTCTTTGCAGGATTCTTCCGTAGCTAAGAAATTTTTGTGTCTTCTTGAGTATTCCCAGTCGTTTGCATCTTGAGGTAAAACCTTTGTATTTACATTCATGAGTGAGTCTCTTGGGCTTTTTCTACGCCAAGGAATGAAATATGCAATTATAAAACAGTAACACATACTACTTCCTATGCTGCGCGACATGGTTTGTACTGTATATGTATGCAACATACTGCAACCTCAGGCTGTTTGATAGTTGTCTTATCAGCCAATCATGCAGCAACAGCACAATGCATAAAATTATGTGGATAAGGGGAAGAGAGGGAAAAGTCACAGATCTGGAGGATATTTCAGAGAAAGAAGAATGCAGCATGTCTGCAAAATATCATTGAGCTCCATGCTTCCTCGAAACTTTGTTAAGAAATCACAAACGTCTGCAGAGACAAAAACACTGGAAACAAATAGCTTGGTAAGCGACAGACTATCTGCTAAAAGACAGTACATCACACAGCTGGAGGCCACTATGGCTTCTGAGGGAAAAAAACAGGAGCAGGAAACAGAGAAGTCTGGGGTGGATGATAAGGAGAGGAACAGTACACTCTGCCAGGAAAACACTGCACAACCTCAAAACATCAGCCAGCTTCTATGGAATAAAATGACTGTCAAAAATAATTGTGTGTAAAAAAAAAGGATTTATGTGTAATTCTGTGTTTTGTCAGAGTTGGATTCCAAAATCTACAGCCACTACAGTTTACAGATACGAGATTTTGTGTGTTTGTTACAGTACAACTCTGAAATATACAACTCTGACTGATTACAGACACAAAACTCATTTTTAGAACTCCTCTGTTACACGAACAAATTGCGAAATTACGCCCACGAATGTTGCGTGGTAGGAGAAGGTGCACAATCAACAGGGATGACTTCAGCTTTAAAGTCAAAGTGGCTTTTATTGTCATTTCAGCCATATACAGTAGTACACAGTGAAACAAAACAATGTTGCTCCATGCCCATGGTGCTCCTTAAAACACAGAGCTACACAATACCACGCATAACTAAAAATTACATTAAGGATGCTTAATACAGTACATAAAGTGCTTGAGTGCAAGCATGTGTGCAGACTCACAACACAAGACACTGGGAGACAATGTGCAAAGTTAAAAAGCAGTGCAGTGATGACCATTAGAAAGTTCTGATGACAGTAGAATGGCAACAACAAGATATTGCAATATCTTGATCCTAAATGTGATGAGTGTAAATATGACATGCTGTTTGACATCCATAATGCAGATCCATAAACCTGTTTTGGAAATCTTGGAAAAGAGTCATAGGAAGGAGTAAAAAAAAAATGTGCTGAAAATATGATCTTGCAGAGGTAATATATCTCTCATACAATGCTGGGGACTTTACTGGCATGAGGTAAAGGATGTGGGTTACTGATAAGAAGCTTGGGGATTAAAGCACTACTCAGCACTACATTTACAGTAGGCTCTTCAGCAAGGCGCTTAACCCTTAAATCTTGAAAGGGCATTGATTCAGTCAGTCATCGAATTGTGTGTTTGGGTGTTTGGAACCAAAGTTTTCAATATAAACACAAAAATGTTTTTAAAAAAAAAAACAGCTTACCTGAGATGACGAGAGAGCGCTCGTCTGCTAAACTGCCATTTTGGCACCGGTGGTTTAAAACCTGACTCTTCTTCCCTCGGATAGTAATGCCTGTGCATGTGGCCTACATTCGTGGGCGTAATTTCGCAATTCGTCCGTGTATCCGAGGAGTTGTAAAAACAAGTTTTGTGTCTGTAAACGGTCAGAGTTGTATATTTCAGGGTTTTACTGTAACAAACGCACAAAATTTCGTATAAAATTTCGTGCGAGGCATAAATGCAGAGGTCTCGATGGTTTGAAGAATGATGTTTTTTATTTAAAGAAAACAGCAAATGAAACAAAACAAATGTACTTTATAAGTAAAATGAAACTAAAACACGTCTAGAAGTGACGGGAGACAAAACTAAACTTACAGACATTAATGGGTGAAATCAACAGTTGCAAGACAACACAAAAGAACTAAAACAAGCTATTTATAAAGAAACTAATGACCAACTCGGTTCAGGTGTCCACTCACCCCCAGGGTCCACTGTCTGCCCTCCTCACCCCGAGGCTGGCACCTATGTCCGGCGGGCCCGATGGCCTGATGGCCATTTTGCATTTCTTTCTGCGCTCCGCCCAAAGTTGCTCCATTCTAGCTGGGAGGCTGCTCCCCGCTGCACGTCCCATCCGCACTCCGTTTTTCTCTGACGCTCGCTGTGGGGTGCCCCTTCACCCTGGTCACCGCCGAATTTGGACCTCCCGATCTCTGCTTTCCGGCCGGTGCGGGGACTCATGTCACCCCATGCTGCGCCACTCTTGAACGGCGTGCGCCAGCCGGCAGCCATCCCAGTTTGGCTGTTCTTTCCGCAGCTCCTCCTGCTCCGCCTTGACCTGCATCTTCCTGCCCGCTCTCCTTCTCCTTTTGCCGCTACGCCACTTGGTATTCCTCCCGCTCTCCGCGTCGGCTTCCCAAGGTTCGAACATCATAGCCCCCCCCCCCAAAAAATCTCTATGGAAGGCTCCTCCGCTATGCCTCTGGTTCGGTCTTGCAATCTGTCACGATGTGTGGTGCGAAGCATAAATGCAGAGGTCTCGATGGTTTGGATAATGATGTTTTTTATTTAAAGAAAACAGGAAATGAAACAAAACAAATGCACTTTATAAGTAAAACGAAACTAAAACACATCTAGAAGTGACGGGAGACAAAACTAAACTTACAGACATTAACGGGTGAAATCAACAGTTGCAAGACAACACAAAAGAACTAAAACAAGCTATTTATAAAGAAACTAATGACCAACTCGGTTCAGGTGTCCACTCACCCCCAGGGTCCACTGTCTGCCCTCCTCACCCCGAGGCTGGCACCTATGTCCGGCGGGCCCGATGGCCTGATGGCCATTTTGCATTTCTTTCTGCGCTCCGCCCAAAGTTGCTCCATTCTAGCTGGGAGGCTGCTCCCCGCTGCACGTCCCATCCGCACTCCGTTTTTCTCTGACGCTCGCTGTGGGGTGCCCCTTCACCCTGGTCACCGCCGAATTTGGACCTCCCGATCTCTGCTTTCCGGCCGGTGCGGGGACTCATGTCACCCCATGCTGCGCCACTCTTGAACGGCGTGCGCCAGCCGGCAGCCATCCCAGTTTGGCTGTTCTTTCCGCAGCTCCTCCTGCTCCGCCTTGACCTGCATCTTCCTGCCCGCTCTCCTTCTCCTTTTGCCGCTACGCCACTTGGTATTCCTCCCGCTCTCCGCGTCGGCTTCCCAAGGTTCGAACATCATAGCCCCCCCCCCAAAAAAATCTCTATGGAAGGCTCCTCCGCTATGCCTCTGGTTCGGTCTTGCAATCTGTCACGATGTGTGGTGCGAAGCATAAATGCAGAGGTCTCGATGGTTTGGATAATGATGTTTTTTATTTAAAGAAAACAGGAAATGAAACAAAACAAATGCACTTTATAAGTAAAACGAAACTAAAACACATCTAGAAGTGACGGGAGACAAAACTAAACTTACAGACATTAACGGGTGAAATCAACAGTTGCAAGACAACACAAAAGAACTAAAACAAGCTATTTATAAAGAAACTAATGACCAACTCGGTTCAGGTGAGCGCCCACGTCACCTGACCGAGATGCATAACGGGAAATGAAGTAACAAAATAAACTACAAACAAACAAGACACTGGGCGCTTTGGCGCCCTCTAGGGGTTATCCCTTACTGTACCCCCCTCAAAGGGCGCAACTCCGGGGCGCAACAGGAGGTCCCGGGCATCCCCCCAGGGTCCACTGTCTGCCCTCCTCACCCCGAGGCTGAGTATGTCCGGCGGGCCCGATGGCCTGATGCCCCCTTTGCAGTAGGGCGGCGGAGGCAGAGAACGAGCGCCGTCCTTTCCGATGCAGGGCGGCGGTGGAAACTCGCCGTCCTCGTTGATGCAGGGCGGCGGCGGAAGAGGAAGAAAACGGCGTAGAACGGCGGTAGAAGCTCCCTGTCCTCCTCGTTGAGAGACGGCGGCGGAAGCTCGCTGTCCTCCTCGTGGAGGGACGGCGGCGGCGGAAGAAGCTCACTGTCCTCAGCGACGCATGACGGCGGCGGCGGAGGCAGAGGAAGCTCGCTGATCTCGGCGGCGCATGACGGCGGCGGCGGAGGAAGAGGAAGCTCGTCGTCCTCAACGCCGCAGTTCGGCAGAGGCGGCGGCAGCTCGCTGTGCTCGGCGGCGCGGTGCAGCGGCGGCAGCTCGCTGTGCGCAGCGGTGTCCTGGACAAAGCAGCTACGCGGCAGGATAAAGAGCCTGCTAACGTCGCCGCAGCCGTGCGGCGGAAAGAAGTGCTCGTCGTCCTCATCGCCGCTGCAGGGCTCGCCTTCGCTGTAGCTATACAGCGGGTAAAAGAGCTCACTGTCGTCATCGCTGAATGGCCAGTACATGAACTCGCCGTCGTCGTCCCTTACATAGGAAGAAGGAGCTGGCAGTTCCGGGCGACTGGTTAGGCTGGCTGGCAGGTCTGGGCCTTCCCTGAGGCTAAGCTGCGTTAGCAGCCCTTGGAGTGGGGCTACCTGCTCCTGCAGGTCACGAATGCACCCTTCTTTTCTCTTGGCGCACCGCCCAAAGCTAAATAAACTACAAACAAACAAGACTCAGGGCGCTTTGGCGCCCTCTAGGGGTTATCCCTTACAGCCGTAGATTTTGGAATCCAATTTGGACAAAACACAAAATTACACACAAATCTTTTCTTAGGCACGATTATTTTTGACAGTGATTTTATTATTTTTAATATAGTAAATAAACACAGGACAATAAAGCTGTGGTGTACATGTGTGTGTGTGTGTGTGTGTGTGTGTGTGTGCGTGCGTGTGTGTGTGTGTGTGTGTGTGGAAACTGTACATCTAAGCAACCTTTTAGTCGGTCAATCACATAGCAGCAGCACAAAGCACCAAACCATATTCATACAGGCCAAGAGCTCTGGAAATGCCATGTGAGCAATCTGCAGTCTACAATACCATCTGACAGCTCCCATCCAAATGACCTGACTGGTTTAGGCTTTGGCTGAAAATTCAACTGAACACTCTCCACAATTGAGGTGATCAGAAAAGACATCTTAGAGTGCACAATTTTCCAAACCTGAGCTGGTTGTGTCACAACAGGAGAAAACCATATCAGGCTGCAGCCCCATAGACAACTAAACCGACCCATCCGGCACCAGCACCATGCCAGCAACAACATGGCTGGGCCAGCACCCACCAAAGCCATGTGATTAACCCACCAGACCACCATGTACTGTAAATACAAAGGCTTATCTTGCTCAGGAAGGAAATTGAGATTTTGTTATGGAGAAATTAAGGAAGAAAAAATAGAAAAGGAGAAATTCTTGACCTGAGAACAAAACTCAAACTGTCTCAATTAACACAGGAGAATTTGCTACAGGCTCAAGAATATTGATGCTGGATATATACAGTATGAGGCTCTCAGCTAAAGTAATTTGCACAGGTTGAATAGGTTTAACGGATTTCTAGCAAAATGGAGTGTCAGGAAGGTCAACTATAAGATTAAAAGAATGGATACTTACTGTAACTACTTAACTAATCTCCTAGTGCGCCATATCGAGACTTCTCCAGGTATGTTTGCACAGAGCTAACCTGAACGCACCTGAACCCGAGAAAAATTAAGTTTGGCAATAATTCAATGCAATGCTCGACATGGGTGTGTGCTACATTTGCAGTAACTTGTATACAGAATGTACACCAATGGAGCCAAAATGCAACATTGGTAAGAACCATTGAAATATATTCTCTTCATAGAGGGTGCACAATTTAACCTTAATCTTTTTGCCTTCCTATTAAAAGATAATCATACACATCACTATACTAAAATTAAAATCCATAAAACAACAGCAACTTAATAGTAAGAATGAAAAGCTGAACTGGGTTATAATATCAAGAAATGTCAGTAAATAAATTGTAGCATGTCACAGCATCATTGTTAGCTCATAGACTTACATAGACAAATAGACATAGACAAACATATAGCAGGATGTACTGTATCTTCTTCCTCAAATATGTTAAGTATGTTAAACTGAATTCTGGCCAAGGAAGGCAAGATATCAAGAAAGATTGAAAATACGTTCAAAAGGAAATCAGTTTAACTTTAAAATGAACAAAGTCACATTTCCATTACAAGTGTCATTGTTAAATAATAAGTGGCAACTTAAAAAAAAAAAACAGTTAAAGTGTTGACTTTAGATAACAGTGGCTATCCATATAACATCTTGGGAGGGACTCCACCCTTTTCTCAGCAGTGAAAAAGCTGAGTATTAACCGCTGGTCCACCATGGAATCTGTAATAGAGTAAGTCAAAAGTCTGTTGTAATTAATGTATTATGGATTATGAATGTGTCTAAGTGTCTAAATCCTAAATAGTTAGGTATATGTTCACAGTCTGTATTTAATAGGGCATGAAAGTATTTAATGATAATGTAACTATTACAAATATACACATGGTGCTCATAATATGTCCATGCCCGTGTGTTCCTCCTCAAAATTACCTTTATGTAAATAATCCGCTCCTTGTGTATCACCTGATTTTTTATATCTCTATTACATCTTATACAGGGTGGGCCAAAAGTAGGGTTTTATTTACATATATTATAATTACATATCAGACATTTTACATTGAACATTTAATCTCTCAAGTGCTCAAAGAGTCCACCTTTTTGATAATAATAATTTTTATATCTAAAACGTGATTGTGAAGGTGAAGCAGATAATGAAGTAACTGTAACCCTACTTTTGGCCCACCCTGTATATCGTATTACATCTATTACATTTATCTATTAAATCTCTTTTACAAACAAGAATCACATCTCATTTAAGAAACTCATCTGAGCAGACCTTAGATCATACAGTTGATCTATTTTGTGTTGCTATAAGAATTTTATTTTGTGATAACTGAACATTGACATTGATGCACATTGTCACAAATTAGCGATTTAACTCCATTTAGCTCCATATGAGCCCGGTTTTAACTTAGATTTGCAATGCTACTTATCAATGCCACCAGATCGGAACTTTCACATGTGTGTCTACTCTGAAGTACATTTCAGAGAATTTCCAGTGAAATATGGTCACGAAAAACAAGACTCAACACAATATTCAACAAGCAAGAACACACTCTCTATTCACACATTCCTGTTCTTAATCAACTTTGGTCTATTTAACTACAGTACATCTCATACACTGCCTTCAGGGGCTTTAGCCTTTTGTACTGACTTTACCAAGATATTTGTTTTTTTCTGGCCTTTGGGTATCTTCTACTGATATTCTGTTTGTGTCTCACCTGACCTCCTGTCTGTTTAATAGTTGCATTCAAAATGCTTACAATAGTTAAATAAAGAAATATACATATAAATAATAATAATAATAATAATAATAATGGTTTCAAATAAATGAATGCTAAAGTATTAAAGTTGGATAGACATCACCTAAAATCACTAAGATTGATTTTAAATAATGTTAGGCTTTTCAGGTGCCACAGACACAGAATGAGACTCATTGTGTTTAGAGACGAAGAATCCCTGGTGACAGAGAACTTAATTTTTGGCTTGAGAAAGCAGCTTTTAGGAAGGATTATTTAAGTGAATCACACAACTGAAAATCTTTTGCCCTTCCATTAACTGCAATAATAGGCATAAATGTCAAGCACATCACCTACACACACATACTGTATGTACTTTAAGTAGTACCAACATGTCTACTTTTTTAAGCTCAGAATACATTATGTACAGAATGTTATCCACATATTACAATATATTATATTTAATAATTGGACTTAATGCTTAAGATTATACAGTAAAGGTCAGAGGGATCTGCATTTTTGCAATGTACTGGGTGAAAGGTAGGGGTGGAGGTAGCACGTTGCAAAAATGAAAGTACCAGTCCTTTCAGGGGCTTCTAAAATCTTATGAAATGCTTGACACTAAAGAATAGACAATTAATGAATATTTGTTATTCATTAAGATATTTGTGAATTTGTTTATGTTAGAGAAATGTATTGTAAAACCATTTATGTGCGTAAATATCACATGCACCTACTGGATCATATTATACCTTTTTTCTCCATTCAAAATGTTTGGTTCAATTTTTTTTTTCAAATTGTTGAAAAATTTGAATGAAAGAAAGAAATAAAGGAACTGCACAATATTTCAATATTGTGCTGTTTTGCTTAGTTTTAATACTAATTTGCAATGTCTGGAAAAAAGGGTGTGTGCGTCTGTCTGTGTTTTTGGAAGAGTGCCCTATTCATTTTTCCTACCTTACTGTATATGTCTGTGAGAATGCATGTGTTATGATACGAGGATTAAAACAAAACAAAAACAAATTCAGCTTCCTTAATTCACAGTAGCCCCTTCACCCGAGAGGGAGGTACTCTTGTTCTGAGATAAATAGTGGAACAGAAACCAAAGGAAGAGAAAAGAGTGCAAGTGAGACTTTATGACAACAGGTATGACTTTAAATATGTGATGTACTCATAAAAATTTAAATAAATAGAGAAACAATTTACAAAATAATTCATACAAATATCATTATTTCCATTTCGCCTTATAGCCTTTAAAACATATCAAGCATGGCAGGTGAGTATTGCTTTAATCTAAAGCCTGCATTTCTTCTTTTAATATTTTTCTAACTTAAAAATATGGATTTTATCATTCTAAACTGTAAAAAAAAATTCATTTACTTGTAGTCTATGTTTTAATAAGGGAAATCACTGGATTTGCATTTTTGGTGCACTGGAAATTAATATGTGATCTTGACTGACTTCTAAGTGAAATAAAAAAAAATGATTCTGGTAGTATTTAGTGCTAAGTAATGTTTTATTGCTGATAATTGTCTGGATTGCTGCAAGAAGTGCCATCTATCTTTTCAATTATTTGTGACCACACATGGCTATTTCAAATGTTTACTGTAGGTTGCTAAATGTTGTACTTGTTGTTATCAGATGCAAACTTTGCAGCAGATTTCCTTCAGGCCCACAATAAATACCGCAGGAATCATGGAGCACCACCTCTTACACTGGATCCCAATCTAAATCATTCTGCTCAGGCATGGGCTGAGCACCTGCTGTCGATTAGAACCCTAAAACACAGCAACGCCAACACTGGAGAGAACCTGTATTATACATACAGCTCATCACCCCAAAGACTTGCAGGAAAGTACTGTAATTTACTAGGTAATCTTTAGATACTAGTCTTCCTTGTCTTTTTCACGTCATTAAGTGATTTTTTTCCCCCCACAACAGGGCACAAAGCAGTGGAAAACTGGTACAGTGAAATTAAGAACTATAACTTTCAAATGCCAGGATTCAGCTCTGGAACAGGTGAACTTACATAAAAGCAATTTTACTCTTTCACTAGCAGTTTCAAAGCAATCAAGTTGGTAATATATTGTATGTTGAGTTTACGGTTGTGCTGATTATACCCCTAAGATTTCTTAATATTTAAAGTGCCTTTTAATAAATACTTAGAAAACACAACAAACAGCTTGTGATGTTTTCAAGACACAACTGTACTATATTGACACATTTTTCATGGCCTCATAAGGCCACTTCACGCAGGTGGTATGGAAGGACTCGAAGAGGTTAGGTGTTGGAGTGGCCACAGATGGGACTACAACCTTTGTGGTGGGCCAATACTTACCAGCAGGCAATATCAGCAATCCTGGCTACTTTGAGAAAAATGTCCTACCAAAGTAACGTGCCTAAAGAACCCAAATAATCAAGGGTTGAAGAAACATTTTAGTTAAAGCTTGTTGAATCACTAATGCTGAAAAAGCTGAATAAAAATGCAGTAATTATTAGATAAAGAACATAAATTGGCACAAACAGTTTTTTTTTATTGTTAGCTTGGTTTCTTCATAAAAAACAATATCTGTAACTTGTTGCACTGTTTGATTTGTATTAATCAAAATGTTCAATAAATGCATCTAAACATGAGAAATTTACGTAACAGGATTCTATTAATCTGCAATATTAACCAATAAAAGGAAATTCCAGAGAACCTCTTTTTTAATGACGTATAAGATGTTAAAGGATCACAAAAGAAATGTTTTTGCCTTCCATCAGTCTATCGTGGAGCTCAAACTGGTAAATGAATACAGTATTGTATATATTTATTTTATGTGGTTATATTTCTAAGATTGAGTGTTTTTTAAACATACTGTGGCTTTCTAATAAATACTTGGACATATACAGTATATATATTCACCAGAAGGGGGTAGAGTAGCCAAACAATTTACTCAAGTAAGAGTAGCTGTACTTCAAAATAATATTACTAAAAGTAGTCATCCAAAATATTACTCAAGTAAGAGTAGAAATGTATATGATGAACAGACTTCTCAAGTAATGAATACCTGTTTCAATCGCAAATTATTATTTCTTTATTTTTATTATATTTATTTTTATTATTATAATTATACATTAGGGTATTATACTGTATATGCTGAAGTGTTTGTCTGTTTTGGCAGATAGAGAAGCTCATTTGCAAGCGAAACATGTTTTGTATATGATGCCAGGTATGTTTTTTGGGATGCATAAAAATGTACAACACGTGTGTTGCTGATTAATTCTGTACTTAAATATACTTATATATTCATAGACTGTTACAGTAACAATATATGTACAATTAAAGTTAACATATAATCACACAAACATGGGGAAAAAACGCATTCTATAACAGTGGCGGCTGGTGCTGGTGGGGGGGGGGGGGGCAAACAAAAGGAAATAATAACTATTTTAAAAATTAAAATGAATAACCTTTAATACTCGCCTGTAAATAGTAATTTATCAGGTGATTAAGCATCATTACTGCTAGTATGAAATGAATCATGCAATAAATGTACTTTAAAACAGTGAGTTGAAGTTTAAAGTAGGTTTATTGTCAGTAATGAAAAACACACAAATGCACAAAAACAAACAAAAGCTGTATAAACACAGGCTAGTGGCTCTATTTGAAAATAAATTTTGCTCTCCTTTCTTTGTTGAGAATAGTCCAATCACATGAGCCCAAATATTTTAAAACAATATTGATTCGCTAAGAACAAAAGTGGGAGGGTTCAGGGCGCACAGAGCTGCGCCCCAAGGATGATTTGAAGAAATCCAATCAGAACTCAGCCTCAAGTCACATGCTTTTCAAAGCTTTACGTGCCTACATAGACACTCGTTTGTCCGGCGCCCCACGTACACGAACACAAATTAACGTAATACAGTTGAGAGTTTTTTAAATAAAAATTATATTAAGAAATACCGCGAAATATTGTGACTAAATGACCTTATTTCATTATTAAAATAAACAACTATTATATTAAAAATTACTTATTTTTAAGGGGGGGCGGCCGCCACTGTTCTATGCTCACCGCAAGATTGTACACTAACTGCAAGATCCCACTAGTATCAACATGGATTTATGGGCGTTCGGGAAAATTAGAGGCAGATGCGGAAACTTTTGTTTGCGCATGCGCAGTGAGCGTATGTAGGACGGATTCAAAGGTAGGATGAATTTACAGAACACCGGCTAAAGATTTTTTCCCACTATGCCGCTGATTGGTCAAATGGAGTCATGTGATTATTGTTGCTGCGTCTGATTGGTGAAACAGTCATGCGGTACATCTACCGGCTGCGTAAATGGTTAGAAAATTAACGAGTTTAGCTAAATGTAGTGGAATAAGAGTAGCGTTTCTTTTTCACAAATTTACTCAAGTAAAAGTAAAAAGTATGGTCCAGTAAAACTACTCATAGAAGTATCCCCCCCCCCCCCCCAAAAAAAAGTTGCTCAAGTTAATGTAACGGAGAAAATGTAACTCGTTACTACCCACCTCTGACATTCACGCACACATTTTTGTTGTATATACACATATACTCGTGACTTTTGACTATGCATAATAACAAAACACAGTGTAAAAAATGAAACGATAAACTACTTTTCTATATGAGCCCCTGCTAAATTAATGCATTTATCCCAGTGTTTCATAGGGCTTGGATACCATCGAGGTAGACAGTTTTCTCAGTTTATGCTGGACTAAATTCTACTACAGTATCATCTGTGCTAAAACATATACAACACAATAGCCCAAACAGATGGCCCACACAAACCTAATTCTATAAAATTGGAAATATATGAGCACGGCTTGTTGTGGTGAGTTTATGCAGAATTGTGGCAAATCAGACTGTGGACTTGCTCACGCTGCAAGTCAGCTACCAAACTTTCTGAAATGTCAAAAATCTATCAGGTCATTCAGGCGCCAGGTTACTGGTCCTTTGGGTAATGAATCAGGTGCTTGGAACCTGCTCAAACTGCAAATCAAAGGACAAATGACCAGGCAGAAATTTGGGCTGATTATAATGTTAGTAAGGGTGGCTGATGCAGTGTATGCCCAGACTATAAGCACAATACTTACATGAGGGAAGGAATAGATGAGCGTGAGTTCTTTGAAACAGGCAAAAACACGGATGATGTTGTGTCTGAGGATGTTCAAAACAACATTAAAATATCAACTTAGTACAGTACTTTCAAACCTTCTAATAAATAGTTAACTTTTTTAAGCTTTTCTTTTTTTGCTAAATTGCAACATTTTCCCACTAACTTAATAATCTACTACAATGCAGTTTACTTTTATTTGTCACACAGATGAACAGAACGCTTCTACTAAACTCTAACCCCAGATATTATATATACAGTCTTATGCAAAAGTTTAGACACCCTTTGATAAATAACAGATTTTGGTGATTTTATTTTTATTTCAAAGATGTTAACACAGTCACTCTTGAAAATGGAAAAATAAAATGCACAATATTTTCAGCAAACATTGGTGCATTGTTACTTTTTATGTCATAAATTGAACAAAGATTAAAAAAATGAAAAACATTATTGTGGCACTGAGCAAAAGTTTTGGCACCGTACATAATCAGTACTTAGTAACACCTCCTCTGGTGGATATCACAGCCTGCAAACGCTTTTTATATCCAGCTAAAAGTCTTTCAATTCTTGTACTTGGGATTTTCTCCCAATCTTCCTTGCAAAAGGCTTTTAGTTTTGTAATATTCTTTGGTCGTCTTGCATGCACAACTCTTTTAAAATCTACCCTCAAATTTTAAATGATGTGTAAATCAGGGGACTGTGATGGCCATTCCAAAACCTTCAGCTTGCATCTCTTGAGGTATTCCATAGTGGATTTTGAGGTACGTTTAGGATCATTGTCCGGTTGTAGAAGACACCCTCTTTTCAGCTTCAGCTTTTTTATAGATGATGTGATGTTTTCTAGAATTTGCTGGTATTTAGTGGAATCCATTCTTCCCTCCACCGGTGCAATGTTTCAATGGTGCAATGCAACACAACCCCAAAGCATGATAGATCCACCTCCATGCTTAATAGTTGGCAAGGTGTTCTTTTCATGAAATGCTGCTCCTTTTTTCTCCAAACATGCCTGCCTCCATCAATCCTTGCTATCCATTTTACCCAAATGAGGATGGGTTCCCCGTTAAGTCTGATTCCTCTCAAGGTTTCTTCCTATTACCATCTCAGGGAGTTTTTCCTTGCCACTGTCGCCATCGTTCTCAGCTTGCTCATCAGGGACAATCTTATCATTTTGATTCATACACGCTCACATCTCATACAAACTTAAGTAATTCTTTTGATTGTGTAAATCTGCTTTGCGACAATGTCAATTGTTAAAAGCGCTATACAAATAAAATGCTTACAGTACTTCTTGCATACTTCGTTGTACGAAGGTAAGTTTTTCGCAGGTACGTTTTTTCCGCAGGTGAGTTTTTCTTCTTCTTCTGCTGATTCTTTGATCGCTGCACAGTGGAACGGTGCACCACCACTCTTGAGTCTGCTAAATTCTCCTGCAGATTTTTTGCAGTCAAATGGGGGTTTTAATTTGTCTTTCTGACCAGCATACGAGCAGTTCTCTCAGAGTTTTCTTGGTCTTCCAGAACTCATCTTGACCTCCTCAGTTCCCCTGAACTGCCATCTCTTAATTACATTTCTCACTGTGGAAACTGCAAGCTGACAACGCTTTCCTATCTTCTTGTAGCCTTCTCCTGCATTGTGGGCATCAATAACTTTCATTTTCAAAGTCTTACACAGCTGCTTAGAGGAACCCATGGCTGTTCAGTGTCCGCCTGCACTGTAAAAAAGGATTGTAAGGCTTTGTAAACAAGAAAAAAAAGGTTTTTTTTTTTATTTACAAATAATATTTGTGTTAAAGTGAAAACTTTAAAGTATTAAGTAAAATCTATATATTTACTTAATTTAAACTTGCAAATATTAAACATTCAACAGTCAAGTAAATGTTACTTATGATTCTTTGACAAATCTAAACGAATTAATAGAGTACTTATATACCTCTAAAAAAAATCAAGTAGAATTTAAGCTGGCTCTAGATGATCTGCGCATGCGCGAAAAAGAAGCTCACCGGCGAGGATCACCTTCTCAAAAGTGCTTCTCCATTTTCTTCGACAGGTAAGTAATAGTTGAAACTGCATAATATCTTGGAGTTTTTGACTCAGTGTATTTGGTAATTGTGTTTATCCTGAGCAATTGAGTTGTCGTCGCTTAATTCTGTATTTTTTGTGCACATTTGGAAACTCGAGTGGATGATTTTTGGTGTACGCCATCCGACATTTAAAATTAATAAAATTTTGTGCAGTTGTTCGGGGATTCTTACCATATATGCACGACAGTTTAGTTTTAGAAAGGACGTCTAAAACCCTTGAACGCGTGACTTGCCCCTTGATACTGTATATGTTTTGTTCGGTATGTGTAATTTTGTCTGGTTGTACAGTGATTCTTAAATGACGAAACGTGACAAAAGTTTCAACATTCACACAGTGACAGGACAAAAGAAGTATACCTGACTGTATCTGAGAGATGAGAATCCGTTAAGAACTGTGGGGGTGGGGGAGGGGGGGCAAGATGGCGCTGTTCCGAGCAGACATGCCGCGCGCTCTTAACCCTCAGACTTCATCGAGATTTGAATGAAATACGTTAAGGAAAACTACTTTATCCTAAACATTTCATGTCTATATTGAATGCCCCCATGTTAAGGTTTTTTTCAGTGACCTTATCAAAATCCTTTTCTTCAAAATATAGTGTAAAACACACAGATTGTTATGTTTAGCCTTGTTTGTTTCATTAGATTAGATTCAACTTTATTGTCATTGCACATAGTCACAAGGCAACGAAATGCAGTTAGCATCTAACCAGAAGTGCAAGTTAGCAGTGCAATATAAACATATATACAGATCTATAGAAACTTGTATGATAGAAGTAAGGTCTATGTATAAATTGTATTACAGAAAGAAAAAAAATATATATATATGTGTATGTATGTACATGAATATACAGTGTAAAGTGAGCATCGATGGATATATTAATGTACAGAATAGTTGTAAATCTACAGATATGTCTGATTATAAATATGTGGAATAAATATATACAGAAACTATATATAGGTGAATTTACATTATGTGCAATAGTATGAATATACATATGAATAAATATGAGTAATTTAACCGCTGGATGGGAATGCAGAGTATACCTATACACACATCTACATATATGAATATACACATATTAGTATACAGTCCATGTGCAGACTGTACAAATGAATGAACGGGAAGTATTTACAAAGGTATTAAACAGGAATGTTGGTTATCAATGATGGTGGTACCGTCTATGTAAGGGGGACAGTGAATTTGTGTTCAGTAAGGTAACCACTGTGGGGTAAAAACTGTTCCTCAGCCTGCTGCTCTTGGTTTTTAGGCATCTGAACCTTTTTCCAGAAGGAAGGAGAGAAAACAGTTCACTCATCATTAGATGAGTGAAAGTATTTTGAATGTATTTGTAAATGGAATGTATTTGTAAATGGTCTTTTCCAGACTACTAATTACTACTTTTTATGTTTTCTACATTGCAGAATATATTTCTTATGTGGATCCTGTCAGCTGTATTATCTTTGCTACAGAGCACTTGGCCATGGACTTGCTGAATGTACTTGAAAGACAGGATTTATTTGTAAAAGCAGTATGTTAATATTTGTTCTAATACTTGCTCTAGTTAAGATTCTGCCCAGTTTTTGTATAGCCATGTAAGTTAAGATGGCTTGAATAAGCAAAAGTTTTATAATAAAAAATGTCATTGCACTTTATTGCTGCTTGAGCTGTTTAAATATTAAGCTTTGATCTTGTTTATATATGGGCATGTTAATTCCTCTAAATAAAGATTTTAATAAAAGATTTCAATCAAGAGTTATTTATTGTCACAGTACTATTTTGTCATATTGTAACAGTGATTCATTTTATTTATTTAAAATAAATAACATTGACTGAATAAAACGTGTAAAATTTACTTAAAATAGAAAATAGTTTTACTTAATTATATCAATTAATTACATCAGATCAGTAAGTAAATACTACTTAACATAATTTAAAGAGGCCATGTGATATGTAATATTTATTTGTTAGTTTTACTCAACTTCCTTAAGTAAATTGTACTCATTTTTACGAGTGTCAAATTTACTTGAAAAACCTGAGTGCAAAAACTTGCAAAAGAAAAATTGAGTAAATTTTACTTCTTATTTTTTTCAGTGTGTGTGTGCACAAGGTTTGAAGAGTCAAAGTATTTGTAAAGCTTTGAAATTGGCATTTTCTAATGACAGCTGTTGGCTTGCATCAGATCTAACAAGCTGAATAATGTCTGAAACCTTGTCAAAAGAATCTGAGACTCTGGAACTTTTAGAGTGCCCAAAGATTCTCAAGGTAATTTTACAATTGGTTTTAAATCTAAATGCAATTGGATGATTGGTGTCAAATTCTTGTTGAGCTGGCCGCTGCTTAATTGAACAAATCTGCTCAGGTGAAATACTGTATGATCATCATGACTACAAAAAGAAGCTTTATCAGCTCTATACAAACTCAATTTCCCACTACTTTTTAATAAATTATTATTAGTTATTGGCTACAATTAGAATATATGTAGAGTGTACATTGGGTTCAGCTAGTCTGCTCCTTTTTTATTTTAATCTGACATTGTTAAATAATTATTTCATGAATAATTGTTACCTGTAATGATTATGTGCATTAGAGATGATTCAGTGAGCAATATTGTAGTGATAATAAAACGATTTTGTTTATAAATTCAAAAGTGTAAGTAGTCAAAAATGTTAGGGACAATGAATGCAACCTTTCTATATCAATTGTCCCATTACACACACGCACACACACACTCTAGAAAAAATGTTAACTAGTACCTATACAGTACTGTTCATTGCTTTAATAGGCATGTTAGGTGTTTTTATCCAGCAGATGGGGCTATTGTTTTAATCTTTTTCTACAACATGCGCCTTTTATACATTAGATATCTGATATCAAGATTCTTCTTCTTTTTTTATCCTACACTGCCCAGCCAAAAAGAAAACAAATGTTACTTACTAAATATTTGCTTAGACCACCTTAAGCTTTGATTACAGCAGACAATGTGGTGGCCAGTTCATGTGTAAAAATGATTGCTCATGCTCCCAGAAACACTCTTTCACAATTGTCTGTGCCATCGGGTAATAAAAACTCCACTGATGGGATAACATGGTCATTCACTACATTCAGGCCATTGTTAACTTTTCCAGAAGGAAGAGATGGCCAGGGACTGGTGACCAATGGGTTCATTTATTCCAGACATTTTCAGGAAGGTGCCTGAAATCAAAACATGTAGGGAAAAGTATTGGGCCCAGGAAGCAGATTCACGTAATAATAATTGTTCACCTATCTGTTATTGTCCAAGAAAACTATATACCTCTGCAGTATATTATAATTGGAAAGTTTAAAATGGATTTTAGAATGGCTAGTATTTATTTAACAGTATGATGCTTTTGATGATGGTCACTTTTATTGAGAACACGTTATTAATGCTAGGTGGGAATCAATTCATAAACCTTAACTCTGTTAGTTATCCTAATTAGAAACATAGCAAAACAAATATATAGTATGTAGTTAATATTAGTTACACTCATTAACTATTAACTCATTCAGTCATTCATCTCCAGTAACTGCTTTATCTTGGTCAGGGTTTAAGTGGACCTTCATTTTAACTGAAGGAAGAACTATACACATGGAACACCAATACATCACAAAGCACCAGCACTGCAAGCATCACATGCATCACGTGTAGGCAGTAGATTAACCAAGAAAATCTAAATTAAATTGGCACAGTCACTGGGCGAAAATGCAAATCACTAAGCTACTGCACTTCTTAACTACAGTAGATAGTATAGCAATGCTTTATAATCCCACTATACTCAGCGTCTGGTTCATCTTAAGGTTTCTTCCTCATGATGTCTCGGGGATGTGCTCCTTGATAGACACACCTTACAATTTACTCTGATACAACAATCAAGGATTATTAAATCTATTTTGAAAATACACAACAAAAGTATAGAAGTGTAAAAATATGGTGTTCTGTTATAACAGCATAAGTATGATTGAAACATGGAGTCTGAATGAAATTAAATGTGTTTCAGCAGCAGTGTGATTATGTCTTAATGGAGGTTAGTCCTCATTTTTATGTGCAAATGAACTGTATGCAAACGAGAAATGTAAATTGTGCAGGAAATGTGCTACATCATGATTCTGATGCTTTTGCAGTCATGTATTGTGTGTGTGTGTGTGTGTGTTTTATTATGTGAAAGAAAATCAGTTTAGTCCTTTGTAGTGTTCTGGTTAATGGGCCCGAATAGCCTGCGGGAAGAAGCTCCACCTCAGCCTTTCTGTGTTGGCCCTCAGGGAGTGGAAGTGCTTTCCTAACCGCAGTTCATTTTTAGGGTGGCTGAGGTTCTTCACTATCACCCTGGCCTTGGTCTATCACAGATTGTTTTAGATTGTCTACTCTGTAATCATAAAATCACAGAAAATGTGAAAAAGTCTGGCAGCAAAATTGAAAGCTGTTAAGACCTGTTAAGGCCACTACAAAAAAAAAGCCCAACAGGAATGCACGCTTTGTCAAGCTAAAACCAATGACAACATTTAAGCCAAATGGGTTTTAATAAGAAAATGTAAAATGGTTGTATTTATTTTAAGGAAACGTTGGCTCTGCATTAGCAGTAACTTAACACACATTTTGATATCACTGATTACCATCACTAAACAATAATAAGAACAAGGAATTGGCCTCACAAGTAATTTGGAGAGGGCTGTATGCACAAAAATCCATGTGAAATTAAAATGTTTTCTTTAATTTTTTTCAGCAAATGTATTAAATTAAAATGATAGTAAAAATCTGAAATCAATTCCAGATGTCAAAAGCTGAGAGAAAACATTCCCAATAATTCTCAGGGCTGTAACTGCTAGCAAAGGTCCATTCACACAGCACTTAATTAAGGGTCTGAAGCAAATGTAAGATTTTATTTTTTTGTTATTTTCTAAATTACAGTAGTAAAAATGTCTATATTTTCACTTTGTCACAATTGGTTATTGTTGTAAATCTATGGGATTTTTTTATTTGAATATGCAAAATAATAAAGTGGTCTGAATACTTCCTGATACAGCTGTGTGTGTGGCATTAAATTTCAAAAACAATATCAAAACTACATCTTTACGTTGGTTCTAAGCCACATTCGTACAATCCCAGTATGTCACAGAGGTGTAGTTTCATATAGCCATCATGTGCCTGGAAATCTTTTATCTACACCTTCAACCTACTGTACTCTCACTCCTAGCTTGTCATGTATCAATATTTGGCGGTTTGACTTCTGATGTTCACACCACATTATGCCTGTAAAATGGAAAACGTTGTGGCACATTGTGTGCCACAAGTGTAGAGGTTGGGACCAATTTCTTTTTACCTGTCTGTAGTTTTAATGTTCTGACTGAAGAGTATGTGTTTCTATCAGCATGGTCTAGAACAGTACTGCAGTGATGTGAGGCATCACACTTGAGGTGGAGTGTAAATTGAGACAGTGGAGTGTAAATGCTGCAATGTTACACTCATTCAGGCAAAGTGGAAGTTGATAATTAAAATTTTTAAATATATAACACAGCTAATTTCCCCCCATTATTCTTTACTTTGTAATGTAATATTAATTTGTGGCTCAATTTTTAAGATCTTTGTTTTTATTCTTTAACATTGTGTCTGTTCATTAACAGGGTTAATTTACTCTTAGGACAAACCCATACCGTGGACAGTATGGCTTCAGGGAGCTTCAGGGAGAACAGTTGACAAATTTAATCACCGGTATTATCAAAGAGAAATGATTGAGAAAACTTTTCCCTTGTACTTACCATCACAACAGTAAAATGTACTTAAAAAGTGCTTGTACAAATAGTTTCTAGGATTTTATCGTGTAAATAGTACATCTTGAGTCTTATATGGTTTTGTTATTATTTTCCTATGTAAATAAATGGTACATTACCGTTAGTGAACATTTCATCTGCATCTTATTACACTGTATTGAGTGTAATTTTATTGAATGTTTCTGTTACAGTGCCCTCCATAATTATTGGCACCCCTGGTTAAGATGTGTTAAAAGCCTTAAAATAAATTCAGTTTTTATTGCAGAAGCATATTGTCACACTGAAAATTGTAGAAAAATATAATGTGAATATAAAGTGAATTTTAAGGGGAAATAAAAATCCCTGACTAGAAATAATTATTTTTCATAAAATAACCTGTTCCACAATTATTGGCACCCTTAACAATTCCTAGAAAATAAATGTAATTGAAGTATTTCTGTCATTTCTACAGTAGTTTACAAAGTTGATCAGAGTATCTAGGAACATTTAATTAGTAATTTATCACTTCTTGCTTCCCTGGGGTATAAATATGACGTGACACAGAGGCCATTTCTCTTATCCACTCTTCAACATGGGAAAGACAAAGGAACACAGCATTCAAGTAAGGCAGATGTGTGTCGACCTTCACAAGTCAGGCAATGGGTCCAAGAAAATAGCCACCCGCCTGCACCTGCCCATATCTACTGTGAGAGGAATCATTAAGAAGTTTTAAAAAACTGGAACAGTAGTAAACAAGCCTGGACGAGTATGCAAGTTTATTTTGTCTCCACGCACAGTGAGGAGGATGGTAAGAGAAATAAAAAATTCTCCAAAGCTCACTGTTAAAGAACTGCAACAAATGATAGCATCTTGGGGTCACAAAGTCTCCAAAACAACCATCAGACGCTATCTACATGCCAACAAGCTCTTTGGGAGGCATGCAAGGAAAAAAACTTTTCTCAGTCACAACCATAAATGCAAACGTTTGGAGTTTGCTAAGCGGTACTGGGGCTTCAACTGGGACTGTGTCCTTTGGTCAGATGAGACCAAGATAGAGCTTTTTGGCAACAAACACTCTAAGTGGGTATGAAAAGATGAGTATGCAGAAAAGCACCTCATGCCCACTGTGAAGTATGGGGGAGGATCGGTGATGCTGTGGGGCTGTTTCTCTTCCAGAGGCCCTGGGAACCTTGTTAGAGTGCATGGCATCATGAATGCTTTGAAATACCAGGACATTTTAAAGCAAAATCTTGTGGCCTCTGCCCGAAAGCTGAAGATGGGTCGTCACTGGGTCCCCAAAACATGTGGCCAAAGCTACACAGAAATGGTTCATCAAACACAGAATCAAGCTCCTCCCATGGCCATCTCAGTCCCCAGACCTCAACCCCATTGAAAACCTGTGGAGTGAGCAGAGGACAGTGAAGAGGACAGTGCAGAGGAGAGGAGTCAGGTCACTGGATGATTTAGAGACATTGTGCAAAGAGGAATGGTCGAAGATCCCTCTCTCTGTGTTCTCTAATCTTGTGAAACATTATAGGAGAAGATTAGGTGCTGTTTTGTTGGCAAAAGGGGGTTGTGGGTGCTAATAATTGTGGCACCCATGATTTGATGTAAAAGAATTATTTCTTAATGTGGGATTTTTTTTCCACTGAATAAATGCTTGGAATTTCCTCTTTGTTTTTTTCCATTGTGGTCCTATGTTATTTAGAACAACAACAACAAAAAAATGTTTAGAAGCTAAAGAACACATTTTAACCAGTGGTGCCAATAATTATGGAGGGCACTGTAAATACTAGTTTTTGTGAGATTTTATGTGATAATTACTCTGTTTTAAAGCAATTTTTTTACAAGTTTCTAAAACAATAATATCATGTAGTTTTACAGTCATATACACTACAAAAAAAGTAAACAACTCATGATTTTCAACCTTGAAATAAATATATATAAAAAAAAAAATATAAAAAAAAAAAGATTATAACCTGGTTCCTGAGAGTGTAGTTTCTTGACAGTTGTTCTAGGTGTGGAAGAAAAGAAAAGAAAATAATTACACGAGAAGCAATTTCAATGCAGCAAGGATTGCTTTAATTAAACAACACTGCAATCTGGCCCAATTTCATGGAACATTGAGGGAGCTTGGTATAGAATCGCTATTAAACTGCGGAGGAGCAGAGAGATTAATTGAATCAGCTGAGGATGGCAGATGAAGGCATCATTGAGTGAGTGATGACATTTTGTGTTACATGCAGCTTTTAGGCTCAACTCACAGCATTGTTGTTGCCATTTTCAAATTCAGGTGTTATTTTTTTTTTTTCTGTATCACTGCGATGTGATCTATTTCAATTGAGTTCACGTAGTAAATGCAACAATGCAAATTCTTCCATGCAACCATTACTGTGATTTATATTGAATCATTCTTTCATTTTTCCATATTAATTTCTATCCACATTTGTTTATGTGAATGAGAAATTAATTTTAGTTTTGCCTCCACAAATTCCTCTGTAAAAGATATTTAAAAATTAACCACTAACTCTATACAGACATGCAAAAAGTAAATATAGATTTATATATTTATTCTAAAATTTATGCACAAAAATGTTGTTTTTTATTTTCATATTGGAATATACTGTATTTATCTTTAAGCATCCCTGGAAGGGAAAATTACAAATTACACAGAAATGGCAAAAAAAAAAGGAAAAAGTGCAATCTGAAGGTAGGCTAGGAAGTAGACAAATAGCTTGAAATCTTGTAATACCCCTTTCTATCATTAACACATTGACATCTTTGTTCTGTTCAACGATCTCTTAAAAACAACCTTCTCATTCTACGCCTTGGCACATTGTTGCTTTTAAAGCCACTAAAACCACAAAGTAATCAATAGTTTAAATTGAAATATTTAAAACTAGAAATAAGATTTCCAAAGTTATCTTTTATTTTACTAATAGAAAAGTTGCATACTTGCTTGAGAGATATTTTTTATTTGTCTCATTCTCAGCATTTTAGTGCATTTTAATCCAATGAATGAGCATATGAATATGTAATTGTGGTTACCACCATGTCCCAGTGTTTCCAGGTGAAGATCAAACTTCACCTCAGCCCAGACAAGTTTAAAGCATTTATTGAATATGATGAATGAATGAATATGAAGTGATTAAGGAACTGTATGCTTTAGGTACTGTAAGATACTCCTATGTAAAAACAAATATATAATAATGGATCATTATGGGTAGAAATATATATACATTTGCATTTGTGTAACGTCTGGTCACACTGCATGTACTGTACAGTAGTTAAAATACAACCAATAGCAGTTCTGTTATTGAGTGGTCTTTCAGTCTGATCCTTGGGATGTACGTACCATAAAAGGGGATAATGGCTCCAATCTCTAACAAATATTATGAACAGCATTTGGCTATGCTCCAAAAATATGCATCTTCATTAATTTGGCAATTTGTAGAGTTGATAAATGTTCAAATATCTTTATTGCATGTATCTTTAATTACATTAATAGCTCCTCCTGTGCCATCTGATATTAACCTGAAGTTCTTAATCCTACCTTGCTCTGCTAGCTCAACTCAAAATTGTATACGCGTGAATGCAACAGCCTTACTGCTGATTTAGATACTTTGTTGCCACATTTGCACAATGACTTATTTAATGGAACACTTTATTCACCATAATAGTACTAATTTAACCCCAAGGTTAATTGCTTTGCAATGTAAGAGTTTCAAAGTCTTAGTTTTCAGTTCTCTCACACTACAGCAGTTTGCACAGGATACACCCTGGACAAGATGACAGACACACTCACACACTATGCCAGTTAGCCTAATATGCATATATTTGGGAGAAAACTAGGGTAAACAGAGGAAACCCTCCAAGCCCATGCGCACCGACCCGAGGCGAGAATCAAACCCTTGACCTTGGATGTGCAAGGCCACACTGCCAACCACTATGCCACCCTGATCAGAGGCTATTATGGGCTAATCCCAACTGGATAACCAGGAGATTTTTCAGGTTGTCATCAAAATTCTTTCTACTGTAGTTTCACATTTTCTGATTCAGCAGGTGATAGCTGAAGTAATAAAAAAGAAGTCTCTCTCAGAAGTCACCATATTTAAATATAGTTTGACTTTTACCCACATTAACAACACACACTGTAAATAATGAAAATTACATGTAAAAGTCATAAATACATACATAAATATATATTGTTTTACTGTATGTTCATGCTCCTCTAATGGGAACTAATGCAGGTTTCTGTGGCAGCATGTTTCCATAGAGCTGTTTTGTTGTCTCAATAGTGGAAGGGAATTTTGTTCCAGTCGGGTTAGCTTTCCTCCCAGGGCTCTGTAGTGACTGCCAGGCAATGACAGCAGGGTCAGGCTTTATCCAGCACCCATGCCAAATGAGCTATGCAACATAATGTGTGACAAAAATAAGCTTGATAGACCTCAGGACTAACCTGGTTATAATAATAATAATAATAATAATAATAATAATAATAATAATAATAATAATAATAATAATTTATTATTGTTGTTGTTTTTGTTGTTGTTACTGTTATTACTTAAACATGTGTCAGGACTACTTACTTGTTAAGGTTTCAGAATGTTCATTATAGATAATGATAATGATAACATAAATTAGGCTTATCACACTCATCACTCATGAAAGAGCACATGGCTCCTGAGTTCCTGATAACAAATCGTGGTACCTTTTTTTTTCCTTAGCCAAAGGCATAAACTCAACCTGTTGCAGCTGACATTCAAATATTGAATCTTGAATATTCAAAGTATGCGTTAGTCATCTTTTATCGGATGAGAGTTTTGGAGTAGGATTTTGGTTTAGAGTAGATATGTGTAAATGTGTAAGGCAACACGCATCTCTACATTCATAATTAAAAGTTCACTGCGTTACAGCTGCTCCCCAGTCACTGATCCCGGGCACAGTTTTTCGATTGGTTGAAGTGTGACATTGTAATTGAAATCAGGAAAATGATTAAAGCTTTAAACACTTCGAAAATCTTAAAGGGGGTTAAATGGATGAAATGAAAAATCTTTGATGTGACTAACATACAGCACACAGAGCAGGTCCCAACATGTCCTCTTCTCAATAAAGACAATAGAAGTGTTAGTTTGGCATATAAACTGATATCCGTAATAACCGTCGCTTTTTGTTGTACAAATGTATCTAGTTACCACGAACACAAAAGCGTTTCTATGGGAGCTCACAACGCTGTAACCCTTAGAGACTGCTGTCGGCTCTCAGTGTTCACGCACAACAATTGACTCAAGTGAGCTTTTTTTTATTTTTATTTATTTAATTGTATTTTACTGATTAGATTTTATTTTTATATGTACTCAATGTAACCATTACGATGTCTAAGTGTATTTTCATCTGAGCTTTTTGTGTGAATGGTGGAGTGTGTGCATATGGGGATTTTATGAAATAAATCCGTATACTGGATTTTTTTTTAAATCAGAAAAATTATGTAGGTATAATGACACATTCACAGTTATCTAAACGTTTTGTATATAACGTAATGTACTGTAAGCTGTTTGTTGTACTTGTAGATCATTAAAGGATGGCAAGGATGAAAGTTGCATTTCCTTAAGCAATTCATTGGATGAAGAGAAAACAATGACAAATATAGAAAAAAAGAAAAAAAAAAAAAAAGAAATGTGACTAAGTCATTTAGGAGTGGAAAGATTCGGATCTTATTGAAGAGTTGAAGCTGATAATTCAATAAGTCATTTAGGAGTGGAAAGTGAGTTGAAGCTGATCTGAATCGCAGAAATCAGCCGGAATTCCCATCACTATTGGAGACAGAATGTAACGTTTGGTGGCCAATCAAAGTCCGCGATACGACACACGTGTCTCTGAGTCCGCAACATAATACTTTTTGGCGTTTTGTTCAGCCACTGGCGTTCGGAGTCGGTTATAACGTCATAGTTTAAATCCGCGCGACAGCGGCGCTTTTGTCAGTGTCTCTGTGTCGAGGGTGACGCGAGTGCGAGTCCTTACATTCATTCAAGTGTGTGTTTATTGAGCGCTTTTCAAAATGAGAGAAATCGTTCACCTGCAAGCTGGTCAGTGTGGGAATCAAATCGGTGCAAAAGTAAGTTGAATGCATTAACATCACACAAGTCTTACACTTTTGCTGAGTTAATACCTTATACTGTACTACTTAGATGCTTAAATAAAAAGAGGTCTCGCTTGGTCGTTGGAAATGTATGATTGGGTTACATAGCAACAAGGGCACTAGGGACAGGTGACAACAACTTTAAATATTTAAGATCATTTTGATGACTTCACATTTTCTCACACATTGCATACACATTTCTCTAATTTCCTTTTGATTCTGCAAAGCTACCTTGCGACAATGATCATTGTTTAACGCGTTGTACAACTAATATTTAATCTAATGTATTAGCCACTCATTCTTTCATTCATTTAGCTTGATTAGCATTCGCATTTGATCCTGTTTTAGTTTTGGGAGGTGATCAGTGATGAACACGGAATCGACCCGACCGGGACCTACCACGGTGACAGCGACCTGCAGCTTGAGAGGATTAATGTGTATTACAACGAAGCCACTGGTAAATCCAGCTTTTTTTTACAGCATCACCTGTTTAAAATGCGAGTGTATTTTTGAGTGTAGTGAAAGTGTGTGTTGTGGTGCCTCAGGTGGAAAGTATGTTCCTCGGGCCGTGCTGGTGGACTTGGAGCCAGGGACCATGGACTCCGTAAGGTCTGGTCCATTTGGCCAAGTGTTCAGACCTGATAACTTCGTCTTTGGTGGGTGACATTTTGAATTCTGCATTTTATTTGCATTTTTCTTAATGATGCCTTGAAATCATCATTGTGTACCTATACAGTATGCATAGGTAAGCTGTACACCAAAAAGGTTTGTCAAAGCCATGCCAAAGATCTCTGAGACCTAGTCAAATTCTAACATCAAATTTCCATACCCACATATTAATTCACATTACATGCTGTCTTTAAATTTTTTACCACAAAAAAATCAGCATCATATCAACACATAATGTCCTAATGTCCACATATGCATAATGCATGAATTATTTGTGTTCAAATACATTTAGTTTTTTTTTTTTTTTTTTTTTTTTGAATAACTAGAATTTTAAATTGAAATCTATGAATGGGCAAAGTTTTCTTTTTTTATAGACACTCTTTACTGACATGGTACTGACAAGTGTAATATATATATTATATATATATATATATTTTTTTTTTAAGTAAATGAATACTAATAAAAATGCTTGCAGTAAAGTAACATAAAGTAATAATTTGCCACAATTATTTTTGTTTGACTTTTCTTATTTTTGTATCAGGGCTGCATGTTTACTGTGAAGAGTGAATAAATGCAAACAAAGGGAAACATTAGACTAATTAAAATGCATACCTAAAGAAAGATGGCAAAACCTACTTGCATGTAGGTTAGAACCAAATTATATTTATACAAGTCTTTAGTCTTTAGGTATTCCATAGAAAGTTCCAACAAGTACATTTAAGAAGTAGTTTTAATGTTTTAAAAATATAATTTTAAATTAAGAGCAAAATTTAGCTTTATTGTCCTCACTTTTCACAGGTCAGAGTGGGGCTGGAAATAACTGGGCCAAAGGCCATTATACTGAAGGTGCGGAGCTGGTGGACTCAGTGCTGGATGTTGTGCGGAAAGAAGCTGAGAGCTGTGACTGCCTACAGGGCTTCCAGCTCACCCACTCTCTGGGTGGGGGCACTGGATCAGGCATGGGCACGCTGCTCATCAGCAAGATCCGCGAGGAGTATCCGGATCGCATCATGAACACGTTCAGTGTTGTGCCTTCTCCTAAAGTCTCAGACACTGTGGTGGAGCCCTACAACGCCACTCTGTCTGTGCACCAACTAGTGGAGAACACTGATGAGACGTACTGCATTGACAATGAAGCACTTTATGACATCTGCTTCCGCACTTTAAAGCTCACAACTCCCACATATGGTGATCTCAACCATCTTGTCTCTGCCACCATGAGTGGTGTGACCACTTGTCTTCGTTTTCCTGGGCAGCTCAATGCTGATCTACGAAAACTAGCTGTCAATATGGTGCCTTTCCCACGTCTGCATTTCTTCATGCCTGGTTTTGCCCCTCTCACCAGCAGAGGGAGCCAGCAGTACCGTGCGCTCACTGTGCCCGAGTTAACCCAACAGATGTTCGACGCCAAGAATATGATGGCAGCCTGTGACCCGAGACATGGCCGCTACTTGACTGTGGCTGCTGTGTTCCGGGGCCGAATGTCTATGAAAGAGGTGGATGAGCAGATGCTCAATGTGCAGAACAAAAACAGCAGCTATTTTGTAGAATGGATCCCCAACAATGTCAAAACAGCTGTATGCGACATCCCACCAAGAGGGCTTAAGATGGCTGCCACCTTCATTGGTAACAGCACAGCCATCCAGGAGCTGTTCAAGCGCATCTCTGAGCAGTTCACAGCTATGTTCAGAAGAAAGGCTTTCCTGCATTGGTACACAGGGGAAGGAATGGATGAGATGGAGTTCACTGAAGCAGAGAGCAACATGAATGACCTTGTGTCTGAGTACCAGCAGTACCAGGATGCCACAGCTGAAGAGGAGGGAGAGTTTGAGGAAGAAGCAGAAGAGGACGTGGCATAGAGATCTATTAATCAGTCGCATATTCAACTTTTAAGTTTCGCCTATGTTTCTGTTTTTTGGCATTAACAACTGTGCCTTTGTACTTCTAAACTTTCTAATAAATGTTTACCGCTGGCAACTTGACTTGTTCTTTATGGTTAAAAATACTTTGTAGGAAAGTGTGTTTAGCCTTGCTCATCCCAAACCATACATGTTATTATTACTTAAAAAAAAAAGTTTTTCCAATTATTTTATGAATAATTGGTCAACAGTAATAATGCTATGCATTAGACATGATTCAATGAGCAATAACATAATCTGCTTTTTTCTTCCTCATTGAAAAAAGTCAAATAAAATATATCAATGTTCATTCGACTATTACATGTAGCCTAACAATAACAGGCCACACCCAATAGCATGTAGTTTTAGCAGTATTTAATAGTGAAACTGCACCTGAAAAAAATAGGAATTGTATTTATTTATTTATTTAAAATAATTATCTATTCCTGATTAATTTCCCAAAGTTTCATGCCTTTATTTGTCATGATCATGGCTT
Source organism: Clarias fuscus (assembly GCA_030347435.1). NCBI lineage: Eukaryota > Metazoa > Chordata > Actinopteri > Siluriformes > Clariidae > Clarias > Clarias fuscus. The sequence goes on along the minus strand of CM059212.1, from coordinate 12,695,423 downwards.
GTAAAAATCCAAATTCAGTATCTCAAAATATGACAATATTTAATTTAACATTTGAGTAAATTACTATTAAAACAGTACTGTTTATCCCTTGGGCTACTTAAGTACACTGTGAATAATTTTGGGTGCCATGTCATCTGTTGGTTTTGGTCCAGCCAACTACCAGAAGACTTTAATAATACTAATAATAATACATTTGATTTCTAATGCACTTTATATTTGAGGCAAATCTCAAAGTGCTACAAATTATTTCTACTCAAAAGCTCTAATAAAAAGGTAAGTTTTAAGACCAGATTTAAAATCATCAACAGTCTGTGGCATCCTCAGATACTCAGGGAGAGCATTCCACAGTCTAGGTGCCTCCGAGCAAAAAGCCGACAGATGTCGACAATGGGATATTCTGACCAGAAAAGGTGATGCTAGTGATGTTGGATGTCCTAACCTGGTGTGGGGTGCCTACTAAAATAGCTTCAGTCTTAGAACAGTTCAGCTGCAGGAAATTTTGCTTCATCCATGACTTTACCTCCTCCAAACGGAGGGTCAAAGTGGGTGATGGCGGAGTAAATGAGGAGGTTGAGTTTATCCTGAGGTAAAGCTGAGTATCATCAGCATAGCAATGAAATAAAATTTTGTGCCGGCTGATGACACAGCCCAGAGGAAGCATATACAATATAAACAACATAGGACCGAGCACTGAGCCCTGAGGAACACCACAGGTAACACTGTGTGGAGCGGATTTAGCGTCTTTCAGGGCAACATGCTCCATTCTTCCGGTAAGATAAGATGAGAGCCAGTTGTAAACAGAGTCAGAGAGACCTACAGTATGACGTAATCTGTGAAGAAGAATGTTGTGATCAACAGTATCAAAGGCCGAGGTTAAGTCCAACAGAATGAGGAGTGATGGAGAGCCAGCATCCGCCGACATCAGCAGGTCATTCATGACTCTTACCAGAGCTGTTTTCGCGCTGTGACAGGGGCGGAAACCAGACTGGAATTTCTCAAACAAATCATTTTGTTTCAGATGAGACTGAAGCTCTGCAGCCACAACTTTTTCCAGAACTTTTGAAAGGAAAGGGAGGTTAGAAATAGGCCTGTAGTTTGTAAGCACTTCTGGATCTAAGGTGGATTTCTTAAGAAGTGGCCTGATGACAGCAGTTTCCAGTGAAGGGAGAACATAGCCAGACCGGAGAGAGTGATTTATGATCCTGGTAATCAAAGGATTTATAGCACAGAGGTTGGATTTCAAATTCAAATTTTATTTGTCACATACACAATCCTACACAGTACGATATGCAGTGAAATGCTTAGTGAGATTTAACCAGAACTGCCGGAAAAGGGTCCAGAGCACAATTTGATGGTTTCATCTTTCTGATAACGACCTCAACCTCTTGCTGTAAAATGTCAGAAAAACAGCTGAAATGTTGAAAAGTCCCTGGCCGTGGGTCATCCATCAAGTCAGGCAGTGCAGAGGAAGTGGATATTGACGAGCGGATGGTGTCCACTTTTTTCCTGAAGAAAGTAATGATGTTATTGCATCTCTCCTCTGTAGATTCCAGATGAGATTGAAATTGCGGTTTCAGGAGGCGATTAATAGAAGAGAACAGTTGCTGCGAATTTCCAGAGTTATTGTTAATGATATTTGAGTAAAACTGTGATCTTGCAGCTCTCATCGCACTTGTATAGGCCTTCTGATGTTCTCTGTAAACTTGCTTGTGAACAGCGAGTCCTGAGGCCTGTAAACGTTCCTCAAGAACACACCCAGCTGTCTTCATCTTCCGTAATTCACACGTATACCAGGGGGCTGAACGTGAGAAGCAGACCGTTCTATGTATGACAGAGGAATGGAGATCGAGGAGACTGCTGAGGGATTAGTTGTAAAAGTCCACTGACTCGGTGACTGAGGAACATTCAACAGAGGAGAGATCCAGAAGATCTTTGCTCAGAGTATCTGCATTGATCTTTTTCAAATTTCTGTAACATATTTGCCATTTTGTTTTAGTGGGGGAACAAGGGAGTGACAGCTCCATTGAAATGACATTGTGGTCAGACATCCCCAGATCATACACCAAAAGATTGCTAATAGGGACAGAATTTGTAATAACCAGATCCAGGATATGACCTCTGGAATGTGTAGGAACATGAACATGTTGTTGAAGATTGAGGCAGTCCAGTAGATGCAAAAACTCAGCTGCAAATGGCAAGAGGGGGTGTCTACATGAACATTAAAATCACCAAGTATAATAGTGCTGGAAGAAGTGGCACAGAAAGATGTAAGAAAATCATAGATCTCTGTGATAAACACTGGGTTTGGTTTAGGGGATCGATAAATAAGCAGAAGATGAAAAACACCTGACTGAACAATACAGAGGCACGCTCAGTGCCAGAGGCTGATTGCCTCCATGCCATGCTACATATAATTCATGTTAAAGTAGCCCTGTGTGAGTCAAGTTGGACACTTCTGCAATGGATATAAAATTTTAATTGATAATTTTTGCTACTGGATTTTTGATTTTCATGCACTGTAAGCCATAATCATCGGAATTAAAGCCAACAAAGACTTGAAATAGTTAATTTGATGATGAATTAATCTTAAATATATGGGTTTCACTTTTTGAATTACATTGTTAAAGTACATGAACCTATACCACACCCTCTCAGAATTATTTTAGTTGGTAGGCAAAATAAGTATTTTTCTCCAGCAGATGGAGCTATTGATCGAATTTTTTTCTATTTCCTAAGCATTTTATAGGGCCTAAAATGTTAATTCATTACCAAGAATTAGCCTGAAAATCAAGCATACAATTTTAACAAACTATAAGCCATGAAAATTTCCTTTTTCATTTTAAGCATGGTGGTATTGCCCAAAAGGACATTGTAACGAAGTCATCATTATTTTGTTTTGTTATCAAGAGTCATGAGCAGTCAAGTCAGTCAAAGGTTGAGAAGTCAATGTTGTCATAACTTCATAATATACTACCAGTCAGAAGTCTAGACAAAGGTTCTAACTCCATTGTTTTTGATGATTTTATTTCTTATTCTGAAGGCATCCAAAAGATGCAATAGTCTGCTTTGAACAGTTGATATTGAGGTGTGTGTGCTACTTACCCCAGTAAAGCCTTCATAATGGCTCTAATCTGAGGTGCAGTCAATTGATGAGTTTTTGACACTGGTAACTCAAATGAACTTTCCTGCAGCAGAGATATGTTTTGGTCTTGCTTTCCTGGGATGGTCTTGTAATGGAGCTTGAAAGAAATATCCCAGAACAGTTGACTGTTGTTTACGTTGTTGTTGTTGTCATTGCTTAATTACCTAATGGTAAATTTGTTATGTCATAGTTTTGGAAGTATTGTTCTATGTTTATGCTCTGCGATTTCTGGCACCCTGTCCAGGGTGTACTATGTGTCGTGCCCTTGTAGTGGATCTTCTTCTGCGTTGTGTTTCTCTCTCTCTCTCTTTTAAAAAAAAAAAGTATTTATTTCTTTACTTAGTTAGTTAGTTAGTTAGAATCCAATAATTTTCTCTTCACACAGCTGGTTTTCACCACAGGAGATTTATTACGATTTTATGTTATTGTCCTTTTTCCCTTTTTCCCTTTTTTTTTAACAAAGCAAAAAAAAATGTACAGGCACTGGTATCAGGATCACTGACTCTGCATTGCCTCTCTCCACTACCAACATTTCCGGAAAGCGAGTGATCTCCGGTTTTACAGCGAGTTTCACCTCTTACATGTGCATGACGTCAGCCGACATGCATGCTGGGACAGTTACCTTTACCTAAACTTCTTTTCCAAATAACAGTCCCCTGCAATACTAATACCAGAGAAGGAGTAAAATTAAGTAAAATTAAATAAATAAAATGCATAATCTGGTGTAACAACATATTCCATGCTACACCCTATGCCTCCTGAGATAGGCTCCAGGCATCCCGTGAGGCTAATTGTAAGTGAGTGAGTATTGTTCTAGGATATAGAAAATCTATCTAAACTAGGGTTTAAACTTCTGACTGGTTATAAATCATGTTGAAAAGTTAGTACCCCCTCTTTTAATTCTAGGTGTTTTTGTGTAAAAAACATAAAAATCATTGGATCGTAGTGGGTCTTAGTATTAGGCAACTACAAGCTCAAACAAATAACAACATATAACTTTAACATATAACCATCTGCTATGTCCTCAATGATGAGAAATGAGTAGGCAGATACGTATCCATCATGTAATATCATCAAGGAGGTGTCTGATTGTCCCTAAATGTATTTTGCAGCAGGACAATGACAGAGCAGAAGAGACTTGCTTGTGCCAACAAATACAAAGAAGGGACATTAGATCAGTGGAAAACTGTACTTGTCTGATGAGTCCAGCCATGACTTCATGACTTTATTAGATGTAGACAGGGGCAACAGACAATTTCTGGATGTACATACCACTGTACAGTATGGCCGTCCAAAAGAGTTTTTAACTAAACTAGACACTTCCATTACATAATTACAACAGTCATTAATATGCTTCATCTGGCAACAAGTTATTTAACTCTAACTGATGCAGTGAGTAGCTTCTCATTTCTTATTTAACAACCATGTCAGAGGTCATATCCTGTGGTCGTGACTTCTGTTTCAGAAGATTTCAATTTGTCATGCACACTCGTAACACGACCGGCACTAGGACCCGGAAGAAGTACGGTCGGGTTTCCAGGAAGCATAAAAGGAGACAAAATGGCGCTTCACATTGCTCAGTCATTGAGTTCGCCCATGCCTTTGCTGATGCTACGCCGACTATTCTGTGAGTACTCACCGATTCGGGTTGCTTCTTTGATTGAGTGTGTGTTGCTAGAACGCGGGTTTATTTGTGTAGATCCTTGCTCTTTGCGTAAGAGAGTTCTTAGACTAATCGCGTGGTTATCCTGCCTATTCATGCTGCTTCCGCGTTTGGGTTTACCATCCACGCTATACGGGCTAACTGCTAAGGCTTTTCAGTTTATCCTTCGGTTGCACGTGACAGAAAGACTGAGCCAAAAGCAGTAAACCCAGCGGAGTTTACTCGCCTCTGTGATGTGGTTGACCAACATGCCGAACTGATCAATAAGCTCCGTGGTGAAGTCGCGTCTCTCCGAAAGGACCTCCAAGACGTCGCGGCCTTGCGCCGCGAGGTGGCGGAGTTACGGCAGGGGAACGCGACCCTCCGCGGGGTGGCTGCTCAGTCGGCTGTTGCCATGCCCGTCGCAGCGGCTGCAGCGCCGCCCCCCTCCTCTTCTGATGTTTTCATAGCTCTACCGGATAAGTGGGATGGCACAGATGCAGCGTTTTTCTAACCGCATTGGATCTTGTGTTTGAGTTCAATTCCACCAGATACTCCACAGACCGACTGCGCGTTGCGCTTCTCGTCTCGTTGCTATCCGGGCAGGCAGCTGAGTGGGCCACGGCGGTTCTCCCATCAAATTCAGACACTGCTTATTCATATGGAGAATTCACCCGTAAACTAAAGCTAACATTTGAACATCCTGCTGCTGAGGTGGAGACCGATATGAAATTGTACCATCTGCAGCAGGGAGGGTCGTCCGTGAGTTGCTACACCGCGGATTTCTGTACTCTCGCTGTGCAGACCACCTGGGGAGACGCCGCCCTCCGGACGACCTACTACGAGGGACTGGCTTCACGCATAAAAGATGAACTCGCCAGACGGGAGCTTCCGACCACACTGGAGGGGCTGATTCAGCTCGCTCTCCGGATTGACCAGCGCCTGTTCTCCCGTCCGAGGCCAGCCCCCCGGACCCTGCTGCCCATCATGGCATCTTTTTCACACGCCACATCCCGACCACCAGCCTTCATCACCACCGCTATGGCACCCACCGGATCTCCACCTCCCGCCGTGGTTGACACCAGAGCCGGGGAACCCATGCAATTCGGACGCAATTCCTTGAACGCTGCTGAGTGAGAATGACGCTTCAGGGAGGGACTTTGTGCCTATTGTGGGTCAGGAGCGCACCATAGAGCCATCTGCCCTCTTCGTCCGGGAAACGCCCAGGCCCGGTGAACCATGGAAGCAGTTCACCGGGCTCCCTCCATCTCTCCGCCACCACGCCCAGCGTCTCTCATCTCACGGTTCAGGTACACCTCCAATTTGGCCACAAACGAGTCAAAAGTTCTGCGTTCATCGACTCCGGTGCCGTGGGAAACTTTATTGACTCTTCATATGACAAAAGATTGGGGTTGGAGACTGAAGCGTTATCCCAGCCAGTTCGGATTACATCTGTCGACGGTCGGCCCCTCTCCTCCAGCCCCATCATCGCCCAGACTTGACCCATAACCCTCATCATCGACCAACACCAGGAAACAGTCCGATTTCACCTCACCTCCATCTCCTCTCCACCCATCATCCTCGGACACCCCTGGCTTCTGCAGCATGATCCTCTCATCTCATGGTCTCAGAACCGGATCCTCCAATGGGGGCCGACCTGTCTCGAACTGTGCCTGCGGGCACCGGCTGGGACGTGCTCTAGGGAGTCCGAGGCCCCTGATGTCGACACCAACGCCATCCCCGAGGCTTATCGGGACCTGGCTGAAGTCTTCTGCAAAAGATGCGCCACCCACCTTCCTCCTCATCGACCCTACAACCTGGCCATTGAACTTCAGCCAGGTTCTGTTCCCCCCCGCGGCCACCTGTACTCTCTCTCCAATACTGAGACGCGGGCGATGGAGGAGTATGTATCCTCAGCTCTCCGCCAAGGCACCATACGACCCTCCTCCTCGCCCGCCGCCGCGGGATTTTTCTTTGTAAAGAAGAAATTCGGCAAACTACGTCCTTGTGTCGACTATCGGGGGCTCAACAACATCACCATAAAAAACCGACACCTTTTGCCTCTTACCAACTCTGCCCTGGATGCCCTCTCTGGTGCCACCATCTTTACAAAGTTGGACCTCCGGAGCGCCTACAACTTGGTGTGTATCAGAGAGGGCGATGAGTGGAAGACGGCATTCATCACCCCCACTGGGCATTACGAGAGTTTAGTCATTCTATTTGGTCTCTGTAATGCACCAGCAGCTTTTCAACATTTCATCAATGACGTTCTCCGGGACATGTTGGGCCGATGGGTATTCGTCTACCTGGATGATATCCTTATCTACTCTTGCTCCGTTGAAGAACATGTTCAACACGTCAGAGTGGTTCTTAAGAGACTGCTCGCTCACCAGCTGTACTGTAAGTTGTACATCATTGGCCCCTACCCAAGACTCTCAGACACCTTCAATGGTTTCTCGGGTTTGCAAACTTCTATCGTCGCTTTATCTAGGACTACAGTACGGTTGCAGCACCATTAACCGCTCTGACTCGGCCATCGTCTCATCACTTCCAACTCAACTCTACCGCCATCTCCGCCTTCCATGAGCTCTGCCGTCGATTCACCACCGCCCCGATTCTTCTCCATCCAGATGCAAACAAACCGTTCGTTGTGGAGGTGGATGCTTCGGATGTGGGCGCCGGGGCTGTTCTCTCCCAACGAGGTCCAGACCAGAAGCTACACTCTTGTAGTTTCTTCTCCAAAAAATTTGACCCCACTCAGCAGCGATACGGGGTAGGCGACCGCGAGGCCATAAAGTGGGTATTGGAGGAATGGCGACACTGACTCCAGGGCGCCAGGGAGCCGTTTATCGTCTGGACTGACCACCAGAATCTCATCACCATCCGGAACCTCAAACAGCTCAACCCAAGGCAGGCGCGGTGGGCTCTGTTCTTTGAACATTATGATTTCCACATATCATACCGCCCGGGGTCGAATAACACCAAGGCTGACGCCCTTTCCCGACAGCACGAGGAAGATGCCCCCCGGGCAGACACCGTGCCTGTTCTTCCCCCCTCCAAGATCATCGCCCCACTTTGCTGGGAACTGGAGACAAGGGTTCGCCAAGCACACGCCGCAGAGAACGAACCGGCAGGTGTGCCGCCTGGACGACTCTATGTCCCCAAGAACACCCGGACTGAAGTCATCCAATGGGGACATTTCACCCCTCTATCAGGGCACCCAGGCACGCAGCGCACCCTACAATACGTGCAGCGTGCCTTCTGGTGGCCATCTATGGCCAAGGACATTGGTGAGTTCGTTCAAGCATGCCCAGTGTGTGCCAGGGCCAAGGACACCGATCAACCAACACCCGGGGAACTCCAACCGCTTCCTGTTCCCCGTCGGCCCTGGACACACATTGCCATCGACTTCATCATGGGCCTGCCGGTCTCCGAAGGGAAAAATGCCATCTTGACCATTGTGGATTAGTTCTCTAAAGCTGTGCACCTGGTGGCCCTCGCTGGACTCCCGTCAGCTAAAAGGACATCCGAGCTGATTTTAGAGCACGTAGTCCGTCTGCATGGGTTCCCCAAGGACATTGTCTCGGACAGGGGGCCCCAGTTCACTGCACGGTTCTGGAAGGCCTTCTGCCGTCTGATCAATTCCACCTGCAGTCTCTCCTCAGGTTACCATCCTCAGACTAATGGTCAGATGGAACGGACCAACCAACAACTGGAGCGCTACCTGAGATGCTTCGTCACCAACCGTCAGCGCTCCTGGGCCCGCTACCTCATCTGGGCTGAACTTTCCCATAACGTCCATGTTTCCTCCGCCACCAAGTTAAGTCCCTTTGAGGTATGCCAGGGTTTCCAACCTCTGATGTTCGAACATCAAGAACCGGAGGTTGAGATACCCGCGGCCCAACGGTTGGTCCGCAGGTGTTGACGGTCGTGGGTCCTAGCCAAGGAAGCAATCCAATGTGCTAACACTCATTACACCATGCAACATCGCCGTCGACACCCTCCGGGACGATTGTACCACGTAGGTGACAAGGTGTGGCTGTCCACAAAGAACCTGCACCTCCATACAGAATCAAAGAAATTATCACCAAGGTTCATCGGCCCCTAACGCGTCACCCTCTGCATCAACCCTGTCACCTACCGGCTCCAGCTGCCTGCGGCGCTCCGGATCCATCCGGTATTCCATACCTCACAACTCAAACCCTTCACAACGTCACCCATGGTTCCCCTCACCCACCCTGCTCCTCCTCCCCGTATCACTGAGGGTGGTCCCGCCTACACCATTCGCTGGATCCTTGATTCACGTCCTCGGGGCAGAGGGCTCCAGTACCTGGCCGATTGGGAAGGTTACGGTCCCGAGGAGCGATCTTGGATTCCGGCTTGGTTCGTTCTAGACCCCGAACTCATCCGGGACTACCGTCGTCGGGTATCCTCCACCCCAGGACCGTCGAGAGTCAGTCCTGGACAGGGGGGTACTGTCATGCACACTCGTAACACGACCGGCACTAGGACCCGGAAGTAGTACGGTCGGGTTTCCAGGAAGCATAAAAGCAGACAAAATGGCGCTTCACATTGCTCAGTCATTGAGTTTGCCCATGCCTTTGCTGACGCTACGCCGACTATTCTGTGAGTACTCACCGATTTGCGTTGCTTCTTTGATTGAGTGTGTGTTGCTAGAACGCAGGTTTATTTGTGTAGATCCTTGCTCTTTGAGTAAGAGAGTTCTTAGACTAATCGCATGGTTATCCTGCCTATTCGTGCTGCTTCCGCGTTTGGGTTTACCATCCATGCTACACGGGCTAACTGCTAAGGCTTTTCAGTTTATCCTTCGGTTGCACGTGACACAATTATTGACCTGCATTAAAAAAAAAAAAAACAACTATCGAGATCTCTTAAATTACTAAATTTAACTTAAACTGTAAAACTCGCTATTAAAATCCGGAAGAATAGTAGTGAACTATCTTCTTTGAGAAAAAAATTTATTTATAAAAACATTTTCAATGAGCGGTATGGGAGTTCACTTACAGTAAATGCTTACTGAGATCACATTGTACAAAAAACAAAGCAAACAAAAAAACAAACATTATGTCAAATTCTTGGAAAACACAGAATTCTTGGTTAATTAGTGAAAGTAAGGATATTTTATATTCATAGCATTTGGCAGATGCCCTTATCTACAGGGTCATGGGCCCAACAGTGGTACCTTGGTGCTGCTGGGTTTGGAACCTGGGACCTTCCGATCAGTTGGTCAACCCCTTAACCAATGAGTTACCCTTGCAGCTGTGTATTTTTACATTTATGATGCAAAGAAAACTCAAGTGATTTAGACTAAACAGCTGTGTAGCCTTAAGAAAACCACTGAGGCTATAAGTGAGGCTAATTGTAAAAAAGTCTTTAATTAGTTAGGGAGTGAAGCACTAAAAAAGTCATGTGATCTGATGAGTCCAGACTCAACTATATAACTGAGTTATAATTTGAAGTGATGCATGCCTAGTGTCTAGTGTACAAGTCTGCGGGAGCAGTGTACTAATCTGGGATTGCTCCTTTTGGTCAAGTCTATGTTCAGCCATATTATGAGCTCTAATGACTATGACGATGACTACTTGAAAGTACTGAATGACCAGGTTTTTCCATCAATGGATTTTTTTTTTTTTTATCCCTGATGGCATGGGCATAATTCAAGATGATGATGCCAGGATTTATTGAACTCAAATTGTGAAAATGTGGTTCAGGTAGATGAGACATCATTTTCACACATGGATTGACCACCACAGAGTCCAGACCTTAACCATTGAGATCATCAAAAAAAATATATATTACACAAAGATAACCTGAGTACATACAGTTTTAAAATGATGATTTTGTTTATTAGATGAAAAAAAGCTGTCCAAACCTACCTGGACCTACAGTATGTGAAAAAGTAATTGGCAGCAACAACTGCAATCATATGTTTGTGATAACTGGAAATTATTATTTCACATCAATGCACAGGGTGGATTGTAGGATTGTTTTAATTGGGAGGGTTTTTAAAGGTCTTGAAAGGCCATCTCACTCGGATTTCATCTCAAAGTCCAGACTTTGACTAGGCAAAACATTTATTTTGTTTTTTGAGCTATTCAGAGGTGAACTTTTGGGTGTGTTTTGGTTCATTTTCCTGCTGCAAAACCCAAGTGACCTAAAAGTGTGTCATGTGAAAATATATATATATAATACTTTGGCAAATACTTGGGAACTGGAAATTAACACCACAAACTTTTGTTTAAAAAATATTGATATTTTGTCCAATAAAATTATATTTGAACAAAAATTTCAGCCTTTGATGAACATCATGGGTCATAATTTATAACAGAAATGTGCATTTAAGGGGGTTGGGGGGTACACTACTGTACACTAATTCATTTAGCAGATTCTAGCAGAATTCAGTTCAAGCATAGTTCTTGGCATTTGAAGGTGTCCATCATTGAACAACAGTACTGGAGCTCATACTTTTATTCATACATTCATGCATAGATTTAATTAGCTAACCAGGGCAAAAGTACAATGCATGAAGGCATATTCATATCAAGAAATATATTTAAGGTCAGCATCAAACTTTAAAATAGCCACATAATGTAAGTCAGAGTAATTCAGAACCTACTGCACTTTCTGGAATTTTAACAAATAACAGTTTCTAATGTTTAAGGTGCACACACACACACACACACGCACGCACGCATGCACTCACACACACACACACACACACACACACACACACACACACACACACGCACTCTCCTGGAGCCCAGGAGTCTGAGGATATGAAGTGGGGTAAACCCTTGACATGGTGCCAAATCCATCTCATGGCACACATACCCACATGCCCACTACAGGCACTTAGCCTAATCCAGATGTCTTTGGACTGTGGGAGGAAACCGAAGTACCCGAACAAATCCACCAAGCACGGGGAGAACGTGCAAACTCCATGCACACAGGGGTGGGAATCGAACCTGGCCACCATGGCCAATTTGTCCCACTCAAAATGTCAAACCTAGTTGACAGTAACATGTTGCACCGGTCTCTGGCATCGGGGTAAGGGTTAGCCTTTTTTTTTTTTGAGCAGAAGGATTGTTTTTTTAAATGAGCAGAAAGATGAGCAGAAAGATTGTTGTTAGTCCCTACCTCTGACCCTTTAATGTCAACATACAGTATTTGGAAGGAATAAACTCAAACACATTCAAAGGATTATTAAATTTGCTACCTGTATTTAGTGCAGTAAATCAGCATAATTTGGAAATATATACAGTAATTTATTGTAGATCAGAATGCAAAAAAACTCACAAATTTTGTCTTTTCTAATTTCCCATTTTCTGATTTAGTTAGATACTATACAGGCATATGCTTTAGCTTGCCAAGCTTTGGGAGTAACCATAAGAACCTGGAGATCACGTACATTCTGTGGTAAGTCACTCCATGCTTCATATATAAAATGTTTAATAAGCTATAGTGAAAAACATTTCTATCAAGAGTATTAAATATTATTTAACTTTTACACAGAATAAACAAAACATCAGCAATGTAAATGACACATGAAAGTCATAAACACATGCATAAATATATATTGTTTCCGTTTATATTCATGCTCCTCTAATGGGAACTAATGTGTGCCTGCAGGTTTCTGTGGCAGCATGTTTCCATAGAGCTGATTTGTTGTCTCAATAGTGGAAAGGAATTTTGCTCCAGTCGGGATAACTTTCCTCCCAGGGCTCAGCAGTGACAGCCAGGCAATGACAGCAGGGTCAGGGTTTATCCAGCACCCATGCCAAATGAGCTGTGACAAAAATAAGCTTGATGGATCTTAGGACTGCATTTCTACTGCCTCAGTTCTGAACTATATTTCATTAAAAATAATAATAATAATAATAATGTTTGCAAAACAAGTATCTCGGTGGTGGATTTAAATATATCAGTTAGATATAGAATTATATATCTAACTATAGATATATCAGTCTCATCAACTATAGTTTATATCAGTCTCATCAGTTTAAAATAAAAACTAATCCAAACCTTTTATCACAATTGTAGGTCACAGAACTAAACCATCCAGGCCATCAACTTCAGAAATACTTGTTAATTTGGTGTTTCAGAATGTTTATTATAGATGATAATGATAATGAGAACATGAATTACACTTATACTCATTGCTCATGAAAGAACACGGGGCAACTGACTTCCTGATAACAAATCAAGGTACCTATTTTCCCTAGCCAAAGGCAAAAAGTGGCTTACCTTATGCAGTCAGCATTCAAATTATAAAGCTTGAATATTCAAAGTATGGGTTAGTCTTCTTTTATTGGATGCCAAGTACAGGGTGCACAGGGAGATAAATTTTTGGAGTAGGATTTGGGTTTAGAGAAGATGTGTGTAAGGTCACATGCAGCTTTACATTCATAAGTAAAAGTTCATTGCGTAACAGCTTTGCAGCTGCTCCCACACTGTGTCTTCTCATACACTACTACATAAAGCCAGGGCCATTCAGTTAGTGAGTGGTCTTTCAGTTTGATCCTTGGCAAGTACTGTAGTATAAAAGGGGAGGATGTCTCTCCTCCCAGGCAAATATTATGGACAACATTTGGCTATGGTCCAGGAATATGCATCTTCGTTAATTTTGCAATTCGTAGGGCTGATAAATGTTCGAACATCTTTTTGTTCAAATACCTTTATTGCCTTTCTTTAATTACATTAATAGTCTCTGCAGTGCCAAATAATATTACCTGCAGTTCTTAATCCTTGCCTTGTGCCAGCTCAACTGAAAGCTCCAGAAGCATAAATGCAACAACCTTACTGCTGATTTAGACACCTAGTTGTCACAGTTGCACAATGACCTGTTTTATGAAAACACTTGATTCACCATAATAGTACAAGTAAGGACAAAAATTGCTGTGATCAGTACAATTACTGATTTAAGCCCAAGGTTGATTGTTTTCAAATAAGATCTTCAAAGTTTGTTGTACTCTCACCCTACAGCAGTTTGCTAATGGGTCTTTTACACAATGATGTCACATTTTATTCCTTATCTAATTTGACATATTTCATGTGATGAACATCCATGCACTAAACACTAAAGTTAGGAGGTTGATTCAATACTAAATAATGCGTTTCTATGGGAGCTCACAACGCTTGGAGACTGGTGTCGGCTCTCAGTGTTCACGCACAAGAATTGCCTCAAGTGAGCAGTTTTGATTTATTTGATAATGTTTATTCACTTATTTGCATTTTTATTTATTTTATTTTATTTTAAAGTAACCAATGTAACCATTTCGATGTATGAGTGTATTTTCATCTTGTGTGAATGGGGAAGAGTGTGTGTGCATGTGGGGATTTTATGAAATAAATCCTTATACAGGACAAAACTATCACAAAAAAAAAACGATGCCGGTATAATGGTATATTCAGGGGTGTATTTCTTGGTGACAAACAATTATGTGTAAAAACAATAAAAACAATGAAACATGCTGTATTTATGTGAAGTATTAAAGAATGAAGTTATATTTCCTTAAACAATTCATTAAGGAAGAAAAACCATGATATATATATACATATTATGGCATGCCGTTTAGGAAAATATTCATGAGAGAACTTAATGGAAACTCTGAATATATTGAATAAAACGTGAGAATATTGAATGGATTCCGAATATATTGATTGAAACTCTATATATATTGAATGAATTCTGAATATATGGATTGAAAACTGATATATATTGAATGAAAAGTCTGAATATATTGAATGAAACATGACGTCATCGAAACACAGCGCCATCTTTAGGAAGGATGAGTGAGTCGGCGCGAAACTTGGTTGCTGCAATTGTGAGAAATGAAGAGATGGTGAACACATTGATGAGTGCGTGTACGGCCCAAAGTGGTGGCACAAGCTGCACTCAGTACCAGACTACGGATGAAGAAATATATTCTCTATTTCACCGCGGAAGACCGGTGTTGTGCGCTAAAATGCCCCCCTGCCACAGATTGCACCCCCCCTACATAATCGCTGTCGAATATTATATTAGAACAGAAATTAATAGGTTTATGATTTAGAAATGACAAATTAGACCAAATGGTTTTGATTATAAAATAAACATTATAAAAAAATACATGTTGTATAGGGAAAAATATAAATGATTATTTTTTTAATATACAAGATGTATTTTTGATATTGCTTATTTAATAATAAAAATCATTTCGTTAAATTTTTCATCATAAATATTTATTTAGTGCAAGCATTTTTGTATTACATGACAAATCCCTGTAAAATAAATGTGCCACAAAATAAACATTATATGAGAATTTGTATCCATGATCTCGACACCTGTCACGTGCCAAGGGTTAATTATAATGTTTATATCATATTTGATAACAATAAACCTATGAATTTCTGTTTTAATATAATATTTGATAGAGATTATGTAGGGGGGGGGGTGCAATCTGTGGCAGGGGAGCATTTTAGCTCACAACACCGGTCTTCCGCGGTGAAATAGAGAATATATTTCTTCATCCGTAGTCTGATACTGAGTGCGGCTTGTGCCACCACTTTGGGCCGTACACGCACTCATCAATGTGTTCACCATCTCTCCATTTCTCACAATTGCAGCAACCAAGTTTCTCGCCGACTCACTCATCCTTTCTAAAGATGGCGCTGTGTTTCGGTGACGTCATGTTTCATTCAATATATACTTAGTTTTCATTCAATATATTCAGACTTTTCATTCAGTATATCAGTTTTCAATCCATATATTCAGAATTCATTCAATATATATATATATATTTTCAATCAATATATTCGGAATCCATTCAATATTCTCACGTTTCAATCAATATATTCAGAGTTTTCATTAAGTTCTCTCATGAATATTTTCCTAAACGGCATGCCATAATATGTATATGTATGTATATATAGTGGAAAGAGTCGGATCTTATTGAAGAGTTGAAGCTGAACTGAATCACAGAAATCAGCCGGAATTCCCATCACTATTGGTGATATACTGTACTGTATATCACCATCACTATATATTCCATTACACTATTAGAATGTAACGTTTGGTGGCCAATCAATGTCCGCGATACGACACGTGTTTCTGAGTCTCAACACAAGTCCGCAAAATAATGCTTGGCGTTGTGTCCAGCCACTGGCGTTCGGAGACGTTTACAACGTCAGAGTTTAAATCCGCGCGCCACATCGCCGCTTGTCAGTGTCTCTGTGTCGACTTACATTCATTCAGGTGTGTGTTTACTGCGCGCTTTTCGAAATGAGAGAAATCGTTCATCTGCAAGCTGGTCAGTGTGGGAATCAAATCGGTGCAAAAGTAAGTTGAATGCATTAACATCACACAAGTCTTTACGCTGATTTAAATCCTTGTACTGCACTACTTAGATGCTCAAATAAATCAATTTAATCCAATTTTATTTGTACAGCGCTTTTAAGAATTGTCACCGTCGCAAAGCAGCTTTACACAATCAAATGAATCATTTAAGTTTGCATGAAATGTGAATGTGTATGAATCAAAAGAGGTCTCGCTTGATCGTTGGAAATGTCTGATTGGGTCACACATAGCAACAAGTGCACTAGGGACAGGTGACAACAGGTTTAAATATTATTAATGGTTAATATTATGTATTGGTTTTTCCCCTTATGCACGTATGCAATCATGTATAACAACAACTCAACAGGCTATTTCTTTTTGAAAGTAGAATTTGAAAAACATTGTAAACTTGACAGCTTGCTTCATCGATTTGATCTATGCATGTTTAACAGCAAACTGCCAATGATTTCACTGTGTACTGTGATTTCACTAGCGTATTAACGTTACAAACAAGCTCTAGCAATTGTTGACCATGATAACGATCAGATTTGATCCTGTTTTAGTTTTGGGAGGTGATCAGTGATGAACACGGAATCGACCCGACCGGGACCTACCACGGTGACAGCGACCTGCAGCTTGAGAGGATTAATGTGTATTACAACGAAGCCACTGGTAAATCCAGCTTTTTTACAGCATCACCTGTTTAAAATGCGAGTGTATTTTTGAGTGTAGTGAAAGTGTGTATTGTGGTGCCTCAGGTGGAAAGTATGTTCCCCGGGCCGTGCTGGTGGACTTGGAGCCTGGGACCATGGACGCCGTAAGGTCTGGTCCTTTTGGCCAAATGTTCAGACCTGACAACTTCGTCTTTGGTGGGTGAACTTTTACAATTTATTTTTATTTTTTAATGAAAGTCGAAACCCTATCTTTTCTAATTTCCTTTGTTACATTCTGCATAATTCAGCTGTACTAATCACCTTTTTTTCAAATGTCTTTTAAATGGCAGCAGGTTTTCCCCCAACACTTCAATATTTTAAGGCACGGTGGCTAGTCAATAAATGTCAAAGATGTGTAGTTTCTGTAAGCTAGTCAAATTCTAAAAGTATTTTCCATAACCAGCAAATTTCCATAACCACACCCAGCCATCCTATTTCACTCTAAAATGAGTCACATTACATGTTGTTAAATCCTTTACTGCAAAAAAATATAAAAATCTTAAAGTTCCAATAAGTAAATCCGAAGATTATTTTAGAAGCAGTTTTGATGGTTTAAAATGGCATGTTTAATTTACATTAAAATCGTAATTTTGCCTTATTGTCCTCACTTTTCACAGGTCAGAGTGGGGCTGGAAATAACTGGGCCAAAGGCCATTATACTGAAGGTGCGGAGCTGGTGGACTCGGTGCTGGATGTTGTGCGGAAAGAAGCTGAGACCTGTGACTGCCTACAGGGCTTCCAGCTCACCCACTCTCTGGGTGGGGGCACTGGATCAGGCATGGGCACGCTGCTCATCAGCAAGATCCGCGAGGAGTATCCGGACCGCATCATGAACACGTTCAGTGTTGTGCCTTCTCCTAAAGTCTCAGACACTGTGGTGGAGCCCTACAACGCCACTCTGTCTGTGCACCAACTAGTGGAGAACACCGATGAGACGTACTGCATTGACAATGAAGCACTTTATGACATCTGTTTCCGCACTTTAAAGCTCACAACTCCCACTTATGGTGATCTCAACCATCTTGTCTCTGCCACCATGAGTGGTGTGACCACTTGTCTTCGTTTTCCTGGGCAGCTCAATGCTGATCTACGCAAACTAGCTGTCAATATGGTGCCTTTCCCACGTCTGCATTTCTTCATGCCTGGTTTTGCCCCTCTCACCAGCAGAGGGAGCCAGCAGTACCGTGCGCTCACTGTGCCCGAGTTAACCCAACAGATGTTCGACGCCAAGAATATGATGGCAGCGTCTGACCCGAGACATGGCCGCTACTTAACTGTGGCTGTTGTGTTCCGGGGCCGCATGTCTATGAAAGAGGTGGATGAGCAGATGCTCAATGTGCAGAACAAAAACAGCAGCTATTTTGTAGAATGGATCCCCAACAATGTCAAAACAGCTGTATGCGACATCCCACCAAGAGGGCTTAAGATGGCTGCCACCTTCATTGGTAACAGCACAGCCATCCAGGAGCTGTTCAGACGCATCTCTGAGCAGTTCACAGCTATGTTCAGAAGAAAGGCTTTCCTGCATTGGTACACAGGGGAAGGAATGGATGAGATGGAGTTCACTGAAGCAGAGAACAACATGAATGACCTTGTGTCTGAGTACCAGCAGTACCAGGAGGCCACAGTTGAAGAGGAGGGAGAGTTTGAGGAAGCAGAAGAGGACATGGCATAGAGATTTAACTTAACATGTTCAACTTTTAAAAATCCATGTGTTTCTGTTTTTTGGCATCTCTGAAAAGTTATACTCTGACAACTGTGCCTTTGTACTTCCAAACCTTTTAATAAATGTTTACCTCTGGCAACTTGACTTTTTCTTTCCTGTTCTAATACTTATTTAAAAAATTAATAATTTATATAATGATGCGAAAAAGACAAATGGATTCTTTCAATATCCTTGATACCATTAAATATAGCCTAATATTAACAAGCTACACCCAAAGGTACATGCTATGGTAGTAACTAATATTTGAAAGTACAGTGTATCTGACAAAATTTTAATATTTTGCAAAAATATTATTATTATTATCTTAATTTAAAAAAACGTTAAACTGTCATTTATTCCAGATTCCAACTTGAAGATGATTATTACAACTTCTAGGTCTTTAAAATGAAAATCTAGTATTTCTAAAATACCATGATCATGGGGAAAATCATATCTTTTGGTGTTTACTGGCGGTTGGCAGCCGCTGTGTTGCATTACTGCCACCTCCTGGTTTTGATCTCCCTCATCTTACTTCTAGTTTAAATCCTCTTGTATCAAATACTTTCTTGCTTGTCCTCTTTCTCTATTTTCTAAAATGGTTTTCACAGTGTACTCAACCTTTCTGTCAACCTGACTGTTGTGGGTGTTGTTTCAAACTGTACCTGGCTGGTTTGGGTGTTGTATCAAAGTACATTAATAAAAAGTTGTAAAATATAACAACCACAGTGCAATACAAAAACAAAAGTGATGACTGCAGGCTTAAGAAGATTGTCAACCAAAGCCAATTCAAGAACTTGGGAAAGCTTCACAAGGAGTGAAGTGAGGCTGGATTCTGTGTAGTCTGGAGGAAGTGTGGAGAGGCACAGAATCCAAGTTGCTTGAAGTCCAGTGTGAAGTTTCCACAGACAGTCATGATTTGGCTTGCTATGTCATCAGCTGCCCGGAGACTTTAGAGCACTTCTTGCTTGCCGATTTCCTTTTCCAGAAGGATTTAGCACTTGCCAACATTGTCAAACCTACCTCTAAAGAGTTTGCTGACCATGATATCACTGTGCTTGATTGGCCAGCCAACTTGCCTTACCTTCAGCTCATCTATATTGTTGGTCCGGGTGCGTCTTGCCTTTCTCTTGATAATACCCTATAGATCTTTGTGGATTGTTGTCAAGAAGAAGATAAGAAACACCTGACCAAACAATACAGATGATCTGATGGCTGATATCAAAGCAACCTGGTCTTCAATAATGCCTCCATGATCGCTGACTTGCCATGCCCCACTGATGCACTGATTCATCCTTTTTAGATTGTATCCGTTTTAAGTCTGTATTTTGAATTTTCATGCACTTTAAGCCATAATAATTGAAATTAAAACCAACAAAGGCTTGAAATAATTAACTTGACATGTAATGAATCTAGAATATATGAGCTTCACTTTTTGAATTAAATTATGACAAAATAAACTTTTCAATTATATTCTTTTTTTGTTTGTTTTTTTGAGGTGCAAGGTATAGCATAATCTTTTAGAATGATTGTAGTTAGTTGTCAAACTTTTTTTTCTCCTGTAGATGGAGCTATTGATTTGAACTTTTTCTGCTTCCTATGCATTTCATAGGGTCCAAAAATGTGACTCCAGCATTAAGAAATAACTTTATGTAATCACATTTAAATTGAGCATTCAAATTTGATGAAATATAAACCGTGGACCTTTTTTTTTGTTTATTTGTCCAAACGGACTGAAACGACAGTAATGTGTCGCTCATCATAATTTTCTTTAGTTATCGAGACATAAAGCCACTGTTGTCATAACTTTATATGGGTATAACTGATACAGTATATAGATGTGTTTTTTCAATCTATTTTTCAACTTAATTGTACACATTTAAAAACAAGAGCAAAATCATTTTAAATTGACCCAATGTGATTTTACACGGAAGACAAAATCAGTGTCCCCACAACATCATGAGTGATACATGGGTAATTTATCTCAGACATGTGCAGGTTGGGGGTCTAGTGGCTCAACTGACATGAAATAAGATTATCTGAAAAAAAAAAAAAAAAAAAAACAGGCCCAGGAAACAGATTCATTTATCAAGAGAACCTGGCTGTTATTGTTCAAGACACAAAATAACTGTGCTATAATAGGACTCTTGAATCGGATTTTAGAATAGGTAGTATTAATTTAGAAGCAAGATGCTTTAGTTTTCATATTATTTCAAAATCTGATAATTAACAGAAATGTATTATCTCAGATGTTCTACTTGCGATAAGGGAGACGTTGTTTATTGTGTACACTTAGGGTTTACAAGTGAGGCAGAATTGAGTTTTCTCTACATCAAGCAGATTTGTAGTATACAACTTTTACTACATTCAGTAGCACAGAGTCATGTCTGATTAAACACCATTGCTTCATTATGAGTTTATTTGATGGATAACGCTGTATTTATGCTATTGTTTGTGTGAAGTCTTTCTATCCATAAATCGTAACTGGTTTGACAGCATAGTATAGTAAATCAGTCATTCATCTCCAGTAACTGTTTTATCTGGGTCAGTTTGCAGGTGAACCTGGATCCAATCTTGAGAACACTGGCTGAGAGGAAGGAATACACCAGTCGGGCACTAGTCCATCATAAGACACCAGTACAGGAAGCCCATACCTGTACATTTATTCACACCTGCAGGCTATTTACTTAAACTAATCCACTTACCAGCATTGTTCTACATGGGAGTAACCCAGAGGTATCTGGAACAAACACTGGGCAAACATACAAATCTCCACACAAATAGTAATCTGAGCTCAGTTTCAAACTAGGGATCATGAAGCTGTGAAGGAGGTCATTTCTGTTTACACAGTTGTATTCTTTGACTATATTGTGTACAGTTTTAGAATGGAAATTACTTTTTGTATTGCACTGCCTAGTGTCTTTAAGAAGATGGAGTAAATAAATAAAAAGTAATAATAATATAATTAAAAATAAATTAATTGGGATACATTTTCTTTCTTTCATTCTTTCTTCTTCTATACCGATTATCCTGGAGGGCCTAGAGCCTATCCCAGGAGACTTTCGGCATAAGGTGGTGTTCACCCTGGACAATCCTTCGCAGGTCACATACACATTATGGGAATTTGGAAATGCCAATGAAACTAATCTGCATGCCTTTTGACTGTGGGAGGAAACCAGAGTACCTGAAGGAAACCCAACAAGTATGGGGAGCACATGCAAACCCCATGCACACAGACCCAAGGGGGGAATCAAGCCCTTCAAAGTGCAAGGCCACAGTGGTAATCACTACGCCAACGTGCTGCCTGGGATACATTTCTGAATTCTACCCACTATACCACCATTTGTTTTTAGAAAGTATAAATAAACAGATGCAGTATATCTGTGGTCAGCCATGCAAAAAGTATTTAAAAGAAGAAGAAAATGTTAAATATAAAATTTATCAAACTACAATATAAATGTATCATAGATGTATCAACAGTCAAAGATTAATAAATTGGTTTTGAAACTGCACAACATTATCTAGGTCTTTAAACTGAAAATAAAGAAAAAGATGCATCCTTGGGAAGCTGCCCAGTGACAAGAACAAGAAAAAGTTTAAGACCTGGTTCCTGAAATTGTGGTTTCTTTAGTGTTGTTTAAGGTGTGGAAAAAAAGTCTAGTAAAGGTTTTAAAAGAAACCGATTGGAAGTGGAGAAGACAAATAATTACATGAGAAGCAATTTCAATGCAACAAGGATTGCTTTAATTAAACGACACTGCAATCTGGCCCAATTTCATGGAACATTGAGGGAGCTTGGTATAGAATCGCTATTAAACTGCGGAGGAGCAGAGGGAAGGATAGAACATTAATTGAATCAGCTAGTTGTGCTGTGAACTGAGGATGGCAGATGAAGGCATCATTGAGTGAGTGATGACATTGTGGGTTACATGCAGCTTTTAGGCTCAACTCACAGCATTGTTGTTGCCATTTTCAAATTCAGATGCTATTTCATTTTTCTGTAACACTGCGAAATGATCCATTCCAATTGAGCCCATGAATGCAGCCCTTATTGTGGTTTATATTGAACAAATTGCTTTATCCAAGCTTCACCTCTATCATCCACATCTGTTGCATAAGTGCATAGTTAAATAATTTAAATGTATTTTATTAAGAAAAAGTTTTCTTCACTCTTTATAAGTCTGTATTGCAAGGCAGGTTTTGGGACTGTAATACATTTTAGGTATGCTTTCATGAATTCCTCAGTTAAAGTTTTTCAAAGTATCTGTCTCAATATAATTTAGATAGTTATAGTTATGTGGTAAGGGCAAGAATTTGTAGTTTTGTTAAGGACATAGTTAATGTTCCTTTTTAGAAATGTCCCATTATCAGAATGACCTTTTATTCCATTGGAACGTCGGATGCTTGAGAGCTTTGATGAGATGTTCTCTCACATCCGTCTCATTCTAAGACCCATTATTCAAGTATTGTAATTTTTAATTTGTGTTATATAGCCACATATGTTTATTGACAGAATGCAAAAAGACTGCCTTTAAACCTCCACTATGAGTAAACCAGTTTTCAATTATTTTATCAGCATTGTGAAACGTGTTAAAATTCTTATCTGTGGTAAAATGAAAAAAATGAGATGAAGAAAATGAAGAAACTACAAAACAAAAACTCTATTTTAACTAGTGTGTCGGGGCATTCAAGTCAAACCAGGAATTATAATGAAATTTCTCATATCTATCACATACAATATATTTTTATTAGATTTTTTTTAAATACTGTATTTTGAAGAAAGGACATTGGTGGCTCAGTGATAGGCTTCTTGTCTGCCATGTGTAAGGTGCAGTTTCAATGCCCATACCCAGCTAGTAAATGCAGTGCAATCCCAAGCGTGGATAGAATGGGTGGGTTATGAACGGCGTCTGACATAAAACCTGTGCCAAGTTGTACAGGTTTTGTGGACTGGATGGTCAGCTGTGGTGACCCTTTGACGAGGGGCAGTGAAAAGAATTAAAAAGAGTAATTAAATTAAGGAGTATCCCTTTAATTGCATTCTGTCTCTCAATTACACAAGTTCTACCAATAACAATCACAAAGATCATCCTAGTAATTTTATTATTTATTTTAAACTGTATCTGTAAATAGGTTTGTCAATCATTACTATGTTGCCTTGTAACAGGTGGAGTGTAGATGCGGTATGTACTGGTACTTAACTTATAAATTCAAACATATCGAATTTCCACACAATGTCTAACACACACCTAAGTTTGACACGAATTTAAAATGATATAGCTTTACACTTATTAATCATGAAATGAAAAATCATAATTCTTTTAATAAGTTTGTTTTTGCGGGATATTCAACTATTTTTTTTTTTTACGTATCTAAGTACACAAACAAAAGTGTTATAAATGTAGTGTTATTCTGTTTTAAATAGGTTGTCTGCATTATACACCTCACCCATATGGCAGTGCGTCATAAAACACCCAGTCTTGGTGTTAGCATGAAGATGTACCTGCTGTTGATGAGGCATGCTAAACAGATGATGGATTGCTCTTTGAGAGCCAAAGCTACTTCACTGTCACTGAAACTGAAAAGAGAAAGATAAAAGATGTGGAGTGTGGCAGCAGCAAGAAGCATGAAACATAAATCAGATAGCCTTTTGGCTTGACAGATGGGCTTTTGCCAGTTTCTACGGCATACCAATCTCCACTGGACTTTTTCAAGGCACCTGATTGAGTTGCTTTGTAAAGGCACACTTTGTACTGGGACTCGCTCTAGATAAATATTCACCTGGATTTATAAAATATGAATAATGGTATTAGTGCATCTGCAACAACAACAGTAACAAAACAATGCACAATTGTCACAAATTCAGATTTGAATCATTAATTTACAACAGATACATTTTTGAGTGATGAAATACTTTCGCCTTATTTGCTTCATTTTTTATACTATTTTCTGTATTATATATATATTTTGACTATATCTGTTAAATAAATATCTAAAATATTAAATACACTGATATTGATTTTTTTACAGGCTTGTTTGCTCATTTAAGGACACTGCTTGAGATCTCATATATTTTCCTTAAAATTAAAAGTCATTTCTATCAAACAAACATGGAGAGCTTTTTAGTTGAGCAGGTATGAACAACACCTTCAGTGCCCTAACTGATGCACCCAGCATTCCAGTAATTGTTGAGGTGTGGATACGTTGCTTGTGAGTGAAGTGTTTAAGGGTATACTGTAAAAGTAAGCAGTCCCTTAAATGTTATTACTCGTCAGTAGCAAAGTAGCAATGTCCAAAGCTTTTAGTGAGGCAGAATTAATTATATCGATAATGACATAGCCACAAGTTAAGTTAAAATCAATCACACCTAAATTGAGACTATCGTACTTGATGTTTGCTAAAGGCTACTGGGTAATGATTTTTTTTTAGTTACACTATAATGATCAGTTAAGAGTCAATAACAAACAGCAAAATTGAGCAAAAAAGTACCTAGGCCAAAAATTGGACATACCTGCTTAATGTTCCATAGATCCCACTACGCTGACAAAACTGTTCTTATACCCTGAGACATGGCCTCCACAAGAGCTCTGAATGTATGCTGTGGTATCTGGCACAAATATGTTAATGGCATATCCTTAAAGTCCTGTCAGCTGCAAAGTAGGCCCTCCATGGCTTATCCAGCACATTGGATTGAGGTCTGAGGAATTTCACTCTTTGTCATGTTCCTCCAACCATCCTTGCACAATGTTTGCAGTGAAGCAGGGTGCATGATTCTGTTATAAAAAAAAAAGAGGGCTGTCATTAGAAAATACAATTACCACCATTACCAAATATGATGTAAAATGAAAATTTGATCCATCAGACCTGACCGCCTTGCTCAGTCCAGTTCTGATACTCACATGACCATTGTAGGAACTTTTAGCAGTCGTCAGGGATCAACACGGGAGCTCTGACTACTCTGCTACAGTACACAACCACATATGCAGCAAGCTGTGATGGCATACTGTACACTCTCAAAAATGATGGGTTGTTTCTGTAAACACATTGTTGGGTTGTTCATGCTGGGTCAAAATTCTGGGTTATTTCGGGTACTTTAAACACATTGTTGGGTTGGGTAACGCTGGGTCAAATGAGATGTAGTGGGTCAATTACAAATGAACACCTGGTTGGGTTATTTTGACCCAACAACTGGTTTATTCTTTATTTCTCCAAAGGGCAGCCTGCAAAATGTTTGAAATATTACTGTTATTGTGTCACAAAGTGTAGTTGTTTAAGCGAGAATGTATGTGTGTACAGCTCAAAACATCAATCGGTTATTAAAGATAGCGTCTATTTAAAAAAGTGCCCCAACGATTTCGGAGATTTGAGCTCCATACAATCCTGTATGGAGCATAGCCTCATCTTGGCAGAAACTTCTGGAAAACGACCGCTGGCTGTGGTGTCTCTAATGAGGTTAAAACCGCGGATTTTTTTTCTTTCATTTTTTCATTTTGTGTATTCCTAACAGGTATTATTTGGTATAATACGGTTATGGTATAATATATCGCGGCTATGAGATGCATCCTGTACGCTGCGTTCCATTTGCACTATACCCGGTGTCCTCAAACCCTCGAGTGTGCACTTCCAAGTCAAGTCTGCTCTTTGCGTTTTTGGAATTGAGACACAGCATGAGGAACTTTCTGGATTCTTCACTTCTGAAGCGCGAGGCACGCCACTTAATGCTGGCAGTATTTTATGGTAAGTTTATATACATTTTTACCTAAATTTTAAATGTTGTAGTTTTGGTATGAGCAAGCTCATTTTCATGTTTATTCGCTTTTCCACCTTTTTAGTCGCACTTTGATATGAGGGTGAGGGGAGTTCACGTTTTAATATTCTATGCCAACAGTCGACTATAGTGTATTTTATGATAAAAGTGCGTTTGTAGCACACACAAATAAAAAACACCTAAATGTAATCTTAAATGTAATTTTAGGTAAATTACTAGTAATCTTCGCAAAAGCTGTGTGTGTGTGTGGAAAGTCTCTCGACATATTTTATAATATTTAATAGGTGTCAGAAGAAGCTATTGGGACATGTTTAATGACAGTCTTAATATGTCTTCTGTTTCTGTCTGTTAAAAAAAAAAAAAAAAAAAACTGCTTGTGTTATTTTGACCCAGCAGTTGGTTTATTCTTTGGAGAAATTTCTGGATTCTTCACTTCTGACTGGATCATGCTCAGAGCACTCAGTATTTTATGGTAAGTTAATGTAAATTTTTTCTACTTTTTTTTAGTAACTTGTGGTAGGAGCAAGCATATTTTATTGTTTAAAATATTTCTTTTGTATAGTAATATTGTGTGGGATTAATATTGTTTTCCCATTCTGTTTTGTTATTCAAAAAATGAGAAAACGTCATAAAACAACCTTTTTCTTTATCCTTATAAAATATTGTAAGTTGTAAATTCACCATTAAATATCATATTCATCTAGT
Organism: Clarias fuscus; assembly: GCA_030347435.1. Lineage (NCBI taxonomy): Eukaryota > Metazoa > Chordata > Actinopteri > Siluriformes > Clariidae > Clarias > Clarias fuscus. The sequence goes on along the minus strand of CM059212.1, from coordinate 12,668,416 downwards.
GTTTGTTGAGAATTTGAAAAGGGGTCAAGATTTTGTATTAAATCCAGATGGAGCGCCGTATCCTGTTATCCCTCACATGTTAAATAGTAAGGTAAATTATTCAAAAATGTACACTAAATTCGAGTTCACGTTATGTATTTTTGTGTATTGACAAGAGAAAAGATGTTTTGCATTAAATGCATATGTAGCTGTATGTCCTTAACAAAACACTAAGTGATGCTGTATAATCCATAGGTGGACCAACATGATGAGGATGATATCTGCAAAATATGGAGATGACTGGAGCATTGTTCCATGTTTTGTTCCTTGGGGATGAGACAAGAGGGACCTGACAGACTTTTTCCATTGTTCCATGCTATTGATACAGACTCTTTGGTGAAGGCTGTTTTTTTTTTTTTTTTTGTCATTGATGTTAAGAAGTGTCTTTTCACCTGGGAGTTTCTCCAGCATACTGTAGATCAGATTGATGGACACGAGTACTCATCTTGTGTCATTACATTTTTGAGGACAACAGTTTTTTCAGCCAACATTTAATCAATAATATTTTTAAAAGTTTTATCATTTTTGTTTTTAATGTCATTTTTTAAGGAAATTAAATAGTAATAGTTAAATAATGGATAGTTAAAATATTAAGATGGGAAATATTTGTGTCATGTGGGCATTATAAGATTTGCATTGAAAACTTCTATATAAAAAGTTTTTAAACATTGTATTAAATGTAAAAAAAAAATGCAATGCAAATCAGACTTACAGGGGTCTCTTGTTTATGTTACAGTACATTTTAACAAATGGTCAGCTTAAGATTATATGGTTTTGTCTGATATTTTGGTAAAAATTAAGTTATTCACATTTTCTCATTCTGTGACTATCTAGTTACATTATGTGAAGTTGTGTACATTTGGTGTCTTTTTTGAAAATAAAAAAATCAAATGGAATGTGTCAACCCAGCAAGTGTTAATTTTACCCACTCGTTGCATCAAATAAAATAGCCCAACACTTTAACATTTAACCCAGCAAGAGTGTCAATTTAACCCACTGGTTGGGTCAGATGAACAACCCAGAAATCTGGGTTAAATGGTACAACCCAGCACTTGGGTCAAAACAACCCAGCGCGTGTCCTGTCCATTAGTGACCCAGCAGCTGGGTTATGGTTGGGTTGGTTTTTAACCCAGCAGTTTTTAGAGTGTAGGTTTGTGTGTATTTTGTGTATGGGATTGCTCTTACATGTTGCATTTAAATGATCTTAAATAAGGGTTTTCCCTCAATCACATTTCTTTCATAAGGTGGTTTCATATGGTTTAGCACTTTTTGCACTCTACACTTCTTGATCCAATTCCAGAATTTTCATCAACCTCCATAGTTTTCTTTGCTTTATGCAGACTAATAATTTGAACCTTATGAAACCGAGTAACATCTTTTCCACAACCACAGGATATGTCTACCAATATGGATGTTTTTTAATAATGAAATGGTACTCACTGCATCAGAAAATAAAAACACGATTTCTGCCAGATAAGACATATTCATCCCTCAACTAATCACTTATTGTTGTTGCAGAAAATTCAAGTGCCGCCGAAAGCAAATAATTTTCTCAGCTTTCCAGCCGCCTAACACTTTTTCTTTACTTTGATGCAGAGTATGTAGCTTCAAAAACTTAACTCTGACTTTATAGTACATAATTAGGCTGATACAGTATTCGGTTGGGTCTAAAGGACTTTTCTGTGTGCCGGTATTAGAAAGGCATCGAAAAGCCATATAACTAATAGAAATTTTCTGTGCTAAAGATTCACCTTCAAATGTCTTAAAGTGCATGGTATTACAAATTTTTCATTTATCACCCTTTCTCCAAAGTTATTTACTTTAAAGGAAAGGAAAATCAAAATGTACAAAACCCTGTACATTATTCATTCGTATATAAATAAAGAATTGTTAAAAAATAAAAATATAATATAGCAAAATACTAAAAATTACAATATAATAAGTTTTAACTTTACAATGCATACTAAGCAAAACACTGTCAAAAGGAAAACATGTGACTGGCTTTTGCATAGGCCTAAGCCTTAGATCATTTTTGGAAAACATAACTTTACTCTCCTTGTGTTGTTCTTGACATCTCACTTATAACAAATAGAGGGAGAGAGAGAGAAACAAGAAAAAGGAGAAGAAGAACTGGCCAAGCGGCGCTTCGCTCCCTCCTCCTTCTCCATCTCTAGCCGCCGGCGTGTGTGTGTGTCCTTGTGCTTGTGTCTGTGTATGCATCACTGATGGCTTCTGTAGTGCGCAAAAGGGGTCCTGTCACTCACTCGCAGCGGCCATATGTGTGGCTGCATGAGCTCGGTGCTCACAGCGCTGCCTCCTGCCAGAAGACATTAGGGGAGCAGCGGGGAGTCATTACCCACGCACCATGATTGATTAAGCGTGAACGAGGAGCACCGGGCCCTGAGGAGGAAGGAGCCCCCTGCAGATGTGGGGGTGTAATTGCATCAAGGCCTTGTCCGGAATGAGGACCTTGGGCAGAGGCACAAATGGGTGCAGCTAGTAGCAGAGAAATGGTATTTGTTGGTATATTTATATCATGAATCATGAAATTAATTGAGAGAGGTGTGAGAAAATGTGAAGGAAAAGAATATATAAATTAGTTTTCCAAAACTACTGCATTGCACTTAAACTGAAAGTTAAACCTTCAATAGCGTTCCATAATTCGTTCTTCTGTATAAAATCTAAATTAAAAAAAAGCATGAATTAAAGTTAATGCCAGTAATTCTTTTTCCCTTCCCATTGTCAGCAAGAGGGCCATGTTTTTCCTTTTTTTCTTCCAAACTCTCTGAGCTCATGAACAGTGGGGAATCTCAGAACACAATGATGATCCTTTAATGGCCCCCTGCCCCCCTTACTCCATCTTTCGGTTCTCCGACGCTTTTTTCCCTCCTTTCGCTATGTCCTGAAGCCACGGGTGCGTTTTTGCGCCACGGAGGGCTGACTAATGAAACTCTCCAAGAGGTGGCTAGCCCTGGGAATCCGACACTAATGTTATGTTTGGTATTAAGATGCGCAAAGGCAACTCTAACTCCCACTGACTTGGATGAGAAAACATTTGGAATGGGCTCATCAATCACGTCTCGCCATGCTGGAACTGTCTAATCCTGGGGTGTGCCACGCGCCGTGGCGATGCATCAGCGCACACACATACACACACACACACATACACACACATACAGAGTGGATGCTGTTCGTGTATGCATCTATATTGCTTGCATGTAGCCAAAAAAAATGGCTAAACTATTTTTGGATATATGTGTAGAACACTTTAAAATATTGCAAAAGTTATTCCTGATTAAACTAGGTAGTATATAATGTTAAATAGGTAATAATATACGTAGTGTTAAATTTATATATATATATATATATACCAGTATATATACCAGTAAATGGAAGGATGGGAATGTATTAAATGTAATTTCCCTAACATCAATCCTCATGTGTGAAAGAAGAGTATAGCTAACTGGTGGCAACCAATTTGATGTAACCTACCACCGGTTTACCATGAATCCTGAATGTGAACCCCATGTGCCTGAATCTGTGGCACATTTTCCTACAGGATTGCTGAGAACCTTCTGAATCTGTGCCTCCAAGCCCTCCTGTGTATACGGCTTTGTCCTGTACACCTTCTCCTTTGCATTACCCCACAGGAAAATAATCACATGGGCTTTTTGGAGGCCATTCATGAGGTCTGTGTCGTCCCAGCCAACGTCCTGGAAAATGCTGCTCTAATTCACAGTAAGAGCAAAAAGAGGTCCATCCTGCCTGAAAAGAGGATTGTCAATAGTATAGGATACCTATAACTGCCAAGAAGGTGGTTCGCCCAAGGCGAGGCTCAGCCATTGCACTCATGTTGTGCTGACCCTTGCAAATTCTCCAAATGTGGAAATTTGACTGCATAATTTCTGATAGTGAGGGACTGTGTTTGCGGTTTGCCCTGACGCTTTATGGGGCAGTGGTGGTTCAGAGGACTAAGGCACTGGGTTACTGATCGGAAGATGAGAAGGCGTTATTTGATCCTCAACGCCACCAGGTTGCCACTGTTGGGCCCTTGAGCATTGCCCTTAACCCTGTCTGCTCCAGAGATGCTGTATCATGGCTGTTCCTGTGCTCTGACCCCAGTTACTATGAGATATGCGAGGAAGGAATTTCACTGTGCTGTAATGTATATGTGATGGCTTAACTTTAACTTTAGTTAATTCTCACCCACCCTGTGACCATACACTACCAGTCAAAAGCTAAACCTTCTAATTCTGTGGTCTTTCATGATTTTTATTTCTTTCTACATTGTAAAACAATGTTGGAGGCATCCAAAATATGCAATTATTTCCTTTGAACAATTATTGAGAGGTATATCGAGATGTCTTCTACTTATGCTCTGTAAAGTCTTCATGACGTTTCTAATCTGAGGTGCTGTTAACTGGTGATTTTTGAGGCTGGTAACCCTAAATGAACTTCTCCTCTGCAGCAGAGATAATGCTGCAGAGGTGTCAGATTATTTTTCCAACTGAAGAAGAATAAGATAATTGACTAAGACTGTTGACCCATATACACTAAACAATATGAAACAAACATTCAAACACTTGTCTATTAATAGGTGTTATTTAACTTATCCAGGCTCAACAGTTATGTGCAGTCAGAATCCGTTGTGTGTGTGCAAAGACCTTCCAACAAATTCATTCATAACGTATACATACAGGACCCTTAGGTACACCTTATGGACCCTTTCATACACCTATTTATTTGAGTAACAGCTTGTGACTACAGTGGTGACAGTCTTTTATCATCTGCTCAACTTTGCAGTACAAAATAGTTTAGCGTGCATTTATAACTTTGTTTTTGATAAATTCAGCTTGTAACAAGATCTACTGTTAACTTGTTCTCCTGTCGATTGCTGTTGATAGGCCACTATCATGTCCTGGCATCTCTGTTAATCTTGTTACGGGTGGGGAGAGGGTACTTTTATTTGAACCCCTTCGGAATTATGCGACTACTTGCTTGATACCTTGGAGTGGAGTTGCCATTTCCTTCGCCAGAGGACCATCTATGGGCAATTTGAAAATGCCAGTTAGCCTAATCTGCATGTCTTATGACTGTGAGAGGAAAACCAGGAAGCATGGGGAGAACATGCAAACTCCATGCACACAGACCTGACACAGAAATCAAACCCAGGACCTGGAGGTGCAAGGTGACAGTGCTAACCACTAAGCCACCATGCTGGCTGTTAGCTTGTTAGCTTTGATCATTATGCTTGATCACAGTCCTGTAACTCTGTATGGCACTCATCTCTCTGTTCATTGGGGGGGGGGGGGGGGGGGTGTCTTAATTCATATAATTTGGCAACTTGATTGCCTATGAATACATCCTGCATTTACTGTAGGATTGCGTGGTTCTCCCTACACCACTGAGCTTGTGAGTTTAGCTGGACTCCATTTACATGCATAGAGGGGCCAAATGTGGGTTTCATTCCCCATATTTGTGGTAGAATTTCACAATTATGCAATTGCAAATTTGGCTTTACAGCATACAGTTATAGAAGGGATTTATTTAGAGTATACAGCACAATTCTGTTTCATCCAAATGAGGATGAGGATGTGTGCTTTTCTCCCCAAAACTAACTAATATGTCAATATGTTGATCAAGTTAAAGCAAATACTTGTAACACAACTAATTTAAAAGTAAAAGGTGCTACACTATTTACTGCTGGTGGTGTGTGCAGCCATGCTGATTTAACATCACTTGCTGAACTTGGGTTTAAGGAAGACCATACTCTGTAATTGTGCTGAGGTGACATTTTCTTTGTTTTTTCCCTAGTGTGAGGGTTTTTCTCATTTTCGTTTGGCGCACGGTTTCCTAGTTTACCATTCAATGCAGAATATCCCATTCTTTCTTCACTGGAACCTTTTGTTTCCCAGTTTCTATAGTCATCAATATCGAAAGACTAGTGTGTTTGTGATTACATTTTGCTATTGTGTGTGTGTGTGTGTGTGTGTGTGTTTAATGTGGTTAGGTACCAAGTTAGCCCGGTTGCTTTATATACAACAAAGTGAATTTCATGTCTGCTGCTTCACCACTGGCCATTTGGCCATATCCAGCTGTCGTATTTAGAAACTGATTGACATATAACCCTAAGCAACCTGTTCAAGAGAACAAAAGCACAATGACTTTCCTCATGTAGAAGATATTCATTGAACTATGGACAATCTTTACCACTTAATCATTCTGTATACTGTTTATCCTGTACAGAGTCTTGGGAGGGATGGAGATGGCTATCCCAGGGTACTCAGCGCATGAGGCAGGGTACACCTTGGACGGGGTGCCAATCCACCACAGAGCACAAGCACACACACACAACATGGAATTTGGAAATGCCAATTATCCTAATCTGCATGTCTTTGAACTGTGGACGGAAACCAGAGTACCCAACCCAAAGGAAACCCACCAAGCACAGGGAGAACATGCAAACTCTGTGTACACAGACCTGAGGTGGGAATCAAACCCTTGACCCTGGAGGTGTGAGACTACACTGCTAATCACTATGCCAACATGCCGTCCAGACCTGATCAAGTCCCCAAAAACCATGTTGTCATACAGTAGATCTGCTCACGTTGGAAATCTAGGGTTAATGATGGGGTTAGCTGTCTTAGATGACAATGGCACTCATTATCTGGGTTTTCTGCACTACCTGGTAACAAGAAATTTAGGGTGTCAGTAGTGCAGCACACATGGATGCCTCACAGCTCCAGTGTCACCAAATTAATCTTGAGTCCTGGCTGCTGTGTGTGTGGAATTGTCCCTAAAGATGTTCTTGCTATGTTTGTTTGGGTTTCCTCTTGGTTGACCACCTACCTCCCAAAAATATGCCAGGTGATTGATCGGCTACTGAGCAGTTACAGAAGATGAGTAAATGAACAAGAAATTTAGACGTAGCGTCAACAGAAAAGAAATGACTGAATTAATAAGTGATCATTTCCCCACTGATGTTAGCATGGACAGAGATCAGTGCCTGTAAGAGTAACACCAGTTGCACGGCTCCAGATGCACGCATGCATGTCTTTTGGCACACTGCCTTATGAAGATCAGTGTTCATCTCTTGGTTACAAAACTAGTTTTGAAACTAGACAATTACAGACAAGTAAAGACAATTTATATATATATATATATATATATATATATTTATTTATTTATTTATTTATTTTATACTTTAACATTCCAGTCACTCACATAAAAACTTATCATGAAGTATCAGAAGTATTAGAAGTATCAGAAGTTATCAAAAGTATCATAAAGCTGTTCTCTCAGTATTCAATCAATTGTAGGAGGAGTTTCAAAACCCTGCTGAAAATATGAACATTTACTGTTTGACTATAATCTGTATCTGTATAAATAATAAAATCACAGACCATTGTGCTCCAAAATGACAGAGGATAGTATTTTAGTCATGACATGCAATAGCTGCCATGCGGACTCTAAAAGAAGTCAGATTATGCCTCTACAAGCACAAAAATGTGGAACTATTACATCATCTGTAAAATATTGTTATTATGTTTGTGCCTTAGGTACTGAAGTACTGTCAAATTCTGCATTGCCATGCCTTCCAGTAATAAAGAAAAACTATATAAACGATAATGAGCTGTAAATTATGAGAAGGCGTTAGATGAACCAGTGTGATTTTAGAATAGCTGTCTGAAAGGATGATGTTTTTGTTACACTGTCTTAATGAGCTAATGGATATGACTGTATAGTGGTAATACAAGCCAGAGGGCTAAACCATTATATATGATCCAGTGACATAAGTACGTTTAGCAGGTCTATCATCTCTAATCTTTTATCTTATATATGCATCAGAGGATTTTATCATAGGAAAATATAATATAATATAAAATAATAATATAAAAACATATTTACGTATACAGTATACACACACACACACAAATATACAGAGTCAGATTTTATCACTTTTTTCACAAAGTTTTTTTAAATATTAAATGTATTGCTATATGTTATATATTGAGTATTATTATTATTATTATTATTATTATTATTATATCAATATAACATAAATCATACTATTTTGAAGTATGATGTTCCATGAAGCATAAAACAGTCAAAACAAGCATCCATTATATGGTGATGGACAAAGTGTTAATCTATGTGTTAAACTGACTAAATATTATAAAAATATTAAAATAATTAAATAATTAAAAATATTTTTTTTATTTTAAGATCATATAAGTGCTGTGAATGTGAGCCTTATTAAGGTGTTATTCCTAGATGATGATATATATTTAAATTGTATGAGTGTGTGGCACAATTTACGTCTTTGCTTCTTTTGTTCCAATCACAAGCAAATGTACTACATATCATATTCTTTGTTTTCATGTTTAGAATTCCAGATACCATTTACATGCTTCTGTTACATTCTTTGTTTATGTCTGAAATAAACACGTTGAGGCGTTCATTTTGTCCCTGGAGCTAAGCTGTCAGTCAGTCCAGTGCATATCTGCCCCCTGTAGTTGGCATCACTCGTGTGGAACTGCGCTCCATCTGTCCCTTCCGATGCTCTGCATTCGTGTGTTCTTCTTATGCATAAGAGTGGGGAAAGCCTCACAGAAATTTTCAACACAACAGGAAGTATATCTATCCATGACATTCTCCACTTTTACTCTCTCAGACCTTTCACCTCACCAAGTCTCCACAGACATAAACAGAACAAGGAGCCATCCGAGAGGAGGTAGCCATAGAATGTATTACAGGAGAGCACTGGGGAGTGAAAGGTAAAAATGTAGGGCTTAATGAAACCTTAGGGCAATTCTGATGATTCTGAGGGGTAATGAGGTGGCAATTTGACCACCAGGAGGCAGCGCCGGACAACAGGTGAGACTACATCCAGTCTTTAATGCTCAGTGCTCTTAATTGTGCCTCTTTTTATTACTAAGTATATGCAGCATTTATTATTATTATTATTACTATTATTAAGGTGGCACTGTGGCGTAGGGGTTAGCACTGTGGCCTCACGCCTCCAGGGTTGAGGGCTTGATTCCCGCTCAGGTCTGTTTGCGTGGAGTTTTCACGTTCTCCCCGTGTTTGGTTGGTTTCCTTTGGGTACTCTGGGTTACTCCCACATTCAGAGACATTCAGAATAGGCTAATTGAGTTCACAAATTGCCCATAGTGTGTGTGTGTGTGTGTGTGTGTGTGTGTGTGTGTGTGTGTGTGTGTGTGTGTGTGTGTGTGTGTGTGTGTGTGTGTGTGTGTGTGTCCACCCTTTCTAGGGTGTACCCCACCTCATGGCCAAACACTCCTTGTATAGGCTCCAGTCCCATGCAACCCTGTACAGGATTTGCGGTATAAAACTTTATGTCTAATTATTATTATTATTATTATTATTATTATTATTATTATGTGGAGGCATTCATTATGTCAATAGATTGTCCCCACACAGACAAATGGAACAGAAAGCTAAGGTCAGTTGAGAGATTAAGATTAGAATATAAATGACTATTGAATGTTTTTTCTCAAACTGGCATACTGACTTTCTAAATGAAATGTGTGTCAAACAGCTTTAAGGATCTGTCCATGGAGGTTATTTGACTAAACAAAGTAGTCCAATGGTACTTATCAGTCTATTTACAAGCTCCCCCTGCTATTTTGACTGACCTTTACTTGGTTGGGTTTCTTTTTTCCTCCTATCTCTCTCTTTATCTTGTTCTGTACCATTTTACCATCCCATCCCTTTCAAACAGATGTTTTGCTTTTTTTTTTTTACTGTGCCACAGTTCCCTTTCTCACTTCAACCAAAAAACAAACAAAGAAACAAAAAAGTGCGTCTGTGTGTGTGTGTGTGTGTGTGTGTGTGTGTGTGTGTGTGTGTGTGTGTGTGGTTGCCGTTGTTGGGCCCTTGAGCAAGGCCCGTAACCCGTAACATAATGCCAAATGCCATAAATGAAAATGTGTCTGTCTGTCTGACCAAGTAAATCTGCTGCATTACAACAATCCACAGTATTACGCACTTATGCGTTCTTTATACTTAACTTCAAAGAATGTATATCCATATGCCTGCGTAGTTAAGGCATGCTAAAATTATTTTGGATTGGTGTGTGCACAAAAGTTCAAATATATATATATATATATATATATATATATATATATGTGTGTGTCTAGAATATTCTGTCTAGAATATGTCTAGAATATTTCTAGAATATTCTGTTTGGTATATATATATATATATACCAAACAGTTGAGGCGCTAACAAAAGAAAAGTGGATTAGCCATAACCAAATACATACATCATCAACATCAACACTATTCACCAGCAGTGGGCAGCAAGTCGACTTAAGTAGCGCTTCAGTACAACCCCCCCACCCCCCCACCCCCCATACACACACACACAGAGTATAATACTACTATGTTAAATGTACAGTAAACAAAGTTAATGATAGCTTCGTCTTAGTACAATTATTAGTCAAGGTTTTAGATTCCACTGTTATGCCATGAACAAATTTGTTAGTCCAGTATATAATAGAGCTTACTTTTGTTACTTCAACAAAAGGATTATACAGCTCACCAATATTCTATGTATAGGTGCTGAGCTTTCTTTTTCTTTCTTTTGTTGTTTTTTCTTATTTCTCTTTTCATACCCTGTTGTCCTGTGTCATCCTGGAACACAGAAGATTAAGACAGTCTAGCCTGTCCAGGTAAAAAAAAAAAAAAAAGTTATACCATTTAAGTTATACTGATCCACATTCTCAGAGCCATGTGTTTACATTCTTAAAACTGCAGGTGGATTTCCACCTAGTGTTTGATTGAGAAACTGCAGGGCCCTACTGTATGTCCCACAACACTTACTGTATCTACAATAGGCTCTCTGGTTTTATTACTAGAAAACAGTTGCAAAATATAGGGCTAGGGCTTGCGTCAGTTACAATGCTTGTTTAAAAGAAGAAACAAAGATCACAGAATCATACAGGAAGATTGTAGTTTAGTGTAAGATTATCTAAACACTTTGGGAGGACTAAGTAATAGATTGGCTAACACCACCCAACTGTAACGTAGGTTACACACTAAAGAAATGTTTCAGTTGTCACTTCTATGTCCACTTTAAGTTATTGTTGTTGATATTTTTTTCATTTCTAAAGTACAAATGTAAATGAGCAGTGTACAGAAGATGTTACGACTGATGTAAGACAGCATTGCTGCATATACAGTATGTATACTGCACATTGTTTAATATAACTTGATCTTTATGCTATACCACATTTTTATTCTTTACTATGTATGATGTATTATATGCTTTAACATGATAAATGTGCTTGAATATTTTGCTTGAAATAATTCCCATTTTCTTCGGTTACATAATTATCAGAACTCAGATATGTTGTTTAAAAACAGGACATGATGTTCTGTGAGCATTTGTTGCCATGTTAAAACAATCAAGCTTTAGCTAGTGCTGGGCAATTCTCTCTATTAATTAAGTACATCTGAATTAATGTTTTAACATGACTTTCAAGATGTTTTAATGAAGACTGAATGTGTTCATAAAATTTCAGTTAAAACATCAACAAATAATGCAAACGTTTAAATGAATATTAATTAAACACATAGCCTTCATAACTTAATAAATGCCTGCTAGAGACATACTCGTAAATTACACACACACACACACACACACACACACACACACACACACACACACACACACACACACACACACACACACACACACACACACACACCTAACAAATGTAAATACATTATAGCTCATTTAACAGTAAGAATTTAAATTTGTTTATTTTTAATGTTCATTTCATGTCGCTCTGTAAATAGAGAAGGAATTGGGATTTGAGGAGCATAAATAAATAAAACAGGTGTTTTTTTTTTTGTTTTTTTTTTTACAGAATTGGGACTTAAGGAAGATAAACAGAGAAAACAGGTGGTAAGTGGTAAGTAACATCCCAATATTACCCAGCAGGACATACAAATGCCGTGAAGCTGCAGTACTTCTTGTATATTTTGACTGAGTATATCTTGAGAATATCTCGTATATCTACTGTATGTCTCGTCCAATTAGCGTTATGAATTTTTATACCTACCTTGTCTAAGTTTGTCGGAATTGTTGTTGTGTTTTCTGATTTGGAATTTTGTTTCTTGATTTGTCTATGTGTTTTCTTTTGTTTTTTTTTGTTTCTGGAGTCGTTGTTTTGTTTTTCGATTTTGTTATTTTGTTTTTGGTTTAATTATTTTGTTTTTCGGTTTTGTTATTTTCTTTTAGGATTTGTTTTTTAGTTCCTGTTGTGTTATTTTGTTTTTGGATTTGTTATTTTCTTTTTTCAATTTTCTTATTTTGTTTTTCGGTTGTTATTTTCTTTTCTCATTTCTTATTATGTTTCTTGCTCTGTTGTTATGTTTTTGGATTTGTTATTTAGTTTTCGGTTGTGTTATTATATTTTACACTTCTCGGCCACCGCAGAGTATCCATGTTTAAAAGGAGAAAAATGGGCAAACTTAAGATATTGGACATGTGAGCATCCGAACTAGACGATGGAGCAATGGAGGTGGGTGGCCTGATTAATTTAGCTTTCTTGTGCAATATATGGAAGGCCAGGTACATTTGTGTTGCTTGCATTGGAAGTCAATTGAACCTGCATACATAATGGGAAGAAGACAAACTAGTGAAGGCAGTGTACTGCTCTGTGCAATGTTCTGCTGGGCCATTTTGGGTTCAGAAATTCATCTGACGCATACCACCTGCATAGACATTGTTGCAGACCAGGTACAACCATTCTTGACAACAATATTCCCTTATGGCAGTGGGCTGCTTCATTAGGACAGTGTACCTTCCAGCCACACAGCAAAACATGTTCAGGGACGGTTTAAAGAATGACAATGACATCAATGTGTTGACTTCAAATTGTCAAGATATCAATTTCAGACCGTATCTGAGAAATGTGCAACTTGCAGGACACACACACTTCTGTAGTCACTAATAAAACACCATATGTTGGTGAAAAAAAGTATGTGCTAGGGACAAGCAAAATAAGTAACTAAATAAACAACAATATGTCTTGTTTGAGAGCAAGCAAATGTTGGTGACCAGAAATAAACAGCACGTGTTAGTGACCAGTAAAAAGAGACACAGACGAAGTTCAAAACACAACATAAGCTGATCACTAGCCAACTGAGCACCGTGCTGGTCTGCTTGTTTGTTTGTTTTTTTGTTTGTCTTTTCCAGCAAGCTATAAGAGGTCAGTGCAGCCATTCCCATCAGACTACTGGTTCCTAATGCATAAATTACACAATTTGCAATCATTAAAGAGTCTGCAAACATTCTTTTTACACATTTCAGAAAAGGGAAACCTTGTATAAATATTTTAGTATGAAATGTATTGCTAAACATTATATATTGATATATATGATAATGCTATGATGATATTATGGTAATATTATTAATATTATATTTAAATACTATACATCACACATTTTTTTCTTTTCAGGAAGTGTGTATACATTTTTTTGTTGACTATGCATACTGTACTCTATATATTTATTGTAAATAATGAATTTTCATCTTATTTTGACTTTACATGCAGGTAATGTAAGATGGGTGGTTTATTTTAGTCATCATTAAAGTTCAGTAAAAATACTGTTATTGATTCTTATATTTCCTTTTTTAGCTATAGGATATATGATTTTCCAATTTTTACCTTTAATACTCCATGTCAAAATAAAAAATATATATATATTTTTTTCTTATTATGGTATCACTAACACTGTAGGTTAAGATACACACTATTTCTATCTTCTATCTTTTATGATTGTCTCTCTTATGTCATAAGTCACCAGTAATATATAATATGGGTATAGGAAACTTTTCAATTACAGTTACTGAATTATTGACATCTGAATGATCAACTACTGTATTATTGAATTGTAAGTGCAAAGCCTCAAGAAATAGAAGAATTGCATCTGGTTCTTTAAGTTGCTTAGTAGTAGTTGCTAGTGTATCTGAGACTACCAAGTGTAAAAACATTGATTAAAATTCAAATTTTTATTACCTTTCTTTTTTTTTATTTTTTAGAAATGTCTCATTTTATTATATTCATTATATTTGAAGGCATCTTTGCTTGAGAACATTTCTTTCCATGTGCATCTAAGCCATTTGCAAAGTACTGTGTATTATAACACTACCAACATTTGCATTAAATGAAATGTTTTCAGTGTCACACAAATGCCTGCTCACTTAATCCTTTGATCTGCCCTATTCAGAATATAAAATATAATATAAAATTTATTTTATTCTTAAAAATCCTCAGAGTCAAAGCCTGAATGGCCTTTTGATGTTATACCTTGTGTCATGCACAACCCTGAAAAGTCTAATCTAAGTTTGGCTGGTCTAAGCTTTTGTCTGTACTAACCATAGACTATCCAGAGAGAGAGAGAGAGAGAGAGAGAGAGAGAGAGAGAGAGAGAGAGAGAGAATGAAAGATTGGCTTTTGAAGCACTACAGTGCAATGGCCAGCCCCTGCACCCTTTCAGATTGTGTGCCAAGGAAATGTCAGCGTAGATGTTATCAGAGCAGTGGAAGGGGGAGAGTGCCTCCTAGGTGGCAGCCTTTTGTGTAAGGTCAGGACAGGGTCAGAATGGTGTGGCATAGAGAGATAGAGCATCAGAGGTCTGCTGGTGGCCTCCTGCGGTGTGATTTCTCATGTGATGGATGGAGTGATGGAGAAAACAAGAAAGAGCACTGAATGTGGTGGTGAAAAGGAAGCTCTCAAACTAAAGAACATCTTTTTCCCAATGTCCAATTGCCAGGCCTTCCTCTCTCTCTCTCTCTCTCTCTCTCTCTCTCTCTCTTTCATTCATTCACTCTTAGTGTCCCAGGCTGATTATTTCCCCATTTGAAGCCCCTGTGGTTTCCAAATGATTTTAAAATGGTTTTCATTTCCTGTTTGGTTGGGGGTAAGGTGGGGGTGGAGAGGGATTCCAAGGTAGGGCTAATGATGTTAGGGCAAATCTAGATATGGAAGATGAGTGGGTAGAAGAGAAAGAGTGAGTTGTGCAGTGTGAGGTTTTGGGTTGTACCCTCCGGCATCAACACCATGAAGCATTCCGTTACAGTGCTCATTTCCTGCCAGAGCAAGGGATCAGAGTCCCTCACGCATGACCATGCTGCCTTTTGGCATAGTGTCACTCTCCTGCTCTCACTGTTCCTTGTCTAAAATGAGAGACAAAAACAAAAGCAGTTTGATCCAAAATGATGATCTTTCATTCAAATTGTGATTTTTATCAATGAAAACAGATTTTAGCAAGTCAAAAGCTGAAAATTTCATGCAGCTTTGTGTATTTACAGTATACAGTATTTACATTGCATGTTTTTTATTTATTTTATTTTATTTTTTTACTTTTTCTCTCCCTGAATCTTAGTCACCCTTTTTATCTTTGCCTCCCATTTAATTCTTTCTCCGGCAGTGGGCTGACATCATAACCTTCCTCCCATGCCAGAGGTCGGAAGAGAAGTGGAAGGAGGAAGACGGAGAGACGGGGGCACGATAAGCACCACTATCTGAACGCACCCACACACAACGTCCGGCTTCCCCACAGGCTTGAAGGAAAACACACTGTCTGCTCATTTTTCCACGCTTTCCTTTCCTTCTTTAGAGGCCCATTTCAATAACTGGCAAGGCAAGAGGATGTGTGCAAGGACTTTTTTTTTTTTTTTTTTGAAAGAGGATAAACATGTTTAATTGTCATCTACACAACCGGTCTTTTTATTTGAAAGAAACTTCCATTTGGATTATTTGCAAAGAAAAAAAAAAAGTTTTATATAGTTAGATTGAAATGAAGAGAGTGAACACAGTGTGTGTTAAGCAGCTGTTAGTCAGTGTTATCACTTCTTTCTGTTTTTTAACTGTTCAGAACCACAACTCCACACATCCAGTGCCTTCTCATCCTGCACCCCGCTGGGCCTTTAGCTTCCTGACCCAGGCTCTTTTTCTCTCCTGTAATGAGCAGCGATCTTCTCTTAACCTGAGTCACCAGATAATTACCTCTTACAGCTCATTACCATCAAGTCACAATTCATGCAAATCAAGCAATCCTCTCTCTCTCTCTCTCTCTCTCTCTCTCTCCAGAGGCTCTTCACCAATTCGCAAAGGCATTTCTCAGGATTGCTTGCCCTCGTGTAGTGTCTGGAGCCAGGGCTAATGACAAATAGACACTTGTCTAGGTTAACCAGGAGATTGGAAAATCAGGCCTGGTAGTTTTCATGTACCTTCTCATCCATTATCTCATACAATTCAATTATTTCTTTCTCATTGTTCTAGTTAAATTTTTACCCACAAAGTACAGAACCTTTCAATGTACAGAAAAGGTCAAAGATTCTGGAAACTGACAAAATAGTGTAATAGAGTCCCTGAATAAGGTTTGTGTAATATTAAAAAAGAAAAGCTGGTACTTTATATAACTTCTAAAAAACATCTTGTGCTCCATGTTGACAAGAGATATATACAGTATTCACCAAGCCGTCATTACAGTACATACAGTAACAATAAAAACCATCTGGTTAATTTTGTATATGCCTCCTTTGTGTCACCAATACAGATCTGACCCATTGAGACTAAACAAGACCTTAGATGGTTGTGGTATCTGGCACGAAGACATCAACAGCAAGTTCTGTACTGTAAGTTTCAAGACGGGCATCCATGAATAAGAATTGTTTGTCCAGGAAACCCTACAGATGCTTGAGGTCTAGCCACCTTTGTCATGTTCGTCAAAGCATGATATAAAAGAAAACATGTCTACTGACACCTTTCTATCACAGCCAGCATCAGTTTTCTCAGCAAGTTTTCTGAGTGATCATACCAGACGATGTAGCTTTTGTTCCCACACATAAGGGATACTTGATGTCCAGGACCCAGTTGCCAGTTCACCAGTTGTCCCTCTTTGGTCCACTTTTGATAAGGACTATATCATAGGACTATATACTGTATACTGGGACTATATAAGGACTATATACTGTATACTGGGAGAACTTCACAAAAGGCCTGTCTTTTTGGACCCAGCCATCACAATCTATCCCTGGTCAAAGACACTCAGATCCTTAAACCTGCCCATTTTTTCTGCTTCCAACACATCAACCGTAAGAACTGACTGTTCACTCGCAGCCTAATACATCTGAACCCCTGAGAGGTGCTACTGTATTGAAATAATCAATGTTATTAACCTTTTTTTAAATTAGTGATCTACTTGTTATGGCTCTCTCACTTACTGTAAATTATGCCATAATAAACTGAATTGAAAATTTCTGACACAACAGTTCCACTGTGTGTGTGTGTGTGTGTGTGTGTGTGTGTGTGTGTGTGTGTGTGTGTGTGTGTGTGTGTGTGTGTGTGTGTTGTTTAAAGGGCTAAGCTAATCTCTGTCCGAATCTCAATATGACAGAAAAACAAAACAAAATAAATAATGAACATACATAACACAGAATATGTGCATGCTGATTTTTATTTATTCCATTTACTGTAACTGCAGCTAAACCAACAACAACAACAACAACAACAACAACAATAATAATAATAATAATAATAATATTATTATTATTATTATTATTATTATTATTATTATTATTATTATTATTATTATTATTAATAATAATAATAATAATAATAATAATAATAATAATAATAATAATAATAACAATATTATATATAATATTATTCTGGAGCATTCAGGTGTGTGTTAATGCAATGCCAAGAAGGAAAACCATTGAAAACCATTTTCAAACAATTTGGAATTTAGCCGTTCAAGGTTATTCACAAGTGGAAATCATTCAAGACATCATCTGAAGGGTGGACTACCCAGCACTTTCATCCTAAGATCAGATCATACAATACTCAGAGAAATGCCAAACACACAAGCTCATTTAGTCCCATCTCAGTCCCTTCAGGCCTCAATGAGCATGTTAGATGTTAAAGTCCATGACATCACAATTCAGAAGAAGACTGAACAAGTACAGTTTGTTTGGAAGGTTTGCCAGCAGAAAGCCTCTTCTGTCTAAAAGGACATGGAAGCATGACTAAGTTTCACAAAACTGCATCTGTACAAACCACAAGACTTCTGGAACAGATGGACAGATGAAACCAGTGTGGAGTTGTTTGGCCTTAATGTCCAGTGCCATGCTTGGAAAAAAACAAACAGCATTTCACCAGAAACATCTTATATCCACTGTCTAGCACAATGGTGGAGGAGTGATGATTTGGGCTTATTCTGCAGCCACAGGACCTGGGCACCGTTCAGTCACTGAGAACGACCGAGTATTCTAGAGGCCAATATGAGGCCATCTGTAGGATTGCTAAAGCTTGGTTGAAGTTGGGTCATGCATCACGACTTCATAATCTGAAACACACATGTAGATCTATACCTGAATGGCTGAAAAATAGGAGAATGAAGGTTTTGGAATGACCTAGTCAAAGTACAGACCTCAACCGTACAGAAATGCGGTACTAAGAGAGCTGTGCATATGTGAATGCCTTAAAACCTCAATAAACTGACCCAATGTTGTTAAAATCAATTGACCAAAATTTCTTCACAAGAAAATTGTCATAGAGGAAGAAACTGATCAATTGATAAAGTCACGTTAAAGAAACTGGTAAAGTCATACAGGAAACGATTATTTGAAGTTAATGATCAAGCTATTGAATCATGAAGTACTTTAAACCTTCCATTTCTGGCTTAATTTCTATTAACTAAATAATAGCACAGTGAAACAATGTTGTTCATCTGACGTTCATCTGTATTTGCCTAATATTGAGACCCGCTATACTCTCATCTTTTTTATTATTTTTTGTGCTGTGCATTAAGTCAGAAAGATTCCGGCTAAACAAGCCAATTTGAAAAATTAGGGACCTTTTCCCTCCACATCCTGTAGGTGGAGCATTTTTTTTTTTAAGAAGCAAAAAGTGCCGGAGTGTGCCAGTGGGCGTTTGGTGTGATGAATGCATTGATAGAGAGATGGTGGAGGGTGAATGAGAGGACGAAGTGGGGGAGAGGAGGAGAAGAGAGCTGTAGTGTTTGATCAGCCTGGCTCAGGGGTAATCACACTCGCGCTGATTAACAAGCTGCGCAAACACACAGGGCCTGATTGAGCTGCCCGGGTAAAGAAAATAACCAGCAGTCTCAGAGCACACATGCCTTGCACTCGCACAACTCCACCAACCCTCCCACACATACACACACAAACGCGCACAGGCTGTGCACAAAACTCCTCCTCATGTCATGCACTGTACAGTATCTCCAGGCTTTCTCTGTTCGCCTCAGTTCATTCCACCTGGCTAACCTCTCTTTGCTTAAACAACCTTTCTCTTTCTTTACTTGCACTGAATCTTTTACTACCACCCACCAGCCAAGTCACCTATATCCAATCCCTTTATTCACTCATCCATTCAATTGCACTTCCAAAATCAAGTTGATGTTCAAGTCTCACCCTTTTGTCAGTGGATGATCTCAACTGGATTCTGTAGATTTGTACCCATCAACCACTTATAACGAACATACAGTCTCCATACGTGGAAATAATTAACACGCCGGCAAAGTGAACCTTTATTTACAATCGCGTACTTTATTTGATTGTTATTTCTTTGTAAACACACATGGACTTGTCTCTCCCACTCATTATGGGCTTGCGTTAAAACATCTGGTATCATGTATGTAATTGCTTAATTATGTTCGTTGTGACTCTTATTCCACATGTTCTTTTACCTGTAAGTGTTAGACCTTCTGCTGTACAATTAAATGTCATTCTAGTTTCACCTTTGTGCGTCTTGTAAATTTGAGGTCGCTCTGAGCATGCCAGTTTTGCTATAAAGCTAATTGCTCTGCTGTTGTAGAAGGCATGAATAGCGTACATTGGTCAACCATAAAATGAAAATTCTAAACATTAGGCCAATGCCCTTATATCGCGCGAGCAGCTCTGGCCACTTGGGGCATGACTCCACAAGAGCTCTGGAGTTGTGCTGTGGTGTCTGGCACCGGTACATTAGCGGTTGATCATTTAGGTGCTGTCGGTTGCAGGATGGGGTCTCAGTGGATTTGACTTGTGTGTCCGGTGCATTTCATGGATGCTCAGTCAGATTGAGATCTGGGGAGTTTTAAGGCCGGATCAACAACTCTGTGCCTGCTAGGTCTCATACATGGCCAGCTCTGATGTTCTGTATATTCTGACGCTCTGGGTATTCTGATGCCTTTCCATCAAGGCCTTTGGTTTCCACAGGCCAGCCTGCCTGGTCTGCTCCCATAGAAAAGCCAATGTAGGACAAATTGCTGTAAAACGTCAGTGCCGGCCATGATGTATCAGTTTTATCTCATCAAACAGTATATCTTGCTATTACTCATTATCTGTTGCAAAATAATTTCATATTACTAGCAACTAACAGCTATGAAAATAGACTTTGAGTAAAAGCAATGTCTATGATATAGTGAACAGTACATGCAGTACACTGAGTAATCCGATTGGCCGAGATGCATGTAACGAGTGTTGATAATAGATGGTAGCAGCATTTGATATTTAACAATATGTATCAATCTGCTTGCCAGATGTGCTAAAAATTATTAATTACACAATTTGCTAGCATGGGTGAAAGAGTCCGCAGTCTGCAGTACTGGAAAGCGGAGAGAGCAGCTGCCTGCCAAAACTGTGATGCATTCAGCCTCATTGACATTCAACACAAAGCACTCCCTCTTGTATGATATTGCTTAATTGCAAGTTTAAAAAAAAGCAACAGACGGTTGGAGTTGCAGAGGATTGGCTCTTATAGTACTCGTTTTAGTATTACTGTGTCATGTCTTAGCACACAATTGATTGATTTTAAATTTAAAACAATTCAATCTTGTTTCATTGTTTATTGATGCTATTAAATATTTCTTCATTTCTTTGTGTATTTGTTAAGTTTAAGGTGAGCTTAAGGTTTGGCAGAAAGTTCATGGAGAGATTCTGGCATGGATGCTTTTCCATGCAGTGTGTTTTTGAAAGGTTAACTTATGAATACACACAGTTCAGTTCTGTGTTTTACATTGGGGTTTTTTTTTAGTGCTTTCACAGCAAATAGTGCCACAAAGTTGACTGCCAGAGTTTCGGGTCCCATTGAGCCAAAGGTGTCTACGGCAACGAAGACCATTCTGGCATACAATAAGCTACAGACCCGGAGAATCAGCAAGTGAACTCTTCCTCCTTGGACCTCTGCTTTATATGGTTTAGATGTCCGTGACTCTGACTTAGGAATACACCCCCTCACACATACTTCACACAGCATGTTGTTCAGGCACATGTGTATGGGCCCCTCTGCAGAAATCTCCTGCTGCCTTTGCGAACGTTAAATGAAACCACATGGACTCATTTATTGCCAATTAGCCCCAGTGCTGTAAGTGAAGCCTCACCTCTATACACTTTAAAACTTTTTCACTGAAACCTCCCAGCAGCTGCGAGACTACATTTTGCTATATGGGTTTAACACCATTACAACCTCGCTCAACCACACACGTGCCTTGACCTTGGATAACGTAACATCTCAAGCCTTCTGAGCAAAACTTTGATTTTGTTGTTCCCAGGTGTGTTAAAAGAGAGTTTAACCAACTGTAAAAAAAAAAAAAATTGACCCTTGTTTGAGCTTTTCTCCTGCCAATACAGAACTGAAAGATTGATGGTCAACTGTACACCAAAACTCACTCATCATTTATATCGCTTTATTATATTATTATAATGTAGGCTTTTCATGTGGACGGAAGATGTTCATGTCCATTATACACTTCCACCATAGCTGAGTTGATAGTAGACTAGATATAGTAGGAGTGGGGCAATTGTAACTGATCCATAATCTCTTCCTCGTTTAGTTCATGAGATCCACAAAGAGCAATAAAGAGAGAGATAACGTGGAAAGCAGATAGAGAGACGAAAGGAAGCGAAAAGCTGAGCTCTGTCCTGGCAGAGGAAATTCTGGCATGGTGAGTGTATCCTGGGGAGAAATGTGTGTGGCCATACAGAAATATGCTTCCAGATATCATTCACTCTTACAGTATGTGCTGATCTGAAACCAGCTTCGTGTTTTCTCCTCTTAGGGTTAACTTTCATGCAATGTCAAGCACTTTCTAAGATGCAGGCTAGTGCACTGAAGCTACATTCACTTTAATGTCACTCACACAAACAAAATGACATCTATGTATAAATTGTATAAGAATATATATATATATATATATAATAAAAATCTATAATATAATATAATATAATATCATCATCGCTTAATCCTGTATTCAGGGTCACAGGAAGCCTGGAGCCTATCCCAGGAGACTTAGGGCACGAGGCAGGATACACCCTGGACAGGGTGCCATTCCATCGCAGGGCACACAGACATACACACACTCAAAACAATACTACGGGCAATTTGGGAACTCCAATTAACCTAACCTACATGTCCTTGGAATGTGGGAGGTAACCGGAGTACCCGAAGGAAACCCACCAAGCACGGGGAGAACATTTAAACTCCATGCACATAGAGACGGGAATCGAGCCTGGCCGGGGATCGAACCCGGACCCTGGAGGTGCAAGGCGACAGTGCTAACCACTACACCACTGTGCCGCCTAATATAATATAATATAATAGTTGAATAAATAATTAAAACCATATACCTATCTAACAACAGTTTAGACACACTGTTTACCAAAGACAACTAAAGGCCATCGTTTATTTGCATTTGTGTCTTAGCATCCTAAAATCATTAATAAAGCAGTTTTCCTAATTATGAGTGGAGGTCTTGTTCACCCTGGTCTTTTTAGCTAAAATTATGAACTCATTTTGCAAGACACAGTCTCTTACCGTATCTCAGTTTCAAAAAATTATAAACACACATTTTAAACTAACTGCACCACATACAGTACTGGAGCACACATATTTTTGACCAAGATTTGACACATTCGAACAAGACAATATTAAGAAAAATCTCTTCTTTCTGTCATGTGATCAGTGAAATGACAAGACTATTACATTAAAACTGGTAGAGGAGAAGATTTTGTATGGTTTATAATGTTGAAAGATCTTCAACATCCTTTGTAATTAAAAAGCTTTTTGTGTGCAAAAAAACTCAACACTTTTTCCCTGATCTAATTTGCTGCCACGGCTTGCTGCCTGAATCACTACAAAAGCACAATCAAAGCATAAGTTTGCAGTTTTTTTTTTTTGTTAAAACACAACAAACATATTATCGACACTAAATTGCATAACTAAATTCACAAGTGCAACTGCAGGCTGATTTATTCCTTGTGCCAAAACTATGGGAAATGGAGTTACAGCGATAAAAAAAAAAAACAAATCGCACAAAATTCACACTTATATAACCAAAGTTATTTTTAGTTGAATAAATAATTTTGATTTTGAATATTTTGGCATTTGCTTTTTAACACTCTTGTGACTCAAGAAAACATGCACAAAACATTCTTTATCAGTGTGCAATCCTTCTTGCTTCATTAAAAAAAAAAAAAAACAGGAAAAGAAAACTGTTTTTCTCAAAACTGTTCACACTGTTCATATGATGTTATTTTGGAAAATTAAGAGCAAGGTACATCCAATTTTGCTGGCAAATCTATTTTTAATATTGCGTGTGTATGTTAATTTACTTCCCAGCAGGAAACCAAATGTTGTCTGACATTATCGTAGAGTTGTAATTAGGTTGTCACTTTGATAACACAAAACACAACATCAGGACAATTTAGTTTTTGAAAGTTAGAATGACTGATGAAATTACTTTTGGATAATACTGAATGAATAACTGCAATATAATCTTGCAAATACACCCTCAAATCAAGAATATCAACATTTCCTTATAAGCATTTATGGCACCAAGTCCATTCGCACATCATCAAAATGCATAGACAAGCAATGTCTCTTTGTATACTTTTCATTCAAAGATATTAATATGGAGCGCATTATGGATCATAAAGGTAGCAAATCCATTGCTAGTGATAGCAACAGCACAAGGCAAACAAGAAACAAAAGATTATTAAACAACACTGAGGTGTAAAATCCGTGGATAATTTAGCTCATGTCACACTCTATATTTGTATCCATGCTGCAGTGTTCCATGTAGATTTCCATTAATCAGTGTTTCACACTGGATACCCTTCCAGATGCAACACTCCATTTTATCCGAGCTTGGAACTGGTACTGCATCCGGAGGCTGGGGGTTTGGGAATCGGACGCGGGCCGTCTGAACGTACCTCAGTGCCACCAATGTCATTTTATCAAAGATTGTCGAAATCTTTCAACAGCAACCTAATACTAATGGAGTCCAAACATCCATAACATTGTCAAATTGATGTCGCCATAATGTTTTAACAATCAAAAACTCCTCCTGGGATTCCTGTTACAGGCAGTATAGTTATGTTATTCTATACACGTCAACATGAGGGCTTAGTGGTTAGCACCGTGGCTTTGTACCTCCTGTAGTTTTCAAATTGCCTGTAATGTATGATTGTGTGTGTGTGTGTATGTGTGTGTGTGTGTGTGTGTGTGTGTGTGTGTGTGTGTAGTTGTGCTCTGTGATGGGTTGGCACCCAATCAAAGCTATACCCACCTTGTTCCCTAAGTTCCCAAAGCTCCAGACACCTGTGACGCTACCTAGGATAAGCAGTATAGACAATAGAGTGATATTAAACACATTATATGCATTTATGTTCACCTAAACAGATTGTACATGCTAAAAACTGAACAAAATCAGGCAGACAAGCAGATGACACTTTGTTTCGGGTGATACTGTAATGCATTAAGGGGAAAAAAATCACATAACACCCAATCCTACGTATAATTAGTGGGTAATTAGGGGTCTTGTTACATCCTAGGCGTGGCCTAATTAACATTCGTCAGACAGAGACATCACAAAACATCTGCCATTAACGGATTCAGAGTCTCTGGTTGATTGTGTTCCCAGGCAATAGTACCAGATATACTCCAGTGAAATAGTTTATACTCTTCTCATAAACTCATAATTGCTTCTTCATCTTGTGTTCCTTCATAAATTGAGCCATAAAAAGCATGAAGTTCCTTTCACCTGTAGTTAAAGCTTTTGTAAAAAGATAAGAGGAGACCTTAAGTGGGGAAAAAAAAATACATGTAACATTATTTTAATGCATGCTTGTCAATTGTTGATGTCCTGTTTCATGATGGATGCAAGGTTAGGGAGAAAATTATTTGAAGATTGTATACCAGAATGTTGGGCTTGTCTTTAATTATTTTATGCTATATAGCCTGTTTTGGTGGAGGAAAAATATTATTATTATTATTATTATTATTATTATTGCTTTTATTATTATTACTATTATTGTTGTTGTTGTTGTTGTTGTTATTGCTTTTATTATTATTGTTGTTGTTGTTGTTGTTGTTATTGCTTTTTTATTATTATTATTATTATTATTATTATTATTATTATGTAGCACAATGAGTAGACTCTGCGTGAATTTTTCCTGATTTAAAGTGCATTGTAAAAAACTTCAAGTCTACCTAAATTAAACATTTCTTGTGACTACTTGAACCTAAAATATGCAGCTTAATTAAAGTTCATTGAACTGCTTATTTTAAGTTGTAGTGAAAATCCGTTTAATGCTGAATTAAATGGACATAAAAAGCTGTTTCAGTTCTTTTTTTATGCATATAATAGTGGTTTCTAGTGAAACAAGGAACTACAAAGCACCCAAGGAGTTCACTGGGGACCGGTAATGATTACTGCATGATCTGATGTAAGCCTACCACCTATTGGGTAACCATATGTTATCATTTTAACCGAACAAAGTGTCATCTGTTAGGGGACTGAACGTAGCAACATATTACAGGGATTTTTTTTTTTTACAGACCTTTGACCCCAAATACTATTACACGTCTTAATGGAAATAAGCCTAGCGCATTTGGATTACTTTGCAGCAGTAGCTCCCACAGTTCATCACAAAAGTAGAGGGAATCTAGAGTTGGGTCTGACTTTAGCATGCTTGTAGTGTATACGTCAATCTGGTCAGCCAGCTGGATTCTCCCCAGAGGCCTTAGCAAAACTAGTGCAATTAATCTCTGACAACTAGCAGCTAACACAAGATTAGATTATTTTACACCCTCACAACCTGATGTTCATCATGTAGATATTAGCACCTTACTAGTGGATGGTTTTCCTGGATGCTTGGATTTGGTTTAACTTATTGGGTCAATTTATTAACATGTAGCATGTTGCATGAAATGGCTCTTGAATATAATGAGTTTAATAACTGCCACATCACTTACAAGCTGGTTAAAGGGCAAATGTTCTACAGTACATGGAGATGTGGACTAAAATAAAATTTGCCTGTCAATGCAAAGATGTTCCAGATTTGCAGATTTATTGACAGAAAGAATATCATTAATTCTGATTTCAGTTCTGCTGACGAAGTCCAATCATTTTTCTTTCCAAGCCATTCAGCAATTTTGGTCAGGCTGAAACTTTAATTATCTACAAACTTTGCGATGTTTCAGTATATTGAAAAGTTGCAAAATGTAGAAACTGTCGGGGAAAAAAAACAAACAAAAGAAAGAAAAAAAATTGCACTGCCAGTCAAAAGTTTTGGAATAAGATTTGGAGTATATTATCTTTTATTACAGTTTAATTATTACTCTTGACATTCACAAAGAATGCAAAATAAACAGAGAAAATGTTAAGTTAAGTTAAATGCCATTGTGTATAGAGTTGCTTGAAAGCCTGTACCATAGTAAAGGCAGGCCGAACATTTAGACTGGCAGATCAATTGTGCTTAGAGTGGGAAATAAATTAGGCACTTGTACATAAATTCATCTGTTTTGAGAGTATTTAAAACTAGAAACCCGTTTATTTGCATTCTGGTTTCAACATGTCTTATCATACACAAATTGCCGATAAGTCTAAGCATTCATTTACATGTTTTCTATTGTTCGTTTGACCTTGTTTAAACCAGCTCTTGTTCTCTCAGTTGTTTATTGATTATTCTTATTTGATGTTGTCTGTATGTCTGATGTTATGATTCATGCTATGGACCTGGATTATGATCAAATTCAAATTCAAATTTTATTTGTCACATACACAATCCTACACAGTACGATATGCAGTGAAATGCTTAGGCAACTGCCCTGACCTAAGAGAATAAAATTAAATAAAATATAAAATATAGAATATAAAATGTAAAATGTAAGAATATAAAATATAAAATGTAAGTAAGTAAAGACTATACATTATACTATACATTAAGTGTACAAATGGAAAATATTGCAATGAAAAATTGTAATTGTACAAGTGGAAAATAAAAATATTGAAATGGAGACGGAATGTCCAGGGGTGTGCAAATATGCAGTAAAGTGACATGTTAAAGTGGCTTGTGTGCATATTTAAAGTGACTTATGTGCATACTACCCATGAGTGAGCAGGTGTGCAGTGAGGACTAGTGAGCGAATGTCCTGAATGTCCAGAGTGTCCAGAGTGAGTGAAGTGAATTTGTGAGTGATTTGTACATTTGCCGTTATCATAATAATAATTTTAAAGATAAATGTCCTCGTTGAGCATTACAGTGGCAGTTCTGCTTGGGGAAATGCGCTGTTCATGGGAAACGTCAGAGGAAACCTGCCGGACAGATTTGAGCAAGAAGGGAGGCAATGGTTACAGGACAAAATACAGCCAGAAAAGCATCTCATAATGCAATGCAAAGCACATCAAACCTTAAGGCAGGTCAGCTAAGACCACATTGTTTTACACTCCTTCAAGCTAAGAGCAGGAATCTGAAGCTACAGTAGGCACAGTTTTACTGAAATGGGACAGTTGTAAATCGCAAAAGGACCTTGGGCCCTTTTATTCATTGCATTAATCAAACATGATTAGCTAAGCAAACAATTGCATTAATAAATGTACAGGTGTTCCTAATAAAAGTGTCACCCACAGATGAATAACAACATATATACCTTTTTTCATCATGCTATTACTTATTTAACAAAAATGAAAAAAAAAAAAAGGAAGAAGAAAAATAAAACATGTGGGCAATACTAATTACCCCTTACTGCTTTCACAGGATTTAAGAGTGTAAGTAGCAGCCAGGTGCTGCTAATCATCAGCCCCTTGATTAATTGATCATCAGCAGGTGTGTAAAACCCGAAGTTTTGGTCTGAAGCGTTCAGATATGTTAACACAATGCTGAGATGGAAAGACATAAGAAACGGTCATAGAGAATCAATTGTTGTTGCACACATATGTGGAAAGGGTTGTAAAACCATTTAACAAACAATTTGGAGTTCAATATTCTACAGTAAAAAGGATTATTTACTGCACAAGTGGAAAGCATTTTCTGTGGCCAGTCTCCCCAGTGAACGTCCCACAGCACATTCACCCCAAGAACAGGCCATGCAGTGCTCAGGGAAATACAAACAAAAAGGCAGGAATTACATCTCAGACCCTACAGGCCTCACCGAGCATGTTAAATGTTAAAGTCTCTGACAGGACAATTAGAAAACCGAACAAATACGGAAGGGCTGTGAAGAGAACGCCTCTTCTATCTAAAAAGAATACTGAAACATGGTCGCGATTCATAAAACTACATCTGAACGAAGTACAAGTCATCTGGAACAATGTCCTATGGACAAATAAGATCAAAGTGGAGTTGTTCGCCTTTAATGTCCAGTGCCATGTTTGGGGAAAACAAAAGAGCATTTCAGCAGAAACTCAGATCCTCTATCAAGCACGGCGGTGGAGGGGTGATGATTTGGGCACCTTGTAGTCATTAAGTTGACCACGAGTATTCCAGAAGCAAATGTGAGGCCATCTGTTTGACAGCTAACGCTTGGTTGGAATTGGGTCACGCAAAAGGACAATGATCTGAAGCCCACCGGTAAATCCACATCAGAATGGCTGAAAAATAACAGAATCAAAGTTTTGGAATGACCCAGTCAAAGTCCAGACCTCAATTGAAAGGCTGTGGTTGCAGAGCTGTGCATACAGTAAGTGAATGCCCAAAAACCTCAATGAACTGTCGCAATGTTTTAAAGAAGTATGGGCCAAAATTCCTTCACAGTGATGTAAGAGGCTAATAAAATGTTACAATGTTGCCCATGAACCTGTCACACGTTTTCTGGTATATAAGTGCTAATCAAGGATAATGCGTTAATGCTACGTGGTGTTAATGTTATGGCTTATCAGTGTATATGTTGCATATAAAAAAAACCTTTGATCTTTGTCGTAGGCTCTTGTTGTAACACACATGGATGCATGTACTGTATGTTTGTAGGCTTAATGACTTACCTAATACATAGTAACTGACCCTTAGAAGCAGACCTTTTTGTCTTTTTTTTTTTATGTAATCTATATTCTATTGCTTTAAACCCAGTCAATGTTTGTTTTGGGTTTGGTTTCAGCAGATGAAGAACTAAAAGTTCCTTGGAGTGTCTCCGCAGCGAAGGAAATTTGTAAAAGCGCTTCTCCCACAGAATATAACAACATCTTTCAGATGGAATTTATATTTGAAGTCTTTTTATAGTATGTGAAGGACAGAATAATTATTCCAGACACAGGAATGCACAAATATGTGCCATGCCAGATTCAGACGAGACTCAAATCCCAGAGATACACTACTTATAATTACATTATCCCAGCTCTCCATGTAAAACTAATCGGACTTGGTGGTTTTTCGTACTGTAGATAGCATCACATAGTCCCCAGTTTGATAAAATTGCTGCTTTAAATGCTTTCTTATCATATAACCCTATATTCTGTGTTCTATAGCCATGAGATGTGGTGTCTCGATTAAAAGCTTTTAAGCTTTTAAAAATATGTTGAGTGAAATCCGTTTATACATAGCCAGAAGATTTTCATCAAGTTTGGTTTTGTTAATCTGCCCTTTGTGGCAATTCTTTGATGCCTTAAGGCCACAGGGCAAAAATGCAATCTATTTATGAACAGAATATTTGATATTTTATACAGAATAATTTTTTTAAATAATTAAATTATTTGAACATCAGATGCAGATTTAACAACCTTTTGTGTTTTTTTATTTATTTTTTATTTTCATTGCTCATGTCTTAATTCTTTGCTTTTATGCCTCTATCACCTTGATACATCACAGTTTAATGGTGTTTAGCTTTAGACTGTTTGAATGATTGGGTGTTCCTTTCTTGCTAAAGAATTTGAAAATGTCCTCTAAAAGATGAACATTTACTTAAGCTGGGCCATGATGATTTACAAAAGGTTAAGGTCATGAACGCAATTACTGTATGCCAAAATTACCAGCTGGTATAGTGGTGGATTTTGAAAATACAGTTGCAGTCAGAATTTTAACACTCACCATGGAGATGAATATCATGGCAAAAATGGACTTTCAGCTGGACTTTTCTGTGGAAGTATGATTGTAATAGACGAAACCCCAGGAATTAGGAGCACAAGGTTTAAATTCATTGTGGTTTTTCTCGAATCAGCACAGGGTCAGAATTATACCCAAGGCCTCTCACCTTCCTGTTAATGATCATGATTGACTACAGCTGGCAGTTTCTCTGCCAACATAAAAAGGGTTTGTTTGACAGTACCCATCGGATTTACCATCACACATTACAATGGGAAAGTTAAAGGAACTCTAGAACGTGCAGAACTGAAAAAGAGGATGGAAGATTTACATCAGGAATGAAAAAGGAGCCATTTCTTGAAGTCATTTCTAAACAGCTGCAGATTCCAAGACCAGTTCAAAGAATTGTATGTAAAGCACAAGTTATTGGCACGTAACTGTAATGTGTCAAGCAACTGTCATGATTAACAGAGAGGAAACTGGTTCATTTGGTCCGGAACAACCCGAGAATCATAAAGGTACAGGGCTGCCATGAATAGGAAGCTGCTGAAACACCAGTGTCACTGTTTACAGTCCAGACCGTTTTATATCACCATGCATTGAAAGGCTGCCATCCAAGCATCCAACAAGCCCTTCTCCAAAATCAACATCTTCAAGCCCAAGTAAAATTTGCAGCTGACCACAGAGACAAATTAAAAGCCTGTAGGAAAGTTTTGACCAGAGGTAATTTTGGCAGAGTGAAGGTGAGGCATGGTGATGGTTTTGCTGGCAATGGAGCAAAGTGGATGGAATCATGAAGAAGGATCTATTGCATATTGTTTCAGCATAACCTTAAATCATCAGTTAAATGGTTGTGCAATAGATAAAGTAGGCTAACTTTAAGTAAAAATGGAAATATGGGGACTGTGTTTAAAAGTAAAGGCTTCTATTCAACCATAATTCTGGCAGAAGCGTCCTGTTTGGTTATTTTGACAATGTTGCCCCTGTGTTGATTTCAGAATACATATATACAGACCAAAAGTTTGGACACACCTTCTCATTCAAAGAGTTTACTTTATTGTGTTCTTTAGCCCAAACGCGTCTCTTCTGCTTGTTGCCTGTCCTTAGCAGTGGTTTCCTAGCAGATATTCTACCATGAAGGCCTGATTCACACAGTCTCCTCTTAACAGTTGTTCTAGAGATGTGTCTGCTGCTAGAACTCTGTGTGGCATTGACCTGCTCTCTGATCTGAGCTGCTGTTAACCTGCGATTTCTGATGCTGGTGACTCGGATGAACTTATCCTCCGCAGCAGAGGTGACTCTCGGTCTTCCTTTCCTGGGGCGGTCCGCATGTGAGCCGGTTTCTTTGTAGCGCTTGATGGTTTTTGTGACTGCACTTGGGGACACTTTCAAAGTTTTCCCAATTTTCCGGGACTGACTGACCTTCATTTCTTAAAGTAATGATGGCCACTCGTTTTTTTTCTTCACTCAGCTGCTTTTCTCTTGCCATAATACAAATTCAACTTCTTTGAATGAGAAGGTGTGTCCAAACTTTTGGTCTGTACTGTATATTAAACTGAATAAGTTAGTATTAATAGGAAAAAGAAAATGTAGAATACTGCGTACACACATATGCATTTCAAGAGACTTTTCTAGCTATATTCTATATGCTGTGAACATCACATAGCATCATAATAAGGGCAATAAAGTAATTTCACTGATGTGAATTTATTGAGCTGTTATGTGCATTTATATAAGAGCATTCTAGAAAAAAAAACTATATTTTACATAATTACACAAGCAGAAGTCATTTTGGCAGAATGGGGTTGTGGTTGCTTTATAGGCCTGTATTTAGATACCAGTAATCAGATGAAACAATGTTTACTGAAAATAAAACAAAGATCACTGTGGTGATACAAGAGCCAAGTCACTTTCACAATGTCGTTCTATTGTGGTGTGGACCCTCATGGAAACGCGTTCTCTCAGGAAGAGAGCTGTTCACACTGACAGAGATTATGGTTCAGTTGCTCGGTATCCTGAAGGTGGAGCACCCACATCTGTCTAAACAAGTCAAACTCAAGAAAACATTTCATTTCTTGTGTGAAAACACATTAGAGCGAAAGATTCTAGCCTTTTTTTTCCAAGAACAGATTTTTTTTTTTGTCACTCACACAAACTGCATGCTGTATGGAAGCAGAAACCCACAAAAAAAACAAAAAAAAGAAAAGAAAATGTGCATAATGCCAGAAACTTTAGTTTGATACTTTCACGGCTCAGGGTCGTCTCACAAAAGGGCGATATTCATCTGTGCAGCCTACAGAGGCCCTATTCAGCACGGAATTAAAGCGAGGCAGTCTATACCAGCGTTAAATGAAGCTCAGCTGAACGTTTTAACATTTGGACTTGAACAGCATAACATTTGGCTCTTCTCGAAGGTCAACAGTCACCGCGGGGGTGAGGGAGAAGTTACACCGAAAAGGGAGGGAAGACAGGGAACTGTCGGGCGTAGCAGTCGAAATTAACAAATGACTGTAACATTACTCTCTGCTCTAGCCCCCCTCATTAAAACATTCCCCAAACTACCCATGTACCCTATAAAGTCCCCTCTTTATTTTTAGGTGCCTAATTAGAGGCCTTTGGCTTGGGCTTCTCATGCTGTGTGTCGGCTTTAAAGGGATAATTAGGGATATTGTGTCTGGGCTGCTGTAAGAGCTTAGGGGAACGGAGCAGAGAGCGCGCACAGTCGCGTAAGGTGCCTGCCACGTTGGTTCGCTGGCAGGAGTGTGAGCAAACCAAGTGGGCAATCTCTAAATAACTCCCTTTTTTCCATGACAGAGTTGTTTTGGAGGGCGGCCGGCATGAGAAAGGAACGGCTGGTGGAACTAAAGTGACCTTGCTGGTTCTTTTAATGAGTGTCATTAGTGTGCAGTTGCAGCGAGGGTTTTTTTTTCGCGAGAAACGTTTCGACAGTTATTTTTCACACCAATCAGGTGTGGAAGAGAGATGGTGGCAGGTTTTTCCGTGTGTCTGCTGTGTATTTTTCATCCCATGCACCCTGATTATTTTCGCTATGAAAACTTTCCCTAATCATTCGGGTGACCTTCGGTACTGGAGCACTTTCAACATTAAGGGGAATTTACCCTCGAGCATTCATCCAGGATGTGTGTTCGTAATGTTATGGACTGGAGACAGAAAACTTTAATGCTTCCTTCATCAGCAGCTTAAGTATAAACCTAAGGTGTGGCCTGAGCAGCATGCATGCTGTTTTCAAACAGTCCGAGAATCCCAGGAATTTCCTTTAAATTCCCATCGGGATGTCTGCGCAGTCATTCAGTACCCCACACACACGTTTCCAAAGAGAAAAGCTGGGCTTCCAGGATAAATCTAAACATGCGAGAAAAAAAAAAGAAAAAAAAAAAAACATGTTTACCGCTTTTAGCAGTGCCAGTTCTAAGTCCTGTGAGAAAGAGCCTGTTGATTAGGGCTTATGCTGAAGCTGGCTTTAAGACAAAAAGAAAGCAAAATGAGAACGTAAGTGTGTGTCTGTGTGAAGCCAGAAAGAATGAGAATTAGGGACACATATTGGTGTAATGGACTTGGAACAAAGTGTTTTTAATTACACACAAGGCTATAAAAGCACGAGAATTGGGCATGTGTATCTGCCTGCAAGAGCAACATGATTATAATTGATGCTATGAATCCATTGGCAGGCATCAGCATTATGCAAAAATGAAATGACCAATATGTTTTTGAAAGAGGAAGAGGTGAGTGGAAGGAGAACAAGACTGGGAATGTGGAAAAAGAAAGCTGCTTTGGTAGGCAGTGAAGAGAGAGCGATGAGACAGAGAGAGAAAGAGAGAGAGGTGCTGTGTGGCGTGGGCCCCGTGCTGTAAATTGCATCTGTTCCTAATTAGGGAGTGCTAATGAAGGCCCATGTTCGTCCTGATCCCACTGAGAGACGGCCTGGCGTGCAGCCTCTGTCACAAAGAGAACGAGAGAGAAAGAGTGGGAGAAAGACACTGATGGCTGTAATAGCATTTGTTCCCTCTATATCTTCTTCACATGCTCATATAATGAGACCCCTTTATGCACAATTTATAAAGTGGTTCCAATGCCATAGTTGCTGAGATCTCGTCCCTAGTGATGTATCATTTCTTAGGGCACCTACATAGCAGAAGTCATACACTCATAAGCTGGTCAAACAGTCTTAAATTGAAATGAAAATATAAATAGGTTAAATAGTATAGGAAGATACTTGACACTGCACACACACACACACACACACACACACACAGGTGAACTTTAGACAAGCTTTATGTAGCTCATTTATAGCTTGTGTGTCTGAGTGTGTGCGCCTGTGTGTGAGACCAGCAGGCGTAATTAGCAGAGATTTCTCAGATAACGAGTTTTTCCTCCAACAGCGAGGGACACAGTGAGGTCAGCCTATGCTGGACATTCCCACACCCTGTGGTGAATGCAGGTGGCCTCCCTCTCCACCACACCTTTCATAAAGCCACACACACACACAAGCATTTCTGAATCCTTACTAAAGACCTTAAGTTATCCCACACTTTTATTCGA
Organism: Clarias fuscus; assembly: GCA_030347435.1. Classification (NCBI taxonomy): domain Eukaryota; kingdom Metazoa; phylum Chordata; class Actinopteri; order Siluriformes; family Clariidae; genus Clarias; species Clarias fuscus. The sequence continues at coordinate 12,633,478 of CM059212.1, read as the reverse complement.
ATCTATTATATCCCACCACGTTTATTCTCAGCAGACACAATTCATTTGGGGGATTTTTTTTTAAAGCTCTAAAATATGTATGAACACGGATTGGCCAAAAAAGTGCAGAAAAAAAAAAAAACATACTCTAATATTATGTTTGACTGTCTTTAGTTTTGAAAATCCATTGAAATAGTGATCATTCGGTACATTCAGGTCATCGGCTGACTTCTTTTAATTGCCACACAACGTTGCTAGACCTGATTAACTGAAGCAGAGTCGTATACAGTGGGCACTTCATGCGCTTTTTCCATCTCTCCAATGTCGAATCTTTATGCTCCCCAGCATTATGTAGCCTTTTTCCTGAAGTGGTTTTCTTATGGCCACACAGCTGTTTAGTCCCAGTCCCCTGAGTTCTCTTCACATCAGGTTTATGTGGCAATGTTCTTACTTTCACGATTAAACCTAGCTGTGATTTCTGCTGTTGGTTTTGATGTTGGCGGTGCAACGTCACCAAGCGTTTAAGTGATCTCTTCGTGATTCGTTTTTTTCTGATTACATTTCCTCCACAAGGTTAATAGTTATCCTTAAAGCTTTTAATGGTTCCTTGAATGGTTCCGGACCTAACTGCAGTCATCCAGGTCAATGATTTGACGTTTCTGAAAATGTCCTTGTCATTTTAAAGCAAAATAAAGACAAAATTGGTTTGAATTGAATCTAACAATTCTCTGTATAAATGCTTATAATAAATGGTCATGTGACTAAAGTCATTTACATCATGCTTGCACACTGCATCCATCCATCAATCAGCTATATTTCTGTTCTATACCATGTGTTTGGAGCCTGGAGCTCGTCCCAGACAACCTAGGGCATGGTACAACCACTTACACACTAAAGGCAATTTGGAAGCACCAATCAGCCTGCAATGCATGCATGAGAACACGCAAACTCCACGCAAACAGACTAGAGGCGAGATGCACAACCCTAATCCCGGAGGTGTGAGACAATAGCTCTAATCACTAAGCCACCATGCCAGCTGCTTGCAACATCTTTATCACATTCAACCCATAAAGCAAATACAATATACTGTATATGTTTACAGTGATTTTTTTTTTTAACAAGGTTATATTGTTATGGTTATACAGCATCATGGTTAGTACAATTAAATATTGTGTTTTACTCACTGAAATAACACAAATACAGTGTTTAGTGTCTCAAGTATCGGACACTGTAGATCAAAATTACCCATAAGAGTACGCATACATGTATATCGTCCTTTTTCTTTTACTAATGTTTCTAGGTACATAAAACATACTACCATAGAGCTTTGGTAAGGGAGCTACCCAGTTGGAGAATTCATGTACTCACCCGTACAATTGCAAGTTATCACGTCATTTCACCTAAAGGAATTCAGAATAACACAGTTACAAACTCTGTACATTCATATACATCACGGAGTCTATAGTGCTATAAATCTTCTGTAGAATTCATGCATATAAAATTCGCCTCGTGTCATCTCTACTCTCTAAAAAGTGATGCCATTCATGCGCACACAATGGCAGCCTCATGTTCACCTCCCCTCCCAATTACTGCCCCTGACAGGGGTAAATACAAGCTCTCATCCACTCCTATACCCCCCCCCCCCCCTTTCCCAGGGCTGATTTGACTCCTCCACAGCCCTTTGATCAGACTAAAGTTCATTAATGCTCTTATCTATCTTAATTAACTCTCAGGGTCATGGCGTCCCCACCAATACCGACCTGAGTCCAGCTGATCCACTGCTTTGTTCGCATGAGCACAGAATGGCCCGAGGCTCACAGTGGAAGCTGGCTGGTCTGGGATCGGCTCTGATCATAATCTGATAAGAGAGTTAGAAAACCAAGATAAGAAAGAGTCAGAATCTGAAGTTCTATTTAACTGACATCAAAGGCTCTGTGAGCAGATCTCCAACTTTATCTGATAGTTCCAAAGATAGGATCCAGGACAATACAGTCCCTGTAAACCCCCCCCCCCCCCCCCTATTATGACTGTTGCATTACCCCAGATATGCCAAAGGGACTCGGATTTAAATGAGGTCATACTGCCCTGATTCTGGCCTTCAACACGGGCCAATACTCGCATGCTTTGAGGTTTTATGAGCAGTTTCAAAATGAAGACCGCTGGCTGTGAAATCTCCGTTACTCATGTGCTCAGCTGGGCCTCCGAACCTGAGGACAAATGTTTGCGTCCTTCCAATACCGCAAACTAGGACAAAACACCTCTTGACTTTACACAGGAGTGAAGCAATGGCACACTCGTACCAAAGCAATTAATTCGCAGCATGCTCGCCTGCCGTTCATTAGGACCGACCGGCTCGGAGGTAATCGAAGGCTAACCCATGCAATTAACAGGGGGGATTAGGTCTGTAAAGAAGACTCCAGATGCTACCACATGAGAAACTAAAGCGAGCCACATTGCTCTCCGGCGCGGAATCTTCTACAACAGGATTACAGCACGGCATTAAGACTGCGCATTCATTACAACACACCTAAACACACTCACATATCGCGTATGAAACAGTGATGTTCTAAAGCTAGTGGTTGAGTAGGAAGTATAAACAGCTTTCTAATCTCACAGCACAACTGTGCCAGTGATTCATCTGGATAATTGCATAGCACTATAACACACCATCACTGCTATAGATGGTAAACAATGAGCCAACATGAAACCGAGTCGAATGACGTCGAGTTAGACGTGTACACACATTTGTACGACTCTTGCTCCGTCCCCGAGACCCCGCCTCAACCCTGTGACACTGTATCAATAATGATTAGTTTCATTAATGGCAGTCATGTTGTGCTGGAAGAAGTGTGCGCGCACACGTATCTGTGTGTGTGTGTGTGTGGGTGTGAGAGAGTAACTGAGCATGCAGTATATGTACAAAGTTATTTAGGAAGTGAGACTGGAAGGTGGGGTGTTAAAAAAAAAAAACTCAAGTGAAGACCCTCGATGTTGCTAATTCATTTACAGATTTAATTAGATGGATGGAGCCCCTCACAGTTATTAAAACAGGGGGGGGAGAAAATGTTGCCAGCACCGCAGCACTTTTTAATTATGGCTCCAGATCCCTGCTTGCTGACGTCTGGGGAACTGCTTAATTAAAATCCTCATTATTTTACTTTTAATTAGTTCCCCCCTCTTTTGTTTCCTCTCGCCATATGGCCATGTTCCGTGGTCAAATCAACTTAATTGAGCTAATTAAGCTGATCAGTTTAATTATTCAAAGCTCTCTGATTGGATGGGATTGCGGCCCAGTCCCCCCCCCCTCCCCTCCCCCCTCCTGTTTTTCATCACCCTCTCATAAAGTGTTTGTGTCATTCCATCCCCTCTTCCTCTGCTGCATTTCTTCTTAGTGCTCAGCAATGACATACATGTTAAATCCGATCAGTCTTGCTCCTGAGCAATTTGCACCCCAGGCACCTTCGGCTTGAAGCTAGCTCAGAGACCTCGAGTTCCACAAGCATGACTGGATATCGGGAAAACGTAGCAGAGGAAAGACTAGTGGTATCCGATTGCTGTCTTCAGCAGAACGTCTCATCCAGGTGAAGAAGCTGATATAGCAATGCGAAGCTGTTCAACAAAGATGGTGGGGTTATATACGGTTTAAATCATTTAATACGAAAGCAGTCATTGGATTCAGCCTCCCGAATAAGACTTACTTGACTTTAACATTGTTGTATATTGAAAGCTTGATTTGTCAGTTATGGTGTTCATTTTAGTTGTTTTACAATCAAGCGTCTGTCCTTAAATACCGAGGAACCATCTGGAATACCCAATGGAAATTTACTCTTTTTATTCCCACCTCGTTTTTTTAAATTATTATTATTATTCAAAGTTGACCTGTTTTCACATTCAATAAAACTTTTTTTTTTTTAAACGTTTTAACATTCCAGTACAGGCTCCGTCAACTCTTTGTTCAGCCAATTAGATGGCAACCTTCTAGTTTGTCAAATAAAACAGTGGACACAGCAAGAGTTTGTCATCAGGGCTAGCTGTAATATGCCCCCACCCACCTGTACATGCAAACACAGGCCATTTGCCAAAACTCCTTGCTGTTCCTCTGTCATTGGATCCCAACAGCTGTGGAGTTTAAAGTGATGGCAGCTGGAAAACAAAATCAGCCATGGAGGTATGAATAGCAGGCAGAACAGAACACACGAGCTTCGAGCCAAAGGGACAAACACACAGACACAGCTGAAATAAAGCGAGTATTATAAGTGCCTTGTGTCAAAGCTGCCAGCATATCCTGTAATCCCCCCTCTCTTATATCCTATAGCCTATATTGTAGAAATGGCTGACCAGGAGACTGAGAACTGGATTACTGTAACACAATACAGCAGAGCACAAGGCCCACGCCAATTACAGTAGCTATTGGTTTTCCGTAGTACAGAATTTGGTCAGCACAGATGATTTTTCCATAAATACAACCACAGTTGCTGGGTCACTTCATCACCAATATCTATATACAAGTTCAATAGATTTTAGGTCATGCTGTATAATCTCATAACCTTTTGGTAGAACTTGAAAGTATTATACATAATACATATGTACATACATGTATACAAAATATGCATAACTATAAATATACAGAAAAAATATTATACATAAATATATTATATATATATATATATATATACATATATACACACATACACACACACACACACACACACACACACACACACACACCATTATACACTTTAATTATGTACAGCATGGGTAGTGTGGATGTTTTATGTGTTTGTCGCTTCAGCATCATCTCATTAAAAAAACTCTCCTCTCTTTTTCCCCCCTTTCTTCACACAACATGAAGTGAGGAAACAATGCAATTGCACCAATTTGCATGTGTCAATTTGTTTAATTAGTGAATTTGAAGAAAAGTGGGAAGAAAGACAATACAGTTCCACAAAAAGTGAAGACTTCTTGTGCTGCACCTGAAAGAAAAAGTTCGTTGCTCTGCTCTCAAGCAAAGCAGCTCGACACAGACCTGCTTCCCAACACTGTTAATTGGCTTTCGAATATGTCAGGCTAATTAGTAATGCACAGTTGAGGCTTGATTAGTCTGAATGTGAGGTGTAACTTGCATTGCCAGGGGATTTTTTTTTTTTTTTGAGACCCTTCCATCACCACCCTTCTCTTATCAAGATATGGAGATAATTGCAATTAGGATCATTTGCATACGTAAATGAATTTGTCTACTGCGGTTTTTTTTTGTGTGTGTGTGTGTGTACAATCCCAGCCTGTGAAATAAATCACTGATAGCCTATCAGCACAGGCACATGTGTGGAGGATGTAAAGCTGCCAAGCACTGGATGGAGTGTGACAATCAGAATTTAAAAAAAAAAAAAAAAAGAAAAAAAAGACAAGAAAATGTTCCATTTGCAATTCAAAGTCTTTGCAGCTAAAGTACTGAGAAAATACATGAAATATTGCCCAGTGCTCCTGTGTTTTTTCGATACTGTAATTGGGTTGTGTTTCAAGTCCTAAAATATACACAGAGACAGTATTAAAGCTTTAAACCAGACCACCTTGGTAAATGTGTAATGCAATGACAATCCGTATTTGCATTAGTGCTTAAATATAAATTTGGGATGCATTATGTGTGCAATCAGTCAAATCTCTACAATGGACACAAAGGAAAAGATCAAACTCAACACTTAGTTTCTATAATAAATAAATAAATAAATAAATAGTTAAAACTAACAGTTTTGCATTAAGAAATTATTCAACATCACCCCCGTCTTTTAAGAGAAGAACTTAAAACAGAACTTGATTAATTTAAGAAGTCACAGCTGGCTTTTACCCTTGCCCAAAAAACACATACACAGACCTAATGAGCTACACTTGGAACCCATTTTAGTCTGAATAAACATTTTTTTTCTAATCATAAAATTAAATTGGAAATGAACACCTTGTGATTGTGGGCCAAATGTAGCATTAAAAAAAAAAAGTAAGGATGCTTTATTCAGCTAATTAAATAAACAAGATATAGGGGGAGGAGGTTAATGCCAAAAAGCAATTAGAGAAACACCATAGTGGGCAAAACTTCTCAAACCTCAGCAAATCAGCTTTAATGAATGGAAGGGAATGAAGGGTGGATATAGAGAAAATTATGGCAACGGGGTTAAAAAAGAACAAAAAAAAAGCTGGATTATGTAGTTAGCTGTTAGAGCACGGTTAACAATGCTGCAGTAGAGAGGGTTTTTTTGTGAGCATCAGATTAAAGTCAAATTAGGTAGAAGGAAAGAAAAGAGCAGAATCCAAGCCTGGAGCACATCGCACTCTTAATTGCATTCTGTAATGACTGAGACTTGAGTGTTTGAATTCCATTCCTGAGGGTAATCGACCATGCTTTTCAGACCAGAGAGGTGCCCTACCTTTCTCTCTCTCTCCGTCTCACACAATTTGTCTCATTCTCCTTGTGAGTATCTTCCACTGACATACTTATTAATGGAGGTAATTAATGCCATACCTACTCCTAAATCCAACACCAAGTTTAACCTTAGTAACCAAAAGAAAATCGTTTTTTTTTTTTTTTTTTTAAAAAGCTGCTGCAACCAAATGTCTCCACAGTGTCAGATACAGTACCTCCCAAATCCCCCCCCCCCCCCCAAACTCTCATAACTAAGCCTCATCATATCCCGAAACAATATCACTTTAACCTGAACAAATTTCACACAACCATGCATATTGGTTATAGTTATTTAATAAGTACTTTTTAGCTATACAGATATATCATTTTAAATGCACTTTTGCTCAGAAACACAAAAAGTCAGCTGCTGAGCACACATTACAACAGTAAAAGACAAGAATACATACATTTGTATTCTATTCTCCATGTTTCCTAACCCGGGACATCGGTACATCAGGCCCACGGAAACACAAACTCCTGCCAATGACGTGAAACAAGCAAACACCAGCAGTACAAAACTCACACAATCAGAAGTTATGCAAATTGTGTTTTCACAGAGTATAAACCACAAAAATGTCAGGTCTCTCTGTTGGAAGAAGAAGAAGAAGAAAAAAAAAAATCACCATTATCCATTCGCAGTAACAATGTCCACTGCACTCGACTGTCCGGAGTGTTTCGCGTAACATCCACGCTGTCCTCGGGGGAACAAAAAGTGTCTTAATATCAAACGTCAGCGTCCTTTCCTCATCCTCTGTGTTTAGGGTTTATCAGCAGGGTTCGTCTAATGCCATCCCACAGACAACATTAACGGTAACTTTAATCTTCTCTGCTCACGCATCTTACCCTGAACACGAAGGAGGAAGCTCTTCCAGCCTCAGAGAGCTCAGTTCAAACTTCTGTTTTCGAGCAAAGCCTTTTAGAGTCCGGTAAGGTGTCTTCATCTGCAGAATGGAGGGATATCAGCGCTTTTTGAAGCAAGGTAAAAATCTAGAGGAGGAGTAAAGATGCAGAGAAAGAGAGGGACAAACAGAAGGCACGCTGTGCTGTGCTGAGTCTTTGTCCCTTTAACATACCTACACAAAGAGAGAGGTTTAACTGTCAGATTTAGCATTTAGCTTTCCAATAACACAACGTACTTACGTTTTTTTTAAAAATTATTATTAATTTTCACTACCAACGGGTTTTTGTCTACAGTGAAAGAAACAAACACAGCTGAAATACCAATTGTCTCCATTTCGCCCCTGCTGACTTCAGTCATTTTGTATTATATATAGAAACTCCTGCAATTTCCTTAAAGATCAATCAAGTATGTGTGTATGTAAGTATTTCACTTTACATCTATACAGCACCAAAGTGAGCCAATAAAAGAGATTCATTTCTCCTTTACAGGAAAATTGCAGTACGTTTTCTCAAAATTGGGTGTTCATGCAGGGGTACATTTATTGTTGAACACTTTTAACGTCGTGCCACCATCTGAAGTAAGAGTATGTAGAAGAATGTAGTGGAAATTATGTTTACTTCACTGCAGATCACCTGATATTCACTCCCCACTGATGAAGCCTCATACATCCCTGATAAATCCTTCTACTCTTTTCAAAGTTATAATTCAGCAGGATCTTTTGGTTACCCCTTTCCAATTTCCCGCCTGTCCTTTTATTAAATCCTTTAAATTCATGCCAAGTTTATGTAAAACACTCTTTTCATTTTCATTCATAATCATCGAAGAGGGGTGCCATAATTCATTACATTATTTCCCTCATAGCTTGCATGTGTTGTGTTTTTGGAACTTATATTGAAATATATGCAATATATCATCATACATTTGCATAGACCTTTTTTGCTTTGCAATATCAATATGGTAAGTATCCTAAAGGTCTCCAAGAAATTACTAACTGTACTTATGTATGCCTAAGAGGGTGACCCCACCTACAGTAGTGCCCCAGGTGCCCTGTGATAGGCTCAAAGCCTCCTGTGACCCTGTACAAAGTAAGAATGAATGTATAGAGAATGAGGGAGTGCCTTTGTGTGCAATATCTCAAACATTCCTGAAGGGCATTTCCATTGGGGTTTAGTTGAACTATTTTTGGCAGTGTTTACCCACATCAAAGCAGACACTGTAGAGATTGATAGAGATTCTGTATCACCTTTTGGTCAGGCAGAAGCGTGCTGCTTTGTAGTGGGGCCAGGTGACTGCTGAGCATGCCTCCCCCAGGCCGGTCATGCTCACAAAAGATGGTGCCATTGACGTAGTGAAATCTGTCCCCGGGCACCAGGCGGTTCCGGCATGTAGCACATGTGAAACACTGGAATGAAGGAGAAGAAACAGGGTTAATTAGAGTTTATAGTGCACAGAAATGGGACATCAACTCATTGATGTTTAAAATAAAATATTGAATTTTTGCCATTTCTAAATGTATTTCTATCCAGGTTAAATTAATTTAAGGTAACTCATTTAGTGTGTTCTCTGGTGTTCTACTGTACCTTAATTATCAAAGGTTTGATATGGTTTATTGAAAGCTAATTATGTCAACAACCATAAACCATATACAGTATATGGAAACTTAAGCCCTTTTGTAAGTCAATCTGGATAAAAGCATCTGCCATATGCCAATGGCAAACAATAATATAAAGTGCTGTGCAAACGCCTTGAGCCACAGCTCATTTCTTAATATTAAATCAAATGAAACTAAAATATTTCGATTCAATTAAAAAGATGTGAACAAACGTTTCACTGTAACAGGCTACAAATGCCTAAAGATGCAATGAAAAAAAAAAGTCTAACCAAAAAGCTCAGCAGCAACCTCATTTCCCCTCTCGTCTGTTCCAACCATTCAGCATCACCAGTATACTAATCACCAGCCTGATCATCTGTCGTAATCTGCACTCGTTTTTCACTGGTCCATGCCTTAATTTAGATGTGGTTTTTTATGCTTGAGTGATCTATAGGGCATTGTGTGGCCTTAAATAAAAGCACTTCTGAAACTGGTCAGATACAGGGACTGCAACTGAAAACTTGCGAAAAATAAAAGCCAAAAAGAACTTTCAAGAAGCCCGGAGAACTATTTCTCAAAACTATATTAAAAATACAAGAAAGTCTGGTTCTCACTGACTATGATGTCACAAAGTATTACACAAAAATACAAGCACTTCTTCCATTCCTGCACTGTAGACTCACCTTCAGGTGGTAGACATTGCCCTGCGCTCTCATCACCATCTCGCTGGCTGGAATCGACTGGCCGCATGCACTGCATGCCCCACTGTGTCCAAACAACCTACATCAAGAAATGTGAATGGTCAAAAGATGTTCCTGTACAGAAAAAGCCACCTATAATGAGCTGGAAAGGGTTAATAAATGTTATCCACTGTCTAAACGGAGTGGTGCAAATTCTTCATGTACTGTGTCGCTACAAACGTCTACCATCATGCCCTTTGTAAAAGATCATAACCATCATTATTTTCATCAGATAAAGAAAAAAAATCTAAGTAAAGAGTTAAAAGCACAGCTGGGATGTTGAGTTTGTGGAAAAAAGACGATCATAAATTGAGTACCGGAGGTCTCCATGGCAAGGTACCAAGGCCCTCCAGGCGCTGACTACACCCTATCTGCTAATACGGCATAATTGGTGGCAGTGGGAGGGACCTGACTAAATGGATCCTCTGATCCACCCTTGCTTCCTCATTAGGGTATACTTGGATAGCCTACTGCATGAGTATTAGGTTGTTGCAGGAAATTTTAGAAGAACACTCAAATGGGTACGAGCCCTACTCCTGAGCTCGATTTAACAAAAAAAAAAAAAAAAAAAAATGCTGCACCTGCAGGCCATCTCAATAAATTGAATATGGTTTAAAGCATATAAAATGCATACATACAGTACAGCTTGTACATCTACATCTAAGTGATTTTAAACTCTTGCCAGTGCCATGTTTTCATAATCCATTTTAATACTTCATGCAGAGCAAACAAATCTATAGATACAAAAAAAAAAAAATCAGTAAATAAATTAATGAATTCAGAAATAACTATAATGCATAATGAAGAAATTCATCATGCCCTTATGTTCCTAAAAGAGTCCACAGATCACCATAAATTGACCGGAATAAAGTGCTACTAAGGATTATAAATAAATAATAATGAGAAAGTCTTTCATTATGTGATGCTAAGTTACAAGAAACACTCATTAATTTTCCCCCTCAGGTGGAGCCCGGGTTTTTTTTATTTTATTTTTATTTATTTATTTATTTATTTATTTTTTATACAAAATGCATCCCACGCAATTATGCAAAAACACTCTGCGCAACACAAAATTGGTTTGCATGCGTCACCTGCATTCCGAGCTACGCATGGGGAACACGGGCACTTAATTCTGACGGAATTAAATATAGTAATATTTAATTAAATACTTATTCGAGCTATTTTGGGATATTTGCTTTTTTAATAATGAAATTCATCGTCTTCGCTCGCTAAAATTCACACAAATTTCTCCGACGTTTGTCTCCGAAAAGGCTCCACTTGTGTCAAGGTATGTTAAATGTATAAATGTCATGAGCCGCTAACTCTGCTCACAGTTCCTTTGCACCCAGGAGTGTTTTATCACGTATACTTTTAGTCACAGATATTCTGGTGATCGGGCCGCAGCTGCTGTCTTTCTCTTACTCTCTCTTTATTTTTTTTCCCCCCCCTATCCTTCCTCCTTACTATCGCTATCCTGGCACCGAACATAGCCACAGTAATGAATTTTTGATCTTAATCCAAACAGTAATTTAATAAGGGGGAGGCAGAAAGCTGCACTGTTCGTCCTAATTAATGCTCCCTTCTTTTATCGGACCTCGGGCTCCACGCCGCGCCATTTGGCAATGAATCTTTGCCCTTTTGATTAGCTACAGTACATTATACATATTTAATATGCTGCAGTTTGAATACGCTTTACAGTGTGCTCGCAGGAGAAAAGTAATATGCTGTCCCAAACCGGAATATATACATTTGTGGGCAAACTTTCCAAACATCTAAACATTCTGCTTTTAAACTACAAATCAGGATGTACAAGAATATACAGTGCACTCACCCCTGTACTGCCCCTAATAACATGTATAGAGGTCATAATATTATATAAAGTATTTTTTACAAACAAGAACGCTGCGTACAGCGAATCGTGCTTGCGACTTAAAATGGAATCCTCATGCTAGGACCGTGGTCATGTTAAATGCTTTGTTTGTTTTTCAATAAAGGCCAGATTGCCATCTTAATCTCGGGCCGAGTATGACTTGGGATCTCCATCCATATCCGTCGTTAGGACGCGGCGCCAGCCAGATGTTATCTGCCGTCTTGCACCACTCGAGCACTTTTTTGGGGGGTCTGCAAGCCTCTTTTCCCTCGGGAGCGCATGTGACCCAGCAAATGGGACACTGAGCACAGGCAATAAACTATCAGTGTGGTTAAACCAAGCATTCTCAACACGCTTGGCACGGTGCTGATCAGTGTGGGCACCGGTGCCATACGGTCATGGGCCAATGCACCACCGCACACATCCAAACAAGTAGAGGTCAGTTTCAAAGCACCTCATAATTGCAAACAAATCTAATCTGTTCACCTCTGGAATTCGGCGCAAAACACACGAAAGAACAGAGGGCAGAAAGAGAACTGGGTCATCTCAGTCGCAGCACGCAAGCGAGCGGAAATAGTCATTAACTAATACCGCAAGATTTTTGGACTTGGAAGAAAAGTACAGAAGAGGTCGACATTTTAAAGCATAAGAAAATGTGTATTTTTTTTTTTTTTAATGGCTTGGCAATGCATTCCAGCTTCATCCCTGATTTAGTGGTTACACTGTATTGCGAACCATGCTTTCTAACATGCCTTAAGCTAATCAAGCCTTGATGCATGGGCAAGTCTTGAAGGTCGGGTCTTTTTGGGACAGGAACACATGAAAGGAGTGTGGGAGGCCATCGAGGGATGTGGCTGCTCCCAGGCCCATGTTGCACACACCCACACAGTTCCTGTCATGACTGAGGCATTTTATATTCTCTTGTCCAGGCTACTGTATGTGCACACAGCTTGGTTCCCAACAGGAAAATAAGCTACAGATGGCTTCAGTAAGGCTCCACTCCTCAGTGTGGTACAACACGGATGGCCGCGTCAGCCATTAGGTAGAACATATGCATGCAATCATGCTTATGGAGGCTTATGAAAACAAGAAGCTCTTCATTTTGGTTTCATGCTGGATAAAATTAATATGAACTTTGAAGTAATATTTTGATTTCAGACGGATAAACAAACGCAATTACCTTGACTGAGAAAATGTAGGCAATAACAGTTGGAACAACATTTTCAGAATTGGTTTATTATAAATCTATATTAATAAGAAGTAACTCGCATTATGCCATTTATTATTCGTGTGTTCCACAACATATGGTAATTACAAATAAATGTAGCACAGGGTCATTCCATATCCCCCTCATCTTGAGTTACATAGATATCGTATTTACTTTGTGCTCACAAATTCGCTCCCATCGTGCTTGAGGTACCTGATGTAGTCGTTCCTGCAGAGGATCATGCCCCCTTTGCTGTAGCAGGTGGTGCCGATCTCACCCAGCTGTGCCTGGCAGCATGAGCACTTCAGGCAGCGTGTGTGCCAATAGCGCTCCATGGAGAAGAGCAGGAAGCGGTCAGAGATGCGGCCACCGCAGCCGGCACACAAACGGCCCGCTCCACCTCCACCTCCTCCTCCACCTGTTACAGCCACGGCTGACGACTCCACGCGGCTATTCACCATCACGGGACTGGAATTGGAAAAACTGCAATAAGCAAATGCTAAATAGACTGGAATTAAATTCTGACATCTGGATTAATACTCAAGAGAAGAATCAACACTTCTGGCAAAACCATTAGCGTTTAACAGTCTGTACTCTGTATAAAATATCACAAAATAATTCTAAGTTTCAGATTCCATTTTTGTGGATTACTCACTCGAATTAAACATCATTATCCCCCCCCCCCAAAATTTTTTTTTCCTGCTTATGACTCACCTCCTATAATTATGAACGATCTATGCTGAAGATTCATGTTCCTTTTTCTGAGAATAATCTCACTGCTGTATGGTAGAGTTACACCTTTTACCAACTGCTGCTTTTAATAATCAAGCATGTCCTGTTGTTATCCTAGCACTCGAACTCACCATATACAACATATACAAAATGTTTCTTTTTTTAATACAACTGCACCCGTAATGAATGCAATCCCACTATCTTGTGTCACCCAGACAAGGATTGTACAGGTTTCATTTAGAATTTGGTTCATGTCAAGATTTCAGACAAACAGTATTTTTTGCTAAGCAAACCAGAATGACAAAAACAAGCTACCTGATTCAGATTTGCATATTGTCATTAGATTCCATAGTAATGGGGCTAAATCAGGCTTGAAGTTGAGCACAAACGCATCAGGTTTGACTGATGCATTATACCAAAAGATTGCATGATCATGACATGAGGTATTAAAGTATTGACATTACATGAAGTATTTTGTTAAAGTCAGAAATCGGCTTACAGCAAAGACCTTATCAATCCCTTATCGATACGTTTTTTAAATAAAAGAAAAAATAAAGTCAGAAATCAGTCCATCCAAAAGTTATGCATTTAACATTGGTGTGATTTACAAAAATATTGACTCCTGTTACACACTATACTGTATAATGCAGCTGTAAACTGTGATCCTAACTTTTATAGCTGGTATTTTCCTAGATTTTTCCTATAATTGTATTGATGTGGTCTTTTCTTTCCTTTCTTTTTTCGCCATTGAGCAGCTGTAACAAAGCAAAGCAATTTCCCTCAGGGATTAATAAAGTTCTTTGAAATCTTGAATCGCAAATCGTTACTTGTGTCCTAAACATGGCTTTCAAGCATCTTTTTACCCCAACATGGTGAGCCAATCAGACATGTATAGCTTAACTGTCATTTTGATTGTAAATCAGGATAAAACATTATTGAATTAACATCACATTAAAAAAGTTGAACTGTCACAGTCAGATAACGTGTAATCGCTTCTACCGGGTTGAGGAAAGGGCTGAGACCAACACATTACGAGGCTCTGACGTGAAGCGAAGGAGGAAAGAGCTGTGCTTTATGCTTATCTCAGGCTCTTGCACATGTCGTTTCCTCTCTGTGTTCTTCTGAAAAAAGGTCAACCAGCAGCAGACAGGAGATGCTAAAGCAAGGCCAGGGGCCATAACTGAGCTGTTCTGATTGGAGAGGTCAAGCTGGGGTCAGCATTATGATGGAAGGCAACAGGAAGGCTGCGTGTGACCTGCTCCAACCAAACTCAAAGACTTCTTTCAATGTAAATTTCTCTCCCCGGGCTCATTGCTGGCCACATGCTTTCCCACGATCAGATTGGACGCACAACATAACAGATACATAAAGAACCACTGCAGTAAAATCAAGACAATGTGATGCATGTATTGGCAAAGTACAAACATATTTAACACACAAGCCATGTAAACAGTCAGGCAGCACAATCAAGCTTTCCGTCTTGGGTAATGCAACTCGAGCCTCTTTCCCTCAGCCTTCCGTTGGCCATGCCCTGTGTTTCACTAGCCAAGAGCTTTAAAGCTGCTGAAGCACTGATTGTCTTACCCAGATTGATTAGGATCATCCCTCTCCATTGTTTTGAACAAAAATGATTCCAGAGAGAAGACGATTTTCTCTTCTTCTTCTTCTTCTTCAGGCAACGTTGAAAGCACGTTTGTCTGTAATGCTGCCGTACTCTCAACACTGAAAACTGGCTAAACAGGTCTAATATCCCTGTGCGGCAGGCTGCGTAAGCACTTCCTCTGCAAATAGGGTGACACGTTCCAAATATCCTAAATCTGACATGAAGCTACACGCCTGGCTTCCTGCTGGAGGACTGACTATCTGCCCGTTCCAACCAATTCCAGCACCGATGATTTGAATCCTGCCTGAATATACCGGGAGTAGATTAGATTAGTATATACTTATGCATAAATGCATGATCAATTAGATTTCTTTTAACTTGCTATTAAAATAAGTTCATATTGTTTTGATACATCATGAGAGTTCATGTATGCATTGTTCCTGACCAACCCCCAAACGCAACCCTTTCTGCAAAGAAAGGGCTGCGAACTGTGTACAACTCCCTGCACTACTCAAAAGCAGCACTTCAAATACTTCTGCCTGCAGTTCATTTCACGAGAATGCAAATCCCCGGCTTTTTAATCATCCCTCTGCCGCAGACCTGAGAGTGAGAGACAATGCTCATGAATGGGACCCTGGGGGAATATCACACACACCGCTGTTGCAATGCAGAACAATTATATTATCCCTCTGAGAACTTGGGTAAACTAATCCTCCTCTAAACACTCAAGCTACAGGTTTAAAACGCGCCTCATCTACTCCCCTGCAGAACTTTTGCTCGGGTCCGTGTGCAGGTTAGACGAGCATTGAGGAGGACCGGGTTTAAGATTTCATCGCCGGAACCAAGTGAATAAACATCAGAACGAAGCTAAAAGCAGATGGCAAGTTCAAGTCTTGGTTTTTAGTAATACCGGAACCAGAAGGAAAGATTCAAACTGTGCTCTAAACAAACCACGCTGTTTAACAGCATGACTGAGTGTCGATCAACAAGAGTCGATTCACCAAAGAGTCGATTCTCTAAAGAGTCGTTTCATCATCAAATCAGGTATAGCCGACGACATACGAAAAACACAAGATTCTGTTATTACTTTAATAGGCTGGTATAAATGTGCTTAATTTACAATTACAGTAAAACACGCTCACTCTAACAGCGCCGTGCACGCTGAAGCAGCTAAACGCTATCTGCCCCAAAGTGGGTGTGTACTAGCCAGGGTTAGCTCTTTAATTTGCCCCATATGACGAAGCAAAAACTGCAGTTTTGAAGGAATGTTACCCCATGCTAGTGTGTTGTGTGTACTTGAACCTTTTTTTGTACTTTTCATGTCCAGTATTTTACTGTTCGTATTCATGATTCATATTTTACAGAATCGATTCTTCAGGAGTCGACTCCTCCCTAAATCTGCCCTAGTAAACAGTTGCATGTGTGAATACAATAAAGTACTGCTTTGAACGCGTGTTTACTCTTCATTCGGGTAACAAAAAAAAATTAATTAACCAAAACTAAGTTTGGCGGAGTTACTTAAAAAAAAATTTGTTTTAAAGCTTTAGAACTTTTTTGCTCTTGGAAACTCCATTACTTCTGCATTGTGATTAAAACGATACCATGCGATAAATGAAAAAGGTCAGAGAGAAAGACCACAGAGACGAGAGATGACCGACCGCTCGGTTCCGCTCCGCCGGCGGGACTGATTGATGAAATGAGCAGGAAACCGGGGCGCGAGCTAATGAAGAGAAACACAACGCCGCCCCTGTGCGCGCGCACAGACTGATGGATTGCGCACGAGAGCGACGGCTCCGTTTATTGAGACAAATCACATGGCGTTAATCGGCGTGCTAATCGTGTCTAGGGGAACTCGACTGGGTGTTTTAAACATTTTAGGCATTCGTGAATGAGCTTTTAAAGTTCTTTTGAAGTGCTTTTAAAAAAAAAAAAATCAGGTTTGTTTACGAAAGAAAGAAAAAAAACGTCTGTTTCTTGCTTTGAAGCATATCCTGCAGCTTGATTATCCAAATAAATAAAATGCCTACTTAACCTGCGTAAACACACAGGTCAAAAGTTTGTCGACATTTTTTTTAACAACTGGGTTGCTTATTACATTACTTCTGACGACAAAACTGAATTTCTTGTTCAAAAGGACAAATATAGGTGCACTGCTTTTATACTTAACTATGCGCATATGCCAGACTGAGTGACGTGTAATTGCCTAATTAAAATAAATAGCCTAAGTCCGAGCGCTCAGTGCAGCTTTAGTCTCTATAAATAGCAGCAGAAGCCAGTGAGTAATAAGCAGAGCCTGCTGGAACTAAGGCACTTCAGTAATATATCCTCCTCTTTTAATAATGCGCTCTGGGGCCATAACTGCACGCCTCCCCATTTCATTACAACAGCTTGCTCTCTCTCTCTCTCTCTCTCTCTTTAAATTAACACTCCGGCGACGGCTGAGACTCCCTATTGAGGATAAATTCTGCACAGAAGAGACGAGAAGTCTCCACAGAAGTGGCCTAGAAGTCGGCAAAAGTGGGTTCCTCTAGCCAGGGAGCTTCAGATGCATGAAGGAAAAACAGAGTCAAAGAAATGAAATCGCACAGTAATCCGGCGCTGTTATTAATTGGAGTCAAAAGACGAAATCGGACGTCAAGAAGAAACCAAATACTGAAAAAAAAGAGTGTTTGCGATTTGTAATTAGTTGCACATACCCGTTTTATCCGATGGAGACTGTACAGGGAATATCACCAAACTGATTGAAGAAATGTGATGTTTTTCTTCTTTTTCAACGCCTCGTAGAAAATCACACCGATCGATAATCCGAGATGCGCAAAAGTAACTTCAGCTCAGGTCCCCCCTCCGGCGTGCTCCGTGTGACCGCCCCTGATCATCACAATGTCTGCATGTACACAGATCTGCTGACTAACAGCCTGGCCGCTTTAAATGTGCCGTTACAGGACCAGTGGAAGGTCGTCACATGATTTAACACCTCGAGCGAAGACGGAGTGAGTCGCTTTTCCCGTCATCAATTTGCGCTTAAATTATAGCAGAACAACGAGCAGTAGTCAACGCTTTTGAAGACCCTCCTCTGGTGACGTGTTCAGAGACGCAGCCAATCAGCGATCAAGGAGGGCGTAGCGGAAATCTGACAGAATGATCGATGTGGATTTGAGCAACTTTTACCTACTTGAGGCTAATTTAAATGGTCCATAATCACCACCGCAGAGCGACGATTTAATAACTCGGTCTGTGCGCTGCGTGAGAGCAGACTGTCTTCTTCTCCTCATCCAGCACGCCTCTTTAATTCAGATTTTGCTCACCAAGCCCTAATATGCATTCTTTCTTTAATAGTTTGACAGATGTGGAAGGCTTTAAAGTGCAGCTGTAAAGCGAGAATTGCAAGTCGATCGACATCTGCGAACATCTGGCTGGCTGGTGATTCAATTACAGCTTCGCTTTAACTAACGCCAGACCTGTCAGATTTGCCGTGATTTACATTAATGGCCTGATGAGGCGCATATCAGGCTCTGGTCTCCTTCATCTGGATCCCACTGTCTGTTTCCCTCTGCAGTATCCCAATAGCACCTGATTGCAAAGCCTAATTTCTCTTAAATAACTTGAGGAACTCATATTTAGACCATTCATATTACTAATGCTGTGATCATCGTAATTCAGTAAATTTCTTTTTGAACATGGATCAATGCATAATTATATTTCAATACAAGCACAAGATAGAATCATTTTTGGTGAGTGATTTAGGCGTACATTTTAGATACCTGCTTCTGGTTGTCTTGACCTTGACATTAAAGTTACGCACTCTGAAACTGTCATTTGTCAGCGTACTCAGACATGCAAGAAAAAATAAGTTTCAGAAATAAGTGTTTATGTATATAAGTGTATAAGTTTTATAAATAAATAAAAACGTAAGCACCAAAATATATCACATTTTGACTAAATAAGATTTGCATGTAGCAGTTAATACATTATTAATGAGTTGTTGACAATAACTCACCTAGGTACAGAATGAGAGGGTTGTCCTCAAGAGATCTTTGAAAATCATGTAGACATCTTTCAGAAGGCCCAGGCTGACCACGTCAGCTATTCTGTTTGATTCGAATATATAAATAATGTTAGAGGGTTTTAATTTTCAAGATTCCTAGTCATTTGTCTGTAGGATTTTCACTTCTAGACATGCTTAAGATTAAGATGGATATATATTTTATTCATATAAACAAATAATCAAAATGCATATATTTTGATGCATATATTTGATCATAAACCTTTAAATGTCGATTCCCTTTTTGCAAGTTTTTTTTCTCAACTTTAGTACTCCAAGCGTGTCTCTTTTACATAAAAATGTTAATGTACACAATACATATCCTTTATGAGTACACCCCAGTGAAATGTATAGTTTAACACCCTTTTTTTTTTTTTTTTTTTTTGCATTGTGGTCAATTTTATTAGTTTGTTTGTTTGTTGAACTCCAGGCAAGGTGATCAGGTAAGCACAGGGACATAATTAGGCTTCATTAGCAGACATAAGTGAATAGGCCTACATCCATCTATTTATTTAGGAAACTTTAATGAATATAATACAGTATAATTACTAAGTCAATTATCAGATACATTTACATGGTGTATATAAAAAATAAGGTTTTGTTTTGTTTGTTTTGGTTCCATATAAAACCTAATTTGTACCTTTATAGGTTGGCCTCCAGCACAACAAATAAAAAAGAAAGAAATAAGAATCACTATCATGAGGACAATTTCTATGTATTAAGCACTTTACACTATACCTGTGTAAACGCTTTAATCAGTTTTTTTCAGCCTTTTTTTTTTGTTAAAACAGCATCCCAAACACACTCAGTTTATTTAAATATAGTGCCAATTTTTTCACTAATTTCAGATGTAACCTTATTGTTGACCGCCATCTAGTGGTCAATTGCCAGAAGTGTTACGAAAAACTTGTGCGCAGTTTATTCAGTTGTGAGAAGAAAAAAAAATTATTACTTGTGTATAATAACGGAATTGTTATGGCTAATAATTATCGCCATAATGTCTTACATTGTTAATTGAATTACATTTAACCAAAAATATGCTCTAAGGAACTTAATTTAATTTTTTTCCCTAAAAAGCTGTAACAATGGGATATAGTGGAAAAGCTTTTCTTCAAATAATAAGAGTAAAAAAGTTTGAAAATGTTATCGTACTGACTAATTGAAAAAAAATCATGTATTGTTTATGAATAAAAATTTAATTTCACTGTGTTTGGTTCACCATAATAAAATCTAAATATCAGATTATCGGCTTAATTGGTTCATATTCCTTAAATTCGTACATTAAGTATTTGATCTTCATTTAAGTCCTTTGGAATTTATTCCTTATTTAACTTGAATTCCTTATGTAACTTATGCTTGTTGCATAAATAGTACTGTATCTGTAATTTAATGCCATGTTTTTGTAATTGCGAAACAAAATGATAAAAATGATCAAATCAAGGTTTATGTATAAGTAGAAAAGGTTGAACAGGGCAGAATTAGAAGTTATTATTAATATACAATTTATATGATTTTATTTTCTAAATGGGTAGTGTGTGCATGTGAGTGTGATATTGTGGATTATTGGGTTGTGGCCTGCCTGGTTGCTTGCTGTGTTGCACATATGGCAGTTGACCTCATCTGCCCCGAGTGGACTCTGGGAAGCCAGTTCACCACAACCAGGCCATTATTTCCATTTGATCAGCATGCTGGTTTCTAATGTGCCACCAGCAGAGAGGGTAAGGGTTGCAGAGTGGTCACAACACAGCACACGATTGTTTCCCTTTCTTGAGACAATGGTGTCATTTTCAAAGGGAGGAAATAGAAGAAAAGTATAGTGTGATTATATTCAGATCCTGCATACAAAGGCTTCAAAAAGACCCATCCCCCTGACATAATACACCAGCTTCAAGGTTCATCTGAATAGCTTAGTCTTTGATGAGACACTTTGGAGCCCCCTACTATCTCTATCAAATATGTCCCCCCCCCCATGCCCACACACATACAGTACACGCATGCCTTTCTCCCTAGCTCAGGATCCCCAGTGTCCTTTTGTTTCAGCAGCTTTCATACCTTTGCATGAGAGAGGGAGAGGAAATGGAAGAAGAAAAAAAGAGAGAGAGAAGACCGAAAAGAAGAACATGGGACAGTGGCGAGAGTGTGAAAGTGTCACAGCAAGGGAGGGGAAATGGAAAGAAGTGAGAATGAAAGAAGTCAAGGTTCTTCTTCAAAATACACTGTCCTGTTCACACAGGGGGTTTTGCTTCACTCTATTTCATGCATTTGACCAGTAGAGGGAGTAAATGCAATGTCTGTAAATTTGATGGACAAAATGCATTGATTGATGAAATAAATCATTTGCTTGTACCCACTTTCTGTAACCACTTTATTCTGGTCAGGGTGCAAAGGCAGCAAAAACACAAAGGTGTGATTTATCCAGCTAGGATACCTACTGATTCCTACTGGTGCCCCGCTTCTGGTGGGAGAGCTCGTCACATGGAGACCCCATGTGGTATGTGTGGTGACTGGGGATGGTTTTAATTAACCATGAAGATCGTCTTGGATTCTCTAATGGCTTGTGACTGCAGTCACGCGATAGCTCAGGACTGAAATTCCTACAAACAGTTTTGTACCTGGTTGGTGGCTCCACATAATCAACTTAATTACTCCATATTAACTTAAACACCTCCCCGTTATACACAGTGTGTCTGCAAATCAGTCCCTGCTACTGTATGTGATATTTACATATGACACCTGAGCAGTTGCTCAAGGGCCCAACTCCAGTCACAGTACATGAGTTTGTTGAGGGTTGTTGACAGTTGAGTTTGTTGACAGAATGAGTCTCATTACCTCAGCATAAAAAAGCCATGAATTAACAGATTAAATGGAGTTCAATGGAGATCACAGGGGTAGCTCAGTGGTTAAGGCATTGGACTATGGTTCAGAAGATCCCAGGTTCAAACCTCACAACCACCAAGTTGCCACTGTTGGGGCCCTTGAGCAAGGCCCTTAACCCTCAATTGCTCAGATGTAATGAGATTAAAAAAAATGTAAGTCGCTCTGGATAAGGGCGTCTGCCAAATGACTAGATGTAGATCACATTATTTCACCTGTAACTTGCATTACATAACATGGAGCTGCTGCAGAGAGTTTATTCATTCCCTTTTTTATTTTTATTTTTATTTATGTGATCTTGCAAAATTTGGTTCTAAGTGAATAATTCACCTTTGAGCGGAAAAGCTTTACAAAAGTATTTGAGTGAGTAACCACACGTTATGTTCCAAGCAGCAACTGTGCTCCAAATGCTTGGTTTTTAAACCCATATTAGGTACACCTGTTCATCTGCCCTTTAACACAAATATCTATTCAGCCAATCATATGACAGGAATTCAATATATTTAGGTATGTAGACATGGTGAGATAATCTACTGACGGTCAAACCGAGCATCGGAATGAGGAGGAAAGGTGATGGAGGGACTATGAACGTGGGCATGTTAGATTACACAGTATTTCCGAAACTGCAGATCTATTGGGATTTACATGCATAACCAAGGGTTTACAGAGAATGGTCTGGAAAAGATCAAATATCCAGAGAGCGGTAGGTTTCTGAGCGAAAATACCTTGTTGATGCCAGTGGTCAGAGGAGAATGGCCAGACTGGTTCCATCTGATAGAAAGGCAACGGTAACTCAAATTGCCTTATGTCAAAGAACATCTCTGAATGCACAACATGTCGAACATCATGTCAAAGCAGATGTGCTGCAGCAGCAGAAGGCCACACTGAGGCTACAATTCACATGGACTCACCAAAATTGGACAGTAGAAGCCTGGTCTGATGAGTCTCAATTTCTGCTATGACATTCAGGTGTTAGCATCAGAATTTGGCATAAACAATATGAAAGCATGGCTCCATCCTGCCTCGTAGCAGTGGTTCAGGCTGCTGCTGGTGGTATAATGGTGCGGGGGATGTTTTCTTGGCGTACTTTGGGCCCCTTAGTACCAACTGAGCATAGTTAAAATTCCACAGCTTACCTGAATATTTATATATTTATGACCACAGAATAAACCACTATGCCAAAAAGCTAAAATAATATCATACTGGTTTCTTGAACATGACATTTTACTTAAATGGCTTCCACAGTCAGATAGATAGATCACTATCTAACACAGCACTTTTGGTATGTGGTGGAATGGGAGATTCGGCATCATAGATGTGCAACTGACAAATCTGCGGCAACAGCGTGATGTCAATTACATTAATATAAAAAAAACATTAAATTAATATAAATATGATTCATAATTACTTTCGATCTAGATACTTGTTTGTTTGTTTTTTCTTTATTCGTTCTTATGTGTGTTTAAAATACTATACATATCTCTACATATTTCCACCTGCCATGCTGCACATTTCTGACACATGTGCACATTTCCTGTTCTTTTGACACACTAGTGCTAAAGCTCTCAGCTTGATGCGAGGGAGAGAGGAGAGAGCAAAAGAGATGAGTGGGGGGGGGGGGGGGGGGGGAGCTATCGCGGTAACACATTATCATCAACTCACATGCACCTCCACTCTGGTGTGTCCAGTGATTAGTCTTGACTTTAACTGCACATTGTAACATTCCACCGCTCTCATCCTACTGCCAGGCCATTAGCTCGGGTTGTTTGCTTTTCTGTCTGAGGCTGAATTACAGGTGGGCCAGCAGACTTGGACTGGACCCCTTCACACATGCTATTATTTCCTCTCGTTCTCAGGAGTGGTACACATCCCTGGTGCAATTTAACCTCTGCAATAATGAGTTTATGACTAGACAATGGATTTCACTTACAGAGGTATGGATTGTACTGTAGTATTGATTGTACTATATTGTACAAAATTGGTGGACAAAATTGTTGGTACCCTTCGGTCAATGAAAGAAAAACTCACAATGGTCACAGAAATAACTTTAATCTGACAAAAGTAATAATTTTAAAAAATTCTATGAATGCTAACCAATGAAAGTCAGACATTGCTTTTCAACCATGCTTCAACGGAATTATTTAAAAAAATAAACTCATGGAACAGGCCTGGACAAAAATGATGGTACCCCTAGAAAATACTGAAACTAATGTGACCAAAGGGACATGTTAATTCAAGGTGTGTCCACTAATTAGCATCACAGGTGTCTACAATCTTGTAATCAGTCAGTGGGCCTATATATAGGGCTCCAGGTAGTCACTGTGTTGTTTGGTGACATGGTATGTACCACACTCAACATGGACCAGAGGAAGCGAAGGAAAGAGTTGTCTCAGGAGATTCGAAAGAAAATTATAGACAAGCATGTTAAAGGTAAAGGCAATAAGACCATTTCCAAGCAGCTAGATGTTCCTGTGACTACAGTTGCACATATTATTCAGAAATTTAAGATCCATGGGACTGTAGCCAACCTCCCTGGACGTGGCCGCAGGAGGAAAATTGATGACTAATCAAATCCGAATGGTAACAAAAGAACCCAGAAAGACTTCTAAAGAGATCCAAGGTGAACTTCATGCTCAAGGAACATCAGTGTCAGATCACACCATCCGTCGTTGTTTGAGCCAAAGTGGACTACATGGGAGACGACCAAGGAGGACACCATTGTTGAAAACAAATCATAAAAAAGCCAGACTGGAATATGCCAAACTACATGTTGACAAGCCACAAAGCTTCTGGGAGAATGTCCTATGGACAGATGAGACAAAAATGGAACTTTTTGCCAAGGCACATCAGCTCTATGTTCACAGACGGAAAAATGAAGCATATCAAGAAAAGAACACTGTCCCTACTGTGAAACATGGAGGAGGCTCTGTTATGTTCTGGGGCTGCTTTGCTGCATCTGGCACAGGGTGTCTTGAATCTGTGCAGGGTACAATGAAATCTCAAGACTATCAAGTGATTCTAGAGAGAAATGTGCTGGCCAGTGTCAGAAAGCTGGGTCTCAGTCGCAGGTCATGGGTCTTGCAATAGGACAATGACCCAAAACACACAGCTAAAAACACCCAAGAATGGCTAAGAGGAAAACATTGGACTATTCTAAAGTGGCCTTCTATGAGCCCTGACCTCAATCCTATTGAGCATCTTTGGAAGGAGCTGAAACATGCTGTCTGGAAAAGGCGCCCTTCAAACCGGAAACAACTGGAGCAGCTTGCTCATGAGGAGTGGGCCAAAATACCTGCAGAGAGGTGCAGAAGTCTCATTGACAGTTACAGGAATCGTTTGATTGCAGTGATTGCCTCAAAAGGTTGTGCAACAAACTATTAAGTTAGGGGTACCATCATTTTTGTCCAGGCCTGTTCCATGAGTTTTTTTTTTTTTTTTAATAATTCCGTTGAAGCATGGTTGAAAAGCAATGTCTGACTTTCATTGGTTAACATTCATAGAATTCTTATTTATTATTACTTTTGTCAGATTAAAGTTATTTCTGTGACCATTGTAAGTTTTTCTTTCATTGACCGAAGGGTACCAACAATTTTGTCCACGTGTGTATATTGTACTGTAGGTATTGTAAGGAATTTAAAAAAAATCAAATAATTGTATATTCTTGAACCAAATAATAATAATATGTCCTTAATTTGGTGTTCAATCATTTTTACCGATGATAAAGCCAGCCAAGAAACAAGAGGTAATGAGGAAAGAACATGAAGGATGGACAGCAGTCGCTGTGATACAGTATGTTTAAAACATCATCCCTATTTTTATAATGTTATAACGAAGTTAATGTTTCGACTTTATTCGATATAAATTGATTTTAATAAACTTTTGTGCCAGTTACACAGCGCCATCTGCTGCCAAAGAGTAATCACATTTATCACTTTCTTGTAAAAATGCACAGTTACAGTAAATCAGTGGTGCCTGGTCATGCCACACTGCTGATACCACAAACACAATATAATAATAAGACGACAAAAAAAAAAAAATGGTGCAAAACATTTTGCATTTTAAAAAAAAAAACATGTTTGATGAAAGAATTGTCTAAAACGGTTAAATCAATTTATCGTTAGGTTGGTGAAAGGAGGACAACCAGTGTTCTGGAAACAGGTTTATGCGCTCAAGGCTCAGTGAAGCGTGTGGAGAGCAAAGGCTTGTCCATCTGGTTTGATCCCACAGCAGTGGGATGAATCATTAAGCAATGGAAGAAGTTGGCCTGGTCTGAAGAAACATGTTTTCTTTTACTTCATGCGGACAGCTATGTGCACGTGCGTCGGTTACCTGTGGAAGAAGTTACCTGGCACCAGGGTGAATAGAGGAATATGGTGAGCTGGTGGAGGCAGTGTGATGCTCCGGCCAATGTGCTGCTTAAAAACATTTGCTCTTGCCATTTTTGTGGCTTTGAGTATCTACATAAACATCGTTGAAGACCAAATCCACCTTTTATTGCAATAGTATTCCCTTATAGCAGTGGTTAATACAAAGTGCAAAAAATGTCCAGCAATGATTAGAGAAACATGATGAAGGTGTTGACTTGGCATAGAAATCCCCCAGATCTTAATCCAATCGAGCATCTGTGAGAAGTGCTAGACAAACCAGTCCAATCATGGAGAACCAACATCCCAAAAAACAAGATTTAAAAGATCTGCTGCTAATGTCTCGGTGCCAGATGCCACAGCAGACAGAGTTTATTTTTATTTTTATTTTATTTATTTTTTTATTGGCACGATTGGGACCTACACAATATTAATCAGGATGTTTGAATGTTATGACTAATCTGTTTATTATTCCTTATTTTCAGTGTAACATAATTCTGGAAATCCTTAATCAAAATTTAAAGAAAGAATGTTATAAGCTTTAAAAAGTGAACATAAAACCAGAGATTGAAATTTTCTTACAAAGCCATGCCACTAAACACATGCACATGTGCAGCCTAGGGTTGGGCACGTGTACTGAAAGGTTGGATGGTAGTAGTGCATGCCATGTGTTTTCCTCCTGTTTACTGAAGCTGAGGTGCCAAAGCTTTTTTTTTTTTTTTTTTTTTTGGAATCAAGTGCCTGCCAAATGGATGTTGCATATTAAAACAGAGACAATACAAAGTCACCAGCAGTACACTCATTTAATAGATGCATAACATTTTCCTGTTTTTACCTGGAAACCTGGACTGGGCCTTGCTTAAAGGTTGATTGGACCCAAAACAAGACAAAAACACTATTGAGTGTTTAAACTGCATGATATTGGATGGATCATCATTTTTAAGCCATGTCCAATGTCCTATTATGGAGTTTTGTGTTCTGAGGAAGAGAAGGTTAAGTGATCAAGGTTGTGTGAAATTCATTTGACAAGCATTGTGTTTGAGGACCTTCACAATACGGACTTCTCTGAGTGAGGTATTTGAGACACTGTTCTTATGCTTGCTCCACGGCACTAGTCTCCGATTATGTGTATAAAGGAAATGAACAAAGGCCTGCACCCAAATCACACTCGGGCAAATCCAGCAATAGCTCTTTTTCTTGCAGAGCAACACAACATGTACTGATATTTACAAAGTGACTTAGCGAAGTGATGGGGAGCCAGGATGAGTTTTTTTTCACTGTACCATAAAGTGTCTGCTTTGAAGAAATGTGGTTTGCCTAGTCTTGTGTAACTGGTAGGTCTGAAGTTCAGCTTTTGTGCTGGTGATTGAAAAAATTTATATAATGTCACTGCCAGGAATCCTTCAACCCACAACTGCTTAGGTCTGTGCTTGAACTGGATTTTACCTCACTCGTAATATGCTAGGTATGAAAGTGTCAAGTGAATTCATGGAAATATAAAACAAACCAAAACTTTTAGCATTTGACTTGCATACTTTTTGGCGTAAAGAATTATTGTTCTTCTATGCAACTGAGTGGTTCTCAATAATTGTTACATAAATGCAGCAAACACCAACTATTTCTTAGCAAACTGATCACCAAACATTCACCAGCAACCTGGTAACAGGATTCTGAGAACCCAAAGGTTCGCCGATGCACCCAATGCTGACCATTATAGAAAGACACCTATGTTAAGGAACACTCAATGCACTACAACCCACCACACACAGGGTCCAGTAGACAAAAAGCCCAAGACTGCCAACCCGGCCTTCTAGCTTTGATGAGAAACTTTGACAAGGTATAGTATGATACTTAAATATAAGACAATTAAAGACTTTCTCTCCCAAAAAGCTCTTACACCACACAAATGAAGTGTATGTAGAAGAATTTTCCGAATCCAATTGAAATGCTTTCATTTTTTGCATATTTTGGGATAAGACGTGACAGTTGTGTAAGCCAAATTCAGTCATGTCAGTCAATATCCCACATGACTTCCCTCTGTCATGTATGGCAAATATGGATTAATTAAGTTTTTACTATAGATATTTAATTATTTAAGCCTATCCATATTATAAATACTTAAGGAATGGGTAGCTTTAAATATGTTAAGGAGGTTGGGTTTAACGTTAAGGTTACATTCTCAAGGTCCAGGAAGTGGTGCATAATTATGATTGGACTGAATAGTGCAATGTTATCACATGAAGAATCAAAATAATAATAATAATAATAATAATAATAATAATAATAATAATAATAATAATAATACCAATAATAATAATAATACCAATAATAATAATAATAATAATAATAATAATAATTCATTCTGAGTTATTCATTACAGGAACCAAGTCACACCAAATCACAGATGTTATAAGAACTTTATTTAGCAAAAATGTACGTCCATAAATATGCATATAAAATATAATTGCTGATAATTTCATATTCACCTCAAAAATAGAGGTGGTTTTAAGACCTGCACTCCACCACAAGTGAAGTCTGTACAATCGTGAAATAAAGGATATAAATATGAAACCTGTACAAGACACATTTACAGTTTTTACATTAATGACATCATCTCCTACTTTTGCAATTAAACATGTATAAATGAGTTACAATTTCTCTCTATATTATATAGTGTGCCACGTTTAGTATTAAATATTAGCCTGCACAGACTCATTGTGTAGCAACAAATTTGTAGCCTGTCAAATTTGACTGAAGTTATTTCTGTCTTTACGATATAGTTTGTAAAATGTTACCGTTTTCCTAGATTCGTACGTACAGTGCATATACACCGAAATCTGTACAGCACTTACATAAATTAAAAAGGGAATGAAAACTGTGCTAGAGCTCATGTGTGTGTGTTTAAATAGGGATTTGAACAGTAGAGCAGTATAAAAGGCAGTAGCTATACTAATCAACAGTTTCACTGGCTGAAACATTTTAGAAATAAAAAAAAATGTGCATTTTTTTATGTAGTTTTGATAAGTCTGGGTCTTTAGTATAGCTGATGAAAATGCAGAACATTTTGCTTCATGAAATGGAGTTTGTTTGAAATGGAGACTCCGTGTGCCTAATATTTAAATGTATGTATGTCATTGGGTAGGCTGATGGACTTCGGGTGCTGCGTTGACGATCCCATACTGCAGCTCTGAGTGCAGCTGCACTGAATGATCCACATGACGTTGCGGGTGAATTCTTGTCCTTGCGGGCAACGGAAGTGCATGCGCACCGTGCGGGTGAGCGTGGGCTCACAACAGCGTCCATCGATGCATGAGCCGCAGGAACGCAGCCGGTACCGGCGCGCGGTGGTGCATCCGGCGAATGTGAGTGGAGCTGGCTCTAGTGGCCTTCCAGTTCTCTGACACTTCTTTCCTTTCTGAGGAGGTGCACGGGGGAAAAAAAAGTCATGTTTATTATTAGGGATGCAAAGTACAGTATGTGAAACAGTTTTACAACACTATATCCATATCTACTCACTTTTAATTGATAATTACTGTTTAATTGACTTATTTCTTCTCTTTCACTCAAACATTTATAACACTAGAATTTACATTCATCTGTTCATTAACTATATCACTATATCTATTATCCTGTTTAGGGCTGCCCGGGGACCCGTAGGGAAATCAGGGCACAATACGGGTCACGCCCTGGATGGGGTGCCAACCAATTTCAGGGCACAGAAACACGAATTTACCCACCAAATCTTACAGTACAGCTAATCATAGAAACACCAGTCAGCCACTTTCGTGCCTTTGGACTGTTGGGGGAAACCGACGTACCCAGAGGAAACCCACTGAGGGGCAACTTTAGCTCTGTGGGTTAGGGCTCTAGGTTAATGATCAGAAGGTTGGCAGTTCAAGCACCATCTCCACTAAGCTGTTGTTGATGCCATTGCAACTTCCCTCAAGTTGGGATATGTGAACAAAAGAATCTCACTGTACAGCAATAACAAATGATGATTGAAAAAATGTAAAGAAATAAGTGGTTGCCGATTATTCTAGGCTTCAAAGTATATGGACGTGGCTACAAAGATCATATTCTTCAGTACAAGGCGGCAAATACAGTAAGAAAATGCAGACTGACTACTATACCACTGTCAAAGAAACCCAAGACCTCTTTTCTCTCCTTATAATAAACTCTGAAATTCTGACATGATAGAAAAATATTTATCTGCAGTTTCAGCCATTTTTCTATCCCTTCTCTATTTTTAAACCTCTGGAAAAATATTACATAAAGGATCAAAGCATCCAGAGCTACCACATCCAACCTGAAATTTCTAGTCAAAACATGTTTTCCCCCCCTAACCATGTCAACCTCATAACCAAGAAGATCAGCCTTATGTCTCTACATTCTGACTCTCTTTCCACCAACTTAAAGCTGCAATCTCTCCAGTCCTTAAACAGCAGAGGAGTAACAGTCATTTTTAGCATTACTTTTCTTACTCAGCCTTGTCGAGCACGCTTTAGATCAAAGAACTCCTTTTCCAAATTTAGTTTACTCAAATGGCACAGGTCAGGCTTACATCTGAGCGGTTGGTTGTGACTTCCCATCGTTTCCTTTAGATAATACTGCGGTATGTTATGGCATACTCATGTACCAAATCAAAAACAAAAAAACCTTATTAAGTATACAGTGTATATTTGACATTAGTTTAAATTTGTTTCCACTTGGCAATATCATTATATGGGATGGGCTCCAGTCTCATTACTACTGTATGCTGATGATGTGCGGATTTCCACACACACTGACTGTGTATGATTGACGTGGTCGATTGCATATCTTCTGGTTGAACAAATCTGAAGTTATACTGATGCAGTGAATACTCCCAGCTTTGCCGTATATACACTAACCTGGGCATCTGCCTCAGCACATAAGCATATAAGCCTCTGTATCTCTTATGACGTCATCCTGTTATGTGATTCTCAGATTTGAAGTGATACCATGCTTTCATTTCAAGAACATTGCCAGACCTTATTCCTCCTTTCCCTCTATCTGACCCTGCATTTGTCCCTTCCAGACTCACCTACACACCCAGTTTAATCATATAATCATTAACAGCATAGATAATCACATAAAGGTAACACATGCCAACACAAACATACTGTCCATCACTTTGTCATCCTGTTCTTTTCTCACCTTGAGCGGTGATGCCAACAGACTATTGCCACACTCTCGGGTCTGACACAGACGTGTCTCCTTGACAAGCCGGCACTCTGCGTTGCTATTGGTTACTCTGCTGGACACACCCATTCCACAAGTTGCTGAGCAAGGTGACCAGTCAGTGGTTTGCAGGAAGCATGTAGATGGAACTTGCGCATTGGATTTGGTGGAGGAACTCCAGTCTAAACATAACAACAAGACAGAGGGATAAAAATGTAATATCAGTACGAATACCTAATTATTCATGTATGACGTTTCTTTAATGACACCGTATCATTATATGCTGTTGTTGCTGAAGTCCTCTTACCATTATTTGGTGCCCCTGCACTGCTGTCCCATGGTGTTGTTGCCATTACTAATAGCTCATTACCGATGAGGTTGTTATGTTTCTCATATCCGTGAGGAGTGCTCTCGAGCATCGTGTCATCTTCGGCGATGGTGTTGTCATCATCACACACCCACTCTTGGCAGCAGCGTCCCGGCAGAGTGGTGAGGCGAGGCCGGGCACATCGCCAGTCAGGGAGGGATACATGGTGTGGGCAGAGAGGCATGCAGCCCACTACGCCGTCCATACAGGTGCAGCGGTGCTCACAGCTAGGCTGGAAGTCTTCACCGTGCTGGTAGACTCGGCCATCCAGCTCACACGGCCGGCCTTGAGCCTCGGCTGCTTAAGTAGTATTAATGACGGTCAGAATGAGCACATATTGCTGGTTAGTTTTTGACAGAACTAGGGTTTAGGAACCAACATTATTATTATTATTATTATTATTATTATTATTATTATTATTATTTTAATGAATTATGGAAAATACCATGGGACAAAAAAAAATCAAACTTGAACATTAATAACGGTTATATAAATAATATTTATGTCACAATGTATCATTTTGTGTTTCTACCACCATTACTGTACTACTGTAAAACATTTGATTAAAAAAAAGATGGCTTGCTTCACTAAGATATACAGTGAACAGGACATGACAGTTCCCAAGATATACAAGTTTCCAGTTTGCTCTGCCGTCATAACCATGGCCCCTTACCTCTGCACAAGCCTCTCTGTGGGTCTCCTTTGGCCCCTAGATGGCAGTGCAGCCCCTTGATGTGGTCACAAGGCTCAGTGGCACTGCAGTCCTGATTAAACTGCCTGGCACATACCCTGCAGCAGCCACAGGAGTCCAGGACAGAGCTGATACCCGGCAGGCACGAAGGCAGAGATGAGGGGCATGAGCACTTGGACGGACACTCGCCCTGGATCTGCAAGACGCAAAGGGTGCACACAGGGCAAGGAGAGAAGATAAAGATGAGCAAAACACTTTATTTACAAAACAAATGACGATCTGTAATTGAAATAATGTAACATTTATAATAACGTAGAACATCTTTTGAAATATCTCCGAACTGTGTGACAGAAACAGATTCCAAATAAAGAACAATGTTTTCTGTGGTCAAGACTCGGCACAGCCGGTTTCCTACCAGCCATGGTGTTTCGTTATTATTTATGCAAATTTCATAATTAATAATGTTTTTTTAATAATAATAATTATCATCATTATTATTATTATTATTATTATTATTTTAATCCATGGCACGTCACATGTATTCCAGATTGTATGCATGTTAGGAGATTTGAAATTTCTCTTACACTTAAGGATTATACTGAGATGTTTTCTGATAGATATGATTTTTCTATCAGCTCGGCAATTTCAGAAAGACTCACCTTTACAGCACAACAGGACACGAGCACCAGTGTTAGAAGGTTGAATCGCCTTAAAATCATCTTCAAAGCCAGCACTTGACCCAGTGAAGTGTTATGTAACAGCCCTGGAGTTACACTGCTCGAAGCCCAAAGGAAGAGAGAGTTCATATAGGTGAAATCTAAAACCAGAGAAAATCAGCTGGGCTCTCAGTTCTCCATCAGATGTGTCTTCCTCCTTTCAGTCCTGTCCCCTTGGTGTTTTCCCTGCAATCCAGTGTCTGACTCCTGCTGTCTC